>CM076401.1:25341466-25973800 GCA_038363315.1 Mugilogobius chulae | reverse complement strand
TTAATACACAGAAAGGCAACAGTAAAAATGGCACAGAAGAACCTCCATACATAGTACTCAAAGCACTGTTCACTTCAATTCATTATCACTACAAAACAACTAAACAGAGGCTTTGAGAGGCTTCTGATTAGGCTGTACATCTTTACACAAGTCCAATAAACACTCGACATAAATATCAGAACATTTAAATGTAAAACATTGGAGAAAACGGGTGTTTAAAACCCAATGCTAACCGCCCATTGAAAATGAATGGGCCGGCTAGGCTAACGTTAGCGCAACAAACAAACTCACCATTTCCCCGTAATAGCTCAGAATCGGATCTCATTCCCGACACACTAAAGGCCTGGTGGTGGGCACCTATGATTGAACAATGAGTTTAATAAAGTTGAAGCGTTGTTATAGCAAAATAAGGCCAAATGAGCACTTTAAACCTACCGGTTTCACAGGCTCCTCACACTAGCCTCGCACCTGCAGACTGAATTGTGCTACCGGGTAATATTGTGCCCTGATTGGCTGCACTAGGTCATGTGATCGGGCGCAGGGAAATCACATGAGATACAGCAGGAGGGAAGAGATGAGAACAACTGATGGAATAAATCTGAATTTTTAACCTGGGCTACACCCTCCCCCCTTTAGACCATGCAACTCCCGGTGCATGCTAAACTTCTTGAACTAGAGGTTGGGAAGGGGAATTCAGGGGTGCTACTCAATGCTTCACTGTAGGCATCAGCTAAGCTGTGGAACAATGTCTGTACAACAGAAATTAGTGGATTACCTAAGGTTGAGTATTGAAACCGCTTAGGTGGCTGACGCTGTCTGATGGATCGTCGAGGATAACTTGTATCGTCTGAAACAGTAACTTGAACTGGTTCCTCAGCTTGGTTGACTGATGTTTCAATCAAATTTGGGGATGTCTCTACTTGGGCTTGGGGCACTGGCTCCGATTCAGATTCTTCATCTTCAGCCCCACAGCTGTGTGGACTTTCTTCAGTCTCAGGTAAGTGATTTTCCAATTCATGTTCAGTTTCTTCCACAGGTAAAGAGACATCACAAAGAACAGAAGGATCACCATCGGAGTCAACTTGAGGTAAGTGGTGGGAGCAGGCGAAGGAGGCTCTGAGACTACAGGATTTGGCAAAGCATTGGACAAAGATGCATCAGGTTCTATAGATATGGACTCACAGTTTGGCAGAACAGGTACTGTGATTACATCCTTGATTGTTGGCGGGATGTAAAACTGGGGTGTGTCCAGCTCAACATCTTCCTCTCCCATATCACCATCAGACTCATGGACTACTGGCTGACTACGAGTCCGAGGCCTTCGAACAGGAGTAGAAGCTGGAGAGTCTGAATTAGCAGCAGCCGGGAGAAAACCACATGGGAGTAATAGGTCACGGTGCAAAGTTCTAGTTGGCCCAGTTGCATCATGTTCTGGCCGTACTGTATACACAGGTAGATCACCAGCACGCTTAATGACCACATAGACATCTCTCTCCCACTTGTCCTCCAACTTATGCTTGCCACGGAGCCGCACATTCCGCACCAAGACTCTGTCTCCCTCCTCAAGACTTGATGGAGTCACTCGTTGATCAAACCGCTGTTTGTTTCGTTCAGCATTTTTCTCTGCCATTTTGAAAGCGAGTTGATAGCTCTCTTCCAATCGGGATCGTAAATTTTGCACATACTGAGAATGAGACTTGGAAGCTGGTTCACGTGCAGGCAAGCCAAACGCAATATCAACTGGTAGTCTGGGGAACGGCCGAACATAAGTTCATATGGTGTAAAGCCAGTTACCTCGTTACGAGTACAGTTGTATGCGTGAACCATCGGTCTGACATATTCCTTCCAGGTGGCCTTTTGTTTTTGTTCCAGTGTTCCCAGCATATTAAGGAGTGTCCTGTTGAATCTCTCGACTGGATTACCACGCGGGTGGTAAGGTGTGGTGCGTGTCTTTTGAATGCCAGAGATTTGACAGAGTTCCTTAATTAGCTTGGATTCAAAATCCGGCCCTTGGTCCGTGTGCAATCTTTCAGGGATGCCGTAATGCACAATAAAGTTTTCCCAGAGGCACTTTGCTACTGTCCGCGCTTTCTGGTTGGCAGTTGGTATAGCCACCGCATACTTTGTAAAGTGATCCGTTAGAACCAGGACGTCCTTGGTGTTACTTGTATCAGGTTCTAAAGTCAGATAGTCCATACAAAGCAGCTCGAGCGGACGAGTAGTCTTGATGTTCACCAACTGAGCGGCCTTCTCTGGCAAAGCTTTGCGTCGCACACACCGAGGGCAGGTTCGACTTTTGTCTCCACATCCGCCGCCATCCGTGGCCAAAAGATCGCGAACGGATGAGGTCAAGAGTCCGTTCCATTCCATGTGTCCCATATCGCTATGGAGTGCATCAAAGACACTTGAGCGGAGGTCTTCTGGAAGAACCAACTGGAACATAATCTGCTCACCGTCTTGTCTTCTGCGATACAGAACATCATTACGCAGCTCAAGACGATTAAGTTCTCGTAACAGGAGAGAGAGGTTTGGCAGCTCTTGCTTCGCTGTTGGCGGGATCTTTTTCCCTGTCTCGATTTGATGGATGATTTCACGAATACAGGGATCAGCTCGTTGCCGTCTTTCAGGTCCAGATGGGACAGGGTTGAGATGACAGGCAACCCATGCTGAGTCTCATCTGCGAAGCATTCTGGCACTGCAGTCGCTGTTACACTCATAGACTCAACCAGAGTAAATGAGCAGTTAGCAGAGTCAGGAGAAGAACTTCTGGTCAGCGAACTGAGGCAAATGGCAGCAACACCTCTGGAGAAACTTCCACTTCATTCTCAGTGCTATGTTCTGGCAAACCGCCTGACAAGGTCCATTCCTGTTGTAGATGCTTATCTGATTGATGTTCATGTGGTCTCCTCAAAGAGCATCTGCATCAAGGTTCTGTTTGCCAGCACGGTATTGGAGCTTGAAGTTGTAGGTTGACAGGGCCGCAAGCCATCGGTGGCTGGCTGCATCCAGCTTCGCAGAGGTCAGTATATACGTCAGGGGATTGTTGTCAGTTATCACGACGAATTCAGCACCATACAAGAAATCGTGAAACTTTTCTGTCACGCTCCATTTTAAAGCTAGAAACTCCAGCTTATGAGCAGGATATCTTGCTTCGCTGTGGACAGACCACGGCTGGCATATGCAATCACCCGCAACTGACCCTCTTGCTCTTGGTATAAAGCTGCTCCGAGCCCAGTAGTACTGGCATCGGTATGCAAGATGTAGGGCAGCTTTGGGTTAGCAAAACCCAAGACAGGAGCGGTTGTCAGCTTCTCAATGAGCATGTCAAAGCATGCTGGCATGGATGGTCCATCGCTCTCCAAATGGCTGTCGGCTGTCTAGACCTGATGTGGTGGTTGAGCGTTTCTGAGCAGAGCGGCGGGAAGGGGTATATCCCTTGGTTAGGTCATTAAGTGGCTTTGCAATAGCAGAGTAACCACTTATGAACCTTCGATAATACCCCGCGAATCCCAAGAAGACTTAAGTTCTTTCAGTGTACGGGGAGTTGGCCAGGATTTTAGAGCACTGACTTTCTCGGGATCGGTCTCCACGCCCCTCTCTGACACCACATGACCCAGATATTTCACAGAGGTTTGGAAAACCTGCATTTGTCAGGCGACAACTTTAAGCCATATTCCTTGAGGCGATGCAGTACCCTCAACAATCGCCGCTCATGTTCTTCAAGTGAGTCTGAAAAAATGATCAAGTCGGTCAAGGAAGACAAGAACTTCTTTTAAGTGTAGGTCTCCCATACACTTCTCCATTAGGCGTTGGAAGGTCCCAGGGGCATTCGTTACACCCTGGGCATACGATTAAATTCCCAGAAACCTAATGGTGTCACGAAAGCTGTTTTTGCCTTGTCTGCCTCTTCCATTCTATCTGGTAATAACCAGATTTGAGGTCCAGAACACTGAACCAACGGGACCCATTGAGCGCAGAAAATGACTCCTCTAAGTTCGGCAATGCATATGCGTCCTTCACTGTCTGAAGGTTTAGTTTTCTATAATCAATGCAAGACGCACATCTCCGTTTTTCTTACGAACAACAACAATGGGCGACGAAAACGGGGACTCTGATCGCGGATTACACCGGCATCAAGCAAGTCCTGAGATGGGTTACGGACAGCTTCGATGTCATTGGGATGAATTGGACGAGCTCGATGTTTGAAGCCGTTTCGTCGTGCAGATGTATTCGGTGTTTCACCTTGTCAGTTCGTCGAAATCTAAGTCATGATGTGCAAACACTTCTGGTAGAGTCTGGAGTGTTCGAATGACTCTTTCCTTCCATTCAGGAGGAATTGGTGAGTTCCCAAAGTCGAACTTTATGGACTCTTGAAGATGATCTTTAGATGGTAACCGTTCAGGAGCAGCATGGAGAGAGAGGATCTGTGGTGACACCTACAAGCTCGGCGATGACACTCAGAGGCGGTAGGGTTATGGATTGCTCTGACTCATTGCTAAGAACAACCGGAATCTTGTGATGTGGATGGGTTGGCAGTGCCACAAGACTGTTCTGCACACACAGCCCCCCAGGCAAAGGAGTGGCCGGATGTTCTACTAGGGCCAACCAGCAGAAAGGGCGATATGGCACGGACAGAGCCTTCAAGCACAACAGTTTGGCCGGCAGGAATCAAGACAGAAGAGTTATTGGCCAGCCGCACAACCCCATCACTACCTCTCTGACTCTTCTGATGCCGAATTTGCAACAAGTTCAGAACTGCTCGATACCCATGCAAAGTTGGTTGAAAGTCAACATATTCAGTTTCTGCGTACTGTTCGTAGAGTGCGTCCAATGTGTTCATTCCGATTAAAATCTGGGTCTGAAACTCGGTACGTACATCAGGAACTACTAGAGCTAAAGTGTCAATGTCAAATTCAGTGCCCAGGAACTCTCGAGGGAAAGTGACTGTCACATCTATATACCCAAGATAGGGAACTGACTGTCCCGCAGCTCCCTCGACATGCAGCAAGTCGCAGAGTGGGTTTACTGGTAGATGTGACAAATATTTATTATAAAATGACACCGGGATTGTCGTCACTTGAGACCCAGTATCAAGTAGACACTGACAGTTTTGACCAGCAAGGCTCACTTCGGCAGTACACCTGGATCCAATCAGCCCTTTGGGAAGGCGGGACTTATTTGATTGGGTGGACTGAGCCAACTTGCACTTTATGGATCTCTGACTTGTGGGACATTGTGAGTCCTCATCCGTTCCTGGCTGTCCCTCCACAGGAACTCCTCTTAGTTTAAAGACTGAGAGCCTGAGCTTGACTTTTGCCACTTCTGCTGCTTTTGATTAAACTGCTTTTTCTTGGCAGCCACAAGTGAAGGATTTGGGTCATTGTCACAGTTTGACTTGATGTGACCATCTTCTCCACACTGAAAACAATAGCCCGGCCTGGGACCAGAGGAAGGATTTTTATTTGGTGGGCCGAGCGATTGACTTTCCCCCCTTCTGAGTTTCTGCCGACTTATGCGTGGATTTGAACGAGGCAGATGATCTGGAACTGGCCTGAGCAGCAGTCAAAGAGGCAAGTTGTTTTTGAATATCTGCTAGCTGCTTAGCAAGCTGCTGTGTGACAGTTGTAAAATCATCACAAGCACTCTTCTCCTCAGTAGCTGTATAGGCGTACTGAGCTTGTGTAGCGGCTCTGGTTTTACTGAGCCGAGATGTTGTTTCATTCTCAGTGCTTTAGCAGCTTCTCGATCTTCTTCTGTACGAAGCAGTAGCAGGAAATCAGAGAAGGTAGGTGGATCTGACTTGCGCTGTTTTAGTTGTAACTCTGAAATTAATGTATTGTTCCAGCAGCCTCGGCAGAATTGATTGAGCAGGAAGCGGTCCATTGCAGATTCCGGAACGCCGCCCCTCTTCACCGCCAGGGTCAAAGCAACTTGCAAGCGCTGCAAATATATGGAGGGCTTCTCACCTGCATCCTGGAAAGTATCCATAAATTTTGCGTAGAGTTCATCACCATCCTGGACGGTCCCATAGGCGGAGTCAAGAATTTGCAGGTAGGTCACAGGAGGCGTATCGGCTCTCAAATGTTTTACCATGTCGGCTGCAGGTGGAAAGAGGCTTTCAAAATTTTGCGAGACCGCTGCAGATCTGATACCGAGGGGTCACCCATGAGTAAGTCGACACCTGATCGCCATGCATCATAGTCTGATTCATGCTGGGGTCTTGGCAACCTCCCCGAAAATGCTCTGAGTCGATGGCTGGAAAGATGCATGGATAATTCATCATTCTTTACTATGTGTTCCACCAGATAACGTTGCACTTGTGGTGGATTAAACTCTGGAGCAGACGCTGATAGAAAAGAAGCTCTTGATCTCGGTCTGTCTTGATTTTGGCCAGCTGGGTCAGAATGAAGGTTTTGCCCATCCGTGGCTGCAGGTGGAACTGGAGCATCACTTTGGAGAGAGTTCGGTGCGACTGAACCTCCCGCAGTAGACTGAAAGCTCCTCCATCTCCCTCATCAGGTGGCGGTTTCACTTGGGCAGAACTTGGGCATAGCTCGTTCACTGACTGCCCAAGTAGAGACATCACCCCAGTTAGAACTGCAGCGTAATCCTGCCAGTTATTTTAGCTAACTTTTGCAATTCAGTGAGATAGGTTTGAGTTTGTGCTTTACCTAACTCATCCGCGCACACAGTAGCTAAGTCAAAGATATCATAGCTCACATTGGTAGATTTACAAACATATTTGTATGGCAATATTCCTGCACTTCACTCGACTCAAATTCGACAATGAGCACACGGCATAATACTGGGGTCAGTTTGTCACAAAATTCAACTTTTGCAATTTTGCCATACTGTGCCAAAAATTCCACAATTTCATCGGCTATTTTACTTTTTGTAATATCTTTGACTAGCACACAATTGGTATTTTAATACCCCGTTCCTCCAATATGTCCATGTTGTCCACAAATATACAAGAAAATATTTGATTATGAAATCACAAACAAACAAAAAAATTGTATATATAGTTATTCAACTCTCTCCTGGCTAGCTCGCCACGTTATGTAACACGGATGTTAACTATGACAATAGCAATAGTAGATTGTTGGGCTAGGACCAGAAGGCTAGAAACGACTCACTAGAGAGAGTAGACAGAGGCAAGTATTTTGCTTTTAAATAAGTGATGTATATTAAATATTTTGTGGACAAACAGGACACAGAAAACACAAATTGAATGGCCATTCACAAACAAAAATAACAATATGCAAGATATGCAAGATTTCATCAAGTGGTTCACAATGATATTGCACGATCCGGCTAGTAAAGTTCATTCGCCCACAACCCCCACAGTTCAGTTCATAGGCGCGATCCAAGAATTACGAAAAGTGCGAAAGTCCATTTAAGGCTGAGGTAAGATGTTGTATTGTAACCGAACAAGTGAGGTGCGAGGCAAAGAGGAAAAAAAGGCTACTGTGAGCCGCCTACCCGGCCCGACCAGGTCAGGTGCAGTTCAGTTGTAGAAGTCTTCAGATTTGGGCTCAAGGCTGATTCCATAGCTCGCCATCAGAGAATGAGAACCTGGCCTGAATAAACACAGGACCACGGGCTCAGTCATTCCATTATTAAATAGTGTGCACACAATCAAAATCTAATTCCAAAATCTCCAAATTGCAATTAATAATACTAGCCGTATTGTTAATAAATTACTGATTATCAAAAATATCAATATAAAGTGCAATAAGTATTTATAAGTAAGTGCATATCATTATTAATACACAGAAAGGCAACAGTAAAAATGGCACAGAAGAACCTCCATACTAGTACTCAAGCACTGTTCACTTCAATTCATTATCACTACAAAACAACTAAACAGAGGCTTTGAGAGGCTTCTGATTAGGCTGTACATCTTTACACAAGTCCAATAAACACTCGACATAAATATCAGAACATTTAAATGTAAAACATTGGAGAAACGGGTGTTTAAAACCCAATGCTAACCGCCCATTGAAATGAATGGGGCCGGCTAGGCTAACGTTAGCGCAACAAACAAACTCACCATTTCCCTGTAATAGCTCAGAATCGGATCTCATTCCAGACACACTAAAGGCCTGGTGGTGGGCACCTATGATTGAACAATGAGTTTAATAAAGTTGAAGCGTTGTTATAGCAAAATAAGGCAAATGAGCACTTTAAACCTACCGGTTTCACAGCTCCTCACACTAGCCTCGCACCTGCAGACTGAATTGTGCTACCGGGTAATATTGTGCCCTGATTGGCCACACTAGGTCATGTGATCGGGTGCAGGGAAATCACATGAGATACAGCAGAGAGGGAAGAGATGAGAACAACTGATGGAATAAATCTGAATTTTTCACCTGGGCTACATCTGCTTTTACAAACACATTAACACCTTTAGCATGTGCTTACTTCCACCAAACGGTAAAACTCTGATGACTTGATCATAGTGCTTGATGTTTTCTCTGATGATGGAAGTGTAACTGTCTTAAGATCTAAATCCTCACATCTTGCAGTGAGACATGTAGAATTCCTCGATCACAGAAGGCTGAACTTATGCAGTGGACACCAGGCTTTAAAAGGACTTTATCCAATGAACCATGAGTGAGAAGAAGTTTCAGAATGAACCACACCCACTTAGTCCTCATCCAATGTTGAACCATTACAAAGACACAAATGCATCTCTAGTCACAGACATTCTTAGTATGAAAAGTGATACTTCTCTACTACTGTACTGTTGCAACCTCGTAACTTTCCCTTTGTTGCATATAACACATGAATTTAAAAGTATTGTGTAGAGTTCTTTGCTGGCGTTTTCTCTGTGAGCCTGAGAGAGCAGAATGTGTCAGAGCCAGGCCCTTCTTTCACATGCTCTGTTGACTTCTCACAGCCCACAGTCAAACTCTGACTCATACATTCCTCTCTCCGCTTGCTCGCCCATCTCTCTCTTTCTTGCCCTCTCTCAGTTTGTCTATGTGCTGCAAAGGTCTCAAAGGTCTAAACCCCAATGATTTCAAAAATATTTATAAATCTGATTCTAATTAACCTGGCTTAAATAAGGAGTGGCAATCAGAAGTTGAGTAGTAATTAGTCTGGATAGTCTTGGTTGGACAGCTAAAGCAAAGTGTTGTTGTGTCCTTGGGCAAGACACTTAAGCCACCTTGCCTCTGTGTACATTGAGTGAGTGGTTCTTTGATCTAACGTGCTTAGAGTGCCTTGAAAGGTGGAAAAGCACTGTATACCATACAGTGAGACCATTTATCATAAATCAAGTTTAACACTGAGCAAAAACAAGTCTAAACAAGGACAAAACGTTTGAATCAAGAAATCTAAATCATGGACAAATCTACATTGCACCGGTTTGAGTCAGAACTTGTGTATCTGAAAAGCATGTTCTAAAGCTGTGCTAGTGGACCAAAAAATGTGATTGGTTAAAAGGAGTTTTGTTTCAACGTTGGAGCTCATGTGGATCTGTTCCAGAACTTAATAAAATTATTAACTGAGCATAAAAATGAATCATCATTTTGACAATTTCGGAAAAAAAAAAAAGAAAAAAAGAAGTCAGCCTTGATGTGTCTTGATATATGATATATTTGGCCTTTCATACCTCATGCTTAGATTGACTTCTAACTAGAGAGCATAATCAGTGCCACAGAAAGCACATGGTTTGAAAGTTCTCTCAGAGTTGGAAAAAAAAAAAAGAAAAAAAAAAGAAAAATGACTTCTGCGCTGCAGTGAAGTGCATCAGTTGGGAGCATTTATGTGTGTACTGTGGCTTTTACACCTAGAATAGTTTCTTTCACACGTCATGTGTCTTCAAGCAGATCAAATTAGGTGAGAATAGTGTGTTTTTCAGATCACAGTTGCCATGTAAACAGCCTTGGCAGATTTTTTGTTTGTGACTTTCACTTTTAGAAGATCCTGAGAAAACTGCATCAGATTCATGATGTGTTGTTATGAAGCTACGGTCAGTCAGTCTTTATGTCCAATTCACCAGAAAATGACAAGCTCATGATGAGCCCATTAGAAGATGTTAAGTCACAAACATTAAAATAACGTATATTGTTGTCGTGCGAAGCATGTTTCGCGACATGGTGTGAAGTAGATATGCACTGATACTGGGATTAAGTAGTGGTGCCATGAAATTCATTGAAGACAGTGACTTTTTGCCTGAGGCTCAAAGGGACCTTCTTCAGTATTGGCTCCATGATCTCAATCCAGCCGATATTTTGGCTGTGGCTTTATTTGGACATAATGAGACTAATTACTGGCTGGTGTTGATTCAGAATGTTTGAAATTGTAATATAATTAAGTTATTTGCACAACAAATAACAGCTAAACCACACTATGACCAAAATTGTTATGTTTTGATAAGTAAACAAACAAAAAAATTCAGACTCCCTCCACTGGAACTTGTGTACAAATGAGTTTGTAAGAATGCAGCCCAATGATCCAACACAGCTCTAAATTAGGACAAGTATTTAGCTTCTAACCACTCTCTCTCTCTCTTTTCAGATTGAGTTCAGACAGCTTTACTCTGCGCCGGAGCCTTTGGACAGAGGTGCTGTTTCCTCCGCTCCTCCCTCACAAATTCTCTTCGCTCTGTGCCAGCGCCAAAACCCAGTAAGCCTCAACCACACCTCTGTATTTTCACTTCATACTCCTGGGAAAAAGCAGCTGGAGACTTCAAGTGTCCAAAACACAGACTGCAAACCATTGTGTTCTGCCTGGCTCTGGCTTATTAAAAAGTTTCCCATGTCAAAATAGACCAACACATTTTCAGCGTTTAGTTTAAAAGTGCCTACAACAGCAACAGTTTTTTTTTTGACATTCTGTTTTGTGTTGTGAAAGTATACTGACTCGAAAGTGCGGTTTATTGCTAAGTAACAATCATTTGAGTGCTGTTCAATGCCACTTGGGCTGAAAACACATTACCTTTGCCTTAAATGTATCTTGGAATTAAATGCATCAGAGCAGACAATGCTAAGTGCTGTTTACGAATAAAGAAGTGTGATCTGGTACGCGCACGCTAGTCTCCTTTTAGAGGCGTTTGAGAGAGATATAGCAAGGACGCTCGGCTTTTAAGGGAAATCAAAAGAATGAATGATGTATACAGTGTATAACATGAGCATAACTGAAGTAAACCAGGACTGTCAGGTCTAAATACAGGCTATCAGAGGCTAAAGAAGGGCTAAAATATAGGGGGAGGGTTTTGAAAGAAGCATTATTATTTTGTTTGTATTTCTATTTTCCTGCTGTTCTTGAAATGTGTATTGCAACAATTATTTTATCTTATGTAAAATCAACATTATTTAACTTTTGACTATCAAATCTGTATTGATTCAGGTCTATTATTTGATTTTGATTTTAGCTTTTTTTTTTTTTTTTTTTTTTTTTAGGGTTGTCTTATGATCCAGGGGTTACTCATTTTAATTTAATTTAGTTTAGTTTAGTTTAGTTTAGTTTAGTTTAGTTTAGTTTAATTTCGATTCGATTCAATTCTATTCTGATTCTGATTCTGATTCTGATTCTGATTCTGAATTGATTTGAATGATTTTTTGTTTTGTTTTGTGAAACAATATAAAGTTGGTTCAGTGGATTTTGAATATTGAAGGACATTGAAGAGATGGCCAAAAGTTGGATTTCTGGAATTCTGAATAAAAAATGACCACACTTTACTTATAACACTTAAAGGAACATGGAACAAAGGAAGATGCACAAATAGTGGTTCTTTAAAAGGTATTACAATCACAGGTGAACGTGGATTGCCAAGTGTGAAATGGCCCATGCATTATAGATGTATGCTGCTGACCAATCAGGAACAAGGATTACTATGAATTATGCGTAATAACCCAAAAGTTACTTTCTCAGACACCTGACTCTTTGTCATGGTTTGTTTTTTACAAAAAGCATTTCAACACACTATGGGTAGAGCCTAATGAGAGCTGTGTGGAAACAAGTGCATTAGTCTATCACACTCAGTTGTGTCTGTGTCCCTGACTCATGGTTCAAAATTAACTTCAGGTTCTAAGAAATGAAACTGGCAACCTAAATGAAAGAGTCAAGTGAGGCTCATTCTGCTTTCTGATTAGATAATCCTCTTGAGAACCACAACACTAAATGTAAACATCAACAACCATCATGTCCATTGCTTTTTTAATAAAGAATAACTCAGATTTACAAGGACTTTCAGTAAAAATAATAGTATATTTGGACATGTTGACCTTGTATCTGTGGACACATATAATTCATGTTTGTGAAATCTGGCATCACAATCTTACATACGCTTCCTTTAAATGAATCTAAATGTGATGTGGTGACTATAATCACTTATTGCGTGTGTTAAGAATAATCAGCTCATTGTTGTGCAAAAACAGTTCTATTCAACCTTTGTGTACAGTTTATTTATTCACTGTAAACAAATTAAACAAAGCCCCTATTAAAGCAGCTTATCTAAAGTGAGGTCAGGGGGCCTTTAAAGTCTGTCTGAGTTTAAAATTATCTTTACATTGTTTATCTGTTTATTTATTTTGTTCTATTTCTATCCTAATCTTAGAGTAAAAACAATAAATGTGATTTACAATTGGCTGTAAAATATTATTGAAGACCTCGTACAGTCTTTGGGTCAATGACAGGAGCAGAAGAAGTTTGGGAACAACTGTGATAGAAAATACAGGTCACTGATTGGCTAATTCCTCTGCCAATCACACTCAATGACTCTCAGGGATCTATACATAAATAAATACAATAAATAACCAAATGCAAACTAACTTTTAAAAAATAAAGCCTAAAATGTAAAAAAAAGCAATATTTTTTCTTTCACTTTTTCTCTTTTGTACATTTTGGGTAAAAGCCGTGTGAGTGTTTGTGCGCGTGAGACGAGTTTACCATTAGAAAGGAGAATTGGGCTTCTTGACAACAAAGCGGGGGGGTATTAGCGCTAACATGCGAGCCCCTCCCCCAGTCTTCTGCTCCTCTGCCTCGTCTCTGCTGCGTCTGCCGACAAGTCTGTCCACAAGTCTGTTTTTAAACCTCCAGCTTTCATCCACCACGCTTTGTTCTTCTCCTTTCGCTTCGCAACATTTTACAGCACACAGACAGTTTCATGCAAAGAGGATGGAAGAAGTTTAGACTGTCAGGAATCTGGTGACAATTAATAAAACCCCAAGACCTAATTTACCATCAACTAATAGTTTTTATTAAAAGACATTAAAACACATCCAAAACATTTTTACTCTGCCAGCAAAACGAAAAAGGGGTTTGTTAAGGGAGTTGTCGTTGGGTCAATGCAAGGCTGAACTTACAGTAGATGGCAGTTTTTCCATCAAGAGGCAGCAGAGAGTCGATTCTTCAGACAACCACAAAATCATATGTTGCTTAGTTTAGCTTTAATAAAACCAATTGTAGTAAGGTCTGAATCACTCTTAGGTCACTTTTAGAGAGACAGAGCAACATTCTTTGACATTTTAATCCTCTTCTAACTTTGCTTCCTCATCAAAAACACAGCAGTTCTGAAGAGATACTTTTTTTTCCAAATTTGAACTTTAGCAACATTGCCTGGGAGTCCACGCTTTAGCAAATTGCTAAGAGTGGGTCTGGTCACCACTCTCAACGCCTGTGTCTCCGACTCTACAAAGGTACTGGCCTATCAGCTTTGTGATTTGCCTGAAGCAGATGAAACAAAGGAGCTGATTGGTTGTCTGTCACTTAGACTAAAATCTAACTTCACTCACATCACATTAAAAATGTTTTTTGCTTCGCCTATATTGTTTTTCAGTTCCACTTAATTTTTTTTTTTTCCCTCCATTTATTTTTTTCGCCGTAAGCAGTTAGTTTTCATACCAGAGACAATGCGTGTC
Organism: Mugilogobius chulae; assembly: GCA_038363315.1. Classification (NCBI taxonomy): domain Eukaryota; kingdom Metazoa; phylum Chordata; class Actinopteri; order Gobiiformes; family Gobiidae; genus Mugilogobius; species Mugilogobius chulae. The sequence continues at coordinate 25,959,929 of CM076401.1, read as the reverse complement.
CCTGATTGGCTAATTAGTATGTCAGTCACACCCACTGAAGTTCAAAAGAGGAACACGTTGACCAGACGATATACTGTAGTTTTGAATGTCCCAACATGGTCTCATTGAAATGTGTGTTTATACTACAGCATTAAAAGCAGATCATGAGCACATTTCTGCTCCTTTTGTCTATTGTACGCCGTCTCTATTTGATGCTGTGAAAAGCGTCAAATAGTGACACATTTTTCTTGGCATCTTATAGACTCGGGGTTTGATTGAAGCCACGTGGGGATATTTTCTTTGGGCTTAACAGCTTATGTCTGAAATGACAAAAATTAGTTTGGAGTTGTTTAAGATTAGATTAGGGGCGTATTCATACCTACAACATTTGGTCGATTTAAACGGTCCAGAATTCGTTTCCCCGGAAAGTCCGGACTTTCTTTCAGGTCTGAATAAAGACAAGCGAACTCTGATCCGAATCAAACAAACGGACCGAGACCACCTCTTCAGGTCGGTCTCGGGCCGATTGCAAACGGATTCTGGTGCGGATCACTTATGGTCTGAATACAAACGGCCTCGATCCGAAACAAACACGAAAAACATGCGCTTTTTTGGACTTGACGAGCCACCGTCACAACGCACAGACGAGAGAAGGACTGTCCTACAGCCAGTGACAGAACCGCTCAGGTTTTGTCTTTGTGAATGTTGCATCTGCCAGATTATCACACTACTGAAGATGTGTATTCTAAGCATATTTACCACCTACGCTGTTTATTCTGTTGTCTACATTTGTCTGAAAAACATAAAGATATTTTCTCGTGTTTGTATCTAATAAAGCACTTTCATTATTTCATTCCTAACCCTGCGTGTTTGCACAATAAACAGCAAAACAGTAACGCTTCTTACCGTGACGGAGTAGAGACGAGGATCCTTCCAAACCAGACTACCAAAGCGCCTCCGGGTCCTGACTCGCTTAGTCCGTTTAAATCCATATGTCCAGACAAATAAGAAAGCACAGACAGGCTACTATTCCATCGTGAGCACTGCTGCGCCCGGCCCCGCTGGTACAGCGAGTAGTCCGCTGCATTTGCGCCCAATCCTCGCGAAATACATCCTCCCCGCGAGCGCCAGGTCCGTGTTCTGCCGCACACAAACCCAGGCTCCTGCCGCCTCACCTCGGGGTTGAAATCCGCTGAAGTCCGCTGGGCTGGAGTCTGGGTTTGGACTCGTGTCTCGTCCTGCTTCATTTTCGCTTTCCACACTGACACAGACCAATTCTATGGCAGTTATTATAAGGCCGTTATGATAATGAACGAAAAACGGCTGCTACTTTACAATAAAGCCTAACTTTTATCCATACGCTTCTTCTGCTTGGCCCCGCCCCCACGTCAGATCTGTCCAATGAGAGCGCTGGTTCCCACGTATGTGCGTCTGTTTACGTTGTAAAGTCCACTTGACAGGGGCGCAGTGAGAATACGAAGCGAACCAACTGAAAAAAATTAAGTCCGGATCGGATTCGGATCAAACAAGCGGACTTTTGCACTTTTCAGGTCTGAATACACCCTAGGATTTTGTTATTATTCCAAAATAATAACATTATATTTTTACATCCACCACAGAAAGGAACTAGTGCATCATGCATGGGTAAAAAAGGAGACATGGCGTGGTACACAGATGTATTTCTGTGAGTTGCATAGGTAGATCTGTGAGATCTTTTACACTGTCTTTAGTCCATAAATTATTCAGATTCGTTTGAGCATTTCAGACAAGATTAGTTTGATTATTTCCTCTGTGTCATTTTCTTTGCAGTCAGTAGATGGAGCCCTAACTCTCATGTATGATTGTCATGTGTGCTTTATTTTCTTTGTTTTAAGTTGTAAGATATGAAAGTAAAGGCCCTCTGTAGTATGTTTGAAAGACAAGAAACATGCAAATAATCATTCGATTTGTGTTTTTGTTCAAATGTCTGTCATAGGCTTTAATGTAAAGACAGAAACCTTACCCATGTACTCTCCTGCCTCACACCAGGAGCCCGCCGTCGACCTCCAGGCTCTGAGGGTGAAACCTGACCTCTGACCTTGCGTGTGAAGGTTAACCCAAACAAAAGGATTGCTAGCTCTTCAGTGCAGATTTAAAAGCTTCAGAATTAGCATGTGAAAGACGCTAATAGGATGTGTTCTTATTTTAGAATCGGAGGTTAGGGGATAGTATGAGCTACTGTGGTGAGGGACAGTGTTTGACCAGACTCAAAATACAACTTATTAAGTACAATTTATTTAAGCTATTTTTACTGTCTGGTAAACTAAACGCATACTTGATTTAAAAAAAATAGCCATTCCTATTCAATGAGTTTAGGCCTATAGCATAATGTGAATAACGACTTCTGATTAGACGCAGGCAGGTAGCACGCAGTTTTTTTTTTTTTTAACTTTTGAGAAGAAATAGTCAAAATCTAAATTCTACTCAATAAGTAAACAGCACAACCAAAAATGAATATCACAGATTCATTTTGATTTCGTTCCAATTCATATGCATTTTCACTTGAATGATCTCTGCTGCTTCTTCAGAAAGTTCATTCTTCTGTGATTGGCTGCATTCAGCCGTCACTAACTCAGAGCAGGGCAGAGAGAAGTGTATATTTGAGCAGACGGCTGCGTCAGATCTTACATCACTCAGATTTTACAGGATTAATTTTACCATGACAGTGCTCAGTCCTATTTCCTTATTTTAATTGTGTATGTTATAGAGTGATTTTTTTGTTTAGCAACATGCGTCCTGCAGAAAGAGCCTCCGCACATAGACACAAACAGTGGAAACAAGTCAAAAAAGCTCAGTTGTCAGCTAACTACAAGAGTTAAAAGGTATGCTGCTAAGTTAAAGGGACTGTACCTGATTTTGCATCCTAAAAATGTAAACAAACAGAAATAATTAATTTTAACCTTTTTCCTTCAGGCTACATGATTTCCTCACGTAGCTAATGCATTCTGAGCTTCAAAATTGTTCATCATGATGAGTTTTAATGTTTTTTCACAGCTTTTAACAGCGAGGTGAGTCACCATGCTAACAACAGTTAGCCACAATGCTAAAAACAAAAACAGAAAAAGTTGCACACAAACGGGATTTTATTAGACATAGACATCACTTTGGGACTAATTTCCACCTGAATGATATATTAACAAGGCATCAGTGCTAGGGAGAAATTGCTTTTAAGTTATCTTGTTGCAAAAAAATCGAGTACAGTCCCTTTAACATTTATGGATGAAATTTGATCCTACAACCCTTAGAAGTTACATTCAGGTAAGTGAGAAAAACGCTGTCTCAAGCTTCAGGGACAGACGTCTGTCAGACCGGTTCATACCTGATGAAAGCAGCTGGCTGTTGTTCCGTTTCGTTGTTTTATTTTAACAAGTTTCCCAATGTAAACAAATGGAGATGAGCTCTTTCTGCATGACGCACGCGCAGTAGGCGGAGAGTGACGTCGACCGAAAATCACTCTATAGGTTGAACTTCCAGATGAGCAGGTTTCTACAAGAAAAAAGGCTGTATTTTTTGTTGTTAGTTTTTCTGGACCTTCTTGCATACACCAACTGTATTTAAAATCTATTTTTCCTTTGTGCCGAGTTGAAGGTAAATCATCTATCACACAAGAAAAGTACACAAAGTCAAACATGTCTTTGTTCTCCTATTTGTTTTTAAACCTGCAGTTTTAGTTTGAACGGAGAAATATTAGTTTTTTGAGAGATTAATTTTAGTTGTTCCCATCTGTCTTAAATATCTTTAGCCTAGTCATGGCATTAGACACTAGATTTTATTTCTTAAGAAAGCATGTGTTATGTATGAGTGACATCAGCTGCTCACCATCATTAACGCAAGTGACCCAAACTGCTCCAAAGTGATCCAGACTCATGGAAACATGGCTTTAGATGCACATTTTTAGGAGTAAGGGTTAGAAATTATACAAGTTTGAAAAAGTGCAAAAAACATTATTGTTGAGAAAATCTTTCCAAAATTCTAGTTTTACTGATAAACTTAGCCTATTGCACATTTGTGGTCCTCTGCTCCAGGCTCACACAGTCATGTCTCTCACATCAGCGTCAAGTCGTTGCTCTGTGATTGCACAAGACAAAGTGCAACAAAAACAAACTAAGGAGCATCAAAACTCTGACATTTCCCCATCTTTTTCATTTCACCTCCTCCCCTGCTCCATGTCTCTCTTCCTTTCACATCTACTTCTCTCTCTCTCTCTCTCTCTCTCTCTCTCTCTCTCTCTCTCTCTCTCTCTCTCTCTCAGAGTTCCAGTTTATATTTTCATCTTTTCCATTCTGACTCTTTCTTTTCTCTCTTGCGTTAATTCTCTCTCCCACTGTGTCCATTTCCCTTATAATCTTTCTCTTCCTTTAGCACCCTCTCTCCACTTTTTCCATCACTTCCTTCTCTTGCTCCTTCCTTCTTTCCTTCTCTCTCACTCTCCCTCTTTCTCTTTTCTTCCACCTTTCTTCCTTACTTTCTTGCCTATTGCTTCCTCTTTTTCTTTCCACTCTTATTTTTTCTCTCCTCTTTTCCTTCCTTCAACCTTTCAACTCCCCTCCCTCCTTTTTCTTCATAGTCTTTTGCTCCTTCCTTTCTTTTTTAAACTCTCAAACTGTCTCCTTTTTAGTTTTTTTCCTTCCTTCCTTCCTTCCTTCCTTCCATCTGTACTTCCATCCCCTGCTTCTTCTTTTTCCCTCTCCTCTCACTTTCTTCTCTTCTCTTCTTCCTTCCTGTCTCTCTCAAAGTAAGTCTGTAAGTGTACTCTCTGACCTCTTGACCTTTCTTTCACCCCCTCCTAATTATTTCTCTCCATTCTCTTTTTTTCTTTCCCTTAGCTCTGCCCAATATCAAGATCTCCGCTCCTTCTCTCTCCCTTTTTTTCCTTTCCTCTCTTTTAAAACTTTTTCTGTCTTTCATTTCTTGTCTCATTTCCTCTCTCTCTCTCTCTCTCTCTCTCTCTCTTCTCTTTCTCTTGTCCGTTGCTCAAACCAGTGTGCAGCGCTTTGCTTTGGCCTTTATCCTCCAAATCCCCACAGACCGGGCAACCGAGGAGGGAGAAAGGGAGGGCAAAAAAGAGCCTTTAAATGCTTTGAGTGATGGTGTGGAATGCCAAAGACCCAGCGTGCGTGGGGGGAAGAGAGAGAGGGAGAGAGAGAGAGAGAGAGAGAGAGAGGGGTGAAGGGGTCCAGGCCTGGTCTAGGATCTGGTATGCGTGACTGAATAAGAGGAGGAGGAAAAGAGGCAAAAAAAAAAATCCACCCCTTTAAAAAAAACTGCCTTTCTAACTTCATAGAAACAATAGGCACTGACCAGAGCAGCCTCAGTCTGTGTGTGTGTGTCTGTGTGTGGACGAACTGTGTTTTTAAAAACCCAATGTTGATATGCGAATTAATGGAGCATTTTGTTTCCTGAAGTTTGTTGGTCTTGTTTTTTTGCTGGCTGGTGTTGGCTTTTTATAACACTGGCTTTGAAAAGTAAAAAGTGCTTCTAACAGGTTTATACAGATTTTAACTTAGTTTTCAATGACTTTTCCAAAACAAATTCCAACATTTCTTTGGCCTTGTATTCACACACACATTTCAAACCATGTATTTGTTTTTAGAAGGGTTGAGCAATTAATAGAGAAATCAATCTCTTATCGAATGGTCAATGATTTGGTTGTATGCTTTGAATCGAAAGATCGAAAACCAATCCTTTGTCAGTAAAAATGTGTGGTCAAAAGTCAAAGATCGAGACACAATCTTGATATACAATTTCACAAAATCTAATATAGGAGACATTTTAAACGTTTTTGTTCATTTTCATTAAAAAATATATAAGATTTTACAAAATTGAATTGAAAATTGAGATCGATCAAATGAGGAAACAAATTGTGATTATACTTTTTCCGATTGTCCCCCTTGTTTTTAGTAACTACTTAATTAAATAATTAATTAAGTAATTTTTTTTTTTTTTTTTTTTTTTTTTTTTTACAAATTTGGTAAGGATGTCAAACCGGTCTGTTGCAAATTTAATAAAATCACTGCAGCACATCCAAGTTTTTTTATGGGCACATTTTTAAACTGTTTTTTTTTTTTTTTTTTTTTTTTCTGTCTTAGCTAAACTCAAGCAGAATTGTGTTGTTGTAAACCATCTTCCATTTTCAACTCAGAATATTTTATATTTTCCCAAACTTTTCCAAAACCAGTTGAATCCCCAAACTTTTCAGGGCCTGGAAATTGGATTTAAATCGTCTTGTTGGTTCTTCCCTGTTCTAAGATAACTGTGGTAAGACTGCAGTCGGGATGGCGTCATACTTGGGGGCGTGGCCTGCTGGGGGAAAGTCAGAGGGAAAGTCTTATGTTAAAGCTAGTGTTGTACTCGAGACCAGTCTCGGTTTTAAGACCGGTCTGGAGACAGGTTTTTAGGTCTTGGTCTCGTCTTGGACTCAAGCACATTTTACTCGATCTTGTCTTGGTCTTGATCTTGTCTTGGACAAAGAGACCACATTTCATTAGCACCACGCTCTGCTAAACTTGCACCAGAGCACAGTGACATGTCCCAGGCACAGTTTGTAATAGGTCCTCATGTAGACACTAGTGATTGTATAAAATTACAAAAGTTGGTCTTGATTTGGTCACCTCATCTTAACTTAATGTTGTAATTTGAAATATAACATAACAATTCATGGGTGTCAAAGATTCAAATTTACAGATGCACAAAAAGTGATGAGAGTATGAAATCTAATGTAGCTCAGTGCTTTACTTACTGATACATTCCTTTTTGCCTCTATTCTGAATTAAAAATGTGCTCCCAAAGGTTCTATTGATGAGAGTAATAAATCATATACTCTAGAGAATGTAAAAATAAGCCTGCAGCGTGCTCACTCTGTCTGTGTGCGGTGTGTCAGCTTGTGTTTTCGTCTTGACAGAAAGCAGACAGGACCAACTTCAGATCTTGTTTCGGAGCAGTGCCACTCATGAAACTCAACACTACAAAAATATACCAACTTCAGTCCCCTTAAAGCTCACATTTAAACCCTGAAATCCACTCCATTAGTCACGCACAGCCCTGGATTTTCAAACTAAAAGTAGCCTATAAAGTCACACTAAGTAACCTTTCAGTTGAACGATCTCCATTTATGATTCTGTGATTTGTCTGAAGTGTTTATTTAGTGTTTACTGAACCTGATGCACCAATCCGATACTGGGATCGGATATCGGTGCCGATCCAGGAAATTTTGCTGGATCGGGTATCGGCTCCACATTGGTTCAGCCGATATCATATTTGTGTCTTTAATTTGACATGAGACAAATTTATTGGCTGATGTTGATCCAGAGCGTCTCTTATTATTGGACATTTTATTCAGATTAAGTTGTTAAGTTGTATCGTGCACTAGAAGTAACAGTTACATAACACTATATGACAAAATGTTTCATGTTTTAATAAGAAAGAAAAGCATTTTCAGCCTTTATACTGTATCAGTTGATATCAGATATCGGTAGATACTTAAAGCCAAAGTATCGGAATCAGAATCGGAACTGAAAAAGCTGGTTCAGTGCATCCCTACCTATTTGTAACGCATCTGTTCATATACATGTATTTTGACTAGAAAATACACTGAAAACCATCTTTTCAAAGATGTCTCCATTACTATATCCAACTTTTCAATGAAAATTAAATAATATTAGCAATATGGTCTGATGGAAATATTTGCTTCAAACATGGCAAATCTCCAAATGTGGGTAGGAGGTGTATAAATAATGTAATAGCATTTTGTAAGTATTGTCCAATGCCATGGTTGTTATTTGTATTACAATATTACTGTCTCAAAAATGTTACACAACTGTGAGTTACTTTGAGCTATTCACACATTTGTACAATACTAAGACATTGTACATACTATCCTGTTACATTTACACTGGATTACTGGTTAATGTATGGAAATGTGACGTCAGAACAGGTTTAATATTTTATTTACCTTTAAGCCAGCAGACAGTATTTCGGTGGTGATTTGATCCTGAAGTGTCGCTTTCAATAGAAAATAAAAGCCTTTAATTTATATGAAAGTAACGTGAGTTACTCAGATTGTAACTATAGTAATATATTGTCATATTTTTATAAGCATTAGTTACACAGAAAAGGGAATATACGTATGACAGTAACTACTTTTGTAATAATGTTGTGACTCCCAACACTGTCCATTACATATGGTGACTGTCTTTCTTTCATTCTTGGGGTAAAACCCTTTAAAATGAGAAATTATTCAAATTTCATTTTAGTGTTCTCTGTTACTCCCCAATCAGAGTCAGTGCTGAATTAGAGTCAAAAGTTGATTTTCGCATGCCCAGAAGCATCTGCGCAGGCGCATAAACGTTACTGTTTGACTACGGCAACACCTACAAGGACAAACAACATAGAAAATGTAATATTTATCATTTACTTTTTAAATATGTTTTTTTTATTTTAGGTTACATATGAGTTTAACATCTGTGAAAACACAATGTTTAACTATTAATAAATTTAAACAAACAGTTCCGAGCAGTGAAGTTTCGAGGTCACCACAGTAGTGTTAAATTGAATGTTTTTTATGAGTGTAGAAAGTATGAGATTTTAAGTGACTTTTACAAAAATAAACGGGCATTTTTTAATCTCATATGACAGGTGATCTAAGGTTACAACTGACAACTAACATTGTTTACCGTTTCTGGCAGTTTAAACAATGAAAATATAGTCAAGCTAACCACTAGCATGATTGACTCCGATTCAGCAAGTGACTCCGACATTCTGCCTTTGTCATCCTGAATGAGAGTGTAAAATTCTGAGTTTAGACTGATTTAGACGCCCACAGTCTTCTTTAACATAGCACACTATTTACCAGCTCACTAGTTAAAATCAAGTTCATGATCATTCTCAAAAGCATCATTTCTTCATCTCTACTCACATAAATGTAATGTTTTTAAGTAAAACCTGCTCTGCTGAAGTTCTTCTTTCCGTGTGTTGCACTGAGAGAGAGAGAAATAAACAAACAGAAGAGGTTGATTAAAAAAGCCAGCAGGGTAGAACGCCTTGCTTGCCTCTGATAATTAATTACACTAGTGATGCAGCCAAATCAAGGCGGCATCCATTTTGAAGCAAGTCGTAAATAATAAAACAACATTTCCTCTCATCTCCTGTCAGCGGCCAGGACAAAGGCGAGTCTCTGGCCAAACGCTACACAGACTTTATACCTCCCAATACCAGGAGAATGTGCAGCTTTTTATATCAAAACTTGCATCTTTTTGTAACAGATTCATAATATATGAGTTGTATTTAAGATAAAAGAGAAATATGAACCACTAAACTAATAATGGATTAGCTACATGAACTATACCTTTATGAAGACAAATTATGAAAATTTTACTCATTTAGGTTTTGAATTCTTTTTTAACATGGCTTCTTCATCAAAAACACAGGACTCACAGACTTGTTTGGAGGATTTCTGCAGCTTTAGCTTCATCATCCTTTCCTTTGCCGCCAAAGACTGAGCTCCTGACGTTGGAAACACATGACTGCCATGTGTGCTTAGTTACATTTTTTAAGTTGAATGTTTGAAAGACAAGGACAGTTTGTTGGCTTGTTTGTTGTTAAAAATAATTGATTATGATCATTTTTGGGGGTTTACACTGTCACTACCCCAGCCTAAAATGAAAATGTACTTTACGAGAGTGAACTGTGAATGAACTGAGTGGTAATTGTTAAACACTACAGATCAGGAGAATGCTTCTACAAAAGACCAAATTGTGTTAAAACAATGATGTGTTGTCAATGCTAACGCTAAAGCTAGTTATTTAAAGCAGAACTAAGAAACTTCAGCTCGCCCTACAGCTGTCTTGTGTAATTAAACCAGCCGACTGAAACCAAACTTAACATTTTTGCGTAACTTTAAGATTGAAAAAAGGCAGCAGAAACATTTGTTAGCACTGCTAAATACTTAAATCAAAGAGTCAGAGTCGGCACGGTAGCATCACAGCGCAGTGAAGACAACAGACGTATGCTTCAAATGCTCTAGAAATCATATGTAACCATCATCACGAAGATTTACAAAGACATGGTACTTAGGTTTGCTTTAAAAATAAACTGTTTCTATGAAGCACAGAGTCAATACAACACTGCTAAAGAAGGAATCATTTTAAACTAAATAAAATGATAAGAAGTCAGATTCAGAATGTCATCTTAATTGTAAGCAGTTTGAAGTTATGTGACATGTTTCACTTGTTTTAAAAGATGTCTATTTAACGAGATTTTAGCTTAGGGCTGGGCGATCTGGGAAAAAAATATCACAATATTTTTTTCCATCTTATAGATCTATATCGATTTTTCAAAAACAAAACTAAAATAAAGTTAGGGGTGTCAAATTAGTGCATTAATTGAGATAATTAATTAAAGACCTATTAATCGAGTTAATTTTTTTAATTACATTAATCTATTTTGAAATCTTTAACTTCATTGTTTGCATATGTGAGTTGTTAAGTGGACATAAGGGTTGTTCAACTTGACAACTTGGCAACAAATGACTTCCTAAAGTCTTCATTTTTCGCAGTATATTAATATTTCCCATCTGCAACAATAATGTAATTAATTGAATTGGATAAAAATAGATCCATATTTTGTTTGACTTTTGGTCCAAACCACATTTTACTGACAACGGATTGGTTTTTAATCTTTAAATTCAAAACCCACCACCAAATAATTGGTCAATTCAATCCCTCGATTTTTAGATTAATTACCCACCCTTTAAACTATTTTGCCAACAGGGTAAGTCAAATGTCTTCATCTATTGGCAAATTATTTTGGCTTGAAATAGTAAAATAATAATCAAGTCCCATATTATCTAGTGACAAGTCTTTCTAGCTCATCTAGAGATATTGTTTTTGCAATGAATAAAATGCATAATTTTCAAGTAGCCTTAATAAAGCATATATAAATATAAACAAATAATGAATTCATGAATGAAAATGTTTTAAGGGCTTCGTAAGTACTTCATTAATACTAAATCATAATCGTGACTCCTATAACGAAACCTTAATAAACCTTTTCATTCATTATTGTAACATGACGCTAAAGCATTGTATTCTGTATTATTAATTTAGATATTTTTTAACATGATTCTTGCTTATCAACACAGTAAAGACAAGTCAACAAAAGTAATCCACACGGCTGCCAATCGTTCATTATATAAATATCTTTAATTGTTTTAACCGTAAGAATATAAAACAATTTAATTTGGGCATTTTGCATTACTCTTCTTCTTTACAAACACATCATATACAGAACATCTTGTCCATCATTTGCATTTGCTCACACACACTCAAAGGTTTCAGCAGGACGCCATGAGAATCCGTCTGGAGCAGGTTTGAAATCCACAAAACGCCACGTTCAGTCATCAAAAACAAACGTGGAGTTGTGTCTTGTTCTGTTCACACGTTTGAGCATTTTTAGGCTGTCTGCAACGGCTCTGTAACACACTGTGATGTCATCGAGTGGAAGATTATTTTTAAGTTAGGCCGTTTAGGTTGTCTGGGATCAAAGATTTCTGTTGTGGACTCTTTACGCTGAAGTATTGTTAATGAATATTTTTGGTACCTGACCTGTAGTAATGAACCATTCTGATACAGGGATTGTATACAGACACATATCCATGACATTAAGCAGTGTTGGTTATCAGTTTATAAGTTGTTAATTGCAACTAAAATGATACATGTTGATATTAACTATGCCTTGAGGGATTTAAAAAAGGAAATAGTCAGATTTCAAACCTAAATTATGTTTGCAGAGTGAAAATCCATCCCGATCTCACAAGAAAGCGTACATTTACCACGAGTATGATTGGCACGGTTCAGGCTGTTTTGCGTAAAGATACAACACGTTGCAGTCCCAGTTCATTTCTATGGTGGTTGTTAGGATATGTTTATTTATGAATATTAACAAAATCCTGATCCTAGTCTTAATTTACCCCAAGCCCCTAAACTTACCCATTTTAGTAACTTGATGCCTAAACTTACTCGTTACACATATAGAGATTAGCTTCAATCGTGAAATCGTACTCATAAGACGCTGTTTTTGTGTCATGGTAAATGTACGCTTTCTTGTGAGACTGTGTTGGAAATCAGTACCACACCTAAAGTTGTTATTTGTACAATAAATAACAGCAATGTTACATGATGTGATGGTTTTTAAGAGTTAGTGGAGTTTCAAGAAGGAAAAAAATATTCTGTCTCTGCACTGGTATCGATCGACATCAGATATCAGCAGACACTTAAAACTAATCATCAACTGATCGGTGCATCTCTAAGTACATGTGCTCAGTTTTCTCCCAGCACTGCTTCTAGACCTCACTGTGAGACCGAGACAATTACTCCAAGCAGAAGCTTTGAATAAAGTGAACACACTATGTTCATCCGAAAAACTTTGGTCCTAAGTGTCTTCAGATTTATAATCTTCTATTCTTTGATGCAGACGGACAAAATTGTGCACGTGGACTATTGCTGGGCATAAATGTCTGTCTCTATGCTTTTCTCAATAACAATAGTTTGATGATATAAAGGATTAGCATGTCTTGAAACATGTTAGTTGAGGTTTAAATGTCAAACAAATTTGAAATGTTTATGTTTGAATATGAAAAGTACAAGCACAGAAATATAACATTTAAATCCCCATTTGAAATTTTACAGCGTCACTATGGTATATTCTTTTTTTTTTTTTTTTACCAAACTTGATATGCAATTTTTGGAACAAGAATCACAATAATATCTAAAATAGTCTTCAACAAACAATACGCTTCAATCATTTATGTTGAATGAGATAGTATTTGAGACTAATTAGTGACATCACAAGGTGAAACAAAGTGTTTTCAGTTCAAGAGCAGCGCACAGCCTAAAAATGCAGGATTTGGGTTTATTTTGTTGTTTAACATGTGAACGACAAAACAAAAGTCCACGTTTTTCTTTGACGAGGAAACCATGACTTAACATAATTCTAAACATGAAGGCCCTTTAAGACACCACACACCAATGAGAGCTGTGAATGTGTGTGTGTGTCTGGTAAAAAGACATGAGAGAGAAAAGACTGAGAGATGGAGAGAGAATGGTTGTAACTTGAGACCGAACTAAGAAAATCATCTATTTCTGGCCATTTTGTTCCATCAGGATGAAAAACATTTGTTCTCCAATGTGTGAATTTGTTGGAATTAAGGCGAGACACTGCAAAACACTAGATTTGTTAGAAATTTAATGTAGGGAAATAAAGCCGTAATTATGTGGCAGGTAAAAATGTGATAACAACTAGTATAAATGTCTTGTTTATTTTGCTGACATTTTAGATCCAAACTTCTCACATTGTTTACTACACTGCAAAAATGAATTTCAAGTTCAAACTGCTTGATCTTAGGAATTTTAACCTTAATTTCAGACGTTTTGACAAATTTAAGATCTACTTTTTTTAGAGACCTAGATATTTTTTCTTGTTTCAAACTGTTTCGTATTCGCTCAAGACAATCTTCTTACTTCGAGTCAAACTATTTGCCAATGAGTTAAAGAAATTTTACAACACTGGCAAATCAGTCTTCTTATTTAAAGACAGGTTATCTTAGAGCAGTCAGAAACGCTGTGAAACCAGTGAAATTTTCTACATTGCGTAAGATAATAAATCTTATCCAATTAAAAAGATGCATGCAGATTAAAACTCTGAAACAAACATTTTAGCAAGGCCAGATGTAGGTTTTTGCAGTGTGTGAGTGTACTAAATTTTACTGAAAATGTATGTTCAAAACATTTCCTTTTGAAAAATCAAACTCGGAAGTGGGCAATGACCAATCTTTCTGAACTATGTCAAAATGTGTGAAGGAGCTAGTTTAAGGGCAGAACTTTGTTTTTATGAAAGAAAAAAACATTTTTTATGACGACTTTTGGCATTAGAATATAAAAATGTACAGTAAATTTATATTGCCCCAGTAAATCTAGAGAAAACTTAAAAAAAAAAAAAAATTAGGAACTAATTTTTTTAAGGTTCATACACTGGAAATGACAAAATGTGATAATGTGCATAAGTGCTTGAACCTAAGAATACTGAGCTTACTATATTTTGCCAGCAAAATATGTGTTTGTATTATTTCAAATATAGCTGCAATTTTTGGGGTTAATTTCAAGAGAAAATCACATATTTGGTGCTCTTCCATTAGCAAAATGTATTTTAAGTCAGCCAAAATATGCAAAACAAGACAAAAATTCAAGTATTTTTTCACTCTTATCTCATTTTAACCCTTTTGTACAGTCCACAAACATGCGCCTGTAGTGTCTCGCTTTAAAACATAGTGACTAAAAAAAAACAGAAAGATGGCGGAGGAAACCCTGATCGCATTCAGTCATAAAGGGAATTACAATATCTATAAGATCACTTCAATTTGAAGTAGGACGCTCTGTGCATATACAACCCCCTTATCGCACAAACACCACGCAGCTGATTCAGCATTTTAACCGGTTGGGTTCACTAAATCTTCTCGTTTTAGTTGTGGCGCTGAGCCAAGTATAACTATGTACAACTGACTGTTTTGTAAGGTTTAACCAAACAGAAAATCTATGTTTACTCTTATCTTCTGTTGCAAATCAGCTCCACATTGGACTGTATTGGACAATTTTCTGAAGACAAGTTTTGAATCATTTAATAGAGTTATGCAAAATTGTGCCAAGACATGTTTTGGTTGGTGTTTCACAAAAAAACTATAAAACTAACTGTGCTAAATAACCAATAAAAAAGGTAAACTAGCTCAAAGTAATTCTACCAAGGAGTTCACTCATTCAATTTTAAAATATGAGATTGTTATAGTTATTCAAGTGAACCCAACTATTAAAAACTGGATTGGAGCTGGAGGTATAAGTAATGTTCGGAGTGGTGTGTGAAATCAAACTTCAAAAAAGGATTTAAGATTAAGCCAAGCGACGTAAGCGATGCGTTTTGTGTTTCCGTTGCGAGCTGTCCTGCCCTGTTGCCTGCATGTGGCTTTTTGCAGCTGTGAGTTGCATTTGTGTTGGGTAAATTAACAAAGGTAGTTAGCTGTCCTGGTCTGTGCAGCGGGATGTGGTGGGGGAGGGTCAGACACAGGCCCGTAGGCACATTTCTCCTCTCATTCGCACTGGGCTTTTTAACAGTATACACCCTTCCAAAAACACACGAGGTAGCCAAATGTATTAGGCGTGATGGCTGTTCTGTAGCAACTAGTCATGTCTCTGAACTGCAGAATCCAAATGGGCGTAAGCTAGTTTTAAAATCTCACTTTGATGGAAAAGTTAAGCAAAATAAAATAAGAGACTATAATTAGCCAATTAAGAAACTGGAAGTTTCGAGAAGAGGCATGAGCAGACTCTTCAGCTCTGTCAGTCATATTGTTGAAGTTGTTGTTGTTAAATACAAATTAAATGGTAAGTAAAATGAGATATTAAGACTCCACTTGAGATGAAAACTGTTAAAAAGTGAATAAATGCCACAGTCAGAAGGCCAAATAAAAGCGAGTAGTCACTGGGAGATACACACCTTTGACTAGAGCAGGAGGAAAAGAAGCTTGTGTTCAAAAGAAAACCCCCTCTGTCAAAACCAAAACAAACCCAGGCGAGCTGTCCATCACCTGACCTTCTCGCTCTCAGTCATCTGCCACAGTCCCAGGTTAAGCACTTTGAGGCAGGGCAGCTGTGTGATGCGCTCCAGTCCTCTCTTGGTGATCTTGGTGCAGCCGTACAGGTCTATGCCCACCAGCTGGGTCAGGTGGTCCGCAATCAGCTCCAGCCCTTTGTCCGTGATACGCACGCACTGCCCGATGTTCAGCGTCCTCAGCTCATGCATCTGTCGCACCATGCGGTTGATTCCATCGTCTGAGATGTGACAGGAGCAGAGTGACAGGGACTTGAGCTGGTACAGCCCCTGGGCAATATACGCCAGTGTCTGGTCTCCGATTTTATCACAGAAGGACACGTCCAGGCCGGAGAGCCGCAGAGTCCCCATGGCCAGATGCATGGTGCCAGTGTCACTGATGTTATCACAGGAGCGCAGGTTTAGGCTCCACAGGGACGTCATGTGGGACAGGTGGATCATGCCTGCGTCCGAGATGCCCCCACAGAAGCTGAGGTTCAGCACACGTAGCTTGGTCAGTCCTTTAGAGATGTGTTTGAGTGACAGGTCTGTGAGTTTCTGACAGTCCTGCAGTGTGAGATACTCCAGGTTCAGGCAGCCCTCGGCGGCACTTCGGGTCATGCCTGCCAGGTGCCCGATGCCCACGTCAGACACGTGTCTGCAGGAGCGCAGGTTCAGGCTCTTGAGTCTATGGAGGCCCCAGGCCACCAGCAGTAGCCCGGTGTTGGTGATGTTACTGCAGCCGCCCAGCTCCAACACTTCCAGGTTCTTCAGGTACTGAGCGATGCGCCCGAGGCTGGAGTCTGTGATCTGTTTACACAGGCTGAGGTTGAGCACACGCAGAGATGGGATCTCCTGCACAAACGCGTGGCCCAGCCCGTTGTCCGTCAGGTTGTAGCAGCCTGACAGGTTGAGGGACTCGATGTTGGGCATGCCCTGGATCACATAGCTGAGGCTGCGGCGCAGGGACAGGATCTGGACCCTCCGGATGCCCCTGGCCTGGAGGCTGGGGAACAGAGAGGGATTGGCCCGGCGGAGGTGCAGCTTGGCCTCCACCCCCCTCCACACAGACTTGTGGTAGGATGCATCCCTCCAAGCGATACAGACTTGGGCTACCTGCCTTTGTCCCTCACGTCCAGATAGCTAAAAATCATGGCCAAAATTTCTGGGAAGAGGCACGAAATGTGCGTCTCCATTGTTTTTTAAACCCCAGGCATATAAGAACTTAACACTCCACTCACCCAGGGCAGAAAAAGTCAACAGTATAGTTCCACTTGCAGTAATGCAAAAAGTAGCAACAGTCCCACTGATCAGGACAAGTAAACGTAGGAGTTTCTGTTTCTCACTGAGAATTGCTCAATCGATCCAACTCTCTCCAGTTCCACGTGATCCGCTCTGGATGCGCAGCGGGACTGAAATGCGTAAAAAGAATCCAAAAGCACGTAAAAGGGTTAATTCTTGCCTTTTCTCCTCTCTCCGCTAAAAGGAGGAAGAGCGGGGGCCGGGGGAGGTCCCCTCGCTCCCGCTCTCAGAAGACGACGCTTCCTCGTATTCTGTCCAGTAAAGACGCTCCTCCGGCGGCCGCGCGGGGGTCCAGACGCTCGTACATTTCACAAAAACACAGTGGAACAAAACCGGGGGCTGTTAACGCGCAGTACGTCCAGAGGTTTCCATGTCGAAGCCGCGCTGTGGGCAGAGCGCGGAGCGGGCCAGGCTTTGTGGGCTGAGTGAGAGAGAGAGAGCGGCGTCCTGGGCTCAAAGCCTTTGTCTGCTCTTTTCAAACCGACTTGGCACGGACCACGTCACTGCGCAGCGGTGGGAGGGGGACACAGAGCTAGCGTCATGTGGAAATGTGCAGAGGAAACGATGGAACACATGCAGCTAAAGTGAACGTGCCTTTGTAATGAGCCTGTCTGCAAACTAACGTGTTGTTACAACATTGTACGCACTGTTTCTGCACTTTCAAACTCATAATGAGGTGGACGCTCCCCTAAACCCTCCGTGTCACGCGCTTGGTACGGTCTGCCTCAGCTGGAGCGGTGCGAACAGTTTCCCTTGGAAACCAACTTCTTACAATTCAGTTCACTTTGGGCTTTAACCCTTTGAGCGGACCACACAAGAGAAACAGAGCAGTGAGAGGCAGAGCAGAGAGGGCTGCTCCAGAGCCTTTCACTGCAACTAACTCTTCTGTTACTGCTGCTTTGTAGCATTTAGAGCCGCTTTATTCTCGGGATTGTTTTCAAAAGGCTAAAGGACTATTGACTATTCTAGGCTCATATCTGTTTTAAACTTTTATCACCTTTGTTATGGCATATAGGCATATAGCCTATCATTTTGAGAGAACAATCCTGGCCCTATATAATTACCCATTGTTAGGTGGACTACTTTAAAGAATATCTAAATTAAAATGTGCTTTGTGAGATATTTTGTTTGCTTGAGCAGCTCAGCCCATGTGCAAATAAGTTGTGAGATGTAGATTTAAGTAGGTCTATATGAATTTTTATAATATATGTACAGTGTATATAAGTGATAAATGTCTCTGGACAAGGATAAAAGTAAATTTTTTTTTTTTGCTCTCACAATTATTTGCCTTATACTGTAATGTAATTAGATATTTTTACAGTAGTAGCTATACTACACAATGTTATAAGCCTAGTTGTATTATAATATTTAAAATGGCACAAAAGTCAAAATGCACTGTTACTCAAACTCTGAAAATGTGGGAAGATCTTAAGAGCTTAATAGGTCCCATGTTGTTGTATGTGAGCTCTTTACCCCAGAAACATGATGAGATGATGATGATGATGGTGATGACGATGATGACGATGATGATGGTTTATTTATACAGGACTTTTGCATAGAGTAGACAGTTGACTGCAAATGTTTCACACGCACCCTTCTCCTCATAGCAGCAGCTCAGGAGAAGTGAGTCACCTAATCTCCTGGCGCCTCAACCTCCGGCCACCACAAAGCATTCCCTAACCTGCATGTTATGGGTTGGTGAGGAACTAGATTGCACACAGGGAGAAACATAGAAAGTCCACACAGAAAAGCCTGAGCCGTGTAGGAGTAGAACCCACTCATCTTGCTGTGAGGTGAGAGTGCTATTCTTTCTGCCACTTTAAAAGCATAACAACATTATCAGGACATAATTCTTTTTTTTTTTTTTTTTTAACTCAATAACCTGCATGTTTTATTTGTTGTCATTTTAATCTTTGCAACAGAACCTATTTGTATTATTTTTTATTATTCTTACAATGTTTAGTTTTATTACAAGTCTGTTCAGATATAAATATAGCAAGCTGTCCTTAAATGGCTTCATCATCAAAATATTCCTGGAACACAAAAACAAGCTCATCATTGCCGTCATGTCTCTAATCCTCAGTCTTTCATTTAGAGCCAAAGAAGATCACTTTGAACTGACTCAAATTTAGCCAAGTCTTTAACATTTATTTTTGTAGCAAAAACATAATGAGTTAAATATATTTTGGTAAATGCAGTTCAGGTTATATTTGGTTGATAGTCATGCAGAGGCCTATAGCTCAACACACAATACATTCATTTTTCAAAAAACACTTAGAGAATAACCATCTGTGTGCGATTGTTTTCAGTCCAAAACAATACGTTTTAACAAGACTGATTTTGAACAGACTGCATAAGTATTGGGGATTAAATCACAAGATTACCGGCAGTTGATTTTACCGCCAACTCTTTCAAATGGTTTATAGGAGCCGTTTTGAATGTCTATTCTTGTGGCAAAGGTGGGTCAAACTGTTTACCTTCAACCCTGAAATTTTGCGTCTACTATTATTTATTATAAGCAATGATGATTAGATAAAGAAATAATGATAAAGTTATTTCCAGGATCAAATTGGTAGACAATTGCAGCTTCTTATAGTGGCTTAGGTTATAATCTAATATTGGCAAGGCTTATTAACAAGTAATGTAGAACTTAAAATAGGATTTGATGTCATCCAGAACAAGCTAAGGCTCTGTTCATGCTCGCACTTGTTTGGTCTTGCTTTGAGTCCAGTTTGAGTCCTAATGTCTGGTCCTGTTTTAGTTTTACTGTTTATTACTTCAATATCTTCTACAACTGTTAGACATGGTATAAAAGCCAAAGACAAAGCAACAGTTCACAGTTAGCTAAGTTCAGAGTGCAAGTGTTACGTAATGGAGCACAGCAACAGAATGGAAACACATGAGGTTGCTCTCACATAGGCACTTTATGAAATGAAACAAAACAATGTGTAGCTGTACTTTGCTTGAGTATGAAAACAATCTAATGACTTTTACATTTAGAAATGTCTGTGCTTTCTTCTCCTTACGTTATAAAAAACACTTACTTTTTTAAGCCCACAAATGGAGTTGTCCTTCAGTGCAGTTGTCTTTTTCCAGCTAAGCCATTTAAATATCTTCATTGTTTTTTATTTTCCAACAGTCCATATTTGCCACCAGATTATTACAAAATTGAATTATGATTGTCATTGTAAAACTCATGTCACACCACTTTGTGTTTTATTTTTTGCCTGAAGTAAATTTACAATGTTCTTTTATACTACTCTAGTACACATTTTTTGCAAGGCTTTTTCCAGAGTAATTTGTACAAGAAGTAACTGTGCTTTTGCCCAGTGAACTTGCGTACTTTTCCCACCTTTGCGGGAGAGTATTCCTTAGAGGTACTGGGCTGGTTGCACAGACTTTAGTGTGCAGTGCCGGCTCTAGCCCTTTTGGCGTCCTTGGCAAGATTTCATTTGGCACCACTTTATATTTCTGGAATAATTCTATAGGCCTTTATCTATTAGTGTTGAAGGTAAGGTAATGTTTGAATCTATGAAGAAATAGACACCATTTTCTATTGTAATATTTTATTAATTAATGCATCTTTTACAATAATTAAGCTATTCATAATTTTGTACTATAAAGTATGAATCCTAACCAGAATTTTAATTGTTTCGGACCCAAATTATAGTGTGGCCCCAGCCCTCGGCTCTCCCCTCTACCACTGCTCCCTCTCGAATACAGCATATCAGCTTCATCCTCACGCTGGCTTTTGTAAACAGAAATACTAAAATCTGATTTTTCTGTCAAAACAAAAACCTCATGTTTTATGAGACTTCTACCACCGATTAAATCTGCACAGTCATTTAAGTTCTTCAGATTTTTGTGGTCATAACTAGGGCACGGTGACATGGCATAAAAGTTTTATCACGATATAAAGGACAATATTTGTGATAGTGATATAAGTGAAGGTATAATCCAAAATAGCATATAAGCATGGCATTTCCAACATTTCTTTATCTATATTTAGTTGCATTTCTGCTCTGTTTTCACTCCTCAGATCTTCTCTTGCTCTGTTTTAGCCTCTGCCTCAGTGTAATTCACTCAGTTCAAGGCTTTACAAGTATTTGGCCAAAGTTTCTGTGTGTGCAAAATTTATCTCGTCAATGGTATAGATTTGTTTTGCAATATATCACCAACAATATGATATGTGAATATGTGTCCCATTGAGATGAAATTAAAATTGGCTAATAGCTTATAAGTGGTAGAACTTGATTTGACTACCAGATGGTGCCCTAGCAACTGTCTAGTTTGCCTATGCCCAGAGCCGGCCCTGGTAGTGCGGGCGTAAAGAGAAGCCGTAAATAGTTAGGGATGTTCATGATGTCTTCTTAAAGTATTTATGAATACTTTAAGAATTCCGATAGCGAACGAGACTCCGGCATGCTAACTAGCTACGCTGCCCCGTGCAGGTAATAAACCATCTCTTTTCGATACTTTTCTGTCTTTTAAGAACTATCAACACAAGCCTGTTGAAAGTTCCACTTGCAACACACACTGAGCCTTATGATGATTTCTTAAGAGACTTGATACTCGGGCCACACTTCCTTGAACTTTGGAGAGGCAAAACCGTGTTAAACCAGATCAAAACAAACGAAATATTTCAGTTGTCGTTACCTTAACCTTAACTTTAACCTTGTCCTTGTTCAGTCCTGATAGTCCAAGTTTAGTCCTGATTTTGATGTTGTGAACGTGCAAGTAAAATTTTGTCGAATGCGTCTGCATCTCTGGTCTGAATTTGAAACGGTCTGTGTCTTGTTGTGGCGCTTGTTTTGTTCAGGAGGAAAAAGGAGTTTGACAGAGGAGCTGTTTGCAGAAGCTGCCCGAGTGTGGCGGAGTGTGGAGAGAAAAGCAGAGAAGCAGCAGAGAAAAGGAAAGAGAGAGAGCGTGAGAGGGTGGGTGGGGATAGAGAGAGGTGAGGAAATAGAGATGCAGAATGATAAAGAGAGAAGACAGAAGAGAAAAACAGCAGGGGGAATGAGAGCAAAGCAGAGGGAGAGAAAGAGAAGATAAAACAGGATGAGAGAAGAATTAGGTAAGAGTGAGAGCGTCAGAGGAGAGGTGTGAAAGAAGAGATTCAGAAAGGGGAGGAAGAGAGGATGTAGAGAAGAGGGGGTTCACAAGTGAGATGGGGAGAGAGGAAAAGAAAGAAAGGAAGAGAAGAAAAAAGGGAAAAGTTGAGAGTGAGAAGAGAGAAAGAGGGAGCAGAAAACAGATGGAGAGAGAGAGATTGGAAGAACAAGAGAAGCTATGTTGACTTCGTTTGATGGTTGGACATGTACTGCAGATGTGACAGTGGTATTTTCATTACTGCTGTTCTAGGTAAAGTACTGAGTTGTTTTAAATACACAAACAGTCATAACCTGGTCACATCTTTTTTTAAACTGTCCAAAAAATCCAAGCATTTCTGATTATTTTTTAAAACTTTCACTGATATAAAACTGTGATAAATTAAAAAAAAAAAAAGCTCATCAGTCGATATCACTTTCTGCTTCACTGTGCATGTCGCCTACAGAAAGATACGCTATACTGTATTCTTTTTTCTGCTCCTCCCACTTTTCTTGGCAGTGCATTTCCTGTTTTGCTGTGGTTAGCCTGGAGAATTCAGTCGGTGAGTTTATTTAACTGTCATATTTGAGATTGTCCCGTAACAAGCAAACATGTTAGCTACCTTAACAAAGCTAAACAGGACGGGCGCAGAATACGTCTAGTTGGCTGTGCAAATCTCTTTGATAAAAAACATAAAACAGGATGAAAGTTAGCAGTTTAGATCAGGTATGAACCATATGGTTTGGCTATTGAAGCTACACACCTGAATGTAGCATTTCGAGTCATAAAGACAAAATTATTCATAGCCTCATGTCTAATTATCCATCTATACCAGGCATGTCCAAACTGTGGCCTGGAGGCCAATTGCGGCCCTAAGACTCTTTGTTAAATTGGCCCAAATTACAAAACATTTACTGACAGTTTGAACAATTTTAGTTTGATTTGATTATACAAACTTAAAATGAATGTTCAGCATCTGTTGTGGTTCCTCAAAAATAAGAATTCACTTCATTTCCATCTATTATGAGGCCCTCTGCTCAATATATGTTTTTCCAAAAAATGCCCTCAATGAGAAAAGTTTAGACAACCTTGCTCTATACCATACCAAATCCATTATAATAATCTTTGCTGCTAAGCTGTGTATGTGGTGTCTGTCACATTTTCTAAAGAGACTATATTCTATTGTTTACAGTAAGATAATTTCTCTTCAGCACAAATCTCTTGTTAATAATATAATATATCTATTCAGGTGGAAATGAGTCGGCAGCGTCCTGAATACACCTAATAATGTCTCGTTTGTTCACCAAACTGCACTGCATTCATCTATTGTTGTTGTTAGCAATGAGGCTAACTTCCATTAGCATATGTGATGTCTCGTTCCAAACAACAGTGAAGAAAGCTTAAAACACATCGTGATGAACATATCGTTAGGTAAGTGAACAAAACGTCAATAGATTTGGAAGTTTGAATTTATTTTTTGGTTTATTTACCTTTTTAAATAAGCTGAAATCGGGTCCAGAAAATGCTAGGATAATTAGCATGCTATATTGTAAGTATTGTCTAAATGCAGTTTTTTGTTGTTATACAAAATGCTATTGGGTATGATGTGTAAAAGTACATTATTTATAGAAAAACAAGCTCCTGCCCATCATTTGACCTTATGACATCATCTTTTTTCATAGATGGCACATTTTACAGCTTTATTTACATTTTTGCCACCAAAACGACCCGTCTGTGCGTTTGGTTTTATCTTTTTAACTTGATGAAGGACAAAGTGAGCGTTAAAGTGCCCGGTCCCTGGTGGCCGACACCTCTGTCCTTGTTCTGTGGATGTGTGGTGCATTCACAAACCCAACTCCTGACCGGAATAATGAACGCCCGACCGAGACACAGTGATGAGATCGGAGTGAAAAACGTGGGGAACATTCGGTTCAAAAACAGACAAAGATCATCTAAAAGTCAACAAGAGGAGAGACGGAGATGTAAAAGGAGAGAAGAGGACTGTGGGAGAGGAACATAACGAACAGGTCATCGAAAAAGAGAGTGCGGTGTATTTTTAGAGAATCATAGACTGGCTTCATGCTGTTTCTACAAGATGAAAATGTGTTTGTCAAAACAGGAAGCAAGAGATGGGAACAAAGCCAGAGGATGTACAAGTGTGACAAATACAAGTATGAAAATAAATGTTAAAATCAAATACAGTATTTGTACTTTATTACTGATGCATTCAAAACATTTATTTCAATAAATGTCAAAAGTACATTATAGTAGCAAATTTCCAGTTTATAATTGATCGAACACATAATATAATAGAAGTACGTTAGGACCTTTTGTGGCTAGTAGCAGGTATAGAGTTCCTGCAGCTGATGTCACGCTATCCCAGCATGCACCGCAGATTCTCGGGCCGACAACGGCAATACCAATGAGTTCAATGGCGCCGTCCGGGATTATCAATTTATCGGAGTTTTACAAACTATGGATTTTTTTGCACAAATTATCAAAGACAGAAGAAAGCTGGGCCATTTTCGCGAGCTGACAGACGCCATTTTGATGAAAAAAGTGGATTTCTGCAGCTAAACCAGTTACTAGTTGTGAGTCAAGACTTAGACTAATAAATTCAAAATCTTCGTTACGATTGTTGAGTTAGTTCATTAAGTGTGAGGAGAAAATGTTAGCAAATGCCTTTCAAATCAATTTTTGAATGATTTATGGTTTGATAAAAGAACAAACTAAAGCTTTGCGTTTAGGTTTTTATCACAATGACATGAGAGAATTAGCTTATATTGTATACAAAAGCTTCGGAGCAAAATGTTTTTTCACTTTTGCCTCAAGATCAGATTGTTTAAATGATCAACACAATAAACGTTACAGGCCTTCATAGTAAAATATATTTAACTCAAACATCATCAGGGAAACGTTTTGACAAGATAAAAGATGGAAAGTGAATTAGATGTCCAGAAATGTCAGATTCGGAGCGTGATTTATGCGTCTAAACTGTGAAAAGCAAAGTCAGGCCACAAAATGGTTGCTAATATTTATTGGAGTTGTTTTTTAGACGTACGAATATGCCTCAAATAAATCAAAGATTTAAAATTTTAGGCTTCTTCCCATTAGATTCAATAGTAGCATCATTGCCGTAATGGCGAAGTTAGTCATGTGGGTGCCATGTGTTGTGTTGAGTGTTGTGCCATGGCAATATCAGAGCCAATCAGAAGCCAGGTTGTTGAATGATACACGCTTCTACCTGCTATTGATTTTCTTGATGTGCGCTCTAGGCTTTGGCGTCTGATTTGTGAGTTATTGTTCACATCTTGATTTACAAATGAAAAAATCTGATTATATTTAAGGTTAGATGTAACAACAACATAACATAAAGACTCAACACATTGCAGACCAGATAAAACATAATGTAGAGATACAGAAACACAGACTTGAAATATTTATAGAAAAAGCAGATGATAATAGAAATAATTTACAACTCAGAAATAATTTACCTTTAAATTAAGTATAAGTGGATGACCTCTATCTCCGGTACTAGAAAAAGCCTTGAGCACAATGCTATAAAAAAAAAAAAGTGATTTGTGTGACTTCCCTTCTAAATTCAGACCCAGTTTCTCTTCATGTTGTGCACCTGCAGCTGCTGTGGTTGTCAGGGGCGACGGGGGCGTGCCTGCAAACTGACACCGACAGATATGATCAACAAAGAGCCGAGCTGGCCCTGTTCTGCTAAACTGACTATGTTCAACTTTTAACCGTCACACTGTATCCTCTTCCTGAGACATGTCGGCTTAGATTTGTGTTTCATTTGTACATACGTATTCATATACTAAGTTTTAATTGTTTGATTGTGAGAGAAAAATCAGAGAAAAGTTAGGGCTATTAGATTTTTTAGACTTCTAACTGCATTTCCACTCTCTCCACTCATACAACCGATTTAGAGCTTATATTAGAGATGGCTGCACCAGATTTGGCGTCATGCTAATATGGCAGTTTTGTTCATCACTTCTGTTACTCATCAGTGGCGCTGCTGCAGTTCTAGTGCCAGAGCCCTGTGGGTCTGAAGTTTTGCTACATAAGTTTATGCAAATTACTGATTCACATCAGTTGTTCAAGCAAGACCCACCTCATGCCAGAAAATAAAAGTTTATTTCAATAAGACTTCGAAATGCGATATTATTCATCTCTCATGGAAATATAGTAACTGTCACACACTATATGTCAGTAATATGCACAATGATGACACGATAGTCTCTTAAACTTTAACATTGTCTCTTTCATTTTAGTCACATTACTACTGTCTCTTCCTTTCTTCCTCACTCACCATCTGTGGTTGTGTCTTTCTCTCCCTTTCTCTCTCCCTGTGTGTGTCTTGGTCTCTGTTTCAGTGCCACCCCTCTCTCTCCTTTCTTCTCTCTCTCACACGCTCTCTTCACCCTCTCTCCTCACCCTCTCTCTCCCTCTTCTTCTCTCTCTCCCTCTCTCTTGCTCTCTCTTCCTCCCTCTCCCTGCCTATCTCCCTCCCTCTCATCTTTCTCTCTCCCTCTTTCTCCCGCCCTCTCTCCCTCTATTCGCTCTCTCTCTATCCTCTCTCTCTCCTTCTCTCCTCTCTCTCGGTCTCTCCCCTCTCTCTCTTTCTCTCCATCTCCAATCCCCCCTCTCTCTCCCTCTCTCTCTCTCTCTTCCTCTCTCTCGCCCCCTCTCTGTCTCTTTCCCTCTCCTTCTCTCTCTGTCTCTCTTCCCTCTCCTTCTCTCTCTCTCTACCTCTCCGTCCCTGTCTGTCTCTCTCTCCCTCTCCACCCCCCACTCTCCTCTCTCTCTCTTTCTCTCCTCTCTCTCTCTCCTCTCTCTCTCTCTCCCCTCCCTCTCTTTCTCTCCCTCTCCATTTCCCCTCTCCATCTCCCCCTCTCTCTCCATCTACATCTCCCTCCCTCTCTTTCTTCCTCCCCTCTCTCTATCCCCCTCTTTCTCTCTCTCTCTCTCTCCCTCTCTTTCTCTGTCTCTCTCTCTCTCTCTATCCCTCTCTCTCCCTCTCTCTCTCTCTCTCTCTCTCTCCCTCTCTTCCTCTCTCCCTCCCTCTCTCTCCCTCTCTTTCCTCCTGTAGTCAGCGTTTTCCTCTCTCCTGTCTCGTTGGCATGATTCAGGTTCCGTTTGGTGCTTGTTTTTTCACTCTTATGTTGTCATTTTGTGTTTCGCTGCTGCTGCTGCTGCTGATGTGCTCAAAATGTAGAAGAAAGACTGGTGGAAACTGTTCATTTAAATATTCAGTGTTCCCCAGATGGAAATGCGATGTGGAAGTATAGTGACTATTAGCATACGGTATTTTGCTAACACTGGAAAACAATGTCGTTTTGAAGAATCTCACTAGGTAATATCATTTTGCACTCTACTCAGTATTAGGTCGGTAAGTTCAAGTTTGCATTTAGATGAGATTTTATTTTAAGTTTAAAATGATAATAAATAAAAGTTTTTAATGTTTTAAAGAAGTCCTATTGTGTGTTTTCAATATTTAGTAAGAAACTAGAACAGACAGATCGGTAAATTACCTTTTGTTTATTGTAAAACACAATATGATCTAAAACAACTTAGAAACAGCTCTACTGACTTCCTGTTCAAAACTGCAGAACTGATAAGCCCCGCCTCTTCATTTTAAAATGTAACTGTAAAAAGCAACAGATTTTAAATAACAAATTATTATTGTTGGAAAGTGGCTCTGGGACAGTTTTGAACCTTTTATTCACTTTGAATCGTAAACTTTTGAAATTTATCAAATAAATACAGACAAGTAGGAGGGGATAGGTGGTAGGTGAGAACAGGGATTTCTGAGCACTTGAGCTCCAGCTAAAGAACAATACAAGATTACTCCAACATGCATGAAACAATTCAAATAAAACTTTGAGTAAACTAATGGTGAAGGGAGGCCCTTATAACAAGGTTAAAGCATGGACTATGACTTAGCTCATTATGGACAAATAGTTTTAAGAACGAGCAAGTACCAAAACCCATAAAACTGAAAAACTCTTGGTGAATAATTGTTCAAAATCTCTCTTTTCTGAATTTCTCAGGTTTGCTAAATCACTGCCCTATGTCAGGCTTCAAGCTCTTCTGCCCTGCACGTGTGAAAATCCTTACTAGATTTGTTCTGAACTTTTCTCCCTCATGTACAGTATCTGCATACTGGTCCATAGATACAGTCAGCATTAGAGACCACGCCCACTTCGGGAAACATAACATGAACAGAGCAAATACTACAATTGCAAATGTGGACTAAAGGAAATATACTGTGTCAAAATCAAAGACATGGAGATCAATAAAGCCATTCAACGGTCCAAATTTGTAATTATATCCAACAATGCTAACAGTAGCTGCAAGCTAAATGCTATTATGATGGGGCATTTTCACAGCTACTTTCTGTTTATTTCACATCACCAAACTCTGCTTAGTTCTGACCCAACCTAAATTAGTTGTGTTAAAAATACACTTTATGTCTAAAAGAGGTATAAAGTTGACTTTACCTTAGACTTTAGCTATGTCTTTCCCCCACAGTAGGCCATGCCCCCAAACATGACACTTGCCGATTGTATTTATGTGATTCTTTTTGCATGGCATTTGTGAATGAAAGATGCTCTACGGTGTTTTACCATGTTAAAAATGTAACATGATGAACTATTTAGTTTCAAACTTTTTTCAGCTTTGCTTCCTAATCATCTGGGCCAAATCATTCTTTACCATGATGAGTTTAGAAGCACTTTTCAGAACTTGAAAGAAGACAGTGTGAACAGTGTGTCGTTATGCTAATGGATGCTAGCACATACTAAAAACAATAGCACATCTTGAGGAACAAAACTATCTATTTATCACATGTAGACTTGACCTATACAAAATACTGACAATAGATCTTTGTTGTTGTGAAGCTGATCTTAATTAACGGTAATTTATTTATACATGATCTGAAAGTCTATAATTATATATAATCTGGTACAAGTCATGATATTTTTTGTGTTAACCTGTTTCAGTGAATTGCAAAACATACATCTATTACAATTACAGTACTTTTACATTTTTCTTTTCACTAATTTTAGTGTCTTTGTGTCGATTCCTCCAGGATTAGATTCTCGGAGCAGTGCGGTCGGACCACCTTCAGGCACCAGGGGGACGCTCCGTGGATCGCTGCCCAGCCTCAGTGCCTCCTCCTCGGGCTTTGTGATCAGCGTCAGTCCCTCCCTCCAACAGTTCCAGCCCAGCGCTAAACCAGGTCAGCTTCAACTCGATAACACTGGAATGAGAGGCATGTAGCTTCAGTGCCTCGCTCTTTGTAGCAAGGCAGATGAAATGTTTTTAGTATTGACTTAACGGATAGCTACAATGTTTCAAATACTTTAAAACTATATAACTAAAAGAGAGAGATACAAGAATGTTTCAGATTAACACATTTGTTTGACTTTTTATGTCATTTTAAGGTCGAGTATGTGAGATTTTGCTTTAAAATCACATTCATTTGATCAAGCATGACCAGTATTTAAATCTAAAACACATCCTTAGCCGTCATAAACCATCAGACACATCACTAGTGTCCACCTGTGTTTCAAACATTTTCATTGTTTATTTTTGCTGCTTCATTAGCTCTATATCTGACAGCTCTGTTGTCACTTTGTCTACATGAAAAGATAACAAATGTCATTTGCATTCAAACTGCACCGATCCCATAACAGAGATCGAGTATCAGTGCCGCCGATCCATTACATTTTGTTCTATTGCATAATAAAATAAACATAATATTTTTTTAGCTATTTATCTGAGTTTCTAGAATAAAGAACGCAAGTATTGGCAGATAATTAGAGCAAAAACATCTGAATCGGTATCAGAAGTGAAAATCTCTGATTCGAGACAAACTTCAACTGAAAAAGCAGCAAGGCCGACCTAAGACCCTTCTAGTATATATTTTTTTAATGCACTATTTGAGTCTTGGAAGATAATGTTCTGTTTCATGCAGTCTTTTACTCATTTAGAATATCAATCACGTGTTTGCTCTAAGCTTGCTCAACAATATTTTTAGTGCAATACATTTTTAGTTTTGAAATAAAGTGGCTATCTTATTTATTTAGTTGTCAAATATGCATGTTTTCTCAGGCTTATGACTCCTCAGGTCCTAGTGCAGGAGCTTTGTGGTTGCCTGGAACATCCAGACGATATATAAAAATATCATCTGGCCACCATTTCCTCTTTCGAATTTCAGTGGGCGTAGTTGACAGATTAATTAGCCAATCAGGGACACGCATTGTCTCGTATAAAAACCAACATGACTGCTTATAAAATTAAAAAAAAACAACGTAAAAATAATACCTATCACATGGAACTGGGTTTCTGCTGAATCAATGAGCTAAGCAAAATGTATTTTTTTTCTTTCTAACCTTCAGTTAATTACAACGTGTGTCACCGCAAAACAAGTCTTAATTTTTTATTATAATATTAATAATGCATCGGATTATACAGCACTTTTTCAAGACACTAAAGATTCTTCACAATTTGCATTATTCATTCATTCCATACTGGTAGTGGTAAGCTACTACTGTAGCCACAGCTGCCTGGGGCAGACTGACGGAAGCAAGGCTGTCATTTTGCGCCATCGGCCCTTCTAACCACCACCAACCATTCATACACACACCAGATCCATACTAGGCAATGTGGGTGAAGTGTCCTGCCTGAGAACACAACAAAGAGTTTCTCCTCTGTTCGCCCCACTGTGGCACCTGAGGCTCCTCCTGCGGTCTCCCATCCAAGTACTGTCCAGCGTCTGAGATCTGACGGGATCAGACCAGGCTTTGGCAAGCTGGTAATTAGGCATTTAATTTTATTTTTACAAAAATGTAAAACAAAATCAAACAAACAACTTTATAAACCAGAAAATATGCTAAAAATTTATATTTCAGTTATAAATGTATTTTCATAAATCAAGCCTGAAAATGTCCCAAATGAATTTTATGATGTAAAAGTGCAGCCCAGGAGCAAATCTAACCTGCAGCGCAGTCTTAACTAATGCTTTATATACATCTAATAATCAATCTGTAACATGAGACTCCCTCTTCT
This sequence comes from Mugilogobius chulae, assembly GCA_038363315.1. Classification (NCBI taxonomy): domain Eukaryota; kingdom Metazoa; phylum Chordata; class Actinopteri; order Gobiiformes; family Gobiidae; genus Mugilogobius; species Mugilogobius chulae. The sequence goes on along the minus strand of CM076401.1, from coordinate 25,928,807 downwards.
TTAAATGTTGTAATAAACTACCAAAAGGTCAGCTTGTTTTGCATGTTCAGAATATTTCCAAGCCAAATCTGTGTGTTATGTAGCGTCAATGTCTTGAGCAGCAGGGCGGCTTCACATGAACAATATAAGACGTGAAAGATGGAGAGAAGAGACAGAAAAGAGAGAGGAGAGGAGAAAAAGGTGTGAGAGATACAGACGGAGGGAGAAAAGAGAGAGAGGAGAGGAGAAAGGGTGAGAGGAGCTTTTTATAGGTGCCTGGTGCGCAGTAGGGAAGAAGAAGGAGAAGGAGAAGAAGAAGAGGTGCGATTTGAATTTCAACGTGAGCCAGAGGTTTAATGTGAAGAGATAAAACAAACAAACAGATGGTGAGATGTAGAGGAAAGTGTTTGGGAGAGGGGGAGATGGAGTGATGGGAAGGAGGGACAGATGAGAGGACATAGGGTATAGAGATGTAAGGAAGGGAGGAGAAGAAGTATTGAAAAGGAAAGAAGAGAGTGGGAGAAAGGAGAGAAGAAAGGAAATGTATAGAGGGATGAAGAAAGAGTGAGAGAAGGGAGGAGAGGCAGGCAGGGAGCGAGAGAGAGAGGAAGCAGGAGAGAAGAGGAAATAAAGGGAAGAAGGGGAGAGGAAAAGGAGAGGGAGCAAGTGTGAGCAAAGGTACGGAGGAGAGGCGGGGAGTGAGAAAGAGAGAAGACAGAGGGAGGAAGAAAGAGAAAAGGGAGGAGCTGAGGCGAAAGAGAAGAGAGGGACAAATAGAAGGAGGAAAGGAGGCAGAAGAGAGAAGAGAGGAATATGGTATAAGGGGAGGAATAAAGAGAGAAAAGAGAAAAACAAAGAGGAAGATAGAAGGAGGAGAAGGAAAAAGACAGAAGACAGAAAGAAAGAAAAATGAAGTATGGAGTAGAGGAAGGAAGGAAGAAAAGAGAAGACACGAAATGGGGTATAGAGGGAGAGAGGAAGGGAAGGAGAAATCAAGAGAAGAGAGGATATCTGGTATAGAGGGATGGAGAAAAGGAGAGTGAAGAAAGGAAGTATGGTATAGATGGGAGAGAAGAAGAAAGAGAGAATAGGTAATAGGGAGGAAGAGAGAGAAAAGAGAGGAAGTAGCTTATAGAGGGAGGGAGAAAAAGAGAAAGGAAGATGGAAGACAGAGTAGATAAAGAGATGAAAAATTGGAGAGATTGGCAAAGAAAGAGCGGAGAGGAGAGAGAAAGGAAGATAAGCTAGGGTGGGAGGGAATGGGTAATGTGCTAATAGACAGAGGAGAAAGATATAGGGCCGTATAAGTGGAGAGAGAGAGACAAAAAAGAGAGACCGGAGAGAAGGAGAAAGGTACACGGTACACAGAGGTAAGAGAAGCACTGAAATAAGAGAAGAGATGTGAGAGATAAAAGGGAAAAGAAGAGGAAGAGAGAGAAAGAGGAGGAGAGAGAGAAACAAGAATAAGAGAGAATGAGAGAGAGAGAGAGAGCTTTAGCCTTGGAGGGGGAGACATGACTCATCTTGTGCCAGCTGACAGAAGGACAGAGCAGCAGAAGGAGGAGAGGACAGAGGCCAAGAAACAGAAACAGCACCAGACTGAGCTCAAGTCTCTGCTTCAGGGAGCTACAGCACGCAACCACACTTTTTCAACTCTTCTGGTTTAATAAATGTTACGTTTAAGTCAAAAGTCCTCTCTAAAGTCTAAATTGGTCATGAACACCATATCGTCATTTATGTTTCTTTCTTTTCTTTTTTTTTTTTTTTTTTTTGTAGTTTTTGCTGCTAATGTTGAGCTCTCATAAGCACAGACCATCACAGCTCAGCACAGCACTGCTCATGGACAGGATGCATATCAGGCTCAGTTCTCAGGTCTGACAGATGTGCAGATTTGTGTACGTTTTTTTCTGGGACACTGCAGGTCATTCGATGAGAGTTTTCTCATGAACCTGTGCTGTGTTGGTCAAACACACAACGCAGTCTCAGTGAAATGCGTCTATATACCACGACATGTAGAGTAACATGAGCGTCTCTGTTTCAATCTTCTCTCAGTGTGAAATACTGACGTCTATTTTCTTAGAGTCTTAGGCGGGGGTTTTGGGTGGTTGAACACCTAGTTAGATCTGAAGATACAGTTGAGTTGGTGAAAGTTGAGGTAACTAACTTTTTTGTTGTAAATTAGTAAACTTTGCGTTTTCCACTAAAAAGGAGTGATAAATTAAGCACTACGTGAAGAAATGAGATATTTGAATCCTGTTTGAATTGAATAGTAAAGAATTTTTGTTCTAATGTGCAGCTGAATGCAGCTCTCTGATTGACTGAGCTTGGGTGGTCCTCTTTCACGTTGTTGTTGTAAAAAGACATTTATTGACCATAATTGCAACCAAAATGAATACATGATAATATTAATCATGTGTTAAATGATTAATGAGAGGAAGCTGTCAGACTTAAAACTTAAAATCGAGGCAATATAAATATATTAAAAAAATTGTCTGGCCACCGTGTCCCTCTTTCGAATTTCAGTAGGTGTGATTGACACATTAATTAGCCAATCAGGGTTAAAGTTAACCCACATGGCTGCTTACAACAATAAAAAAGGGTTAGGGTTAGGAATATGGAAAAAATATCTTTGGAAATGAAAAACATGGCGGGTTTCTGCAGAATGAATGAGCGAAGCAAAAAATGGTTTTAATGTGAAGTGAGTGAAGTTTGGTATAAATGAAAATCACTACCCACCTTTAAGATAAGAATTAGGATTTCGTTAATATTGATACTTAACAACACATATTTACATCCACCATTGAAATGAACTGAACTAAGGTGTACATATGCATATACTGTATGCATGTACGTTTGTGTGGTATACATACACATTTCAGTGAGATGGGGTTGCATCCTAAAGGTGACTGTTCAGTAACATTTTAAAATGGCCTTTGATTGCAAAACATGTCAAAAGTGCAAGCCACAGAAATAAGAACATTTTGCAACTACACAAACTGTATCGCTGGAGCTGCATCTCGCTGCTCTTATTGGCTGTTTTAAAGTTCCTCATCACATCACAAGTTGGACGTTTACTATCTGACAAATAGTTCTAACAGAATCACAATTCAGTCACTCAGACCAGCCTCCCTGATGGTGTAAAGGAGAAAATCAAGATACAAATAAGACTTACCGTCCTTTCTTTTCTTTTTCGGTGCAGACTGTCTGCAGTGGTGTGATTTGGCTCAGTAGCAGATCATTTTGACTATGTTTGTGCAAATCATATCTTATTAAACCCTTTTAACACATTTTTGATCCAATATGGATGGTGATTTTTTGCAGTGTGTATTTCTTTTGGCCACAGGCAGCTGCGTTTGGCTCTGCGTCTCTGCACATGTGCGTGGACATATGTGTTTACGTTCTGTTCACACTGAGCAGCCAAATCTGAGCACAAAGACACTGTAGATTTCTGTGGGTTTGAAGAAGCTTTGATGTTTACTACAGTCCAACATGTCCACACACACACAGAGGAGACTCTTCAGACATTTAGACACTCTCTGATTTCATCTGACAGTGTGGAGGATCTGTGCATGAGAGCTGTTGTAAATGAACATAAGCATTGTAATATATAGTAAGTTACCACCAAGGGGAAAGGAAGTCCCAAGAAAATGATGGAAAATAGTTGTTCATGATCAAATAAGTACAAAAAAGGTGGGTTCCAGATTCTAATTTTGCCAAAATTTTGGTTTGTACAAAATAGCCAATGTATAAAATCTGTTTCAGTAATGTTAGTAAGTACTGTTACAGCCTCTGTTACATTTGCATTGCTCTACAAAATTTCCTAACCAGCACTGAACAAACATTAAACAAGGACTAGACCAGCCAACTCTTAACCAAGAAGCGTCTGGAACCAAACACAGAGCCAATCACTTCGCCGTCCAAATTTAGGACGACCCAATCTCAAATGTCCGACCCCCTCCCCCACCCTTTGCCAATTTCAAAACTTTTTTTTCTCTAACGTAGCTGATAAATTATTTTCTTCAGCTCTTGCTTCGATTTTGCACAATTGGGAATGTATCAATTCCAGCAGCAAACCGTGTTGAGAACCTTCAGACTGAAAAAATCCTTGCGCAACATATTTTCGGTTTAGCCTTAGTGTGTCACTGTTTTGGTGGAATTTCCGGGTTTTCTTTGATTGGTTGTCTCAGTGCTTGGAAAGCCCACCCTCGAAATCGAAAGCCGGTGCTCTGATCCTATTGCCTGGGATCCAGAACCCACACTTCAGCAAACTGCGAAGAGTGGGTCTGGTCACCACACCCTCCGCCTGCGTTTCAGACCAAATATACATCGTACCGGAAAATCAGGTTAGCTTATTAGCGTGACGCAGATGAAACAAAGAAGCTGATTGGTCGTCTGTCATTTAGACCAAAATTTTACTTCACTCACCTCACATTAAAATCGTTTTGCTTTGCTCATTGATTCTGCAGAAATGCGTGATGTTTTTCAGTTTCACGTGGGATTTTTTTCATGTATTTTTTTTGTCGGGTGCAGCCATGTTGGATTTTACACGGCGGAAGATGCGTGACTCTGATTGGCTAATTAATCTGTCAATCACGGCTACAGAACTCCGAAAGAGGGACACGGTGACCAGACGATATATTTTTAATATATCGTCTGGATCTTCCAGGCAACTGATCCTAGACCCACGCGTCTTTGTAAAGTTGTCTGTTTGGGGACTGGCTGGTCAGGCAAAGTGTTACCAGCATTCTGCCAAAACCACGTAATATTCATAGCCAAACCAAAGCTAAAATAGAACCAAATCAGCTTTAAGGTAAACCCAGAATACATTTTGTAAACAGGAAAAATGTATATTTGCAGCATTTGGAAAATGGGTTGAGGGCCAGATCAGATCAGGGGCCTTAAGTTAAATAGGCCTGACCAGCGACGAGCTGGCCACTGTTCATTGTGTTCCCCGTCTAAGGCCCCAAGTACTGGAATAGGCTCCATTCCCCGGCAACCCCAATCGGAGCAATTGTTAGAAAATATAGGAAAGAATGAAAAAAAAAAAAAAAAAAAAAAAAAGCAAAGAATGAAAACACATGGTTTTCAATAAATTATAAGGTTAGGGTTATGTTAGTGCTTTAATGTAGATTTTCCAGGAGTTTATTAAGGTAATGTCTTATTTTACAATTTCTGGTCAATTTTTGTGAAGCAAAAAGAGACCGAATGACAGAACTTCCCTCAATAAGGATTTAATGAGTAGGCATATGAGGATCAAACCCAACACTAATTGAATTGAAACACCACTACTGAACGTTTGATACCATTTTCAATATTGTCTAAATCCTAATAATGATCAAAAATGTTATAAAAAGGTCAAGTTATTAGAGAGTAAGTGGAAAAAGCAGGAGAAAGAGACAGAGGAAGAGGGGAAAGCAGAGGTTAGGAGGCAGCAGAGAGAGAGAAACAGGCCCCTTGGGAATGAGCGCAATAGCAGTGCAACCAGGAGCAACGCCTGAGAAAGCGCTGGGTTTGTGGATTAGCGCGGCCTTTCCTTCCTCACTCTGCCCTGAGTCTGTGTGTGGAGTGTGTGGAGCAGAGAGTCGGGCCAGTGCCAGGACCTCTGTGGGGAAACCAGCTGCACCAAGCACTTCATCAGCTCCACAATAAGCCCCTGGAAGAACCACATGCCAAAACTGTTTTTTATGTATCAGAAAAACCCCCACTGCTGATAAATTGTATTTGGACAACATATTCTCTAAACCAAATGTATCATATTGTTTGTTTTTGCCCATATTGTACTTTGTTCCTTTAACACAACTACACACATGCAAACCAAAATTAGATCTTTAAAACATTATTTATAAGAAACCTGTTATTTGTATTAATATTCATGAATTTCCCAAAAGAAAGCTCAAAATGCCACATTTATTGTAGTTTTAGGCAAACTAAAAGCCGGAGCTAGCTTACTCAGATATGGAATGGTACAAATCCCATTTTACATTGGATTGCTTGTTTGATGTAAGAACACCAAGACCTTTCAGAGACCACAGAGTCCCAAAACTGAGACAAGACCGAGGACCAGACAAGACTTTTATAGGTTAGATCGTGATGAGACCAAGACCGTGGCCCATCGAGACCTCAATCAATCATGTACTATCTTATGTCATTGATACAAATATTGGTATATAATCTCATTGTGCAGTGCTTATTACAGACTGTGCCTGGGACATGTCACTGCACTCTTGGTGGAAGTTTAGCAAAGCATAGTAGTAATGAAATGTGGTCTCAGTGTCTGAGACAAGGCCGAGTCCCATGACCGAGACCAAGAAAAAGACCGAGTCCAAATGTGCTTTGATTCCGGGACAAGACCAAGACCTTAAAAAAATGGTTTTGAGAACTGGGTTTTAAAACCAAGACCTTTCTCGAATACTTCTTCTTACATTAGTGACATTTTTTGATTTTTGTTCCCAATCTCAAAACTAAACACATTATGAGAGCTAAAGCTAAGTGCAAAGTGTGAATCTGGTAAGAAATCATTTTCCAACCCAAAACAACATTTTCTTGAACAGTGCCAAATGACATTGCTACATTCAATGAAGCTGTCAAAAGTGGGATTCACCAAATGTGAAGGTTTGAAGTACCAGAGCTGCTCAAAGAGGCAAAAATATAATCCAAGATGTAAGTCATTCTTGTATCAACACATGTAGCATCAAAGCAAGCAGTGATACATCATCATAAGACTCACAAGTGGAGGAGGCCTGTTGTGGTCGGCTGCTGGGTGAAACCAAGTAATTTCTGAGTTGGGTAAGGTTAGGGTTAGGTTGATAATCAATCTGAGACTATTAAAACTAATATGAAACTTCTTTGTTGTTTGCTTCTTCTGTAGTTTGATCAAGCATCAAAATGTAAGAAGTAAAAAAATGGTCAGATTTATATTTATTGGATATTTTTGGTGACATTTTGCCACCAAAACTCATTTAACAGTATACAAAATGGTACAATGACAGGTGTGAATGAAATCTTTGTAAAATGACATTGGGGTCATTTTCAACAGTTATATGAGGTCACAATTACTATAAATGTGAAAAAATAAATATTTAAAACCGACAAATGATGAACCAGGTTGTTTGTTTAAGCAGTTCATTGTCTCAAACTATTATATATACAATGCCTACAAATTATGCAAACTACAAATAAGTCCTGCTTTATTGGCATAACTTTGCATCCGTTTTCATTAAATGTGGATAGGCCCAGACATCACAGAAATATGAACCTAAAACATAAACACAACCTGCCTGTCCATTGTAAGTTGAATCCGACTCGACTGAGCTCTACGATCCCACTGTTTTACATATTTCTATCATTATTATTTAAAAAAGCCACACAGACATTTGCAAACACACTTAGCCGCACAGTGAACTTTCCCCTCTCGTTTTACATGAGCATTTCAAGGCACATTTGTACAAGAATTTGCTTAAAAACATGTAGAGGTTTTGCATGTGCTCTATCACCACTGCTTGATTGAAAATGACTCCCAAATGACAGTTGAAGTGTATTGTACCGACTCACAAATGGGGCCACCATCCCGTTTGACTACATAGAGGATACTAAGAGTGAGCAGCGACACACCAGCACCAGGATCTACAGCACTCACAGTGGAATGTCTGGTCTGGTCTAAGGAGTAGTTGGATGGGACAAAGAGATAGAAGGTAATGAAAGCAGACATTGGGGACTGTAACAAATATCTCAAATACTACAGGCAAATTGGTAGTCTTAAGCAAGCAACAAGAAAAACAACAACAACCAAATACCCAAGTGTTAGTCAGGTCAAAAGAAGTGAAAAGAACAACTCCCGCGCAATAAATAGGTATGCAGTGCCGGTAATCAGATGTCCTGCGGGAATAATAAGGAGGCCAAAGAAAGATATAGAGACCACAGATGTCAAGACACAAAAGCTCCTCACCATGCATGAGGGATTCCACCCCAAATCCAGCATTCTGAGACTGTACACTAGCCGTAAGGAAGGAGGCCGAGGCGTGAGCGTGAGAGCCACTATCCAGGAGGAAACATGCAGGTAAATCAAGGACAAGGCCCCAACAGATGACGTACTCAGTGAATGTCTCAGACAGTGGAGTTGAGGTGCTGGAGGAGGGACCATCATGGGAGGACAAGCCCCTACATGGGATGTACCAGAACATAGCTGAAGTGGCTGATCTCAAGAGATTCTACATGTGTGTTCTCAACTGAAGGATAGCACAGAGGCACTCATCCTGTCTGGAGGAGGCCTTGAGCCCCAGAGCCATAGAAGCCCAGATCCACCACACCACACAAGACTCAAGGTGTAGGTTGTTCAAAGAGGCCCCTGAGATGGTCCAGCACATAACTGCAGGGTGTACGATGCTGGCAGGGAAACATAGGATTGGAAACTCCAATGTCACTTCCAAATTCAGACAAATAAATAGGTAATAGCAAACGAAAGATATTATGGTGATGGAAGCTGTGGTGAAGGTAGCAAGTGATAACAACATTAGGAGAAAGGAGCATGACACATGTAAGAAATATCAAGGGCTCAGAAGAGATAGAGAAGACTTGGCAGATGAAGGCAACAGTGGTGTCCGTCAAGTTCGTAGCACTCAGGGCTCTAGTTTGTGGGTCAGACACCTGGAAATACACCAGACATCTCAGTCAAGAAAAGTGCAGTCCTAAAAACAGCAAATACTGCACAGAACCCTCAATCTGCTGGCTTCTGCTAGATCAACCAAGCATTGTTCTCTCAACATATAGACTCGTGAAAACAACACAATTGTCCAATCCGTTCCTTATTAATTAAATCCACATTGTACATTCAGTGGCTCTATTATTCTGCATGGAGCAACATCAGCCTCCCACACACAGGAAGCTGCACAATCTAGAACTGGAAAACATTTTGAAGAAAGTTTCTGGAGTTTTTATAAGCCTGCACATATTGAAGTTTTAAGTGTAAAATGTGTTTAAAAGTGTATGTACATTTAAAAAAAAAATAAAAGGTTTTCTTTAAATCCTTTTACGTCAATTTGAACATGGCTCTGACCATTTTTGGATTTTACTGGTTCTGATACATTTTTTACAGTTTTACACAGAAATATGAAAATATGACATGCATTTATGTCAAACTGAAAATGTAGTTTATTCATCTGTAGAGTTTCACCTTAAGTCATTGGTAATTTATTTAAAACCGACACATTTTCAGTCATCTTTTGCATTTATCAAAACTAACCAACATATACAAAACCAACTAATATTACATATCAATGTAACTCATTAGGTCCATCTCAGTCAGTCAGTCAATCAGCATTCATTTGTGAACCACTAGTTTTACTAAAAGCAATTCATGGTACTTTAGTACAGTATACAATAAAATACAATACAGTGAAAATACAAATATAAATACACCTATCTTAAATAATAAGAATCACAAACTATTAATAAATACAGTTTATGCACAGTTAACACAACTACATTGAGTTTTCGTCTCACTGAAGCGTCTCTTGAGGCTTTGACAGAAACGCAGCTAAACAGCGCCCCGTGTGTTCTAACAGCTACATTACATTCTTCACACACATTTTCCCATGGCTCCAGGGCCTCATAATGACTTTATTAGACTGTTTTATATTCTACTTTAGTGCGATAATGTTTTAAACCAGACACATTTACATGCAGATAAACATTTTATTGGATTCCAGCGTTTACAGCACATTTTCTTTACTGCTCATGTTCAACAAATTTAATTTAAATGCATTCTTATGATATGTTTAATGTATGTTTATTCCAGCTAATGCCATCTCACCCATGGAGTGTGACATTGGGTTGACTGACTTCTTATTCGTTATGAACTGAGAGGAGTAGAGTCATTTTTGTCTGGCCCACATGATAGCACTCTTAAATTCTGATTCTCCTCATAATAGCAGCCACAAAAATCTGATCCCACAGGTAATCATAAATTCTAAAACATTTATTATCAAACTTAACAAAATCCATCTTTGGGAATAGAGTGGATTGGCTTACATTCTTCTTTTTTCACTTTGATTTAACAATGGATTATTCACCTTATTCTGCACTTTTTGGTAGGGCACTTCCTGTTAAGCTCTATGGTATGTTAGCTTGTCTGTCATGCGGGGTGATCTCAAATAATTATAACAAGAGTTAAAATAAACCCAACGACTGAGTTCTGCAAGCTAACTAGCTAAACAAAAAGCAGTGCCAAGAAAAGTGGCTGGGGCAGAATAAGGGGAAAATCTTTACAGACTTCGCCCCCTTGCCTAACTCCTGGATGAGTGAAGTGACATTGTGTAGCATTCTGAAAAATAGAAATGTAAGAATGGAAAATCACTATTTCATGTAAAAAGAAAATTAAAACCATACTTCTTACGGCATATTAAAAACTATCCCTAAACTTGCACCTTCTTCATGAAAACAATCAGCAAGAGGCTTTCCTTTTGGCTAGACTCAATATGTCCATGCAAGTCTGCTCACAGTAAGAACACATACTGTTTCAGTATGTCTAAGTTACAAAAAAAGTAAGTAAGTAAGTAATCTTTATTTGTATAGCGCATTTCACAGACAGAGTCACAAAGCGCTTCACAGTGAGATGAACCCCTCCCCTCCCCACTCAGTGACAGTAAACTGCCCTGGGGCAACTCAGCAGAGGCGATTCACCTAACACCTGGCGCCTCAACCTCCGACTACCACCAAGTGTTCCCTAACATGCATGTCATCAGTTGGTGGGGAAACCGGAGTGCCCGGAGGAAACCACCCAGACAAGGGGAGGAACATGCAAACTCCACACAGAAAGGTCCGGGCCTGAGCGGGAATCGAACCCGCGACCTTCTTGCTGTGAGGCCAGAGCGCCATCCGCTCTGCCACCTGCCAAAAAAAGATTGTGTAGAATTTTTATATACGAAGTTACACACTGGGCTTTTAAAGTTTGGGTACCTGGTTTTCAGACAGAAATATCAAGAACAGGTATTTAAATCTGTTCAACTCCTAGCTCTGACTTTGGCACATGGTTAATAATACCCAATTTACATGGCTTTAGAACCTTGTTCTGCAAACAAGTGAAACTGAGGAGGATCACCCAATCACAGCCAATGAGAACGCTGCTTTCAGCTGTCTATAAGAAACAGTGTTACTCTTTAGCGGAAAATGTTTAGTTATGGTCACACAAAAAAGTCTGGTCAAAAAAAACTTTTTTTGTCGTTTATATGTCTATGTTGCACTACATGAATAATACAAATCTGCATTTTACTTTGAACAGGCTTGCATGGCCACAAAATGGACAGTTTTTGGCCTGGAGGAGGGCCCGAAAAGGCATAAAATGTATTTTATCTCCATTTAGAAAGTCCCAAAGTAAAATTTTAACTTTTAATTCTTCTGAATGGTGTGGTTGACTTTTCACCTCCAGAAAGTTACACAGTGCACCTTTAAGAGCAGGGCAGAAGATTTCACTGTAATCATTCAGATGTGTTTTCTGGACCTCAAAAGGCAAAGTATCTCACAGACCGAAGCCAAGCTGTGTTTTTGAGGAAGCAATTTAATTAAAAACATCAAACTGTAGTTTTATATGATTAAAGTTAATTGAAGTTACAGGCTTTAGACATGAAGGGACACCAGAGTGCGGTGCTTCAGAATGCGGGCTCCGGGCTTGCAGATCACCTTCATCATTAAACATTAACAGCACAGACTCACCGTCGCATTGTTCCCATTGTTTATTCCGCCTGTCACCCTGACTTTGACCCAAAACCAGGCCACAGCCGCAGCAGATGTTTATTGAGCGTAGCCAGTTGGATGACTTCAGACGCGGATCCTTTTCTAATGCAGAGACGATCGAGTGACATCCGACTCTGCGCCACTAAAAACACCTCGGAGGGGCTTACAACACATTTCACACATCACACGGGAAGAGTCAATAATATAAAGCAGATAAAGACCTGAAGGAGGCGTGCGTGACAGCTATCAAAGAGGGAGCGTGCTGGTCAATGGTTTAGTTAAATTTTAGTTTGTATCATGTTGTATGTCAGAGGAGAGCTCGCAGGAACACTTGTATGCGTCTGATGCCTGTGCGTAAAAGTGCGCGTAAGAGGAGAGAGAGTAGCTGGTCAATGAAGTTTTAGGAACAAGAAAAGTTAAAAGGATTGCCTGTGTCTTGGAAGCGCTCATCTTATTTTAAGTCATTCATTCACTTGAACTCCTAAAAGGAATTTGGCTCACGTGAACCACCACGGCAGGGCTGAGGGCTTTAAACGCTCCCATCCCCCGCAGCGCCACAGCCAGAGCGCAGCAGTTCTCTGCCTTATTGCTTTGACACCGAATACAATCAGTGTTCATGACTGTTAACAAATGTACTACATGCTTCGAAAGAGCGTGTCTTCTCTCGAGATTCGTCGTCTTGAATAAAAACAGCATGCAACGAATGGATTTTTGTAAAACATGGCCTGACTTCTGTGTCTTCTTTCTCTTGACATACCTTCAGGCGTATGGATATATTCAAAGAATCAGCACTTGAGCTCATCGAGAAAAAAACTGCCTATATGTACCCAAAAATTCTAAATCAAATCGTTTATTTTTGTATAGCCCAAAATCACAACAACAGTCAATTTTATTTTTTTTTTTTTTTTTTTTTTTTTTTTTTTTTTTTTTTTTTTTTTTTTTTTTTTTTTTTTTTTTTTGAGGACTTCTTCAAGATTTTTAATTTAGCAAAAAAAAAAAAAAAAAAAAAAAAAAAAAAAAAAAAATTTAGCAAACAACAATAAAACATAAAACAATAAATTAAGAACAATCTTTCATCATTAGTTTACTCACAGTTGTGTTTGGATGATTCATGCATGTTTGAGTAATCTTGTATCTTCTGCAGATAAAGCTAAGTAGTCAGAAAATCTGCTTTCACCTACCACCTATCCCCACCCACTGCAATTAAAAATGTAACAACTTTCCAACATCAAAGATTTGTCATTTAAAATCTGCTGCTTGTCAAAGTAACATTTTCAATCAAAAGGCAGGGCTTAGACAATATTCAAGCATAGTCGTTTCAACAGAAATCAATTAAGCTCAATATATATATCACAAATGTAAAAAAAAAAAAAATCTGGAATTGCAGAATTTACAATATTATTCATTATTTTTCAGATTGTTCATTGCCAGAGTTTAATATATTTAATTGTGTACGATTGTATTTTGTCTGCTTTTATGTGATTTTTGTGTTGTATTCACCTGCTGCTCAAGACATTGTTTCTGGTACTTCCTGACTAAATAAAGGAGATAAAAAAATAAACGTAGTGTGGCTGATTTTCACACCACAAAACCAGAAGCTAGGTCCAACTGGTTCCTAATTTAACAATCCTTATATCCACACACATTACATTTTGTCTGCAATTAAACCTTAAAAAAATATTTTTACAGATGAAAAATAGGACAGGAGGTGACCACTCAAGCACAGCCAATCAGAGCGTTGCATTTGGCTCTTTAAGAGAAATAAAATGCTTTTGATTAGACAATAGATTTGCCACAATTTTGTTAATTTACAAGTTTATTCATTTACAGCTTAAAAAGTCAAGTACCACCACCTTTGAATATAATGTATTGCCAAAAAAACTTAAAAATCTTATGATCTGAAAGTCTTAGTTCAGCCAAAATAAAGAAGATAAAACATTTGAGATCACTTTATGTGTCTTTTGTCCATTTATGACAGGTGCTTTTTCAACCCCTCGTGATAGACCTAGTAGTGCGCACGCGCTCATTCAGGTCTTTACAGCAGAGGTGAGAGGAGGTCTCTGAGGTGAGGAGGGGGTGAGACAGAGATTTCACACGGAGCCAAGCGCAGCGCACACACAAAGGCTCAGAGGCCAAGCGGCGCAGGAAGCGAAAGGAACAGCCTCAGTGTCCAGATCAAGCCATGTTTGGTTTCCTTTCATTGTCACTATCACGGAGTGGACTTTAATTTTGTAATTTGAAGATTCTGGTGGAAACAGGCAAGGGATTTTGTCCGTTTGCGCTCGTTGCAGTTGTGCGTAAAAGTCCATTCTCATTTTACGCACGGAGTTTTGGTCAAACATTTGGATACTTTTTACCCGGGTCACATTTTCTTTCAAATCTCGTGATAGTTCAGTTTATTTTTTGTGTGTCCTACTGATTTTGCCAAACTGAGAGAGACTTGGTGTCAGCGGAGGCCAGTGACAGAACCGCACTGACCACACGCGTCTTTGTGCCCGCATGTCCCCGCAGCAGAGCACTTGTTCCCGGCGGAGGATGGAGTCTGGGTCGGTCCAGCGGAGGTCGAGTGGAATGAGCCGACATCTGCTGCTGACCCTCGCCTTCCTCACGTGCAGCTCTCAGCTCCTGCTCGTGGACGCCGGCTCGTGGTGGTGAGTTAGTCATGAATAACTGCGCATGGATGTACGAGTGAGTGACTTCAGACAGACGTGAGTACACCACTTAAGTATGATTGGTTTGTTACGTGTAGGCCTAATTACTGTTTTAGATACTGTTTGTCTAAATGTTTGATTCCACCTTGCTTGTTGTACTTGTTGCTCATTTTGTTCATCTTTACGCACAAATTGCACATATGATCACGTCTTCTTTTGCCATTTGGATTAAAGTTTGTTGACTATATTCTTATTACCTGCAAGTCCTGTGCATGCCTTGTGTTCCAAATAAAGGCACAAACTGCCACTCGTCATTCAACACCTTCAACTGGCATAAGACTATAAGATTTTTCAATGATGACTTACTGAACTCACTGCTTTAGTGGTTCTTAGTGCTCGTTTTAGTGTAGTTATTTAGTTTGCATTTCTCTTTCAGTGAATGTGTGTGATGGTAATTCATCAACAATATTTCCCCCAAATTGCACTTGAGCTTTGCAAAAGTAGAATTATTCATTCTAAATTTAGACCAACGTTACAAAACGTTTTGGAGAAAATAGCTTATATTGGCTCCACTTTTTATCTTTATCCAACTCTCAAATCAAGCTCCACTGTTTGTTTTCCTAAAAATAGAAAGTTAAAATCATTATTTTGCATGAAGATAGATGTGTTTTATTGCAAAATTGATATGAAAAAAGTTAACAGAACAGCTTTAGTAGAAGCAGAGGATTAGGCCCTTCTTGATCATTTAAGAGTCTTTTTTATGGCCTTGCAGCCTGGTCAACGTAAGGTCTCAAGTTTTTATTTATTTATTTTTTGGAACAAAAACATTTTCAGTTTTTATTTAGGCACAGTTTGTAATTGTAAGACACTGTGCACGCTCTTCTGTCTGTTTTCCTGAGCAGTGCACACTCTGATCCAGGCCCATTGACCAAACACACAGAAGTCACCTCATGAAGACGTTTTATTCAGACTATAGAAGGAGTAGAAAACACAACATTAAGATGAACATAACTGTTGTTAAAACATATTTGAAGCAGTTTTAGATCAAGCGACTCCAAAGACAATGTCTAAAAATGTTCTGATGATCAACATAAAACCGTGATATACGGAAAATAGGCGATTTTTATAACATACATGATTTGAGGGATTTATTTGTGTCTAAGAAAACACCAGAACAATGACACTCCATCATAGCCACATCCAAAGGTTTAACTTTAACATAAGGCTGTGTCTGAAAGATGCTCTGATAAGTTATGTCTTTACCTCATGGAGCACTATTACAGTGTTACTTAAATATGGACAAAGATTCTGATCTCACTCATATGTATCTGAGGGATTTTATGACACATTTTTTTGTTTTTAGTCTGTTTTTACATCTTGCCTCCATTGGACTTAATGTAAAATTTAGAACAGTTTCACCTGACCGGGCTACAGAAAGCACATGAGCAGACATTGTTGTGTGTGTCTTACGTACTTGTGTGTGGTGGGGGTTGTTTTGCGTCATGTCGTGATGTTGCGCTGGCCTGAAGTCCAGGCCACTGGTGCTGAATGGACCAAATGTGAAGGCTCTGTCACAATATTTACCCTGGCCTCTGCCCAAATGGCGTGAGGCGGCCTGCTGCTTCCACCATCATTAACCATACTTTAGTCAAACTCACCCAAACTTCTGATCAATCAAGGCAAATGATAGTGATCAAGATTTTGTTGTAGCTTCTTCAAATTGATCAATGCGAGGGTGTAGTGTCTGTAGAAAGACCCTCACGTGCCTGGAGGTGTTTAAAGTGGGGCAATAGACACAAACGGCTTCCTACAGCCTTTGTCCTGTGGGGCCATATCTGAGGAATGTGTCACCTGTCCCCCTGTTGGAGTGGAACATGTAGCATTTGTGAACCAAAAGTACTTTTTACACTTTATACACATGTGCACAAACAAATTCAGACAAAGTATTATGTTTTAGTGATAAATTGTGTTCTTAGTCTGTTTTGTCTAAGATGTTATAGTAGTAGTAATAGTAGTAGTAGAAATTGGACATTCATCAAAGTTAATTATTTTATGCACTGCAAAAAATAACTGATAACACAAGGAGTCATAAGCTTAGTCATAAGCTTAGTTCTAGGAATGAGTTTTCTTATTTTAAGCTTAATTTCTTATTCTCAGGTTTCTCACACTCAAAATGAAGCTGTGGCTGAAATGACCAATGTCAGAGATGGTCGAGGGCAGCATTTTAATAAATAAGCCTAATATATTAGGGCTGCAACAAGTTAATCGATTAATCACAACTGATCAATTATTTAAACAATTGTCAACTAATTTAGTAATCTGATAATCTGGCTTTATAGGTTTCAAAACATGCCTTGTATAGATAAAACTGAACAGAATTAATGATGATGATGAGCAATAAAATTGTGTTTATTTATTGTACTTGTGATGTAAACACTAGTTTACAGAATGTTGCACAAGAAAAAACACAGACTTGAACAAGCTAATACAAGTACAAATGAATTTCAAGACAAGTTAAAGTTGCTTGATTCTAGGATTTAAGTCTGATTTTAGCCTTAGAATAAATTAACCTTGTCTATTATAAAGACCTAGATTATTTTCTTTGTTTCAAAGTGTTTCAAACTGTTCAAGACATTGCTTCTTATTTTTAGAAAATTATTTGCCAATGGGTTAAGAAAATTGTTCTTACTCCATTGGCAAATTTTTGTGAGACAAATTCTCTTAAAACCAGTTAAAATGTCTTGAAACCAGTGAAATATTCTACATTACATAAGCAATTACATCTTATCCAGTTAAAACAGCTCAAATCTGGATTAAAATTCTAAATCATTTTCAGTTTATAGTTTTTCCAGTGTATAAAAAAGTACCGGATGAACTAAAATGTATTTTGTTTTGAACAAGCAAGTTTTATTCTTATTTGAAGCGAAGTTTCATGTTTTCACAGTTTTCAAGTGAGAAATGCGTAATATCCTTTTTCTTAGTAAAACTATTATGTATATGTATATATTGACAGTTAAAACCGACTCAAAACATGATTAAAATCCAAGCATTCATGAACTAATCTTATTAAGATGGTACACTTTTCCATTAGAGTCAGCTGTATTCAAGAATAAAGAATCGCCCATCTAATGGATTACCAAAAATGGTTAATTGCAGCTCTAATATAATTATGCTCACATTGTTTTATGTTCTTTTATATATTTAGTCTCCATGTCACAAAAAGTAAATAAAAGTGGGTAACTAGGTTCAGATTGTCCTCTCAAAGAACTGATTTGATGTCATTGGCTGTATTCCAGTGCATTTTAGAGACACAATAGATCTAATGGTACGCTCAAAACAACTCGCTTACATATTTGGTTCAGTTTGTTATGTGCAGTTTATCAACAGTTTATTTGTATCTTTTTCAAATGTAGGTGGTTTGACTTTTATTCAGGTGAATGTAAAAGTGGGAAAATTACAATACTTTGCAATACATCATAAGTTAAACTTTTATCATATCAGCTCTGCTTCATAGTTTTTGATTGACTTTCAATACGTACAGTTTTTCTCAGAAAAAACAGCTTGTACTGTTCCAAGAGTAAATCTGACCAAGCAAATCTCAAAAATGTTTTATCTCTGAATAATTAAGTTGGTTACATATTTATGACATATAAGGCCTACAGTAAGACCACAGAGATCTGTATATTCAAAATAAAAAAAAAAAAAAAAAAAAAAAAAAAAAAAAAAAAAAAAAAAAAAAAAAAAAAAAAAATATAAAATAAATAATATATTTTTTTTTTTTTTCTTTTGCAAATTTTGAGCAATGCAAAGCTATTGAAATACTGCTTGAGGTGTCATTTTGGAGTAATTACATTCTTGCCTGTTTTACATTAGTTGACGATTATTGCAATAATGATTAGTTGCTATTAATTGAATAACTTTGTGCAACCTATTCCAAATATGGCTCCCATAACAACTTCAGAGCCTGTGTCAAAGTATCTGAGTCTGTGCAGAAAATACATCTCAGTTGTTCCAAACTGGGTATTGACACACCTGTTGGTTGTTTGCTATTTGGGAAAATCTATTAAAGTTTTATTAAATGTTGTTTTTGTTACATTCAAATGTTTATTTATACACAGTCAGTGAAGTTGGTGTAAGTTCTTGACCACAGTGGATATGCCTAAAACTTCTCAAAAGTGAAATATGCAATACATGAGTGGGACTAATACTGACTAGAGAGAAGAAAAGATAATAATGAGCAATGATTCTGTCCATTAAGATCCTTAAACATATTTTTGTGTAATTTGACCACTAATAGTTGCATAGATTTGTACTGAAAGAATTTGTTGCAAACCAAGTCTTCTATTTATCTCAGTCTGTCTGTCTATCTCTATCTATCTTTATTGCCTATTGTGTCTCAGGTCTATGGCGATGACTTCCATCCAGCGCCCAGAAATGTACATCATCGGAGCGCAGCCTCTTTGTAGTCAGCTCTCTGGACTCTCACAGGTAAGAAACGCAATGTCTGATGTGTTTTGTTGCTGTTGTTTTTATGACATTAATTAGTGATTTAGGTTTGAATTCTGACTAGCAACATTGTTAGAACAAGTACACAGACTGGTATGATTTTTAACATCAGTTCCAAAGCTACAGAATTTGGCATCCAAAGTTGTAAAATCTAAGCTTTTGCCAAAAATCACAGTATTTTAACCGATCAAGAGCAGCAGCCTTTCCTCCAAACAACAGTCCTGCACATGGAGATGTGTCGGAGATTTGAGTTGAGTTAGTTCAAGCGAACATCCAGGGCATCAAAGACGAGTGAATCATCTGACTTCAAAAGCACTGGTCTGTCTTTGGCATTGGCTTCTCATTGACCTTTGAAACTATGTGCATGGGTCAAAACGCCGGCCATGAACACAATATAAGAATACCTGTGAGCATACTCCTAACGGTAGAAACCATTAAATGTTGACAATCTATTTACCAGTTTTGATCCAGCTGTTTGTCAAGTTGATCTACTGCTGTTGTTTACATTGTTTTGGTTGATGTATTCTATGTCAGGTGTCTCCAACCTTTTTTTTTGCTAGGAGAGCTTCTTTTGTGAAACAAAGTTGGCGGTGAGCTACTGCTTTTGGCGATCAAATGTGGCACAGTTAAGATAGCCAACATTCATTTAGAAGAGATACAACAAGGCATCTAAGATACATAATAGTAGAGATAGACTTGCAATAACAAAATTGTGTAGTAAACTAATATGTATGATCCAAAATCGTTTAGTTGGAGACCAGTGCTCTATGAACATTTAGACACAGAAGCAAACATGGTGGAAGTACATGGTAACAATCATTTCCATCTTGAGCTCCATTGGAACAAGTGTATCAGATGACATACTTTTGACTTTGTGAGAATATATCTATCTGTTTAATTAAGTATTTCATTTTATTGTTTATTGTTGTCCCTTTATTTTTCTTTGAGAGCATCTTCCTGTAAACCTTTGAGGCAAATGTTATAGTTGGAAAATAGAAAAACAGAACAACAGAACAACTTTGAAATGATCCCACAAATTGTAGGACACGAGACACTATCTCTTAGTGTCTTGTGTTTTGATTAGTATTTAGCACAGGGATGTCTAAAATTTTATAGTCAAGAGTCACCGACTGCTGTTCCATACAATCAGTCATTGAAATAATGCCATTTAGAGGAGATCGGACCAAATAAGCAACATGTTTTTTTTTTTATTACGACCAAAATACAAAGTCTGTCTCAAACAAAAATGTAAAAAACAGGAAGGTTATGATTACTGGTAACCTGCTGAAAGTGACTTCATTTGGGCCCAGTATATTTCCAAAATGGTTTAAGGACACCTCTCCATGCGGCTCTGTTTCTGCAGGGTCAGAGGAAACTGTGCCAGCTGTACCAGGACCACATGATGTACATCGGAGACGGAGCCAAAACGGGGATAAAAGAGTGTCAGTATCAGTTCAGACAGAGACGGTGGAACTGCAGCACTGTGGAAACACGTCTGTGTTCGGCCGAGTCATGCAGATTGGTGAGTACACTGGTCATTATGTGTGCTAAGTCATATTAAGCATCTAACATGACAACACAACATTCTATAGGCTTTAAAAATGGGGTAGCTGTGTTTCACACTGCAAACACAATTTACTTTTTAAATCTGACAACTTCATACTCATAAATCCTTCGACACTTGGTTAATATCGACATGTATTCATTTTGGTTGCAATTATGGTCAATAAATGCCTTTCTACAAACAACAAAGTGAAACTGGAGAGGACCACCAAGCTCAGCCAATCAGAGCGCAGCATTCAGCTCCTGAGTAGAACAAAAATTCTTTATTAGTCAGTTCAGACAGGACTCAGCTGAGTTATTTTTCACAAGTGCTGCGATTTTCTTGTAATTATTAGTGGAAAACACAAAGTTTACTTATTATTACTTGAAAAATATGCCATGCACTTTAAGACAGAGAAGAGTGTGATAAGTTTGAGTCAGTTCCAGAGTTTGTGGATTTGTAGTTTGGATATAAATTCATAATTTTCACATCATCACAGAATGTGAACATGATCTATTGATTGATTATTAGATTTGCAATATCTGTTTTAAAAGTAACATTCTCTTCAGATGGAGCAGTACTTATTTTGTAAAAACTGAATAATGAAAAAGTAATTCAAGAATCTCAGATGTGTTGTTTGTAAAGGTCTTTGCAAATTGAGAACTGTGTTGATTCAAAATGCATTAGGTTGTGTTCACTTTCTGGAATGTGATTAATTGTCTTTCTGTAAGTCCACATGGTGAACAGTTTTTCCTGTTCATAACATTGTACTTTGTCATGAAACATTTACAATCTCATTTCACTCTAGTTAGTGACTAGACCCATTCACGTTTTGTAGATTATCACCAATGTCCAAAAGGTTGTCTGGGATTTGGCAAGGCAAGGTTTAAAGTGGAATCAAGCTGTATTATGAAATGTCTAATGCTGTAGTATTCAGTTGTGATCTTGCAAACTATTCTTAATAAGATCATAAGTACAATCAACACTTTTTGTTGAGAAACATTTTGTGGTAATTGTTTTTTATTGGAGTAGTTTTCAGACACACTTTCTTACTTGAGTATTATATTTAACAATCTGTAAATAGTAGTGTTGGCTGTGTTTTATTTGTGAAGTCAAATAGTGAACAAAAGTAGAATTTTGGTTTAGCTTAATAGGTTCATTAGAGATGAATGATCAATGTTTTCTATTTGTGTGTTCTTCTGTTTTTGATATTGATGCTCTGCTTGTCCCTGCTTTATGGTTATCACTCACAGATATTGTGCATTTTTTTAACCTTGCCCTTCAAGCACACTTCTGAGCACAATTACTTTGGAATCTTGCACCAGAAGTTTAAAAAAGTCTTATGAAGCATATGTTTCCCATGTCAGGAATTGAGTTAGAGCTCCACCCACCTGCTGCATCAGAAATGACACAGAGGAAACAATCAAATCAGTCTTGTCTGATATGTTAATGCTACAGAAATACTTCCCAATGACATCACAGATCAAGGACATTCAGAACTGTGTTTTCTGAGGCTCAGAGGGGAAAGAACAGTGTCTCACAGTCAAGACACCAGCTGTGTTTTTTATGAGACTGGTAAAACAAGTTAAAAAAACTCACAAGTCGATTTTGCATAGTGTGCGTCCGTATAACATTGTTTTACTCATATTTTTTACATAACAGTTTCTATTATTGTAACTCGTTGCTATGTTCTACAATTGTCAAAGCAAGTTCTTTTGCTTGTGATTTTTGTTCACTGATAATGACAATGCATAAGCCCTATTTACTGATTCGGAGCTGACCTTGCACACGAACAGATCTTTCCATTTTGCGCACTTACGTAGCAGCGTGCGTAAAGCATAGGGTTGACGCTGAGGTACGCTTCGTTTCTGAACCAAATCTAGTGTTTTTGGAGCCAGTCGCAGTATCTATATCTGTTTTACGTCTAATTCCCAGCGGGCGAGTGGGAAAACCCTCATCAACAAGTACGTGTCAAATCCGCTGCGGGCACTGGCTCAGACGAGGTGTCCGTGTCTCCTCCGCGCGCTCCAGCCTCCGCTCCACTCTCTTTATTGACAGTTGCTCTGGCTGCAGGTTCAGACCGAGGTGTGAGGCGCTCCATTGTCCCGGGGCAGCTCTTTTGAAATGCGCTGATGAGCTGACACCGAGCTGGCAGATCCGGAGATGCCATTTGAAGTGTGCGATGGGCGCTCGTAAACCTTGTCGCTGGTTCTTTTATTCCGCTGCTGCCGCTGCTGTTGCTGGTGAATAGTGTGCGGTCATTAGAGCATTGAAGCGTGTTATGCATGAATACCTGCGCGGCTGTCTGGAAAGTGTTGATTCTGGAGAAAAGTGCGCGGATTTAGTCGATACTACTGGGTGTTTAAGTAGACGCGTAAAAGGGAAATTTAACTTTTAAGTGCTCGTATGAGTTCTGTAATGATTTTACTTTGTGAGATAAAAGTGTTATAAACACAAATGGCAGTATTCATTATTAATGAGACGCAAAGTTAAAAACATAACACACTGAACAGTTCAGGTAAAATAACTTTATTTAAAAAACGGTTTCCAGCTGAAGTTTGCTGCTATTGTAAAGTTACATTTTTTATACATAATAAATAGGCTGCGATCACGTGACATAACAAAAGGCTAAAGGCCAACTGTTTTTCTATTTTCTATTTTCATTTCATTTCGTTTTACATGAAGATGCTGTCAAAGAAAAGAAAAGGGACAAGACAATATAAAAACAATCATAATAATAATAAAAATTATATTATTAATAATATTTCACTGTCACTCTTTAATGGTCCTTTACAACACAAAAAAATCTAAGCTTTTAGTCATGATAAATTAATGTTTCTTTATCAAAGTAATACCTAGAATTCTATTTTGTTTCATTCACACATGTTTTAGTAATTTATGAGACTATTTGCATCTTTAAAGCTCAAAATACCCTGTGATGTCTCAAAGTTTTACTATTAGCAGTTTGTTTTAGCTGCTGTTCAGTTCAGATGAATAAGCCCTACATGACATCACAAGGAGGAGGAACAGCATGTTTTTAGCTAAAAATATGTAAGATTTGTGTTATGACAACTCTGGATATACTGTACTTCTTTGATAAGTAAGCTATAATTGAAAATAAATGCAAAAATGTGCAAAAAAGATGTCCGAAGTAAACATAAATGCAAATGTTCTTTATTAACATGTATTTGTGGCCGTGTGAGAAGCAGAAACTGCTGCAGGAGGCTCTGATCTTGTGGAGTGGAGTCTGCTCTGCTTTTTACTTTTCACATGTAAATGGTGGAGTTCGCAGCACTTAGCCTCCCACCTGTCTTCTCTGTGTGCCAACACAGAATTGTGGATTCATGTAGAGGATATGCACAGCCACTGTGTATTCAGCCACCAACTAAAGAGAGAGCTTGAAGCAGGGTTGCTGGATGATATGATGATATGATATGATATGATATGATATGATATAATACAAACTCCAGTTTCCTTCCACCTACAAAAATCAGTGTTAATTTCCCTTAGTGAGTGATTGAGAGAGTGAGTGTTTGTCTGTCTAACCCTGCGATGAGTTGGCCACTGTCCAGGATGTTCTCCCGCCTAAGGCCCATAGTCACTGGGATGGGCTCCAGTCACCCGTGACCGCTAACGGTTTAAGCGGTTGAAAAGTAATGAATGATACAGACTGACTTTTTTGTGGATTTTACCCATGTTTTTAAGGAAAGCAGTGTTTGAGAGGTAAAACTAGAACAGCATTTGTGCAATGAATCAATATGCCTTCAATTTGTCTTTCAAGGCCACTATGTGTTTTGGCTTGTTTTTAAATAAGAAGATTATTTGAACCCTGTATTCATTTATAACCACTTTGTGTTTGCAAAGCACAGGTTCTCAAGAACATGTTTTAAAGCCATTTATACTTTTAAGATTAATGTTGGTTTATTATTGCTACTGATCTAACCCTGAGTGCTTAGTGTTAATGTAGCTCTTTTGTTAAGTTGAAGAAATCTGCTTAAGCTCTGATGTAGACCTGCTCCAATATTTGTTTAAACCACAGTAGTAATGAAGAAAAGAGCAGGAGAAAGTGCATTGTTGAACAACCTCAAATCCTTAAAATGCAGTTGAAAGAGGCCTGAATTGTCCATTAGTGCTTAAGTGGCTGTGCGTCTGTTTGTCTGCTGGATCAGGGATTAACCACAGCGGCACCGAACTCACTAACGTCTCTCCTGTGTAAAGAACCGCATCATGTTTGACAATGTTTACTTTGGCCAGTGATATGACCCAAGTATATTAGAGTCTATTTTCCTTGATTGATCCATCATGGTTTTCTATTTGAGTTTTATTACTACTGCAAGTGAAATTAGCATTTCATGCAATAACCTGGCACCAGCATCTCTCCTCTGACTTTTGTTTTGGATAATGTATTGTTGTGCACTGTCCCTGTTCAAATAAATGCATACTATACCATACCATACCATATTAAATGGGCAATGAAGCTCCTAGAAAGTTCCTATGTTAATTTTTAGTCCAATTACTTTCAGCTTTTGAAGAGGCATTGTCAAAACCCCAATGATGCCCAAACTAGTTTCATTCAAGCCCTAATTGCAAGCACCAGAACTTCTGCTCAGTATTTACCTAAAATAGGTTTAAAAAAATGTATTCTGATATTTGATTCTTGTTTTCACGTATGATTAGTGACTTCAACTTCAACTGTCCAGCCAATTATTTGTACTCCAAAAGGTTCAGAAACAGTTTCAGTTTGACTTTAAGCAATTTTAGTGTACGTGTTTTATAGAAAATAGACTGGAATCGTAAGGGGTTCATTTCAACTGCTCAGAATCTGAAAAGCAGGCTTGGACTGGCCATCAGAAGCGCCAGGAGTTTTCCCCACGAGCCGATGCATAGGCAAGTTCTTATGCAAGCAGTAGCTCAGCCCCAGCCCCAGCCAGCGACGACATGCATCCCGGTGTTCAGCTGGGATACTTGAAGGGACTATAGCCTACCTGGTTTTTGTATCCCAAAAATGTAAACAAACAGAAATAAATCATTTCAAACTTCTTACTTCAGTCTACACGATTTGCTCACTTTGCTAATGCATTCTGAGCTCCAGAGCTGTTCATCATGATGTGTTTAATGTTTTTTCACAGCTGTTAGCTGCGTTGGGAAAATGTCTGTTTTTGAGCTTTTTTACTGCCATAAAGTGCATTATCCATAAATTGAACAGAACTACCTTTTGAATTCTGAGTATCATTCTGACGTGTGGATGAGTTTGAAGTAGTTTCTTCATCCCAAACGTCCCGGGAGTTCCTGCATGTCTCAGTAATCTTTCCATCTCTGCCGTCTCTGTCTGAGCTGTAAACACTTTTGTTTTCACTGACCTCCCCCTGCTCGGCCCTTTAAGGTTGTAAATTATGCAAACATTATGCAAATATTAGAAAGGCAATGAAAAGCATAAGACTCCTCCTTCAGACACGCCGGAGACTGGATATTTTGTTTTCATTATCAACGGCCTGGAATCAAAACACCATTAAAGATATCATGATAGCTTTACTGAATAAGCAAAATATAATCCTTCCTTTGCAGCCTTTTCCTTTTTTTTCCAAAAGCTTGACAATAGGTTACATTTGTGGATGATGTCATGAGGTCAGATAGGGCAAGTGTCAATAGCAATGTTAAATGTAGCTAGGGATGCACCGATCCAATACAGTACTGGGATTGGATATTGGTGATGATCCGTGATGTTAAATTTTGTAGTATCAGATATGAGCCTTAATTGGTTTTAAGTAGACATATTAAGATGTATTTAGTGAATGATTGATTGTGATTGTTAAGGTTATACTTAAAGCTGAAATATTGAAATCCGTATCGGAACTGGATTATGAAATCTGTATTAAGTTACAAAATAGATTGATGTCACATGAACAAAATGTCCGTATATACTTTTTCCAGCCATGCAAATACACCCAAACATTGTTAAATATGCTATTACAGATTATTATTAGGTGTGATTAAAGATGAATTTTTGCGTTCTTAAACATTTGACTGTCCATCTTGACCCCTCCCACCTTTTGGTTTGCACTTTGAGACTCCGAACCACTGGTGGTTTAAGCCAATCACAGCATTTGGTTCTCACCAAAAGTGAGGACCAAATGTAAGGATGTATTCATTATGTAAATTCAACTTGGACCTTTCTCACTCCTCCACTCTTGCCTCTCTTTGACTGGCTGCCGCTGTCCTGCTAGAAACTGTATGTTCCTTTGCCACTGGTTCTGGCTCCACTGCTTCTACTGTAGATACGTCTGTCCTGGTCACATCTAGCCTGTCTATTCATTGGAGTGGATCTCTCTTTCACTGTGGTTCTCCTCAAGGTTTCTCTTTCCCCCCTGGTATTTATTTATTCTTTTTTTTTTCTTGCCAAGAAGGAGGGTCTAAGGACAGGGGATGCAGTGGGACAAATCCATCTGCCTATTTGCTGTTGGACAGTCTGTATTTCCTAATAATGTCTGTTTCTGATTTTCCCATGTTATTGACCAAATGTTTCGCTGTTTGATTGTCTGACAATTTTGTTTTTGCTAAATCAACAATTATGCGAGATCCTTTGAAATAACTGCTGTTCTGATTTTGGGCTGTACAAATAAATTGAATTGAATTGAATTAATTGAAAACAAACGTGAAAGATGTCCGGATTTAGTCAGAATATAATTTCTTAGCTAATGCCATTAACCAATCGACTTCAAAAGTTCATTATGACTCTTTGCCTTTTCCCAGCAGCTTTCAGCAAGTGAAGTCCAAGATGGATATTAAAGTAGAGTAGAACTCCAATTGCAATATTGTGTGCAGCCGCTGCATATATTCATTGGGTGTGAGACCAGGTTATCAAAATGGTAATACCAAAAAATCTATCAATATTTTCAGACTGATATTCAGGGCAAAATTTCATAATTTTCTCAAACAATATAAATTGAAATGTCTTACTGTATTGACTGCCTCTATCTGTAATTATTTTGTCGTCCCCAAAGCCAATTTATAACAGCTTTAGTTGGTCCAATATCAAATGAAGTATCTGTTCTCCTTACTGGAAATTAAAACACAAAAATCTCTCATGATTGTGATTGTGAGTGTATATTGTCAACACTACTGAATTGTGATAAAGAATGAAACTCTAAACCTCTCTGTCTTCCTCAGGCTCCAGAGAAACAGCCTTCACTCACGCCATCAGTGCAGCCGGAGTGGTAAATGCCATCAGCAGAGCGTGCAGGGAGGGAGAGCTGTCCACCTGTGGATGCAGCCGCGCAGCCCGACCCAGGGACCTGCCCCGGGACTGGCTGTGGGGCGGCTGTGGAGACAACGTGCATTATGGGTACAGGTTGCCCGAGAGTTTGTGGACGCCAGAGAAAGAGAGAAGAACTATCCGAGAGCAGCGCTGAGCATGCACGGACGCTGATGAACATCCAGAACAATGAGGCTGGAAGACAGGTCAGAACATACTGTGTTTTGTTTAAAGGTGCTTTTTTGCCCTCCACTTTTACTGAGTCAGTGACTCGGACCTCGGAGTGATGCTTCCTTCGAGTGTTGTGTATTCCAGTCAAGGATTACTTTATAGTAATAAAGAGCTTGGAAGATCTGAGTTTGGACAGCCAAACTACAGATCTCTTTATGTCAGTTTATCAACTCGGACTTTGCTGTTAAATTGTAAAACATCGCAAGAGTGAATTTGTATACATTAGTTCTGTATAGCCATTAGCAACATTAGCATTTGAACGCACTATGAGTTACGTTAGGACCATAATGACTCTGATTGACTGGCCAATAATAATGTTTTCCATTGGCTTTTTTCTTGGCCCCACCTTCTCCACAGTTTATGTATTTTTATGTTTGTTTGTTTTTTAAACAAATCCATGCAAATGTTTTTGTCTGAGCTTGACAACAACAAAAACATTTGAAAATTCTCCATACCCCTTTAACTTTAAAATGGAATTTTGTCTTTTGTGATTCACCATCACAAATGTAACAGTTAGACAGTTCATCGGACAATTTATCAAGCTTTCTAGCAATAAAGATTTTTCAAAATCTACATACTGGGAAAAAATAGTCACAGGAACACTAGCCACACTTTGACTGCTTGCTGTTTCCAATGTCAGGTATTAAAGGAACAACATGTGACTTAATGGAGGTGAAAAATAACAATTCAAAACAAACAGGAAGCTAAACTCATACTTTAGAACATTGAGGATTGATAGCTTTTATGCCATTTGGTGGAAAAATATAGTTAAAGAAGCTGCTTTGGAAAGAACAGGCCGTCCTCTTGACCAAATAATATTTATTTTTGTGGCCATGCTGCTCAGACTAAAATTCCAAAATGTTAGTTATTTGCGTTCTTGTTTTATCGTATAGTGGTCCCTTGTCACCAGGCTGATTTGGGTGTGTTATTTATTGGGGAAGGTCCAAATGGTGTGGCGTCCTTGGAGTCGCTGGAGGTCGCCGGGTCACACTCACATTCCTAAAGCTTGTGACTCTGGGACAAAAGTGGCCATGTTGGACTGAGGTAGTAACTGGAGCCTGGACACTGGCTGAAGGATTGACTGATGGACAGAGAGGCAGAGATAGATACCTGTAGATGGATGAGACGCTCGGGTTACTGCGCTCACATTTCTCCTGCTTTGGTCCAACAATGGTTTCCGCTGAGGAGGGTGAATCTGCGCTAACCAGGGGCAGAAAGTAACGAATTACATATACTCACGTTACTGTCATTTAGTAGATTCTTCAGCAGCAGCTCCAGACAGAACCACACACTTTCAAAGTGGCACAGGACAGTACTCTTCTTTTGAAGCTGGCACACATGGTTAGTTGGTTTGTTTTTATAAATTAATATATTTAGTCTTTTCCACCAAAGAATGACTTGTAAAAGGAACACTTTGTAACAGAGCCAAACCACTCTGTGGTGAGAATCTAGTGATAAATAATTGACTTCCCTTTAAGAGAAGTGTTCTGATTGATCGAGGTCAGGTGACTTATCACTTCTAAAGTCACATTCAGACCTCCAAATTTTTCATTGCCATGTGAATATTTTTAGAGCGCTTGTTGAAGCTTGTCAGTATGATAACAGCAGTTGGCCAATTGCTAACAATATAAACAAAAGCACTTTCTGCAGCTTAGCAGACAAACAATCTCTTATTAGACATAGTCAGGACAAGCACTACAAAGCTGTTTTCTCAAATAAAAACTGAGCACTCAAAAATTTTAAAAAATGCAAAAACTTTGCTATACATGGCTCGAGAAAAAAAAAAAGCCAACACATTTGACCTGGGCCAGGATGCTTTTATAAAATACTTTTTTTCCACAGAGACGTAACTGCGCAAACTTAAAATGCTTTATTTCTATTTAAGAAGAGTGAGTAAACCTCCATAAATCTCAGAATGTATTTCAACTTTATGTATGTTCTTTTATACTTTTTTTTTTTTTTAGCTTTTACTTTACTTCACTTATTATTCAGTGTTCTCTGTTGCACGGAGCAAGTAGTTTGTGAATTTTGTTCACCGACAATTCTTATTCTGGTTATTTAATCAACCTTCAATGATGGGACTTTCCTACAAAAGATCACTTTTGCCAACAAAATTAGAGTGGACACTATGGAGCTCAACATGTCCACCCACTTCCTGGTCCAACAGTCTCGGACTCCCATGTTAAGTCACCATAGGGGTTTAGAAAAAAATACAGTATATATTAAGTTAAGTTTGAGAACATTCTCGGGGTTACTCAGCTCTGTGGTGAGTCAGAGCGTAAGACCTACATTTTTGTTTAAAACCTATTTCTGCATTTTATAAACTACGAAGCTATTAAGTCTTTTTGCCGAATTTTAAGTTCTAGATGTGCTTTTTGACTGAAAACAACCACGCTGTGGATTGAGTTAGCACATGCTGGCCCGTGACATGTCTTTAAACTCTTAATATTTGAATTTTTCCTATGCCTATGGCACTTTTCAATGGAAAATTTACATCCAGAACTAAGGCAATTTTTCACTGTTGAGCTCCAAACGCAGATCATCATATAGGGGTCTCATTGATCAAGCATTTGCTCCAAATTCATTAAGGGGACAACACCGCTGACCAAAGTGCTGCACAGGTCCAATACAAAACAACATGGCGACATATGACAACAAAATATTACTCCCCAAGGTTTAAAACACTCTAGCCTCATACCAAGAAGATCCTGGGTTTAACTTCCATACAGCTCTGGGGCCTTTCTATGTGAACTTTGAATGTTCTCCAGTGCATGCATTTTTCTTTTTTCCACTGTATACTTACAATTGGGAAGTGTTTTCTACATTTACTTCAGCACAAGTTTAGCAGCGGTCCTTGTATCATCTTTTCTCCTTGGCCTTTGAACGTTCTGCTCGTAAAGTCTCCATTTGGCCCGAGCGCTGCGGAGGGAAGCAGCCTGTTTGTCTTTTGTTCAGTCTTTACGAGTTCTCTACGTGCGTGTCTGTTTATTCTGTGTGCGTCTCTGCTTTTGGGGTCGTGTGGGGAAAGGTCAGAGGTCGCAATCTGGAGAGGCTCCCAATGGGACAGTGAAGAGGGGGGACTCCGTAAAAGTTTTGACACTAGCGGTTCGTGTCCTGAAGTTGTAATCTGGACTAAATTAATAGTTATCTTTAATCTTAGCGATGTGGAGATGATTTTTACCATCTTCTAAACAGAAACAAAATAACAACTGAATTTCAAACACTTTCTAAATTACAATGAGTTTAAAAGTGCTTTCAACAATTTTCAGAAAGCAGCGCAAGTTGAGTCAAACAACGACACTAGTGCATGCTTAAAACAATAACAAGTAGACCTCTGAATTTTAGGGAATAAAAGCAACTTTACAAGATATTTGTTTTTTACTGCAGTCACTACCACAATACAACAACTGCATCCTCTTGTTTTTGTCTTTTTTCTGCGACTGCCCCCCTCCCAAAAAAATGACCGTGTATTTAGAGAAAATCAGCAGATGACTGGAGTGTATGTAAATCTACGAAT
This sequence comes from Mugilogobius chulae, assembly GCA_038363315.1. NCBI lineage: Eukaryota > Metazoa > Chordata > Actinopteri > Gobiiformes > Gobiidae > Mugilogobius > Mugilogobius chulae. The sequence goes on along the minus strand of CM076401.1, from coordinate 25,897,401 downwards.
GTCTTGTGGCTCACATCGAACACCGAGTGACGGGCACCTCTTTTAGATCAGAAAATATAACTGAAATGATTCACCTTCAAGACAGGTGGTTAAGTTTGTCATAACTAAAAGATTAAAATGTGATTAAAAAAAATATTTGTAAGGTTTTCTCTCTGAATCTGCTTTTTTGATCAAACGTTATATCATGCTTTTCCATATCTCCATACTGAATTTCAGAATAAGATCATTGACTTACAAATGATTTTAGTTTATTTTTGGTAACCCATGGCAATAGGAATCGTGTATTAAATCATCTGTTCATTACAGTCATGGAAACCCTGAAAAAGTCTTAGAAGTTTCAAATTCATATTCAGGCCCTGGAAAAGTTTTGGAATTCTAGAGGTCTTGGGAAAAGTTTTGGAAAATGAAATTACAACTGATCATAATGAATATTCATAAACTAAGAATATAATTTGCTTGTGACATTTCCACTTGTGTTTAGGACAAAAAACATGATTTAAAAAAAAAGCATGTAACTTACAGTACCTAAAAGCATGTAGTGTTGTGATGCTCAGTCTGTTGGTAGAAAGTGAGAAGTGAGTGGAGCGGAGGGCGAAGGAACCACTACAGACTGAAAACAAATGAAAAAACTAGCTATTAGGTTGGTAATATTGAAGTTTGAGGTTTACTCATCACTAGTGTGGTCCTCATAAATTACAACTTTTCAGTCTCTACATGTGATTTATTCCCTCCCACACAAAAACACAATACTTTCCTCTTCCTGCTAACACAGAGCTAATGAAGCTAAGCGCGCAGGCTAAAGCGGCCCCTCCTCTGTCACCTCCACAAAGGCTCAGCGGTTTGTCCAGATCACCCAAGCAAGACCAATCCTGCCCAAGACGAAGCCAGCGTGTCCCGCCGAGGGAATGAAGTCAGAAAGTCTCCGGGAGGACAAAAACAAACCCAGGAAAAAAGTGTGGATCTCGTCTCCTCGCTCTTCCGAATCACTGGACACGACACAAAGAAAAGCATGGATCAAACAGACTTTCAAAACACGTGTGGTCAGGACTGTGTCAGGACAAAGCAGAAGCCGGAGGAGCAAAGTTTTTTTTTTTTTTTTTTTTTTTTGTAGTTTTTAAACTTGTGGCAACTGTGTTCTCTTATTATTTTCTCAAAGTTGTATTTGGATTGATTCATGCATGTTTGAGTAGTCTTGCAGCTGAAGTTCAGAAAAGTCTATTTTTCACCTACCACCTACCTTTTATAATAAGTGCTAAGTTTTCTTTGTTAGTGCCATGGAAACCTGCACACTTGTCAATAAAGTAGTTAGTTTGAGTAAGTTATTATTCCTGACCAGTTATGAGTTAACGGTCATATTTGCAAACCCTAAAAAGCAGTTCATGTGCTATGCGTCACAGAAAAAGGACACACTGTGGCTTTAAGTGGTAGTTCATACTCTTCAGTGCCTGCGCAAATATTTATACTGGAAAAATGATCATTTTAAAAGTAGTTAAAAACTATCTGATCTACCCGAAAATAAGTAAAAAAAATCTGCCAGTGGAACAAGAACATTTGGTCTTATTTTATTTCCATTAGCTTATATTATTAAAATAAGACTTGTTTGAGCTAAAATGTCTCATTATCGTAGTCTGTACAGCTCAAAGTGTATATATGAAACTACAAAAAGAAGCTGTTCATATTAGTCTAGTCCAGATCTAGCCCTGATTTAGTATTAAAATTGAGTAATGTTTTAAAAGGGGCATGAATTCATTGATTGTCATCATGAATTCATGGTATGTTCATGAGAACTAATACATGAATTCATGGTGAATTCATGATGTGTCCATGCATTAGTTCATCATGAGTCATCAAGAACTATCATGAATTCACCTGATTTATCCTGAATTCAAGTGGTTTCATGAATTCAACATTGGCAAAATTGTGTCACTGTTGAATTACTTTGTTCAGTCACTGGAAACATTTTTAGTGAAAATGTCACAGAATTGCTGTTTCTACCTATTTGAGTTATAATTGTGCTGTTTTAATCCTAATCAATAATGTTATAAAGGAAGCCTTGATTTTTTATTTAACAAACAAAACCAAGCACTAAATAATGATGAGTTCATTATAGGTTCGTCACAAAGGTTTATTAAAAGGCTATGTTTTGTTTTAATCTTTGGTGAAGGAAACTCAAAATCATGATGATGTTCAAAAATCTTTAGAACATGAATTCCTTGGTTAATAGTAAATGATTTCATGTTATTTATTGGATAAAATAATAATGGTGGAACTCATAAATGAATTTGTGAATATTCCTTGTGAATATATCATGAATTCATGATGATAATCAATGAATTCATGTCTCCTTATTATACAAAATATAGCATATTTATCAAAGCAAATATAATTATATAAAATGTTAATACAGGTAAGAGAAAGATTTTTATTTCCACTTTCAAGATATCTTGTTTTTTTTCTCATTTCATTGAGTTGAGTACTTCAGCTAAACTGTTTTTAAAACAAGTCTAACTAGAAATAAAATACATGAACTAGAATAAGGAATAGCCTACGTTTTTGCAGGGTAAGGATTACCAAAACTTTAATCACCAACAGCCAAACAATGTCTTGCTTTTTCTCTCCACTCACGAGTTTTTTTTTTAGATTATATGATTCCCTCACCATGTGTTTGTGGAGCGGAGATGAGATAGAAGGACATACTAAAGGAATAATATAAAGGACACATTTAAAATCTGTTATTTGTTACAGTTTTGAGCATAAAGCCAACAGACCTGTTTCTATTTCTTTAGATCAGTTTTGTGTTTTCTGATGAGTGGATCAGTGTTCTAGATCTAGAATAATGCTAAATACATGAAAAAACAGAAAATGTCTCCTTTATTGACAATGAATTACTAACAGTGAATATAAAGAACTCTGCATCTCACAAAGCCTGGAGAGCTAGCATATATGTGCTTGTATTTGTGTGTTCATACGGTGTAAAGGAAGCAGACTTTTGGGGGAAGTCTTGTCACACTCTCCCGGTTTTGAAAGACTCGCCTCAGTGTCCATCTCATACAAATGAAATGAGCCAGAGCTTGTCACTTACAGAGGAAAAACAAGAGGATATACATTCCTGATGTGGACAATAGAAGAGGCTTTAGAGCTTGCATTTGTCAACTGTTGTTTTGGTGCACAGCTGACACTTTCAATCAAAGCAAGTTTTGTGCCATTTTGAATGTGTTTGGGTTTGATAAAGACTTTTTAGTTCAGGTTTAGTCTCAGTTTTCTTGTTTGTGTGTAATGTGAATGCTGTTTTTCCATGTCTCAAAGGCTTTTTCTATAGTCTTGTACTTTGATCATGGTTCATCTGGGTTAAGTCACAGTTAGTTATTTGGTTCTGTTTTGACGTTTACACTTGAATTGGAATTATTTTTTGCAAGTGAAGAATGAAGTGCATGTACAGAGTGGCTTTCCAATAAGCAGATGGTCAGTTTGATACCTGGGTTGAGCCAAGTCAACATCTAACAATCTATCTGGTGGAGTTTGCATGTCCTGCCTGTGTTACCATGGGATCTCTCTGGATCCTCCCATCTCCAGAAACATGCATGTTTAGGTTAATTTTCCCAGTGAATAATGAAAAGTGAATGGTTGTATGTCTGTAACTGGACAGTTGGCCACTGTCCAGGGTGTTACCTCCGCCTGAAGTTACTTGCATCAGCTCCAGTCACCCGCGACTCCTATGGAAACAAGAAGTAGAAAATGAATAAGTGAAGAACGTGGGAAAAGTCTCATGCATTTAAGTTTCTACAAGAAACTGTATGTAAACTACAATAAAGTGGAAAAGAGCCGTGTTTTACTAGGAGGCATAGTGCTGTTTTGTTGGACAAATGAGTGTACTGCAGTTGAAATTATTTTTTTCACACTTGGTTGTTTGTGTCTAACTGCAGAATTAAGCAAAAATTGGTGTCTTTTTCTGAAGCCTGATTTGTTTTTTCTCCAACCCAGTTATGCAACACAATGTTATCAGTTTGCATGGTGGTTGTGCTAGCAAAGGTTTATACACTGAACAAAAATATAAACGCTACACTTTTTTTTTTTTTAGATGAACTCAAAGATCTAAAACAGTTACTATGCACACAAAAGATAATTTCTCTCAAATATTCTTCACAAATCTGCCTTAATCTGTTTTAGTGGGCACCTCTCCTTTGCTGAAATAATCCATCCCACTACACCTACGGATTAGACGGCAGGATTATTGCCCAGGTGTACCTTAGACTGACCACAATAAAAGACCACTCTGCAAGAATGGTGCACAAATCCTTGCAACATGGGGCCGTGCATTATCATATCAGCATACTCACCAGACATGTCACCCATTGAGCATGTTTGGGATGCTCTGGATCAGCGAATATGATGGGTGTTCCAGTTCCTGTCAATGCAACTTCACACAAACACTGAAGAGGAGTGGACCAACATTCCACAGGTCACAATCCACACCCTGATCCACTCTATGGCCTTTTATTGTGGCCAGTGTAAGGCACAACTGAGCAATAAGCATGCTATCACTGTCACAGACTTAGACACATTTGTGAACAATATTTGCGAAAAATTGTTATTTTGTGTACGCAGAAACTGTTTTAGATCTTTGAGTTCATCTTACAAAAATGTGAGCGTTTATATTTTTGTTCAGTGTATTTTAAAATATTTATTTCCAAAATTCGGGCAGAACTAGTGTGGGCATAAGTTAAGTATAGTTTAGTAATATGGTAAAGGCATGCTAACTGGGTCACGGTATGACTGTGTTGGTCAAAATAAAGACACTTTCCTCACATGAACAGGGCCTCAGATTGTTTGACCTGAAAATGCTTTTGTATACAAAGGGCTATATGTATATAATCTATCACTTTTGACCTCTTTTGCTCATACCCAACGGATTCTGATCCTTTGAGTTGTTCACCACCATCTGCTTTAAGCACTTCTCACAACTTTTAGAAGGTCTGATAACATAACAAGCCAAAATGATGACAAAGTGAACTTTCTAGATTTTCTGGTCAAACAATCTATTATTAGGCCTATATGGAACAGTATTTTTTACCTGAATATATACTTGAATAATATACTGTACATTATCTGTGCTGGGAAAAACCTATGTTAAGTTATTACATCAGAACTTTCACTAAAAACAAAACTCACTTCTTCCATAACTGGTCCCAGCTTCAGTGTGATGCCACAGAGAAGGTCCTTGTCTAATTTGGGGCGTGTGTTTGTGGATGGGTCAGTGTGGGTCAGCAGCAGCAGCAGGATTGGCGGGTGCCGAGTGCTAAGCCTTCTGGGTAAAGAGCAGGAGGAGGGTCGCTGCTCTTTGGGGTCAGATGTTAACAAGGGTGAGAAGGTAATTGGTGTCAGGAAATGTGAGGAGGCCTGCGGAGGAGTTTCATCTGACCATCAGGAAGACTTTAAACAGAGCGACAGATAAAGGGCTGAGAGAATTCTTTTTGTATTTTAAACCATTCAAAATCAGATTTATTTAACCATCAATCAATTAATTATTCTTCTAATAGGATGGAGAGACAAATAAGTTTTGTGGATCTCAATAACAAACATAACACAACTAGAACTTGATTATTAGTATTATTGTTATCAGGTGTCAGATTAATGGGACCCACAATATGGAATATGAATATTGTGGTTTACTATGAACAAAATGTAAAATGATGATGACACTAAATATCTGAAAAATATGTCCTCTTCTGTCTCTGTCCATTTTGAGGCAAATTTTTCCCACTGTTTGTATTAGCAGCTCAGTGCAACACAATTTACGGAATTATACAATCTCGTCCTTTTTGGAAAGGATAAGATTGGACTAGAAAAGAAAGCGCAGATTAAAAAGAAGGCCTCAAAGTTACACTTAAAAAAAACAAAGTCACTTGAAAGTACTCAAGTAAGAGTAATTTTTAAAGAGTAATTCTCTGGATGCAACATTTGAATTAAAAAAGACCGTGTTTATGGTCTAGATTCTAGAATGTGTTAATGTTATAAGTGCAGATGGTTTTTCTAATAAATAACACTGTTTTCTTATAAATAATGTCTTTTCACACATTTTCAATCTGGTAATTTCTACTGAATTGTGTTTTTGTGTTCAAACAAAAAAACTACATTGAAACAATTGCAATCTCCTTTAATTTCATTCCATAAGCTTTGTTTGAGAAAACCTGTGTTGCATGTGTTCTCAGGTCAGTGCCACCAGATGGCGCCCCTATCACATTCACACACCTCATGTTCGAGAAAACCTATCAAAAGACTGATGAGTTTATGCAGTGGCATAAATCTGTGGTTATTTTAAATACCAAGCAATTTAAATTACATGTAGAGTTTAGTGGTTTAGTGGCAAAATGACACAGAACCCTAAGTAGTTAAAAAGATACAGTGTGATTCTTTTGCACAAGTATGCTGCAACACAAGATATAAAGTTATTTAACAGCAGATTTAATTTTTTTTTACTATCCATCTAACCTGTTATGTGTTTGTGTTTGGCAGGCGGTGTATAACCTTGCCAACGTGGCCTGTAAGTGTCATGGCGTGTCGGGCTCGTGCAGTCTGAAGACCTGCTGGCTCCAGCTGGCAGACTTCAGACGTGTGGGAGAGTTTCTGAAGGAGAAGTACGACAGTGCAGCCGCCATGCGCATCGGGAGAAAGGTAATAGAAGGATTATCACTCGACGTCACTTTCCTCTCAGCTGCTCATGGCGCCTGCAGATAGAGACACTTGCTCATATTTATTCATCCTCCACATGAAATGTGGAAGATTGTGAAGATTTCTAAAATATCATGGTATATGATTCCTGTATTACTGTAGTTTGCAATTTGTTGCTGTTATTACAAGTTACAAATTATTCTCTTCAATTTTGATGCAAATAAAACCCAATTTTTTTGTGATAATTTAAATAAATAAATAAATAAATAAATAAAAAAAACATAAATAAATAAGAATATTTTGTTTACTCATGCTGGTAGAGTAGACATTAAACTTTGTGCAAGTTTTCATTTCATGTAGATAGGCTTAGTAAATGCAGTAATATGAACCACACTGTCACATTCAGACTGCAAAATGGCGTTGTTCCCCACTAGACACTTGTGCTTATGATGTCTTGCTGTTTAAGCTCTGCTCAATCCACATGCAGATGCTGTTGATCCATTAAGAGACTGTTGCTTTGTAAAAATTTGGTTGATGTGCTGAAAGTTTTACTGAAATTTTTATTTTTCAACTATGGACACCTGTGCTGGAGGAAGCTGGATGCAGCCATCACAGACGGCAGAACCCTTAAGACAAGTTGATAAAATCAAGGCGTTTGGAAGTAGACTTAACATGTAGGCCTGATGCTATTGACTCTGTGGTGTGAATGCAGCATAAACCAAGAGAACAAGTCAACAATCAGCAAGTTCCACCATAGAAATCTGACCTGCTTCGACTCAGTGTTAAACTAGAAATGTTTGAATGTTTTGTGACATTCCAGTCCATTAAACATCTTCTTTCTTCATTCTTCACAGGGCAAACTGGAGCTGGTGGACAAACGCTTCAACACTCCCACGCCTGAGGATCTAGTGTACATCGACCCCAGTCCGGACTACTGCCTCCGGAACGAGACTACGGGCTCTCTGGGCACCGCCGGCCGACTCTGCAACAAAACGTCAGAGGGCATGGACGGCTGCGAGCTCATGTGCTGCGGGCGAGGCTACGACCAGTTCAAAACCTACAAGCACGAACGCTGCCACTGCAAGTTCCACTGGTGCTGCTACGTCAAGTGTAAGAAGTGCACGACGCTGGTGGATCAGTACGTGTGTAAATAAAGAACAAAACACCACTGGTTCAAGGATTTCCAGGATTTTCAGTGTCTGGATAAACTATGATAAATTCGTAATCCATGTTTGCAAAATGACATTCTCCAAAGACGCTACGGACAATGTGTTTGGTGAAGAATCGTCAAGTGGTTTTGCAAAGATGTCTTGACCATTTCAGCCAAAATTCAACTGTATGGACCATCAGAAATGACAAGCACAAGATGGAAGCGTCAAAACATTGCACTGGACGCAATGACAATAAACAACAATTTCTTCATGAAGATATGTAAATCAATTTTTCCGGTTATGTTTAGCGTTGACAAAATTGGGTTCACCAAAGACTGTGGACGATGAAGTTGGTGAAAGATTTGTCAAGAAGGAAAGATGTGAATTTGCAAAAAAACAAAAAACAAAACAGGCCTAAGATGGATCAACATTATGCATTTAAAAAATCTCTTTATCACAAATATTGAAATCGTAAACTCATTGGATACATTGATGCTGTCTTTCCTACTCCATAAATGAAAATAAATGATAAAAAGGCTATGAAAGGACACAAGGTGAATGGCAAAAAAAACATTTCAAGGTAAAGTTCAATTAAAATCATTCAACTATTTCTACACAGAACCAAATCTAAATACTAATTTCAGTGGAAAATATTCAATTTTGCCAATTAATTTGCCACATTTCACAACTATGATCATTTCTAAAGCGCAGTGCAAGGGGATTCTTGTACCTGAAATGGACATTGATGGATGGGTGTGTAAAAATGTTGAAATAAATATATAAATAATAATAATAAATAAAGCACAAACGACAGGTTATTTATGAACTGTTCTTAGAAAACTGTTTTTGGTGATGTCGTTATGCTCTTGTAAGTCATTAAAGCTCCACACTAATGACAATTCAACGGACTTTCTTATAATGTTGTTGTGTATTTGCCAAAAACATAACTGGAGTTCATTTCATTGTGTCATTATAAAAACATACAAGGATGGTTGATATTTAGCTGAGCTGCTTTTTCCTGTTCGATATGTTTCAGTCACTACTGTATCCAGCAGAGGGCGTACAAGACAAAGCAATTGTTTATGCAGAATCTCTATTAAAAATTTCAGTTAGAATAGCCTTATGTGCTGTAAAGACACTTACTTACTACAGTTTGCAAATATAGACTTTTTGCTGCAATTTCACAGTAAGTTACCACACACATTGATGTTATTTTTACCATAACGTAACTTTCTAAATTGTTACTTTAGTTTGCAATGCATCATGAGAATTATTGACTTTTTACATAATTTGCAAATGTTATATGTGGCAAATTACTGTGACTCACCAAAAACAAAATTAATTGTAGTTACATTTCAGGTGAAATTACAGCAAGGGCTTACACAGTTTAATCCAAATTGTGCATGAGCTTTTAAAAGCATATATTACATCATGTTTTTAATCCAGGTTCTGTTGCTTTCACATCAACAATGCACTGAAGTTGTGTTTTGTTTCATTCGCACCTTTAACAAGCAACACAATCTTGCATATTTAGGCTGGGTTCTTCTCTCAGACTGAAAACACTCCGATCCACTGTGTGACGTCATTAAGTGGTAAAATAAAAGCATAGCACAGTTTTATTAGTAATTAGAACACAGACTGTTTAAGGCTGGTAAATGTGAATGGGCAAAAATACCTTAATTGCTGTTGTTATTCTTTATTTTAAACGTATTTTATAAATCTAATTATATAATAAATTTTGGTCTAATAACTTTTTGGATGGAAAGAGGTATGGGGCCTGACAAGTCCCTAATGTAAGCAAGGACTTGGGGTCACGCCAAGCAGTTTCGAGGAAAAGATATGGTGATCCACTAACCTAAAATATACCATATCATATTACCAGTGATGAAACAGATACTTCTGACAAACCCCACCCCTTTGCAGATCAAATCAGGTCTTCTAGATGGCTAAGTTTGGCCCAGGATTTTACGCTCTTCTACAACAGTAGCATGTTTTTGTAAGTAAGCTTTATTTGTATAGCGCTTTTCACAGACAAAGTCACAAAGTGCTTCACAGTGAGACCCCCTCCACTCAGTGAGTGGGGCAGCTCAGCAGAGCAAACCAGAGTACCCAGAGGAAACCATCCAGACGCAGGGAGGAAACCCTTGGCGAAACGATATCCACCGCCACGGAAAACCCGGGACCACACGACCTTTCACATCTCAGAATGTTATGCTTCCTGGATTTTAAGGAACAAAATGCTCCTTTTAGATAAACACAACACAAATTTTCACTTAGACAATACATCTGTACTGTTAAAGAAATGAATCGATAATTATTGCAGACACAAGTGGATACATCAGACTGGCAAACATTGCTAACATGTTTGCTTTGCTAAAAGTTACACACAGTATGTATCTGCTGCCTCCTTGTGGAAATCCCGCGATTGCAACTTCTGTGCATCGACCCAATAACGGCTCATATGAGAAGCCCTGTCTTTTTTTGGCAGTATTAAATGGTTTTCACAGTGTTTTTGCCATCTATTATTAAAAAGACAAAAAATGGATTAACATCACAAGTGAAACATTGCAGATTGAGAGATGCTAACAGCCTAATGATGCAAGATTATCCAGGACATTTGTAAATGAAACACAGACCAGCTCCGGTTGTTTTTAATTAGAAATGCTCACGGGAAGCGTTTTTCGTCGTAAGCTCTGAACACATAAATCACTTGTCACATGCTAATACTCCACATCTGTTTTAATAGGTTTTGTCATTGTCAGCCATCTTGAAAGCGGCTCTGCGTCCTTCAGCTGTCAGTGGAGAAAAAGCAGCTTGTCCATTATTGAGATTAATGTCCCGTAATGAACCCAACTACAGACATATTCACTGGGGAAAGGACCTATAGTCACTGTCTGTCCGTGTCTGGAAATATGTGTGTAACCGATGTAAAATGAGACTTAAAAGAACTTTGTGTGTCCAAACAGAAAGGACTGCGTTTAATGAATGACTTGTGACTTTTGAGAGAAATGTAGATCATAAAGTATATTTTATTATGGGTTTTATACGTGTATTCTAATGTATTGTATATTCATTGATAAACTAGTCTGAAAAATGTGGTTGATTTTGTCTTTTTGGATTGGTTAGAATATTGGATAATGTTTAGGCTGTCATCATTGCTACTAGAGCAGATTATTAGGGACATTTGATACATTTTTACATTGCAGTGATTGGAAAACAAGGGGAATTGAACCCAAACCTTCCTGTGTTTATAGGCCTGAATACTGTCTGATGCATTAATAATTGGTGTTGAGACAGTTCCACTTGAACAATGGGGAATTTAGGAAGCTTTGGCCCACAGAAGAAGCTCTAAACATTTATTTTTGTGAGTCAAAATAAGTTTTAATTCTTTGGGGCATACAATATTTTATCAAATCCCCTTTTCTGAGTTTTTACACTACGCTGTAACAGTGTTCTCTTACTCAAACTTTGTTTATTTATCTTGTTTTGTCCTGCAGCTGATGCTTGAGTCTTCTGTAAATTCCTGTTAACTTCCAAATATAACATGGGGCTCAAAATGGTCATGTAGTTGCTTTCCAACAATAAAAAAAAATGTAAATTTGTAAACCTTCTCTTTTCCACCAAAAAGTAATAGAAAGGCAGCACTTAGTGACATAATCAGACCTCTGTGTACTGCCTGAATCAGCCGCAGCATCATAAATTGTGTCCCTAGTTGGCATTTGTGCTGCTGAAGTCAGAACTGGATTAAAAAGAAGAATGCTTGTGAATATGATCTATGTGTCGCTCTAGAGGTAGACAGATTATCAACCAACTTCGTTTTACAGTGTGAAACTTGGATATCCAGCTTTAAAAGAGAGATATTGTGTTTTTGTATGCATTTAGAAAAAAAAAATCACATATATGCTTCAGTAATTTACGGTTTGTTCATAGTAAAGCCCAAAATTGATCGAAAACAACATCGAAATAGAGACTGGTTCACGGACTTCCTGTTCAAAACTGCCGAACTGATAAGCCCCACCTCTTTTTTTTTTTTGGTAAAAACAGACTTCAAATTACTCAGTTGTATAGGGACTTTATGACAATTTTGAACCTTTCATGTTTTATTTGGAATTAAATCGTTTTGAGGAATCACAAGTAAATACAGACAAGTAGGGAGGGTATTGACCCTATTTTGTCCCGCCCACTTGGCTTGGAAATGCACTTCCTGTTTAGCTCTGTTAAGGTAGCTAACGTGTTTGTTTGTCTGTCTTGTGGGGCAATTTTAATTAGATATACTGCCTGTTAAAATAAACCCATTGACTGATATCTACAGGCTAAATGCAGCTAACAGGAAGTGCACGTCCTAGAAAAGTAGGCGGGACAAAATAGGGTCAATAGGTGGTATGTGAAAACAAGTTTGTTGAGCACTGGAGTAGAATACAAGATTACTCAAACATGCTTGAATCAATCCAAATACAAATTTGAATAAACTAATGATGAGAACACTGTTAGAACATGGTTGCAAACAAGAAAAGAGGATTTTAAATAATAGGCCCCTTTATATTGCAAATTTTACCATTACATAAATTTTTATTTCACAAAATTTTTGATTGTAATTCAATATTTTTTGTTTAGTTGTATCTGTAAAACATTCTGTATTGAGTATTTCACTTTTCAATTCTTAAGACACAAGAAATCAAAGATGTTCATTTATTATAGATGACTGATCGATGACTAAATTACTTTTTTATCTGAGTGTCAACCACCGCTTCTGTCAATCCATAATCAAAACAAGATTATGGTCACAACAATGGCCCATGCTTGCTATGTTCTGTGAATGAGACAATGAAGCTTGTCTCATTTAAAAGGTATTTTCCAATTTCATGTATATCTCAAGATTAAGTGTGTTTTGTATTTTAAACCAGACATTCTTTTAGCATTGCATTTTAAACTCTTTTCTGTTTCCGGTTGTAAAAATGCACTGTCTCCCTTGTTGATGTGGAGGCTTTGGACATGACATGAGAGCGTTTCATCACACTATTTCTCATAACTCCTTCACTATCAGGTCTTTGTCTGCTGGTGAGGCGCCTGATGGAAACTGATACTGCAGTTATGAACCGCAAAGAGGGAAAGCACAATTAGTCATGATATCATACTTGCTCTATTCACAGAAATCATTTTATTTTTCTGAATTCATGCCTGGAAATGTGGGAACTGGTGTTTTTAAAGTTCTCTCAACAACTATGAAATATTTTTCAACTTTAAAATTAAGTTTAGTTCTATTTCCTGAAAGTGGATGGTGTCTAAAAGTGGGCCAGTGTCATTATCAGTCAGGTGTTTGTTCCACCATTACATCTGAATGCTCTCTGCAGCTCACTGCTTCTGTTTCTATTTTTACACATTATCTCAAGCATGAAGAACCTCACTTCAGCATAATGTCCAAACATCACAGACTATTTAAAGATACACCATCTTATAAAAGTTGATTGCTCAGTTCTGACACTATACTGTGTTTTGATACCCTTACCCTGTAGAGCACATATGTCAAACACAAGTCTCGGGGGCCAGATGCGGCCCTCCACACCATTTTATGTGGCCCTCAAGGTCTTATAAGGTTGGCTTTAATCTAATATTGATGATAGGTGTAATCTTGTTTTTTTTTTTTTAACCTAATACGATGATTTGTCTGAAAGTTAAAAAGTAATACATTTTTCAGATTAATGTAGATATATATTTAGTGTCACACTTCAATCAATCAAATAAAGAGACTAATATTTGTAGTATTTCAAAAATTAGTAAGTTTAATTTTACAACCGGCCCTTCGAGAACAATCATGATGCCAACGTGGCCCTTTTCATTCACTCATTGGTGACCAGAGACTAATCTAGCCAGTCTCACCAGATCTGTTCTGTGTGAACCCAAAGGACAGTCTTCTCCAGCACTGTTCAGATTTTAGGTTAGAGATGTTCATCAGGTCGTCTTAGAGCATTTCTGAAAGTGTTTTCTTCTATATCAGACCAGCATCATCAAAAGATGGTTTATTACCTGTCTAGATTCGACGGTCACTTCCATCTTTGTCAGGCGAACCTGGTCAGGTTTTGCTTAACAGCTCATACTTAAATTGCCTTATATTAGTATGTCTACTTAGGAAAATGCTCTGATAGGAGATAGGATTAGCTGAGGAAATACACCCAGTGCACCAGCTGGTGAAAGCTTTTGTACTTTGAAAAATGTAAATAAGTATTAAGTCATTGCTACAGGTATAGGTTGTGCTCTCTGTGGCCGTTTTTCCTGACCAGCAAAAAACACTTTGACAATACTTAACAAAGTATTGTCAAAGGAATCCTACCCTGATTTGAAATGGAAAGTGTTCAGATGGGTTTCACATTTGTTTTACATGGTTCAGTAGCGATTGTGGTTGGATCGTCTCAGGTTTGGAGAACTTGTTTGATGCTGTTTTTATTCCAGAGTCTTCTATATTTGAAGAGACTTTATGATCCCTCTCTCTGTTCCAGTTGTAACTTTTTTTTAAAGGACAAATTTTCTTTTTGTGTTGTCTATCAAACATGCTCCTGAGCACCTCCACTTTGGAATTTCATGCATCAGAACCAATACAAACAGTGCTGTAAATCACAGTAACAGTCATGTGTTTCCCCATCAAAAATTTGTGAAAACGTTTGATCTCTATTTACAGACAGTAAAAGAAATTATACTGGGAACACAAACAAATCAATCTTTCCTGAGTACAGTTGTATGTGTCAGTGGGCAGAAGGTATTTAAGGTGAAACCATGACCTAACATCCATTTGTGATCCAAATCTTATATCATTAGATTTAGATCAAGTGTGCTGTACAATAACCCACAATAACTTGCTCTTCCCTATTTATGAAAATCACTCACCTCAGTAAAAGTAATGTTATCTTTGACAAAACAACAATTTAAGAAACAAAAGTTTAAACCCACAGCAGGCGAGCCAGACTGTACACTGACCTATAACTAACAATCCCTTTAGTTGAAGCTGTTTAATTGGATTAGAGCAGCCACATGACAAACAGACTGTATCAAATGTATGTGTAATCCTGCTCACCTGATGCATGTGCTCGGTCAGTTAGCAAAGTCAGATTGTAGGTTCTTCTCCAAAATAAAAGATTTTTTTTTTCATATTTTGTCCTCTGAAATACTTCCTGCGGGGTTTTTTGTTGTTTGAAGGTTTATTATTGAGTGACTGCGCATGTATGCGTTTAGTTAGTTTTCACTCATTTAATTGTGCCTAAGTTCCTTGTTGACTTTGTTCTCTCCTCAAATATTTGTTCACTTCATAAGATTTTCACTTTTGATGTTTAACCCTATCTGAATCTTCTCACTGTGTGCTGTCACCTCTGAGTCTGACCCAATTCACACTGCACAGGTCTGCTCACAGGTGTTGTTCATTATCACGTGATTGGCACCTCAGTTTTTTCACCTTATCTTGGACAGATTAGTATTACAGAACATGTAGCTGAGTGGTTAAATTGCTATTTTGGAAACCAAAGGTTCTTAGATCATGACCCGCCACTGATTGTGAAAAATTGTGAAATGAAGAAGTGTCAACATGGTGAAATGTATTTTTCAAAAATATTTTTTTAACAATTTGTTTAGATGACTGTAAATAAGAAAATAACTGTTGCATGCAACTGGAGGCAAACAGAAATAACTGTTTGACATAACTTACTCTGCACTTGGCCTGCCTCACAGGTGTTGTGCATTTTCACTTAATTGGCTAATCAGTTTCTTTTTGTCTCTTAGACAGTGGTGTATCACAGAACATATAGCTAAGTGGTACTGCTCTTGCATCACAAATCAGAGGTTGCCGGTTCAAATCCCAGAGTTGGCATCTTTTAAATGACAAGTAATGGTGAAAACTATTTGTTAAGAAAACACAATACATTACTTGCTAAAAAAAGAGTTCAATTTGAAATGACAGAGATTCATGTCTTGCTACCTGAAGATCTTTAAGATAATATTTCCAGCTTTTACTTTCCACCTCTTGATTCTCAAGAGGATTATCCAATCAGAAAGCAGAATGAGCCTCACATGACTCCCTCATTTGCATTGCCAGTTTGGTTTCTTCTTTGAACTGATGTTGCACCACGATACAGACACAACTGTCCGTGATAAGGTCAGGTACTTGTTTTTTGGTAAAAATAAATTCTACTTATGTTGTGAAGGAACATAGTTCTCTCCATTATTAAGAATCAAGATTTCATTGGGATTTGTTCGCAAAATAAAACCCATGACTCAGACCTAACATTGTTTCTGATAGGTTAATAGCTTGTAATCACCAAAATACTGTATGAGTAAATTAATATCACAAATTTTACTTGTTCACTTTCTTCTCTCCTCCAAAGATATTTCACTTTATAGGTTCAACATTTCTATTATGACTTGAATAGGTCTTCATTTTTTGACCAATCTCTGATACATATATTCACAAGTGACCTTGTGGTCCAGTGGTTAAAACATGTTGACTGGTATTCTACAGGTTGTAGGTTCGAATCCCAGGCTAGACTCTTTCAACCTAATGTCCTTTTCACTGATAACACCAATTTTCCTTTGTCACATAGATTCTCATATCTCTACTAGGTTACTGGATAAGGTAAATGACTGTCAATCAGTGGTAGCTGAATCAATCTCCATGTCTGACGAGTAAAATAAACCTTTTCACTTTCACATGACGTTTTGAAAACTGGAAACTCACAGGGTGTAGTTTATACCCCTCCAATATACAAGGAGAGACTTCCATCTTGCCACCATCTCAACTGCCAGCAGCATTACTGTCAAGATGGCGGTAATGTCGCTTCGCCGTTTTGGACAAGATAGCTGCTTTAAGCTTGGCCCCTCCCACTTTTTCACCGGCGCACAGTCGCAATTGCAGTTTCTAGTTGATAATACTCTAACAATGTGAAAAAAAACATGACAATAATGCATAGATTCAGATGTCTGCATGCAAAAATGTAAGAGTAATAATACATTTTTCAAGTTTCATTTGCGACTTCAAAATACCAGAAAGATAAGTAAATTTTTAACATGTTATCTTTTTAACTTGTAATATAGAGCCGTGTGAGTCACTATTTGACACTTTTGAATGAGAGCTGATGACAGATGTGTCTTTAACATTGAACTCGACACAGACGTGAGATTAGAGTTTGTATGGAGTCTTGACATGTGTGAAGTGAAAGTGCACAGTGCTAATCCTGTAATCCACCTCACCTGATGCCATCTGCTGCCTGGATCCAGCACTAACCTGATCTAATTGTCTCTGCACCAACAAACAGCAAACTACTGCACGGACTAGAGCTGCAGCTTTTGTTTTGCCATGTTTGCAATTGGCCTCTCATTACTACAGCTGTGTTTCTCTAAAAAAAACTCGATTAAGCACTTGACAAAGACAAAATTATGATAATTTAAAAAAACAAACAAAAAACAAATTGCATTTTTATCCTGTCACATCCTGCACTGTGCCATAACAAAAATGTATTGTAAATAAGAGTCTTTTAACTATTGTATTTTTATATATATTTTAAGTCTATTTATTTCTATTATCTTGTTTGATTGCATGTTTCTATTTTACCTGCTGCTCTTAAAATGTGCGTTGCAACACTGGAATTTCCCCATTGTGGGACAAATAAAGGATATCTTATCTTATCATAAACATGGAGCAGTGAGCTTCCACATGAAGCCGGTAACTGACCAGGGTGTGGCGCTGTGACACGGACACAGAAAGTCACAAAACTAGAGGAAGACTTGACACTGAGCATGCGCAGAAAAGTTGCTGAATGTAAACAGAAACTTAGTGGAGAATTTGTTAAACTTAGCAAACTTTCTGAATAAACAACATGGATCTTAAACCTACAGGAGAGACACAGAATGGGAGTTAATAAAATTAACAAAGTTTCAGGAGCAGGACCACAGCCCTTTCGCACCAGGAAACCACGCCTCGCTCGCCTTTTCAGACACACCTCCAATTACCAGAAGCCTCTACTTAAACCACCCTCAGATCTCTCAACCCCACCCTCCCACCCCACATCTCATCTGTCCTCCTGGTGAAGACATCTCCATCTACAGGTGGGGGGTCCTGAATCGGCTGCCGAGACAGAGCCTCCACCCATAGTCTGTCTCCCCGATCCAGTCATCGATCAATCAATCATCAATCATCAATAAATATATTAATTGCATTCTCTGATGTGGTGTGGTCCTTGCTAGTGAATGTGGATTTATGCTTCAGATTCTTTAGAGTATTTATTCAAAACGTATTTAATGGAGATTGTAGTGAATTTATTTAATGTTTTCCTGTCTTCTGTGGTTTATTGAGCAATGAGAGGCAGATTGTCGTAGTGAGCAACATATAAAGGTCAGTACATTCTGCATATGGGTCATGACCCTGGGGCAGTGATGTCATCTTGCAGATACAGCGTAACTGTGGGGGCGCTAAAACAGAGTATTGAATTCTTTTCACTCTGGAACCTGGTTTCAGAAAGTTTTTTGAAACTCCTGCTTCATGCGGACATGTGTGGTTCAGGTCAAAAATTTGTTCTGAAACGCCTGAGTTTGGACAAGTGTGGACAATTAATTTAATGTACCTTTATTTAACTAGGGGAGTCCCACTGAGATTCAAAATCATCTTTGTAAATGTATGGACTTTGTAATTTTGGTTTCTAGAATACATTCTGGGAAAATCAGATTTCAATTAACGTGCAAATAGCAGATCATGTCCAGTTTTACTCAAATAAAGGTTGCGTTTGCATGACATTATAACATTCAACAATCAAATATTATCTAATAGAGATGTTATGGCAAATAAAATTAAGCCATAACCATGAACAAGTCCAGTCACTAATAGAAATCACCAGTGTGTGAAACTTTCTTTTAGTACAATGGATGTAATTATCAAGAAAAACTGTCTCTAGTCTTGCCCACCATCTGAACTTATGACACCATCACATTTCAAAGCGCCAACACAACCTGTTCGCTTAACTCACTGTATACAGTAGAAGTATGTGGACATTGTAACTTTAAAATGTGTTCTTTGATTACATTTTTCATAGCTTAGTCCCTAAAGTGAGGATTGGTCCTTAAAACATGCATTTTTCTAAATGTTATTAAATTAACAGCCCAGTCTCCGAAGAAACAGTAGACAACGAAATGTCAAAAGTGTATGACAAGCAAGTTTTGTGCCTTTTTAACATTAATATGTTACAAAAGCCAAAATGTAAAATGCGTTTTGGTTGAAGCCAGATGAAGACATTTTCTTTGGGTAAATATTAACCTATCTACCCAAGTCTAATCCCAAAACGTACCATTTTAAAAGAAAAAGGCGCAAAAACGTTCTTATTGTGTCGTTTTTGAAATTTGTTGAATATTACATTTTCTTTGGACACTGCGTTGCAAATTAAAAAACGTATTTATATAATTATTCTAACATCTAATTGTTTAAATATACGTTTTTTTTTGTGTGAGTGTATTTAATATTTATTTAAGGATCACTATTTATTGTGGCCATGAATGTAATTGAAGCCTAAAATAATCCAATTAAAACTATCACTACTCCATACACTTTCTAATGAATGTTATATTGAAGCACATACCAACTCATGTTTATTACCTTCTCGATTTTACAATAAACTGTGAGCAATTAGCATTCACTGATAGCACCACCACATCAATATGCTAGTGTAAGCTTATCTTTCATATCTACAATTACAGCCAGGTTCATTCACTTTCTACATAATGAACTCACTGCTGCTTAATAACATGTAGTGTGTTTCTTATCGACTGTACCAGGGCAGTCTTATCTGGTCTGTGCAGGCTCTGAGCTGTAGGCCCGGTTAGTCCTGTTACAGTCCATCCTGATGCCCTGTGCACCTTACCGTTGGTTATGACCTGTTTTTTGTTCCTGCTTCCCTTCTGTGGCTGAAAAACCTGATCTAAAGTTGTGCTAGCAAACAAACGACAGGCACGTGAAACTAGTAACCTGCACATGGTGAGTTAGAAATGTCTTGTAAGTGTAATAATGTTGCCTGCACAAATGCACCTATTTATCTTGTTGCATTTTAGCTAACTCGTTAGCATTCCAAAATGGGCAGCTTCTAAAAGATGTGAGAAAGTGCTTCAAACACATTCTGGTGAATTATTTGGAGGTTCAGACATGTGGACTAATGTAATGACTAGTGTAAAGAAAGCAAAAAATTGACTATTATCTTTAAATGTATCTATAGTTGCATCAGGTAGCTTTTGGAGTTTAAGTTAAAACTAGACTTTGGAACATTTTTATGGAAACATTTCTGTATATAGCCAAGGAAACATTTATAGGACTAAGCAGCCTACTCCATGACCCCAGGTCATATGAGTGTCAGTTTGGAAGAAATTCATTTTATGTATCCTTTATTTAGCCAGAAAGGTCCAACTGAGATACAAAATATCGTCTTCCAGATAGTTCAAGAAAAGCAGCAAACAATAAATATATCAGAGCATACACTGGCAATGTGTTTTTAAAAAGCTGACCAGTACATCCTTTTCACGCTGCAGCTATGCTATACCTCCGGTTTGTGCAATACTTGTGGGTAGTACCTTCTCATTCCATTCATTCCTTATGAAAGCAGATTTCAACTAGCTCATCACTGGCAGCGAGTTTTAGACCTTCACATATAATGAAATACTTCACCAGGGAAAGCCTCTGTGTTTAGAAAAAGTGCTTAATTTTGGTGCATTGCTAAATGCTAACAAATACATTTGCGTAAATATAAAGCAAACACTTTCATAAAAACACATTACATCCTAGGCCAAGTGTTTTTGTAAAAAGCTAATTCAGCTTGTAGAGTTATTTAACATTAAAATGAAATTAATACAAGGTTGCACTAGCTTCAGAGACAAAACAACACATTTTATAAACACATGGTTTCCCTGGTGAAGTTTACCTCAGATGTAAAGGCCTGAACTCGGTGCAAATGATTTTCTGGCTCTAACTTGTTGTCTGCTTTGTGTCAATTAAATATTTAATTAGTTTACAACATTCTTGAAAAGATATTTTCAAGCTATAGTGAACATGTGCACCTCTCCACAGAGCTCCCTTTTAACTTGACCTGGTAGTGTCATATGTTTGTCTCTATGGAGATGTACAAGACTGGACAAGGATGTATGTTCTTTCAATAGGCAATGTAATACATCATCTCCATGGAGACAAGGTTGAATGCAAAACCATCCACCAAACATTGAATGCACTTTTAAGTTCATATTCAGGCTCATTTAAGTGTTTCTCAAATACACAGACTGTTATGTGTGTTTTGTCAGCTGTAAGACGCACATCTCTAGTATCGTGTTTAAGCTGGACCTTTGCCCAGTGGGATACTCTGGCTGCACACTTCTCCTGATTCAGATTACTAGTGTGGTCTATTTTCAGTTTTCAGAGGATCTTGCTACACATTTGGCAACAACTCATGTGTACTGTACGGAGGACATTCTTCTAAGTGACTTTCCTAGAAGCTCTGCTAATGATTTCCCCTTGTGGGAGCAGCAGCAGTTTTCAGAGCTTCTCCCCTCACTCTGCAGATCCATTATGGATTACAAATGTCACAATACATTTGATCATGTATCATTGAGACTAAAATGCAAAGACAAAAAAAAAAAAAAAAAAAAAAATCAAACTTTGAATTGAATGATAAAATAAAGTTAGTGTGATGAGACGACACATAATACATTCATTGTAAAGATGGAATATTTTGTAACTTTTTGTATATTGAAGGTAAACTTTTATATTTCTGCTTCTAGGCCTATGTAACTCTCTTATTTAGTATATTTTTTTTTCATTCATTTTCTAACTCTTCTTCCTATTAGGTGTGGCGGTTCTGTAGCCTATCCCAGTGACTTAGGGCTTTAGGCGGGGAACACCCTGGCCTGGACAGTGACCAACTTGTCACAGAGTTAGACAAACAACTATTCACTCTCTCATTTCACTCACTAAGGTAAAGGTTTTTATAATGTCACTGTGACCTGAATGTTATGTTAGTCAATTATTACTGATTAACATAATGATGCAGTGGATTTTTGTTCTTGTTAGAGGGTCTGCAGTCACTTTTTCTCTATTGCTTTGCCACTACAGAATGTTACACGTTTTAAACTTTAAACTTACATCTCCATGGAGACAACCAGGCTGGTTGTCAGATCTGTGAAGGGGTGCGCTCCGTCACTGTAATAAAGCAGTAAAAGTACCTAAAGTGAAATCAAATATAGATCAGGCCTGGGCAAACTGCGACTCGAGAACAAGTGCTACTCTTTATATCTCTTTCATTTGATTGAAAGTAGCTAGGAGCATGTGTCTTTGCTTGTTGTCTTATTCATAATAAATAGTATAAATATAGATTAAAAAGGATGCGGGATTACAGTCATGATATGTTGTCACACCAATGACCACAGTCCGACCTTCCACAACTTGTCCGGTTCAAATACAGACCTCGCCAAAATATAATTGCCCACAGACACAGTATACTCGCTCACTTGCTGTAGGGAACATTTTAGGCAAAGCAATAACATCACAATGCAGGAGGTTGACTCTCTGCCAGAAAAACCATTAAGTGCATCTTGAAATTGTTGTGTAAATGTTTTCAGAAAGAACAGTGTGTTTATTTGAGAACACATTCTAAGAAGCTGGTCGGATTTATTGAGATTTCACAATGTTACTAAACTCGAAACAGATCGATTCAGAGAAACCACAACAACTGCATTAAACTAGACACATAATAACAATAACTTCAATAACTGTCAAAAAATCTTAATGCACAAATGTGAGTGTTTTTTCAGCAGGCTTTTGACTTTGTGCTGACCTAACGCTAATCTTTGTAAACAATTTCCAAAGAAGACAGAACATAATGTCTCTGTTTTGATTCGATTCCCAGTAACAAATCCATAACATGTCAACTGTCAACAAGGTGTGGCTTAGGTTAGGTGTGGCGAATGGCAGCCGTTAAGTATTATGTGTCATCTGTAGCTTCATACATTTTTAACCTGCCTTTAATTCACTTCCATGTTGCCAGATATAATATAAAAACTTCACTGAATTCCTTGGTTTCAGTGCACTAAGCCCTTGTGGATGCTTTCTCAATGAAAATCTCTCTGAATGTTTACAGTAATTATGTAAGTTGCTTTAATTTACCATGTGAAGTGAATGAAACGAGCTAATAATAGAAACGCAACATGGATTTATAATAATTCCCTTGAACTCAATGTGTTTGTAAGTGGCAGCTTATCTATAAATAGCTCTGTTCATTCAAGACTGCACTGTGATATAAAGTAGATATAGTCTAGCACATGTGAGATTAGAAAGAAGAACATGAAGCAATATGTTTGTAAGGTTATGTAAAAAGACTTATATGTGAGAATGCAGCACATAGGGTTCAGTGAGCGGCTAAAGTTAAGCCATTTTGTACAACTGCATTAGCTGGATTATTTAGGTAATTTATTATGCATCGTTTTAGTTCAAGAATTATTAAAAACAAAAGCAGAATATTGAAGAGTTTGTTTGCAAAACCAGATAAAGCTTAAACTTAAAAGATTTTAAATTGATGTGTTTCTTCAACTTACTTTTAAGTTATTTTGTGTAATAATCTTTGTCTTTTTGATCAAAGCCCAATAAGTTAGCTATTATGTGCGGTTAAAAAGTAATGAAGTTTAACTTAAAAACATTCAATAGTGCTGATAATAAGTCAGTTGTCTGTCATAACTTACAATCTGCAAATAATGTCTAACTTACATGCAGAGCGTTTACATGGAGGCCGGGAAAACTGGACAACTAGTCTAGTCTGATTTAAACCAGTTCTCTAAGGCGCATGTAAACCTGGGCAGACCTAGGAACCGTAAATCAGTTTTAGGAAAACCAAATGGACACGTGGTCCCGACCGATTCCAGTCCGACTTCAAACATCATGTAAACAGACAATCGGTTTGCACCTGGACAAATGTAACTGAGCGTGCTCACTTGCAATTTTCTTAACAAAGTTAAGAAGGTTACAAGAATAATGCAGACCAATAGATAACGAGGTACCTCAACGTTTTACTGGCCTCATCGTGTCCACAGTTTATATATTTTTATAATTCTTTTTTTTTTTTGGTTATCATAAGTACAAGGCTGTTACAAATCTATGCAACTGTTTTTGACCAAGACTGACAAAAACTTTTGAAAATCCTCCATACAACCTTTAAAAATGTTGTATACCATATCACTTAAAAATGTTGATCAAAACAAGGATTAATTTATTTTAGCTTAGCTTTTTAAATAAAATCTCAGTATGTTTGAGTAAAAATAGACTGGAATGGGTTTGGTCAGTAAAAGGAACATAAGCTATTTTTTTGTTTGTTTTGGGGCTTTAATGTAATTTTAAAAGATGGCATAAGTAACAAGAAAGACAAGAAGAAAGCAAATCATACATTTTAGATGATTCTGTTTTAAATGCAAACAAAATCTTCTATTTTACATGAAAAAAAGAACATTTCAGAATAGAAACACTGAAATGTTTTGTAGTACAATTTAGTCATCACTCAATTTAGAACACAGTTTTAGTTTTTATTTTATTTTTTTTTTACATTTATCAACTGTTTGACTATATCATTTTGACTAACTTTAGATTAAGATTTCAGACAAATAAGCCTCTATTCTAAAAATAAATTTAACTCAACAAAAATAAGGCTTATGCGTTCATCAATTCTAGACCTGAGCCGTTTGTGTCAATGACAGATTTGAACTGGCCAAGTGTTGTGTGGAACCGTAACCTTTGCTCACATCATCTGAGATTCTTATCAGTCAGATATGAGCAGCCAATCAGAGCGCAGAACAAAGCACATGTCCTTGCTCAAACTCCCATTCCTGCTTGCTGACTTCAGTGAAATTCTTCCTTGCTTCCATGTACTAACGAGTCTTTTGGGTATCTCTCTGGGTAGATCTGGTCAAACTTGATTTTCCACCTGAAAGTGACTGCTTAATGAAACTGTAAACACGCCCAGCTGTTAATCCTGAATTTAGAAGAAATCCTTCCTTCACAATGGTCTTCAGTCTGGTTGGAGAAATGTCTGTTTTACTGGCTACACCCAAAAATGTGTAAAATAGGAAGTGATTACTCAGAATGCTCATTGGTGCATGGTTGATTCTTATGAGCTGGAGTGAAGTCATTTCTTTGAAGGAGACAACGGCAGATGTAGCAGCCCACATGGTTTATAAAAAGTAATAAAGAGAAAAAAGTGGTCTTCTTTGTAGTTTATTTTTGGTTGCTTGTAAAACAGACTTTTCACGTTGTGTTTTTTTTATTTAATTTGCACAAAACACTAGCAGTTATAGGAACACTGACATAAGCCTTGACTCACTTTAGTTCATACGTGTATTAATTATTATATTTTCCATTTGTGATGATTTTCTCCTCACACTACTTTCTCTGTCTCTGCCATTTAAGTAGATTAAACAAACATTTTCGTTTTCTGTTGTTGACTATGATGAAATAAATTAAATTGCTTGTAGCCAAAAGCCAATTTATACAAGTACACGCATGTTTAATACACTGGCATCTACTGTTTCATTCTCAGGAACCACATCAAACAGACATAGACATGCTCTTTATTGAAAAAAATAGATGCTGATGTTCCCTGGATTTTCTAACGCCATAGAATTGGGTCAAGAGCACAGAGTCAAACTCAGACAGATACAAGGGCTTGAATAAGAAGACTTTTGGTGAAACAGAAGTGTGGTCTGTACAATGGCAAATGGTCCTCTTATGAAACTGTTAATAGTGTTACTTAATTTATGAATTCTGGGGCCTAAGCCAAATTACGACAGGGGAGAGAAAATACTGACCACTCAAATAAGTGCTGATAGTCACACAATTTTGTTTTCGACTATGTTTATCTTGTCTGACTGTTTATTTATTGTCGCCCTTTTTAGTAGGCTTGCCTTTTTAGTACACTTGCCCTGATTTGGTCCCAATCTTAACTTTGTTTAGTCCTGATCTAGTCCACTTGAAGTTGTTCAAACTTACCTTTTGTTGTATTTTAGTGCCATTGTTTGTTCCTTCTTTGTCTTTTTGAATGAGTAAAAAACAAAATGCTGAGTATGATGAAATACTGTCATTTTTATTCACATATGATCCTGTTTTGCATAAAAACACTTTCAGAAACTACAATATAAATATCTGTAATCATGTTGTTCTTAACTAGGCCTATATAAATTACTTAGTTAGATATGATATATTCTGTAGACATTTTACTGCTCGTGTTTCATATTATTGCTTTAAAAAGAACCTAATTATATGGTAGTAGTTGCTATTCTTTATCTCTACAAAACGTAAGGATCATTCACGATGTTTTAGGTCCAGTTTCAATCTAAAATTCACCACGTGCACACTTTCTTTTCGTGAAAAGCATGAATAGAGCGACAGAAACTACAAAGTCTTTCTCGACGTCTGCTTCCTGTTCCGCATCGTCCCCCATTGGCTAATCTTGCTCACGCTCTGCTTTGATTGGCTGTCACTGGCTCGTGCGAGGGGCGTCCGCTTGTACTACGTCGCTGGTCCAGTCTGTGCAGGTTCAGTGAAGAGAGAAGCAGCGCCGCGGACACAACAACAACTCCTGTCTGGGAAGTGAAAGCAACCCGCAAGACGGCTGCATCTTTGGGCTTCCAAACAAGGTAAACATTGCGAAAGAATCACGAAATTTTCACCTTAATCTACCCACTTTCTTTCATTTGATTAGATGAGATTTCAGTACTTATTTGAAACCTAGCAGCTAGCACTTTTCTTAGTAAAACATTCTTAATCTGCTAACCCGACACAAAGAACCGCTTTTTTACACATATGTATCTTGTCGGATTATTAAAACAAGAATATTCTAAGGTTGTTCAAACGTAGACGTGTCTAAATAAAAAGCTGTCAAAGCAGGATAAATTACAGATAAATAGTTATGGAGGTTTTGGTTGGACGTGGCAGCTCACGTTAGCGGACTAGCCTTGTCGTTAGCTCCTCGGTGTAAACAAACCAGGAGCATCTCCTCTGTGTCTGAGCTGCAGTGTTTTTGGCATTGTCCATTTGTCATCGCTGCTTGTCCCGTGTTCAAGGTCAAATAGATGATTAGTTTTATTGGTTATTTGTGTGAAAATGTTTGTTTTTAGCAGTTTGATTTTCGCTGCTGTCAAAACAAGGCAATAGTTTGGTGCTGGGTCTTTGTTTTCTTGGCTGTTCGCAGATGTTGAGCGCTTTTCCAGATGGCTCTTGTACTTGATAATGAATCTCAATTTCAGACAAATGTATTTGAAGTAGTATTTTTGATGTGTTCTAAGTCTTGTGTGGTTAATAACACAAGACAGTAACAATAACTATGTTGTGTTTTTTTTGTCCTCCTCATCAATGAAATAAGCTACCCAGAAGAACTGTGCTAATGTGCTTTGTTTGATTCACACAAGTTTACTCTACATTTGTCAGCTTTGTTCTGCTCTTCAACAGAAAATTCTTTGTTCCATCTTGTTATGTCATTGGTAATAATAAACATAAATTGGATAGTTTCTATCTTAATCTTGACTGAACAAAAGGTAAAACTTTTTTCAATGCAGTATATGGCCAAGTAAAACATTATAATTAAGGTTTAATTAAGCTATTAACTTAAAAACTTCTTAGCTTAATAACATCACAAGGTGAATGAAATAAATGCAAGTATGTTAAATGATGTAGAAATAATTTAACATGGCTAAAAGCTCACAAGAGTAAATTTTGTGTAAAAGGATCTTTTAATGACATAATCACTTTGAAGCATTTCTGAAGATATAGTTAATACATTTAAGTAAACCAGAATATACATAAGTCATGAAAAAACTATTAGGGAGTTTACTAGCCGGGGATACTTGAGGCAAAGTTTAGGGGGTAGTGAAAAGTGAATATGGTTAAGGATGTATGAATTAAGTTAAAAAACAGCTATAAACCAAGTAAGGACTGAGTCAGGACTAGATGTCACTACAAATGACTCATGTTGAAAATATTTTTGAGTCTCAATCTTAGTGTAGCAGTGTCTAAATATATATTGTTACAAAATCTTAAATAATATCCGAGCAACAATGGATAAGGCATTCGTACCTCAGGCTCCACCTTGAGAAATAATGTTTTCGCAGCTGTTATTATGAACCTTAGTGATGTAAGATTGCTTAAACCCTCTCGACACTTCACATGTTGCAATCGAGCTGGCTAAGGTCTTACAGTCATGTTTAAGCCAAATTAAAATCTCGACATTCTACAGGTCAATAATACTATATTTAACACAGTTCGTAGTCCACTACATAGTCAAATCACCAAACTGGAAGCAGTGAAACGACCTTGAGATATTTATGGCAACAGTGTACAAATGTTTGCAAGTAAATGTAAGTTTGTTTGCACATTACTCGCTTTATTTAAATCAAACTGCTGTACAAAATTGACTCCAAACCAGCCGAGTCACGATGATGCCAGTCCATCTCTGTTTTGTTTTTCTGTTTGCGTGCTTCAAAGCGTGAGGTCATATCATTAATATTAGATGTGCTGGTGATCTGGCCCGTGGCATATTTGTCTAGAATCCAAACTTTTATAAGTCGGGAGCTGCCCCCACACGCCTCTTCTTCACATTTCTCCATATGCTGTGACCATTTCCAGTTTTTATCGGCGTTATTGTGCAGCTTAATGTCCAGGCGATCATTTTGATGTAGAGATTTAATAATGTACGTATTGTAAGTGTCAGTATAAAGTATTATTATTGAATCAACTGCAGTATTATGAGTACTGCTTCAAAGATAAAATTGAATTCTGGATTGTTTCACAGTCTAAAACTCAGCGACTAGATAAGACTTAATAACTGACTTAATACCCTGTTTTTCAGAATTATCAAGTCACCAAAGGCAATTGTACTAGTACTTAGGGCAGAGTGATATGTTCTAAAAGTCTTATATTTAAATTTGACTAAACATTACCATCGTATCTATGTCTTAACAGTGATTTTTATAGTATTTGTTCTTACTTTTTTTTAGGCTGTAAGTTCAGCTGCAGTAGTTTAAGTTATGCTGGGAAAAAGTACGTAACCCTATGTAATTGTGAGAATAGAGAAATAAAAATTTATAAAAAAAAAAACAGAAAAGAATATAAGATAAAACCAAGATTAAATCAATGCTACTTTACTTTTTTCTGTCACTTTTAGAACTTGATGTATCTTTGGTTTTTTCTGTACTGCATAAACAATTACAGCATAATTTTACAATACCTTAGCTGTAGTCCCAGTTTGAATTGAGATTAGCATCTTGTCTCATGTTATATGTATTTCTATAGCTGGCTTATGCTTTATGCACAAGCATTTATCATATCTTACGATAACACATTCTCAGTGTTGCTGTGTGTACATAGAGCTGTAAAGAAAACTAATTTCATATATTGAATAGAATTGTCTGCTGTGCCCTATTTCTGTGCTTTCTGTGGAAGAGAGCGGACTTTAATGTCTAATGAAGCGCATGTTTGACTGAAAGCCAAGAGGAGCAGCTCACAACACAACACAACACAACCGGAGTGCCTTTACTGAAGACATCATTGATCAAGAGACAGAGCTGGAGTAAAAGTGCCCCGGGTACGCTGTATTTTTAGAACAAAACACTTTCTTAATACATGCACAGTCAGACTAGAGAGGTCACTTTCATTTGTGGTTTTATAAATAGATAAAACAGTAAGAATGAGTTTAATTTGATTTGATTTGATTTTTATTTGTAGTATTGATTTGAGTTAGAATATATAAATTGAATTAGTAGCTTGATATTGTGATAACAGTATTCATACGATATTATGTGGACCTCTGCAAAAATAATCACAAAAAGTCTAGAATATCACCTAATACTATTATTTTAAAACTTACAACACACTTTTTCCCTTTTTAATCTGCTCTTTCTGTAATGTTCCATATACAGTTTCACAATACTATTTAAAATTCGATAAATTAGCCATCCCTAAACATGACATTCAGTGTGAACATTACAACAACTACTAGCAGCATACTAAAAGACAACAATATTTTATGTTTAGATACAGACAAAGGAGTGGGATGAGACTATTTTTCAGGAAACAACTCTTGATTTGATTCTTTGGTTGCTTTTTCGATAGAATTTTCTGAAAGTTGTCACTGTCGACTGTGAAACACCAATCACTGCGAGTTTCTTTGACCTAGGAATGATATCACATGAAAACTGTGCAATTGTCAAGCACACTGAGTTAAAAACTCTCGTGTTAAATTTTCCCATATTTTACATCTGGTGTTTTGGACTTGCTAAACTAAAGCTGCTGCATTTACAGCCCAGAGTCAGGTTTTTTAATGTGAAGCAGAGTCAATAAATGTGATATTTTATAAATGTCAATATGTGGTAATTTGTGGCTCTTAATGCATTTCCCCTCTGAAATAATTTCACATGCCAAGGCTGCTACCATTTTCTTGAAATAAACAGCTAATCAGATGTATGTATGTACTGTGGATCTGCCCTGGAGCGCAACATCTGAAGCGACCACTGGTCGCTGCAGTTCATCGCTGCCTGTGTGTTCGATTTCAAACCCTCTGCGATCAGAGTCGATATAGTCACTGTCGTTTGTCACTCCTCATGTGCCGAGTCCATAAATCTGCTGCTTACTTCTTCTGGCTCTGATGAATTTCTCATCTTTACAAAGCATAGTGATTTCATTTTGACTTAAAAGCCGCTTATACAAAATTTGCTCTAGGACCAAGTGGAACTCAACAGTGACCGCACACTTTCTGGTTCAACAAGTACAAATTTCCATAGGGTTTGAAAAAAAAATATATATATATATATTAAAAGTTTGAAAACGTTGTCGGAGCTAATCAGCTATGTGGTTACATCTTTACAAACTACAAAGGTATTAAAACGTTTTACAGAATTTTAAGCTATAGATGAGCTTTTTAGACTAAAAACAAATGGAGCTGAGTCAGAAAATTGCTGGCTAGCCCACCACATGTCTTTAAACTCTTAATATTTGAACTTTATGATGAGGCAAGCGATCTACTGTTAAGCTCCATTAATTGGAGAAAAACTGCAGTATGAGCTTAAAAGTGAACTGTAATTGCTTTACTAATTCTTTCCTTAACAGTTGTAATACAAGCCTTGTCACCTGTGTTTATTCATTTATTTTTAGAAGCTCTTTTAACACTTGCTAAGAGCCAGTGCACACAGCAGTCTCCTGCCTGTCTGTGTGTGGTGGTGTCTAGAGATAATTAGAGGTCTATAGGAACTTAAGCTTCTTATGGACTAAACACTGTAACAGCATTAGGACAGTCATAACTAAATAAGCTACGTCAGGTTGGCCCTACATCATTTGTACACACTTTTAGTCTTTTAGTTTTTCAAGTCACACAATAGCGGAATAGAAATAGTTTGGAATATACAAAAGGCAATTATCGAATCATAACTAATTTGGTTTGGCACAATCCTAATATTAGTTGTAGCATAATCCATGCTTAGGCCTAGTTTAGAACTAATGGTGTTTTAATCTTACTTACTGGTGTACTTCTTAACTATACTCTTTTAACCTCAGTGAACCCTACTCATTTTTGTTAGAATAGGCCTATATTTTAATCAGTTTGATATAAATTGTGTCTTTTGAATACGTCAGAGCAGGAGTGGGCAGTTATTTTTCTCCAGGGCACATTCAAATCCAGACAGTGGATTGGTGTAAGAAATTGTACTTATTGAATGCTCAAATAAAGGGTATTGCTTATTCTCAAAAACATGTCAGGGGACGGTATAAAATAGCCTGAGATTTGCATCTGGCCCCTGGGCCGCAGTTTGCCCAGGTTTGTTCTACGTGTTACTACTTTTTTCTTTTGCTTTTTCTGAACAAAAATCCACCAAACCAATGTCTTCCAAAACATTCTATTGTCACTGCTGATGTGGTTCTGCTAATATCTCGCTCAAGTCTCAACTTTGATTCTGATTAGTTTAATGTTTCAAAATATATGATACTGATATAGTATTGGACTGTTTTTTTAGTCCCGACGATTCAATTCTTGTCTCTAACGGACTATTTTTACCCTGTTTTGTCCACCACCCACTGTTTGAGAACCTTAGAATTAGCCTGGTCTCACTCAGCCTTGTTTTAGCCCTGTAGTTTGTGGTTTGTTGTAGAATTAAAACCTTTTCACTTCTGGTTCTTTTTTAAACACCTGGTTGTTATTTTTGAAGCAGTTTGATTTTTTTTTTTTTAAGTTATATTTTTGGACTCACTTGAAAGCAAAAACAACAAGGCCAAACTTTCAAGGTCTGTTTGATTATTTCCTGTGATAAGTTTATCTCAAGTCATGAAGGACAAGGTTTTGTTTCAAGTTCATATTGTTTGGTGTTGTTTCACATAAAAAACTAGGTATAATGCAGATTGACTTTGTCTTTTTAAAGTTAACACAGATTTATGAAGCCTTGTTTAAAACTGCAATTGGCAGCAAATACACAGAAATATTGTAGCAGAATTATTTTACTGTACATTATTTTTAAACTATGGAACTTGTGCCGGCACCCGTGTCCTCAATAAAGACAAATAATTCAAATAAATAAATATATGCTATTGTAGTAAGACAATAAGCTAAACACTTTAAACAGCAGATGGATTTTTCTTTTGCATCTGTATTGTAAGGCTGTGCAATTAATCCAAAAATCGAAAGATCTAGATCTGTCATATCAAATTGTCAATTATTTGGTCGAATGATTAAACCAATCATTTGTCAATAAAACATTTGGTTTGGCGCAGAAGTTAAACTAAACTGTGAGGCAGAATATTGATATGTATTTCTAAAAAAATTACTTATACTAAATTGTACTTAAAACTAAAAAATTGTATTTTTCCTTTGTGTTCATAAAAGCCATTTTAAGTCTTTTTTTTTTAATTAAGCAAAACCAAAAATCGAGATCTATCAATACGATGGCCCAGTCTTGTTATTTGTTTTGTTATTTATCTTTCAGCATGCTCATACTTACTTTGGCATCTCATGTTATAGAACTTAAAATAAAAATGTGTACTTGCAGCAGAGAGATTTGCCATAGGAACATAAACAGCCTAGATGCTGATGCCAGTAGGCATTTGAAATGAAGAAAACATTTCACATCACAACTTAAGAAAATCTGAATCTGGGTGATTTCTGAGGCTCTAACAAGCTAAGCCTAACTTCAGATGTGTTTTTGACGAGGAAACAATTACATTAATGCTCAAAAACGTTAATTTTAAAATGTACTGTATATGTGTGCTTTATTACTTTGACGACAGCCCCAATTTTAGCCGTTTGAATAGGTCTGATTGTTCGGGAGGGATTCCCTGCACTTTGCTCAGTCTGTCTGCGTGTCTCTGTGACTCTGTGGCTGTGGTCATGTGCGTTTTGGACACTAGTTTCCTTTGTTGAACTCTGCTCCATTTGACCTCAGCTTTAGAAACGCTCTGCTCTTGTGTCAGGACTGGGCCTCATGAAACACATTCTCTGCAGATGTTATAGATTTTACAGTGCTACAAAGGCTTGTGCAAGTCTGTTAGAGTTATGTGATGATATATGATAGAATGTGACCATGTTTTTTTCTTATAACATTGCCTTTTGCCATGAAAAAGATAATTATGTATTATTTGAATTGGGTCATTGGTATTTGTGACTGAACCTATTCACTTTTTGTGTTACAAGATAAGATATTATTCATTTTAGCTACACAACATCTGCATTAAGTACTGTTAACCTCAAGTTAAGTTGTGTATGATTAATAGAAATAACCAGATTGAAAATATGAGCAAAAGTAGTTTTTAATTGAAAAAAAAAAAACATATCACCATTTGGTCATCACATCATATCAAATTCTACAACGTAAACAAAGGCAACCTATTGCAATTTTTTTACCATTCACAAATACACTCTTTCATTAATTTACCAATTTCTGTGCAGAAAAATAGTTAGTTTACTTGACTTTTGCAAGGCACCCAATCTTTTTCATCTCCAGTGTCTTTAAAATGCACATTTGCATATTGGCCATGTGTGGTTTAGTGCGCTGTAAATGTAGTCATGTGATTTTCAACAGCAGGTTTGAATCAGAATCGCACTATAAACAAAGAGAGGCCTATCCTGGGACCCCCTGAGCCCTGGAAAGCAGTCCAACACAGGGTAACGAAACACTTACTAAGACAGATATCAGTTGGCAAAGTTCTCAAAAATATTGTTGATAAAATGGGTGTTGTAGAGATATTGTCATGATGTGATTATACATTTTAGGATATATTCTAAAAAGCATCTTTCTTTCTGAGTATAGTAGATCACTGTATTTTTGTGTTACAAAAATGGAATGGCTGACTGTGTGGCATGCAGCTGTTATTGCCCTTTTGGGACAGATTTTCACACAGGAAAACTTTTAAGAAATTGCTGCTCTGATCACTTTTGTTTCTGACTAAGCAGCCCAGGCGCTTGCTTACAGTCAGTGCCTTATGCTGAGATAACTATACTAGCTTGATTTTTGCTAATTGAGTTGAATTTACCAGGACAACAATACACAACAATATCTCTTTTATTATTTTGTATTTTTTTATTCCTTTAGTCAGCATGTCTTAATCTTTATTTGGTTTAGATAGATGTCAATGTACAACAGAGATAATGGTTGATAGCGGTTAGCCCTAATGTTTACTGACGTCAGAATGAAGATAAAGTTTAGTTTAAATAAAATGGGAGGAATGACTGTTGAGGTTTGTAGTTAAAGTGCAGAATGTGCAAAGCCTGGCAGTTGGACAGAAACAGTAAACTGGGGGACTGGCAGGGCTGGGCAAACTGGCTGGACTGTGACTTGGGGGCAGGCGTGGCTAAGCTAGCGGCTAACATCATATTATGTGGATGTCATAGGTTCTACTGCTCCTGTGGTCTGTGACTGTGGCTGCTTTAAAAAGAATAAGACATGTTATTAAGGGTGTGACAGAACAAAACTCAGGGCTCAGCCCTCTCACTCTTATTCATTATGAAAGGAAATTAAGTGTGGAATATAGTGCTTTAGCCTTAGCAGAGGTATGCATATTTACTTGAAAGGTCGTGGCATTACTGCGATGTTTTTTTCAAATTCATAATGTAAGAAAGGTATGCTATTTGTATCATGGCATTGCTGTGTTAGTGTTTAGTATATTGACTTTTTAAATTTATAATATTAAAATGTTAACTTTATCATGGAGTCAGCTATATAACACAGATATCCCATATGTTAGCTTTACCAGTAATATTTACATTTTGGCACAAAATGCTTTGGATAATAAAATGTTAACTTGCAATGGATAATTACATATTAGCTAGTATGAATTTTGCATCTTTAGTCTTACCCCAAATAAAATAGCAAATTAGCTTTAGCAAATATTTGCTGGCTAGCCTTTGTATAAACATGTTAGCTTTATGGTTAGCCATTTGAAAGGCACAAAGCTGCAATTCACACTTTAAAGGTGAGGTAGCTAACTTTTTTAGTTGTAAATTAGTAAACTTTGTTCTTTCCACTCAAAAGTATATAGTGAATACAGCACTTTGTGAAAAAATGAGACCTCTGTGTACTGTCTGAACTGAATAATAAAGAATTTCAGTTCTAATCATGAGCCGAATGCTGCGCTCTGATTGGCTGAGCTGGGGTGGTCCTCTCCAGTTTCACTTTGCCGTTTGTGAAAATACGTTTTTAAGCCATAATTGCAACCAAAATGAATACATGTTGATATTAACCATGTGTCGAAGGATTTATGAGAGAAAATTGTCAGATTTAAAACCTAAATCGTGTTTGCAGTGTGAAAATCAGCTACCCCACCTTTAACTTTAGTCCGGATGCATACTTGATTTTGTCAAGTGTTGAGATGTACTAAAATAGCTTTTTTCCTCCAGTAGCCTATAGGCTTTTCACAGATTGCTAAAGTTTACTTAACATTTGTTAGCAGCTGTTGTAGGATGAGTAAACATTTTTTGTTTGTCGTTGCGTCCAGTTGCTCTGAAAAGCTTACAGCAAATAAAGAGATATAAAACAGGCAGGTGTCAAACTTGAAAATCCTGCTTGTCATGTTTACAATGTGGGTCAAATAAGCTTTTTAAACATTACGCACAGTTTGTTTAGTGCTGTATGCCAGTAGGATTAGTCATAGAGCTGACCAAGCTAATGCTTCTGACTTATATAAAAAAAAAAGATTTTAAATGAACTATAACAACATTTAACTGTCCAAAGTCATAACCAAACCACATCTTATCTAAATCAAACAAGGTTGTTTCAACATTCTGGAAGTTGGACTTTCTCAAACTAGGTCAGAAAAATTAATAAGAATTGAGTTTAACATGTATTTTGAATGATTGCAAACCTCAAAGTACAGTTTATTTTGTATCCTGAATCCATGCAGGGTCTTTTTATGCCCAGAGGTCAAGACCTACAGTGAATAAAAAAGTGGTTTGATACGATGTCATTGTTTTCTGTCTGTTACTTTCAGTATTCTGTTTTTTAAAATTGTAATGAGATTTTTAATTGTACTTTCCGGTTGAACATGGGTTATGGTTGTACTCTGTGACTTCACAAAGTATCTTGCAAAAAGCATGTATTAAAAACAAGTGCCAATTTTTTTTAATGAATAAACACAAAAGTTTGATGAGTAACTTTGGATATATATCAACACATTTAGTCAAAGTAATCTTTAATTTTTAAGCGGCTCACAGGTGCACCGCGTAACTTTTATGGAGGAGGAAAGTCAACACAATTCAGGAGAAATAGAAAACATATTTTGCCATAATGTGAAAAAATATAACCATGGACACATCTTTTTCATTGAAACAAAGCTAACTAATTCTCCATTTTGTGGCAAGCAGTAAAGACGAAGGTTTTTTATTATTTATTTTATGCTTCAAAGACATCTAAATAACAAAAACGTGCTTTTATTCAAGTTTTTGTTTGGTCAAAAAGTTAAACAGTTTGAGAATCATAAATAATTTGATTCTTTCTGCACTTTTTGCACAATTTGGCCAGTTTTGCAATTGTGATTAGATTTGTAATTTATTGACAAAATTCTGTTAAAATTTTAAATGTCTTTCTATGAACTGACAAACTAGAAATGGCATGATATTTTGTAGTTTGTGAAGGATATTCAAAAACTGCGGCCTGTGCACCGATAGATTTTGATTAGTTCTTCAGTACTTATCCTATTAAATTAGTTTATTACAAAAAATATCTTTAAAACATTTTCAGTTTCACTTGCCCAAGCCTGGAGATGAAACCATAAACCATATAAAAAGTGTATTCTTATATGGTTTTCATTATTGCAGTATTGATTAGTGTTGTAAATTACCTTTTACCCATTTCTACACACAATAATGTTTTGAAATGCAGTGTTTTTGTATTGGTTGAATCGACTTCCAGACAACAATTGCACAGTGCAAAGTCACGACCACGTATCTTATCTCTGTCTGTAAGACGACAGCCTGGTTTCAACATCATCTGGGACGTCTGATGTTCAAACTCAGACAGCCTTTTTTTGAACAATCTTTTGTTTGCGCTCATTACATCAGACCTGCTCCACGTCAGGTGAACTATGTCCTACTTTTATTCTTCTCCGCTGAAATTGTCAATGACTGCTTCTTTAAACTGTTTTCTTTTGATAAAGTTTCAAATTCTGATTAAGTCCTGGTTTAGAGTTAGTTTTGCAAGTAAACCTAAAACCCTAAAACATGCCCACCATCACTGGCAAGTGAGATAGTGTTACAGAATTAAACAGAGTGATGTGAATTTATAGAATTGGTACACATATGCACAGAATAGCCCGCATA
Source organism: Mugilogobius chulae (assembly GCA_038363315.1). Lineage (NCBI taxonomy): Eukaryota > Metazoa > Chordata > Actinopteri > Gobiiformes > Gobiidae > Mugilogobius > Mugilogobius chulae. The sequence goes on along the minus strand of CM076401.1, from coordinate 25,859,759 downwards.
GCTAACCATTTCGTAGGGCTGGGCAATATCGTGATAAAAATCAAATCGTGAGCTCATTCCTGTGACAATCTGCTTTTTTCATGAAATCGTCATATCGAGATTTCTCAATTCTTTATTTAATCATGTTAAAATACAAACTTTTTTTTCCAACCTTTTTCTCAGCCTTTGAGTTGCCAAGACTGTTTCTTTATAGCAACATTAGACTGTTTTTAATTATTTATTTATATTTTTATCAATAGTCTTTTATGAATTTTGAAAGTTGTGGGTTTTTTTGAAGGTTGTGTTTTTGGGCTGCACTTTTATGTCACAAAAGAAGTGGATTTTAGCTATAGGTCTGATTTTAAAATATAATGGACTTTTAGCATATTTTCATATCTAAAAGTCGTTATTAATGTTAAAAGTGGCTAGAAACTAGTTTTGTGGAGAGATATACCTGTTCAGATGAAATTATTATTTTAATTATGTTTTTTATTGAAGGGTTGAAGGAACTTTCTACAAAAGCAGATCATGCGTTTACCTCAAAAGCAACTTGAAAATAAGCAATTACAAGAATCGTGATAAAATAAAATTGTGATATACATTTTTTGCCATTTCGCTCAGCCCTACCATTTCGTTAACAAAAAAATATAAAATAAAATAATAAAAGTTTATTGGTTTTCCAGTTTAAGCTCCTCCCATTGGGCAGGAGCTTAAAACAGTTTAAAATCCATGATCTCAGTCTGTTTCTGTCTTGACCTTCTAAAACTTTGTCCCGATGCCAAACTTTTCTTAAATGTTTGAGAGGCTTTTGTTCAGCCATCAGCGTTGTGCTTCTTTTTGACACATGTGCTGTTTTGAGACTTTGCTGGTGCGCTCTACACTAAAAGTAAGTCTTAAATATGATTTTCTTGCAGTTTCTTTTAAGGATGTAAATGTATTCTTTTTCATGGGTCACGATGCATGCAGAGCCAGTCAGAAAGAAACCACCTCATATACCTTTTCATAGAAAACACAAAGTTTACAAAACTACAAGTAAATAAGTTAGTTACTCTAACTTTAGATTTTTTATTTTGGTTAGGACCACAATTGGCAAATATAAAGTGACAGTGGGACTTTGTGTTCAGTTATCGATTACCATCCAATTGAACTGTCAGATAAACAACTCTAAATAAAAAAGGCTATAATTGTCATAATTATTCATAATAACAGTCGATCATTCAAACGTACATAATCTAAATCAGTTTTATATTTTCCAGAATATAGAGATTTAGATATAAAGTCTACTTTATTTAAGTTTAGTTTATTAATATTAATAAAGAAAGAATCAAAGAATTGCTTCCTAGTCCGTGCTTATCTGAATGAGTAATTTCACAACATGCCAACCTTTCGCTTCATTGTCTGGATTTAAAGTCCAAAACAACTTGTCCTTTCCTGTCGCTAATGTGTCCAAGTCCAGAGTACATTCCCTCTCTCTCCCTCTCCACATGTTCTCCACTCAGGCCTCCCTCTTGGACTAGAAAATAGATCGATAAGCATTGACTTTTTTGACTTGTGGGGGCCTTTTCTCTCCTTCTCTCGGGCGTCCGTGGTCCTGCCTTCTGTGTGTTTTGTGTGGTTTGTCTGTCATTGGTGTTGTATTGATTTTGCAGTTCCATAGTTACAAAAGGTGACTTCATAGGATTGTGGAATGAGGCCTAATGTCTCTGAGTGCGGAACCGGACAAGAGTGAGTCAGACCAGTCGATTTGGAAGCAGTTAGAAGTGAAGCTCTTGAAAAAATAAAAATTGTCTGTGATTTTTTTCTAGACTACAGTGAAAAAACACTATTATCTGTACAAAACTGTCTAGCACATTGTTAGCTTAGCTCTTCTTGTCTAATTCTGTCTTTATTTAGTTGCGTTGGTCAAAATGAATGAAAACTATCAGATGGAGCAGTGAACAGTGAGTTGTGAATGTGACTGACAAATGTTATTGTTATTTTACCTTCACAATCCACGAGAATACTTCATGAAAGGACCGGTGTGTTTATAAAGAAATGTGTTCAAGCGACGTAATACAAAAATAAAATTTAAGCAGCAAAAAATATTTTCACGTAAATAATCAGGATTGTTTTACAGTAAATGTTAATTGCTTGGTTATTTTTAACAAAACAAAGCAAAAAATAATTAGCTTTAGGACACAAGCAGTTATGTAAGAGATGCAAGGTTTAGGACCAAACCGAATGCCTTTAACTTCGACAGTTGTGACTTGTAATTGGTTTGGTGTGTCACTAGGCAACAAACAGAGAAATTTGAACCATAGGTATATCTGAGTTGGAGAGTTCCAAAGCATGTGGTTTGGCTTTCAGCATTTGTGTGGGACAATGTTTTTACTTTTTTATGAAATTGTATTCAGAAAAATAATGACAACATTCCGATCAAACAATATAATCAAAACATGCTCATTCAATATGAAGTTGGTCTTTACAACATAAATTTATAATCTTAGTTTGCATGGTTTGTAAAATGTGTAATTGAAATGCTTTTTTTGAAGTCTAGGTAAGGTCATTTCTTGCTGCAGTAGATTCCGATACAAATAATTTTGAGCAGCTAATATTCCAACACCTTTCCAGCTTTCATGTACAGCTGGAGGCTTGATCAGAAATTGCTTGGTGTCAAAGTTCACCACCACAAATGCTGTTCACATACAGTAGTTGCTGTATTACATATTGACGTCCTGTCTGGCTTCATAAGGTTTGCAGGAAATCGATGTCCGTTCAATTAAATCAATCCTCAAAGGACAAGGAAGTTGTTTTCACAGGTCATTTGTGTCCAGATAAAATAAAATTAGTTTTGCCCTTTTGCTGAACTGACTCTATAGATGTAATCTTTATATTAGCCTGGTGATTGTTTTGCTCCTCTCTTCGTGTATGTTGGTATTGGTAGATGTATATACTAAGCAAGCAGGTTGAAATTGTAGGACTAGAACAAAAAGACAAGAACATGGCAAAAAATATATCATCTTTGTCTCAAGTTTACTGACTTATGCTAGAGATCCAATCGAATAAAAGATCTAAAACTGGCTTTGCTTTTCTTGTAACACATGATTTGCAAGAGGACTACGGTGGAAGTAGCCTACAATCTTGTGAACCTTTCCAAGCAATTTGGAGGCACCGTTCACACCCAAACCCTTCTGAGATGAGAGACGAAGCAGCACAACAAATGTGGAGAGAACTTGGCCTCTTGTCCAGCCACTATCATGTTCCTTGTATTGTTCGTGACGAGAGCAGGATTTGGATCTGTTATTGACCATTCAACACAGGCATCACGTAATAACAGAGCAGGCCTATGTTTTTGCATTACTCTTGTCTGCAACACAAATGTCTTTAACTTCCAGTCACAATCAATGAAATGCAATGTTATGGTTACATAAGACTGGTTTGAGCTTGACGCCTGTAGTTATAGCCACTCTGTCAGCTTGAGAAAGTGAGGTTTTGACGTTGTTTTTCAGACTTTCATACAAGGCGGGGATGCAGTGTTGAGAGAAATCGTGTGGCACATATAACCCGGCTTGAGCTCATAAATCAGTTGTTTTTCACAACTTGATACGGTCTCAAATCTTTGCAGACAGAGTTAGCCATTTTTGTCGTAATATTTTGAGCACGACATGTATTTGGATCGAGTTTTTGAACAAACATGGGGGCAAGACTCGAATCGATCTCCTTACTTTATACTGTTGCTGTCCGCTTTTCATGCTTTCTGCTGATGACGTATTTGTCCGGCGACGTGTGTCGATCACAGGCGCTTGATCATGACGCAGTGCAGAAAACCAGTGTATTAAACTGCATTTAATTAACATTTTTGGGGAAAAATAAACAACTAAGAATGTCGTTTGTCTGTGTAGTTTCTGTGCCATATATCTAAAAAATAATGATTATTTGTGCCTAGATTTGAAGCGATTCAAAGTTGCATCGATGTGTGGCCTGGTTGAGGCCAACTAGTAGAACGCCTATTGATGCAGCAAATCATAAGGGCCATGTATCGATACTTCGAATATGTAGGTGAACCGTCACACCCCTACTGTCTACCGGCCAACCAATATCCCTTTATCAAACTCAACTGATCAGAGTGGTAAACTTTTAGCAGCCTATTTATGCACAGTTTGCAGTAATCCTTTTGGTCACGGGAATAACATGGTCGAATCTTTACTGTCAGCTTTTGAAAGTAGAGCAAAGGTTACGTGACTCAGACCAGTTCAGTTTCCTCTTCTCCTTCTTCTTTTTGTGCAGTGAAAGCGTGGGTTATCTGCTGCAGACTCTGACCTGGCGTTACCCGGCCACATGTGCAGCTCCTCTGGGTCTGTGTTCTGTTTTTAGACGTGTTTTTTTATCCTCCTACAAGGTTAAACAGTTACCCCGAGGCCCCGTCCAACACTTCCTGACTCCAGACGTCCAAAGAGAAACGGCGACGGCAGATGCTAAAGTGCTGTTTGCCCACGGCTCGTTTGACCAAGATTACAAGTGCTGACGAATTGAAGCATAAAGGTGGTTAATTAGGAGGAAATGTGGTTTATATGGGGTTTATATGAGCTGTTTGATAAGGCTCTAAGTGTTGTAGATTGTTAGGCTGAAACATTAATGTGGAGCTGTTATTGAGCCATTAGTTTGATTGTTACAAGGAAGTATCTCTGTTCTGACTGCAATCGTTAGGTTTTATGTCTAATTTTAAAGAATTTGGTGTTTTACAATAAACAACAGAACAACAAACTACTGATCTACATAAGTCAATATCTCATTTAACAATTTGCCAATAGCTGCTACTTAATCGAAATGTGCAAATGCGTGTAATATTGTTTAAAATGCTCTTAAAAGGGACAAATACAAATTAAATGTAGAGTTTAAAGTAGGTCTATGTATTAGTATCGGGATATATCTTGACAAACTACTGCTTTAAGGCTGAAACTTTTGAGCTGAAAAGAACTTATTCATAGGTAAAGCAGTGCAATTTATTACATTATAGATCATATCTAGTCTATTCTGTTTAGATAATAGAATGTTGTATTGTGGATATCTTCCACAAGTTAAATACAGAGTGCATCGAAAAAGGCTACAAGAAACGTTAATTAAAAATAAAAGTGTGAAAAAGTGATGCTGTAAGCTTTAAAGAGAGAGAGATTAGGATCAAGCAGCTAAAATTTATTGTAATACAAAAGTGAATGGGTTATCAAATTCTACATTGTGATGGCAACTAAAAAGTCTGTATACACGCGTTTGGCAATTTTCTGTTGGATTGATGAAATACCGTCCGAATATCGTCATCGAGATATGCCAAAAAATATGGAAATATTTATTTTTTTCAATATCGCACAGCCCTATTCATTGAATACTTGTTTGTAACATTAAAAGCAGTGTAAAAATACCATTTCTCTGCATTTTGTTATTCTGTATAATCAAAGTTACATTTTTAACATTGATTTTGAAGGAGTCTTGTACATTTTTTCCAACACTTTTCCATAGTTTTTTTTTCTACATTTTCACAATTTGGTCAGAAAAATATATGTTGATACATATCATGTTGAGGGAATAGTATTGGGATTGTGACCTCTGTATTGGGATGCTTATTGTTTTGTAGCCCTAGTTTAAAGTGAAATATACTGCACTTTGTATGTCATTTTGCTGTAATTGTACATTTGGCATTGCACATTATTAATTCTCAGCTAATTGAAGGAATGTTTCAACAGGATATAGGGATAATTACTCCCAAAAACATTGCTACTATATTTTTCACACATACGCCTGCTTGTAACCCTATATTTGTTATTCCAACATAAGAAAAAGACTGTGGAGCTCTCGATGGAACTACAATTTTACACTTTTAACTCAGATTCTTTCGATTAATTGCCCAGTCGTACGGTGTGTGGAATTTCCTCAGAACTTGTCAGCTTGAACATTGCCTTGCAGCTGCATTTCTCTGGTTTCATTGTGGCATCACCAATGTTTACCACTTCCCCCACCTGTACTTTTGAAACTTCTACAAATGTGGCAACCATTTCTTTCCAAACTAACTGTCTTTTCTTTCGCTTCTAGCATTTAATACAGTATGTTATTACAACCATTTTATTTAGGATAAACAATGTTAAAAGATTTTCTTGTTTCAAAAGTCGATCAGTCTTAACTTTGGTCAATGACTAGCACATCATAACTTAATTGTTTATGCATTTGATTCACACAATTGATCATTTGCAAATAAAAACTGTAATCTTACATGTTCTAATGCTCAGGCAGTTGCAAAAATATAGAATAAAAAATAAAAATTGAACAATATGGAATAAAAATAAGCCCTTTTTAATATGATGTATTCATGTTTTTTGTCTCCTCATTTGTAAACTATACTGTTTTTTTGTTGTTGTCTTTTTTCTTTGCTTAGCTTGTTGTTGTTGAATAGTAATAAAAATCAAAAAGTGATCTATTTTTCTAGATCACCAATAAGATTTTTTAAAGGGGAACTCAAATGCAGCGGAGAAATTTCCTATACAACTTGAACTAAACTCTAAACATGTTCACTCCCACAATTCCATTACAATGACGCAAGTGTTGCTGTTTATTGCATCTTCTCTTAAAGCAACAGTTACTATCAGAGTACTCCGTGTTTGCACTGCATTAGCGCTGTGTATTTGTCATCATCACGTTGTTTTTCTTTGCCCCTTGAGTGATTGTTGTGGTGCAGAGGGTTGGTTTGAATGAGCTGCCTGGAGTTTTGGGAGATTAGTCCTCTGGAGAAGGACTGGAGTGTTTTGCAAAGGGAACAAGGGAGCGGGAGTAGTTTGTGGTCGTGACAGAAGCAGCAGAAATAATACAGGACTCACGTTCAAAAACATTGTGGTAGAAATAAAAACAGCTATTTTATCAGGAGTTTAGCTTCTTTTCACTTTGTGTAGTTGCAGTATTTGTTAAAGTGAAAGTAACACATTTTTCGTATCTTTAACCGTTTTTCAGGTACCATTATACTAGAACTGTGAATGCATTTCTCAGTACTTTTAGTTTTCTATTGCTATTTTGTTATATAAAAAGATTATTTATTTTGGAAAACAATACTGACATTTGCTTAAAAAGGTTTCTAATCAGCCATAAAACTATGTGACTATGGTTGAATCCTGATGCTTCTCGAAAATCAATATGAAAGAGATTCATTTATACTTTTTTTTTCCCCAAACAAATATTATTTGTGCATCATGTCACTGGGCTTGGTTGGGACCATTCACTCCAGTCACGATTTGAATCAGTTTTCAATTTTGCATCAACAATTTTTATTTTTTTATTTTGCCTTAAATTAACAAAATGAACCATAATAATTACATTTAAAACAAAGCCATTGTTGCTAGTGCTCAGAACTTGTATTTTATAAAAATTTGAACAGTGAACAGTCATATTTAGAGGTCACCCATCAATTGTTAATGCAACATAATAATGCACATTCAGTCAGGTCTTGCACAAGTTCACTTTTTGTCTCTTTTTGTCTGTTTTCGAACTACACTGAGTGATATTATGTTTTGGCCCTCCTAAAGAATACACATAAAGCTTCATTTGAACAATTTTGAGCGTAAAGGAAACTGTACAAAAAAATGAAACCATCCTTCCTGTCTTGTGCATATTTAAGTTACATAATTTGGAGACGATCATCAAAATGTGCAATTTTATTTTAAGCAATTGGTATTTGGAGCCAAACAAAAACCATGCGAGTCAATCTTCACATACATACACTAGTTGTTTTATGTGCCATTTTATTCTTTAACAATTTTCTGGCACAGTACTGGTATCTAATTGTACCATGCCCTGTGGATAAGAATGTTTATGAATCAGATTACCTTCAGCCTTGACTATAAATAATGTATCCAATGTAGCACTGCATTTTTAATGTATATACATACATGTTCCAGAAATCGATAGTTGTGCTTCTGTAGTAGCATCTGTAGTTGTAGTTTGGGTGATACAGCAGCTGTAGAAGTAGTAATAGTAGTAAGTAGAAGGCTCAACCTGCAGAAAACAGCAGTGTTGTGGGAATGGGAGTCGGCAGCTGCAGATCTCATCATTTACGCTACATTAGCTCTGCAGATATAAAACATGAGAACCACATGGAAGCAGCGCTGGGCTTTCATGTGGTCAAGGCTTCAGTTGGAAAATACACAAAAGTGAACTGTATTGGACTCCACAATTTAAACTAAAAATAGACTTGTTTCCTTAGTCTTTAATCACATTATAACAAAATTATTATTATTAACGATGCTACAAAGTTTGGTTTTAACTGTTTATTGCTACTCAATTGTATAGTTGATCTTTGACCTACAGAAAGTTACATAATGCACCTTTAAATTCAATATTGACAGATTATTATTAACCGCTGTCATCACTTAAACAGGCCAGTTAACAGGCTATTTGTCTCCAGACTTAAGCATGTTCTGAAAATATTTAAATAAAGGTGGTAGTGACTGTAGATGCAACTGTAGAATTGCTTTTGCTGTAGTTATTGTGGGTGGACCAGGCATGCAAATATAAGCTGTTCGCTCTGTGACTTATGGGCAAGGCATTGGTTGCGTTTGCGCTTACATGGTTCTTTGCTCAAGCAAATGAATCCCAAGTAATGACTGTAGCAGCGACAATAAGTATTTCACTGCTGTACACAACATGTAAACAAAGATGTATTCAAAATAGGGAAAAATAAAAACTTAATCATCTCAGAACAGCCCCCATGACAGAGATGGCAGACAATAATTGGCTTCCAAGGTTCCTGCTGGGATTCAAGGAGAGAAGTTTTCAGATTTAAGATGTCCAAGTTATTGATGTTATATTTTAGATGTTTATTTGAACATAGCACAAATAAGTAGAGCTTTTGATGAATTATAACAACAGCCAATGGATCAACAATGAGAGTATGGCCTCCTAAAGAAGAAAAACAAAATCTAAAGATGGTAAGAATTGGCTACTCAAAACGTTGATGTCTGGATTCTTACATCCAGCAATACATTCTTTAATTGTGTCCTTGGGCAACACACTTCATCAAACATGTCTGTAAAATGAGTCCTTATGATTGATCTTGTAGAATGAAAAATGCATTTTAAAGCCAGTTTGTGCTGTACAAAAAAGAATTGATACTAGTGTTGTCGCAATACAATTTCAAACTCAATTTTGATACCAAGAAAATAACTTAATTCTATTATTGATCAGTATTTGATTTTTACTACTTTTGTTAAGAGTAATTGACACTAATTTATTATTATTTTTTCTCTTTTTGTCTCCAGATTTGTTCCAGAAACTTCTGTTCTGAGAGGCCACACAACTTCTACTGAAGACTCCAGGTAGGTGTTTTATTTACATTAAGCTATAGTAAAGTCTAGTAGGAAAATAAGCACAGTTAAGAGTTTTTAATGGATAAAACTATGTTTTTATTTTGACTTTATTAACTGGTTCTACTTAAGAACTGGTTCTATTTTTAGCAATCTGTCAGAATCATATCTCCTCCCTCAACGATTCCTCTCATCGATGCTGCTTTTGGTAAACCAAAGGAAGGAATCATTAATAAAATCTTATCAACTCCCATGCCTAATCACATGGCTCCTTCCTACACGTCTGAAAAGATAACATGCTAAATAACTGAGGACATTTCACGATCGTGATGTGAATTTTTTTCACAATACTCTGCTTTTACCGTAAACGATCCAGGTGACGAAAATAATGTATGAGTACTCTAGCGCTTTGAAAACTTTGAAAGCTTAAAACTAGTTATTTAAATAGTTAAATTTAATGACTCCTTAGATATACAATATTTATAATTTTATTGCTTTTACAAAAACATTCAGGTCTTTTTGCACTGCTCTGATCAATCCATTTCCTTCACATCACAGTTAATCATCAGCTCAAACAATGAGAAGAAAAAAGAAAAATGCATTTACAAGAAAAAACTTTGATGATTGGTAGGGCAGATGACAGAGTGTAAAGATTTCCTGATTTATTTTATATCTCACCTTTCTAACCTTGCACTCTCTAAATTCTTCTGGTTTGACCTCAGTCCAGTCTGCTTTGGCCACCTCTGGACTCCTTCCTCACCAGTCTTCACCGAAGCACAGTCCAGCGTCTGAAGCTGGACGGAGGAGAGGCGAGCAGAGCCGAGGGCATGGCCTTCGTGCTGAGACACAGAACGGCGCACATTCCCGAGCCCGCAGACAGTGAAGAGGAGACAACTACAGCTCCCATGAGTCCGCGGGGCAAAGGGGAAACCTCAGGGTCAACTAATCACCTCACTGCCGCAGAGTGCCCCTCCTCTCAGAATGGGGTAAGTACTAAAAATACAGACTAAACGTGTCTAACATAGAATAAAAAGTTCAGTTCAAGGCAGTTGTAAGCTCAGATGGAGGGAAAGAGACAGTTTTTCCTTTTAATAGCCCGTGAACAGAACCTATTGTGATTGTACGTATGAAGTCATTTCTAAATCCAGATTCACTTCAAAGTGCACATTATAGACTGGTTCAGACACATTATTTGAGAGTTTGTGCAAGCCCAAACTGCTTTAAAGGTGGCAACAGGTCAAGATGTCATGACCCTTTAAGATCTGGCCTGCGGGAAGAGTGAAATAGCCTGCTTTACAACATTTCTCAAACGGGCAAATTAACAACAAATGCTGCTCTTCTACTAGGTAAGGTAATGTTAGGAAAATGAACAATTACATTAGGCACAATGGCAGAGATGATTGTACCAGATTCTAGTTTTACAGCTAAATTTCATCTGTAGTCCTGGGGAGGGAAGGAGCTACTGGACATGTTTTTGTGGTGAGGGAACCAGAAATTTCAAGAGGAACGACAAAAGACGGGGAAAACATGCAAACTTCTTGCCGTGAGTGAGGCCAGAACACTAACCACTGCGCCACCGTATTGCCTGTTGTATCGCCAACACTGACCAAACATTGGGTGTAGTTGTTTATTCGTAAAAAGACTGAATATTTTGTTGTTTGCAGTGACATTTTTTTTGTTTGACAAGAGACTGTGCAGAGACTTTTAGATGAACAGTCTTTGGGATTTGACAATAGTAGTAATTCTAATAGAATTTGAGATTCGATTTTAATTTTATTTTGTAGACTTAATGACAGTTCGACCAATCAGGAAAAGGAGTATGATCTTTTATCAAAACAGGGGCATAAATGGAAAAATGCCAGAAATTAAAGAATTCTAAAAACAGCAAGAAAACCGCACTGTTAATCCAAGATGAGATGATTTATGAAATAATTCAAGAGATGTTTGAAATAAAAAAGTATTTTGCATTTTAATCATACAATGCAATTAAACAAACAGCTGTGACTTTAAGCTTCAAACTTGTGCAAGATTCAGTTTTCTGTTCAGAGTGTTCTGCTTTTGGGAAGGAAATTGCATATTTGAAGTTATTTGGCCAGTCCTATCACCCTTAAAATCACATGTCGTTGCTACTTTGGATTTTTCTTAAGTGCCGTGTCACTAAGATTAACCCTGCCATTCTCCAGTCACACCTCTTCTGTTTGGGCTTAAGTTCTAAGAGAAAGACGAGCTCATCACCACAAATACACACATCAATAATACAACAGGACCACAGTATATTGGTAACAGGAGACGCCTGTTTGTTCAGGATCAAAACGTATTCAAAATTGTAACAAGACATTAGTACACAGAGTCCAGCTTCAAAAGACTGAATGGGAACAGTGTCTACTTTTAACCATTTGTATTTATTTGTTTGTCATAAATAATTACATGTCACGCTTTGCTCATTTTCGTAGATAAATGTTTAGCTGTGGTATTGGCATAACGGTATGAAATAGTAATACAAATGTTTCTGACACTGGTCATTAATTACCCTGAACATGTCATGATGTCTGAAAATGTATTACAAAGCAGTCGTTGAAGCAGATTATTTTATAATAGATATCATCTTTATTGGGTTTAAAGCCAGACCATACCGATTTATTTTTACAGCAAGCTAAAAACTTTACAAAGATACAAAGATAGAAACATAGATAAAATGCATAAATCCATTTCATTAACCTTGTTTATTTCCTCGGTTAATGTCATTTTCAATGGATCAGTTCTTTTCAGTTTGGAAACTGAACAAAGGAACTGTATTAGCGTCAGTAATACAGTGGTTCTCACACTTTTTATAAGTACCACCAAAGACCAGATTTAGCTTTCTCAAGTCCCACCAGATCTAACTGTAGAACACGATTTTTTCTGATTGAAGAAATTACTGCTCATCTACCTTATCCTCACAATCAGGGGAGTCAAACTCCCCCAAGATGATTTCATGTGCCCCCCCATACGATTTTTGATTATTATTAAGAAAAGCATGCCACCATTTGGATTGCAGGTCCCAGAATGCTCTGCAGCAGCTCTGACAAGAGGAGTCACATAGCCCAGAATAGAAAATAACTTATGGAAAATAAAGGCTTATACGTATTTTGAGACTATCAAAGCTAAAATGCTCTGGAATCCAACAAATTACATATAATTTGTCCAAAATGTTCTTAGAATGACAGTTTGTACAAGAAGTTATAATGTAACGTAATGTGTTACAGTATAAATCTGGACTCATAGTAAATGAACTATAATAGCTTTAGCCCAATATACTGTGTATATATAACACAGAAGGACCTGTACTTTTAAATGCAGCCCTTGACCAACTCTGAATCGAATGGATTTGGCTGCAGCTTCATTTGTGTTTGACAGCCCTGCTCTAAATTTAGTTAGCAGTAGAACTAGTGAAGCTGTTTACATATCACCACTTACCACAGCTTGAGAAACACTATTTTGAGTTCTTTTTTTTGACTTGTTACAACAAGCTTTATCGCCCAATAAAAAATGGCTAGAAAATATATTTGTGGAGCACAATCTTTATCAGAAACATTTTCGTATTTAAATAGTTTTTTGACGTTTTGTAATACAACCAGATCTGAGTGCTAGAGCGGCGAATTACTAACTTCTGACGGCTACTACTTAGATAATAAATCAAGTCATGCAGCTAATGTTTTTAACTGTTATGCAATGGATTCTCAGCACAACACCACTCTTCATTAGCGGTAACGCCAGTACTTCCTGTCTAGTCTTGTGACTGGTGCTAACTACAAAACACATAAAGACATTCATTCAGTCTTTTTTTTTTCTTTATCATACATTTTAAAAAGAGTTAGCATTAGCATTTTCCTGAAACCCATGTATAAGCTTATGCTATTGGATTTGTAAGTAGAGTTTTAACATCTCTGCTTTACAACTGAAGAAATCCACATTATTTTTACTACCTCTGCCTTACTTTGTCTGTAAAAACACGTGAAAAATCAGGGCCTCATGTTGATCACAGCGTGTCACTAGAACCCCTTTCCTCTCTGTCTGAATTGTGCGTGTTCTCGTGCGCACACTTAGCCGCGGCTCTTATCGATGATTCACTCTTCAGTAATTAGCGACACATTGTCAAGGCCCGAGCCCCTGCCTTCGCGCCGCACTTCTCGTCTCTGCCGGATATTGAATAGTAGCGTGATTTGCAAGGGCTAAAAATAAAGCTGAATATTTGTAAGGCGGCAGACGTGTTTCCTGGAAGCTTTGCCTAAAAATGTTCATAGAGTGGTTCAGGATGGCAATGTGTCAAACTGCGTCCTTGTGCTTTTAACAGTATTGACTTTTTTATTATTATTATTCTCTATTTTTAGATTATACAGACTCCATACACAAGTTTGTGACTCCAGTACATGCTCAGATTGTACAGGTGTTGACAATTTTTGTAAGCTGTTGAGTCGACTAATTGATCAATGGCTTGTCTTTAGTCAACTGAGAATGTCTTTGGTTGACTTTAGTTTTTCTAAATAACATGAACTGAACGCAAGGATAATGGTCAAGCCCTGTTTTACCTTGGTTTTAGGAGGTAGGAGGTCAGTTTCGCGAATTCATTTTTGAATCTAATGTTAATGTTTATTAAGGACAATGTACAATTACATTAAGCACAATGGCAGAGATGCTTGTACCAGATTGTAGCTTAGAGCTAATTTCCATCTGTAGTCCTGGGTAAGATTGAATTGTCGACGTCTTTTATGTAAAAGTACCTGTTCCATAGATATAAATACAGTTTAAAATGGATTATCCTATATTTTAAATGATTAGATGTACGTAGCTTAGCTGGAAGCTGAAGTACAAATATATCAATATTTTTTGCTTAACTATATGAACCATAAGAACTATTTTTAAAATACACTATTAGTGGTTTTAAAAAGTACTACAAGCACAGATGCACTTGGGTTGCCAAGTGTGAAGAGTATAAGCTGTAGGAAGCAAGGTTTGTTGTGAATCATGGGTAATCATTTGTACCAGACACCTGTTACTTTGTGATGGTTAAAGTTCATTTCAGACAGAAAATTAGCAGAAATTGTTGAGAACTGTGTGGAAACAACGGCATTAGATTGTCACAGACAGTTGTGTTATAGTGTAGCATCACTTCAAACATGACTCATGATTCAGAATCAAGGCTCTAACTCAGTGGTGCTTAAAGTGAGGCCTGGGAGTCAGACCTCCAAGAGGTGCTGAGATTTGTTAAGGATGTCTGTCTGACCACAATTTAAGATGAAAAGATTATCAAAATGCATCATAACAGTTTTTTTCAGCAAAAGAATGTTAATAAAATACAATTAAATCACTATCTTATTGTAAAAAAAACTTTTTAGTTGCACCATAAAACTAGGTTTGGCCCTCGACAGGCTGCAAAAGTATTCATATTGAATAATTTCAATTTAGGCCTGCTGTGGAAAGAAGTTTGGGCACCCCTGCTTTAACTCTCCGTTATGTGGTCCCCGGGAACTCAGAAACAATCAATTCAGAAGTTGTTACAAAATGGCACTGAAGAAGTATAAGACAAAGCTAAACTTCAGCTCTTTTCTTCATACCATTGACGAAGCGTCTTGTTTCTGCATCATTTCTGCTGTAACAGATGTAAGGTTCTGATCTTGAGCAGCTCTGTTTGTCTCGAGTTTCCGATCAGCGTTTTGTGCATTTTTCAACTCGAAACAAAATTTTCTCGATTTCCGGAGGACGACATGAACTCGCCAAAATGGAGGGAGCAATGTTCTACTAAAACAAATTGCTGTCAATAGTCATTATTTACCCATTTTTAAAAAGCATTGCTAATTACAACATAATATCTTGCATCTTGTCTGTTAAGCTTGACAGTTACTTTCACAGCAGCAGAC
Source organism: Mugilogobius chulae (assembly GCA_038363315.1). Classification (NCBI taxonomy): domain Eukaryota; kingdom Metazoa; phylum Chordata; class Actinopteri; order Gobiiformes; family Gobiidae; genus Mugilogobius; species Mugilogobius chulae. The sequence continues at coordinate 25,844,566 of CM076401.1, read as the reverse complement.
ATATGCTCTCAATGCTTTGTGTCAAGACAAAGCCGCAGGCCGCCATTGTTGAATCTTTTGAAACACAATCGTGCGTGTGTGAGGCATTGTCCGTCTGTTTACCTGCAGAAACCCAATCTAGACACACATTACTGGACACCCAGGGCCCTCTGTCCCAGAGGCAATCTGCACATGGACCCTTTGTGCATTTTTAACACTTTTCAGTGTTGTTTTTTGTCACATTTCCTGTTCACAGCCTTACCCTGTAAAGGCTGAAGTAAAGGTGTTAGAGAAGTGACAGTTGGAGGTAACCTGAACTTCACAGTTTTCTGTGCTGCTGTTACAATGAAATCTGTCACCTCACCACAATAGTACATTCTTCCTCTCTACTCTCTTGCTACCCTAAGGTAAATATGCTTTTAGACACTCAGCAGAGAATACTAGACCATTGGAGCTGATTACAAGTCTCAAACAATCAAGCTTTTGTTATTTTATTTTAGATTTGTCATTTTAAATACTGTATTCCTAAACTGAATCAGACAATTTTCCTTCTTTGTGGATTTAGCCTTTGCTGGAGATGTCGTGAGTTTGATGATTCTATGGAAAAGCAAACAGCATGCGGCCTGTTTCTCTTGGATTCACTTCATTAGATTTACAAAGATGCTTTTAAATCCCAGACCACTTAAACTTCTCCCTGAACGAGGCTGCATTCCTGAATGTGTAATGTCTTTGAGCTACAATTAAGTTACTTTTACACAACACTTAATTCAGTTAACCAAGAAGGACTTTCTGAGGACTGGGGCTGCTGCAGAGTTGCATAAGTAAAATAAGTTGGTTGCTACAAATGGCATTCTGATAATACAATATCTGGATATATTAATAATAATGAATATTGTATTGAATTCTGTCACACTTGCACATGTTCCGACACTTGTATCTGTTGTAACTTATTCTCTGGAGACCTAGCTTAACTCACTGACAATTCTATTCTCAGACCAGAAAAATCCTACGACAATTAGGCTCAGAGTAAAAACATACAAATATACTGTACATACAAACAAATAAGCTAATAAGTTAAAATTAGCTTGATATTGATATTATTATAAGATTTAAATAGTGTTTTTCTGGATGGAAATGCTTATTTCAAATTGTTAAGATAGATATTTTATAGGCCTACTTGTTTCATGTTTAAAATCATCTTTTAGAACAGTAAAAATGTGCACAAAAAAACATAACAAAATAACCTTTTTTGCACACATTTAGGAACTTACCTTTTTTAATATAGTTGTTTTTTTTCAAGACAAAAATATTATACAGATTTTTGTCTATTTCACCCAGTTCTAACTTCATTTAATATTTTTTTACAGACATGTTGAAACAATTTCCTGTTGGATTGATTGAATATCATTTGAATATTGTAATCAAGATATGCGAAAAAATGTGCGAGGCATCCATTTTTCCTCTGTATTACTCTTTTAGGTTATGGATAAAGATGTAAATGACTTTTATGACTGCAGCACCATTTGGGGAAAACCTTAAAGATTTTTCTGATTACTATTACGATTAGATTTGCGATTTATGCTTAATATTATATCGGGTTTCAATGAGTCTCTGAAGTAATTTTTGTGACAGACATAGGCAGGACATCAGCTGTGACTTATTTTCCCCATTGTAACCATTGTAATCCTTTTGTTCATGAAAAACATGGGAAATTCCAATAAAAGTTGAACATTTGCCAGAGTGAGATTCAGGACCTTCACATCCTCTCTTTGTAACGTTTGAGCGTCTAGACTTACTCCTTGTATTGTGCGCCTTGTGTCCACACTCCGCAGGCTGCATTATTATTTTGATAAGGTCCCTCACCACTGTTTTATAAATAGCTGTGCCTTGGAGTTAATGCACTTCTTCCAAAGGTCAAAGAGACAAGCTGAAGAGTCCCTTTAGTCACATCTTAAACACATTCACTGCAAAAAGAAAGAAAGAATGCAAATAATAATCTACTTGTGAGATTTTTTCTGTATGACATATTTTTAAAATGCTTTCATTACATTTATGACAGCTTTTAATTTTCGGCTTTATCGTGAAGTTAACTACAAAAGTACAGAAAAAGTACTGCCTATCAGTGCAATATTCATGATGAGAGGGATTATTTCGACAAAGGAGAAGTTCTCACTAGCACAAGATTGTACTGAGACTATGGTGGCATGAGCAATTTGTATCTAATAAAGTTTTATTTTGGGATTATTTATTTTTGGGGAGTCCAATGTAATTGATTGCCTCTACATATAAAAAAGCACTGATTACAAAATAAAAATGGCTTCTTTTATATGCATATGAGAATCTCACAGCCAAAAACTAAATTATTTGAACCACCAATAAATTGTTCATTTTATGTTTAGACTATGGGGCAAAAATTAGATCATAGTCTCTACTATGGGAAACACTGGATTTGTGAAGGGAATTGATGTTTTATAAAAAATCAAAGCAAAACAAGTGTTGCTTTTCTGTTTTTGTTCAGTTTATTAGACTCTGATGTGACTTTACATGCAAAATACAATTCACAATTTAAAAACACTCCAAAAAGAGAGTAATTACAAAGATTAAAGAGATTAAATTAAATAATTTAACAAACATATTTACTGTAATTTTCCAAACAAATGCTTTATAAAGTGATATTTCTTCTGGTTTACTGTTTATATTTATTAATAACAATGGATATCTCGATATTATTTGCCATATCCTGAATGCAAGATTCAGACGATATTTCACTCCAAAAAGAAATTGTTCTTTTCGAAGCAATTTGTACTGCAACTGATATACTCAATATACAATTTTTTCCATATTTTGAAAACAACATTCATGATATTATTTAAAATTCGACATATTGCCCAGCTCTAGACCCATTCAATTATTTTCTTTGCAGTTTATTGAATATTTTTTTACAGCAAATATGATTACACAATATCAACCTCCAAGTGCAGTTTCCTAACTAATTTGGCTAATAAGAAGTGTAATAAACAAGTCAATAATTCTTAGTTTACCAAAACATGTCACTTAAAGTAATTCAATCTACAGTTCCTGTTTTACATTGTAAGTCATATCTTGTGCATGTTACTATCTTTTCCCCTGAGGAGTATTGTGCAAGTGTGAGTCACATGTTCAGCCCCTCTGTCCAAAAATGTGTTGAGGTCACAATACCCAAAGGTTGTCCCGCCTCCTCCAGCGCCCATCCTCCTTTCTGATTGGTCCAGTCTGTCTTACCTACACATTTATTGGCTCACTGCCGTGTCTGGGAGCCTGCCCACTGCCATGCCACATGTGACACTGTTTACATTCTGCAGAAAAATTCATTTTTTCACAGAAAATTGACATTTTTGCCCCCTGTCTCTCTCTTTCGCTCCTCTCACTTTAGAAATTCTTGCTGATTCGCTAAGTGTAGAGCGCTGCAAGGTTAATTACACTTTTATTAAGCTGATATTTGCCTTGTGGTGAGAGGAGTCTTGTTAGGTCTACATATAGTAAATTGCTAATAGGTCTTCAGGGAATGTTTTGGAGGTCTGGTCTTGTGGGATCTTAAACAGCGGCTTGTTTAATCTTGAGTAGACTAGTTTCCTTTGGGATTTTCCTGATTGAATCCCCTCTGGGTCTATGAAACAGCCTACACACAGCATGGCGATAAGCATGTAAAGTCATAATTATGTCTGTAAGGCTTTTGCTTTGCTATATTCATGTAGATAAATGTAAGTATATTTTCTTGTTTACATGCCAACACACTGACTGGAGTGTCTCTCTGCACAATAGCACGTAGCTCAGTGTTAGATTTGTGTTAGCATCAGTACTTTCTGTCTAATTTATTTCTGTTTTTACTTAGTAACTTCATAAATAAATATGGTACACATGATGTTCTAACAAGCATAACTCACAAATGTAATGTTACTGCACTTGCAAACCATGAAAAAGTATTTTATGTAATCATCACAGTTGTAGCATTAGCATTAGCGAGATAGCTTTTACTGTTCATCAGGTTAATTTTGGCTTATCTGCGAGTGTTTGTGAGCCAAGTTGTTCGGGTTATTGAGATTTCCGCGGCTATTGTTCAGCCAGACGTATTATTTACAGTTAATCTCCCGATACATGCTGGTGTTAAGTAGCTGTGTTTATGTTAGCATAGTAACGCATTGACCTGTGATGCTCAAACAAGATGATAATTTTCAAGTACCTTCTTTTCCTTCTTGTAAATGTTCTTTGGTAATATTTACCTAGAATAAATAAAGTAATTTTGCGTTGTCAGGGCAATACCACCAAACACAGTGGTGTAATAGTGACAAGTTTATTTTGACAATTTACATTTATAATTTTAATTCAGTGCAATAAGTTAATAGAGTTATAGTTGAATTAGATTGAAAATGTTACAAATGTTTGAAGTACAATGTTATTAATAGGAAAAACTGTCTCTTGTCTCTCATTTGTCTTAAGATATCATCAGATTCTACAATGCAGCCTGTCAGATTTTTTTAGTTTGGGTCTATTCTGTTTTTTGCCAAGCTGGAGCCTTAGCCAAGATTTTCATTTTGATGCATTGAGGTATTAACAGTGTATTTTTGTTAGCATATTTGTGCCTTTCTTCAGGTTTACAAATTATGCAATAGAGTTTGGGATTGGGACATAACACATCACTAATGTTCCAATGTTGTTTTGGTTTTAGCTATTCTATCCTCGTTGAAGTTTATTACATTACATTTTTTTTTTTTTTTTTAAGTTCTATTCAGATTTACAGTGAAGGGTTTTTTGTAAACATCAGAGCAGCTTGGTTCAGAATTGGGCACTTCCACTCACAGTATGAAGATATAGGTCTAATCCAGGGTTTGAACGTGAATCGGTCTCAGGACTAGACTGGGCTCAAACCAGGATGAAACAAGGGCACATGTGAGTGCAGCCTGATCCTTTGGCCAGTCCAGCGTGGCTTTGGTAACAGGATCAGATTTGTCACTGTCCACACTTCACACATGCTGTTATCTGAGTCCAACTGTGCTTTAGCCACCAGGGCAGCAAAGTTCAATCACATGCAAAGAACCATTTGGGAGTAGCAACTTTTACGGCACATAATATGACCCGGGAAGCAACAGTTATATTTATAATTTTAAAAACTGTTTGTTGCCGGTTTACAGAACCTCCATTGGAATACTTTAGCCAACAACAGCCATGCAGCAACCCAGTTAACTGCTGGGTGTGTATTGGTAAATGTGTATTATCACTCTGTAGTGTCAGAATATGCTTTAATATGTTCAGGTATTAGCCATTTGCAACCGGACTTTCTAAACTGTTGCAAAACAATATTTACGGTAGTTGCCAAAGACATCCCCATTCTAGATTTTTCAGATTTGTGACTTTTATAGGCCCAGTTCAGAGATCCTTATCAATGATTTTATGTCCATAATTCATCTTGTTCTCTAGAGCATTTGTGCGAGGTTTGTTTTCTCCTTTTAATTTTCTCTTCTGCCAGTAGCTGGAGATCTAACTAAATTTTTAACAAGGATAACATCTGACTGATGCCAAGCAGGGCTGTACCAAAAATCCAAAGACAGTTTTCGGTCAAGCACCATGGCTGCAGATTGTCATTGCTAAGTTGTGTCTATCAGCCAATCGTGTGGCAGTTAAAGCGTGAGTTTCTAAAGTAGTGAGCGCCATCACTTATTTAGGAGAAAGCTCTGTGTTAGAGACTTAAAGCTTATTTAGTCTCCTCATATGCACTTAGTCTAATTTCCACAGTCCAAAATGTTGATAGAAACATGAAGCAGCTGAAGCGTTTGGCAAGAAAAAGAAAATCTGTGTGAGCTGCCAGTTTCCCACACACTTGTGCCATCACTGCAGGACACAACATGCAGCACGAGAAAGACAAATTCATTAGTTTAACAAATTATTTTCACTTATGTTGCACAACAATTTGACATGCAAATAAGGTTAAGAAATAAGGTGACAGCAGGCAACATTCACATTTCTACATAGGTTTTTATTGGGAGCTAAAATGTGACCATAAAACATCCTTTATCATATACTTTGTTGCGAACTGCATCAGAATATACATGTATATGTCAACAGTGTATTAAATTATAGAACATAACACCAAGATGTAACAGTTCTCTGATTTCTGCAGTAATGAGATTATTGAAATGTCATGTAAACACTAGATTTCTTTTGGATTCTTCACACATGTGCAGTTTACCAAGGAAAACACAAAAACAATCTTTAGAAATACACTTTGAATTTTTATCTGTCATTAAGTTAATTTCATTTAAGAATTTATCAAGTATCTATTTGTATGAATTAGTTTCTTTGTTTAATAATGATAAGGTTTTTAGCATCAAACTAGCTCAACCCACACGTCCTCTGAAAGTTGTAGAAAGAGAGCTTCAAAACAGAATTGCAGATTTGCGAGATCTCCTTGGAATTTTCTTTTTTCTCTTATGTTTTCCTGTTTTTGTTAATTGTTTTGTCATTGAACGAAAAAATTTAATTACTCTATTCAAGGTGTAACTGTAGTTAACCATATACATAAATATATGAATTTATCTTGTCACAAGATTTAAAAAAAAGGCACGGTGATATGGCCTAAAATTTTCATCACAATATAAAAGAGAACATTTGTATTGATTTACCACAGGCTGCTTAACGGTGGCTTTTATAATGTTTGTAAAATTCATGTGTTTTAGACAATTTAAGTTTTAGTTTTAAGTTCCGCTTCCAGTCTCCACTTCTTAACTCTGTCACCATTGGTTTTTAGCCTCTTCAGAGTCTCCACAGTGTATGTTTTTGCCTTCTTCAAATCAAATTTTAAGAATCAGCCACAATTTGTGTCTGTCTTTTTCTCAACAGGCAATTATATCACACTTGTCTGAATTTCAACTTTTGCACAAATATCACAAATTTATGATATATATTGCCCAGATTTGCAAACAATTTAAAAAAAGACCATAAAAATAGTCAACGCTGTTATCAGTTTTTGTGCATGATCAGCAACTTTATTGACATGTTCTTCCGTCACAAAGGCCTTAACATAATTGAATTGCTTTGTATTTGCCCCATATAAAGACGTTACAGAGGCCGTGCACGCCGTAACCTTCAGTGACTCAAGGATAGTGGAGTGGGAGGACCTTCATTCACACAGAAAAGCGCATCATAAATCTTCTCTTTGGCAGATCGCTAATGCTAATGCTTCCTATTTATCTCCATCTCTGTCTTGCATTGGTTTTAATAGAACAAGCAGGAACATGTGCGCCGCAGTGATTTGCTGCCTCTGGGTTTAGAGCTGTTTTTGTGCTTTGTTCAATTCTGTGTAGCAAGCAATTTATGTTTTGTGAATGGGATTGTGGATTTCTCTTGTATCTTTGGCCGCACTGGAAATAATACACTGCAAAAAAAAGAAAAAAAAAAAAAAAGTTAGTTGGCAAAGTGAATGAAAAGATGTACTCAGAGGCTATTGAGTACATCTTTTCATTCACTTGCTTTCAGGTCTGACAGAATTGCAAATTGCAAAATAAATTGCAATCATCTAGCAAAATAATTATGTTCAGATTCAGACTTAAGCATATTTGGGAGATTGACCAAATGAAGTAGCTTAGTCTTCATTTTCAGGGATCAAGTACAAATGCATTCATCTGATTAAAGAAGAGATGAACTGTACCAGATTTATTACTGCTGTTATTCTGCAGTCTCTGGGCAGGTGAGCACATAATGAGAAAACATGTACATAACATTAGTACTTTGATCAAATCCATAGCACATTATAAATACACAATCAGTACCACAACAGAAATCAAGACAATATTTGAAGAATTGAGTTGTTAATTTTTAAACGAAAAATGATAAATGTCTACAGACAATAAATATTGACAATAAAATACGTCAGTGAACAAACAAATAAATCAAATTCTCACTTGTAAGCTGTTTTAAACATGTTTGTACATTTCTAAGCAACAGCTTAGCTAGATAGTTTTGATGCAGATAATCACAGGATGTTTTGTAGCTTGTAAATTATGATACTTCAAAGGTTGCAGTCTTTGCGAATTGCTTTTTGCATGTTTTGAAATCGTGAATCTTGATTAACTGTGCAGCCTATAATGGTGCGTTCCAGGTAACTGGTATATTTCCCACTTGTACAAATGCGCTGGAATGCCACTCGAACTGGTAAATACCATTGTGAACTGGTACCTGGTCGAGGAAGTCCCATTTCACATACATGATAAACAATCACCACAATAAATGAATCTGAGGAGCTTAACTGCCACAAAAACAATGTAAACATTGGTTATGGTTATTTAGCGTTACTGTTGTTTATCCTAAAAGGTTAGCATTAGCCATAATGTTTGGATTTGAGTTGATTCAGTTGGAATGCTCTGAACTGGGAACTGGTATTTTTCAAGTGGGAAATATCAAAGATCCCAGTTGCTGGAACACAGCTTAAGTGTTGTGTTTTGTTGAGTATTATATCATGATTCACAAATATAGTTTTGAAAATATAGCTTGAAATGCAATATATAGGCTAATTTTTCCAATACTGAGGTATAATTTATGACGTTTCTGACTGAAACGACCACAACCCATATGAAATTATTTTGAATAAGTACATTTGATCCTCTTCAAATGGATGTTTGATTCAGTGCTTTTTGACAGCTCGTGTTTTTGCAGTGCATGTTGTTCATTGGGGCTAATCTGAGGCCAGCACATTGCGCCGTAGAGGACACACTTTATAGACCCTCCACGTGCACTACCTCACGTGCACTCTCACACATGCGCTCTTTCACGTGCACAGTTATTCATAGCCTTCAGGAGAAATGACCCCTTGGTTTTAGTCGGAGCTGAGGCTAGCTAGTGTGGACAGGAGAGCGTAACACAAGCACATTACACATAGGTTATTACTGAAACCCTGCAGTGCGTATGACATGACGCTCTGGCTCATGTCCAGCCATAGAAGCTCTCGTCTCTGTCCCAGTGAAATACATCACATGGCCACAGCTGTACAATATGTTTTGGACGGAACTCTTTTCACTTGGAAAGAGCAAATTCACTGTCGCCCACTCCACAGAGTGAAGTGAGGACTTTTTCTAGAAATAATTTTATTTTGCATCATTGAGTTACTGGCAGGGTCAGTTTCCAGGGCTGTTGCCGCGGCCATCTTGCGAGGGGAGAGACAGCAACATTTAAATTGAAAATAATGTAAAACAAGGTCACATAATTCAGAGATTACAAGGAGTAATTTAACATATAATTTTATGTTTATGGTTCATAAAATACAGAGAACTGTTTTCTCTCTGTGTCTGAGCATTTTCCCTTGAATTGTGAAATATTCAGCCTTAAAACACTGCCCTGAGCTGGATTTAACTATGTTTGTGTGTCATTATCATACATTATATACAAGCATTGATCATTAAGAAAAGAAGAATTTAACTGCTAAAACTGAAAGGTTGTTTTTTCAAGATGTTTTCACAGTAGTTTGGTTGAACAGAGGCTACACTCTCTCCAGCCATTATAATAACTCAGCAATGCATTGTGCGTAATACGTATATAAGACATTATTTTTTTGTAAATTAACTAATATTGGTTTTTACACAACAAAAAGTACACTGTAAACACTGATTGTGACGAAATCAGACTTTTGTACAGTCTCAATGGAATAATAAGAACTTTATTTATTTTGTCTATAAAAAATTTCGTTCTTTAGCCTTAATTACAACCAAATAGCGGATATTAAGAATGGGTCAACAGGTTTGTGAGAGTGAGAAAGCAGTCAAACATGTTTAAATAATAACTTCCTGTTTTGCTGTCAGAAAGTCAGAAATGGCTTATAGACAGTAACAAATTAGAATACGAATAACCAGAATTAGTTGTATAATCTTCATGAATCACTAGGCTTGGTGTAGATCTGGTAGTTCAAGCTAATGTTTGATTTGCTTGCTACAAAAGTACAAATGTTCTGAGCAGACATTACATCTGTTATTTTGACTGTCTCTGATGTCTGGCCGTGACACTCTCGCTGTATAAAACACTAGACTGGGATTGAACCTCATGCATGATTAAACACAAGTGTAGAGTCACACAAACCAATTTAGAGCGTGCTGAAGTGTCAACACCATCGAACACACAAAGTCTGAGTGTGAAGTGTGAAGCTGTGTCAAATGATCTGAGGAGCAGTGTAATAAAGAAACTATGAGCATACAGTATATAGTGAGCATAATCAATTGAGTATTATGAGCGTAGCTTATGGTATGTGATGTAAGCACTGCCCTTTGGTCTAGACTAAAGACAAGATGCAGCTTGTAATTTTATTTTTATGTATTTCTGAAAAACATTTGCTGAGAAGTGCCGCTGATATTTTCATGCCAATTTGTTGGATCAAATTTGATACATTCTCCAAATGACATAATCTACGTTGACTACAAACTTAGCCACAGACGTGTTTTACCACAAACATGTGAGACAAGAGTGTAGTCATTTTTTTGTGCAATTGGGAAATTGCACAATCGCATTTCAGACAGGAGAAACTGGATAGTGCTGCAAGAGTAATCCCTGCCGTACACTGAGTGCGAATTTGGTGCGGACTCGCACAGGCCTCGGTGCAATGCGAACACACGTCCGAGAGTCCCGCAAGTGTGAAAAAAGAATCCGTAGGGAGTCTATTTTTGTCGGAGGTTGCAGCGGTCTGATGCGACTTTCAGGTAATAATATGAGCATTCTGCGGGAATCTATGTGAATCTGCGCGACTTTGGGCAATAACGGGCCGCATTGGACTGCTGGTGAACAAGAAACTCGGACCGTTTTGGACTGAAGTCTCCTCGCAGTCTGTGTATGGGAGGCGTACAGAAGGGGTGAAAGGAGGGAGTGATGGTCCAGAGAAGCGGTGATTGGTTTGACAGCAGGTGTCAAACCAATTCTAGTCCATATGTGATGTCACATATAAACTAAAAATGTAATTGTCACTGCAGTTTGTGATTGTTCTGATGTGAAACGTGCTAATTTACTCAGTTTGCACACAATTTTGTTTGTAGTAAAAAAAAAAAAAAAAACCTGGTAAGTTAACTTAAAAACATGTCCCATTGACTCATCGGTCGGCTAAAAAAATGGGACAGCAAATGTTTTTATGATAATAATTTTTTTTTTATCGACCCAAACTGTGCTTTGAATGGAAATGCTATTTTCATGCAAACACTGCAGTTAATTCAGAAAATAAAAAGGAAATAGGTATTTATATTTAAGAAAGCAGATTAGACCAATGAGTTGGTCCCAAATCTTCATCTATACCTTTATACCTTTTACCAGAAATTAAATACATGAATTAGTTGAGCGAAACGCATTTTGGTTGTTGAAATCTCTATCAAGCGATTAAACAAAGTGAAGCCCTATTAGCTTCACTTTGCTTTACAGAAATATTTTCAAACATTAATAAGGTCAGAAAAATACTGAATAACATAATATTAGAAGTATACCAATTAGACGTTAGTTAGATGTGAATACATGTAAGTGTTGCTAGAAAACAGTTCCCTCAAACAGCCCCATTTCACAGAACAAAATTATGCCTAGAAACTGAGAACAAAGATTCACCCAAAACGTAAAAACACACTTACTCATAAAACGGCTCTTGTGACACAAGTACAGACACAGTTCACAGAAAGGAAATGGTCAGGTGAAATGCATTGTGGTCCTTTTATGTAGACCGAGAAGAGTGAAGACAATGGGAGGAAAGCACAGAGACACAGAGTGATCCAGGCAGAAATCTTGTTGGATTTATAATGCATGACTAACCCATTTTTAAGAACCAGCGGCACCACTGATATGCTTTTTGTACAGACAGCACATTTCTTTACTTTAGCTAAGATTTGAATCCCCAAATCAAGTCTATATGTGATTTTTCTACTCTTTTATGCTTCATTTAATGTTCTTTTTAGGGATGATTATGATTCTTTAAACATAGAGCCATAATTTAGTTTAATGAAGAGAATACACTGAGACTGGTAAACTTTTCGAAAATATTGGCAAATAACAATTGCATATACTGTCCTTTACAAACTCAATCACTTTGCTCGCTGATGCTTCCTGAACTTGTGTCAATTCAAGCGCTTCTTCCTATGCAAAGAATGGAAAACACAGTTCCTATAAAATGATGTGACTCTTCTGCTTCTACAACCAGCAGCACGTAAAAGAAACTGATAAAAAAAGACTATTTTTGTTCTAAAGATGTGCGTTTGACTTGTTTTGTTGCAGAGTTTGTTGGACAGCGAGGAGCAGAAGAGGAAAGGAGAGCTGGACGACAGAGGAGCAGAAGAAGAGCCAGAGGAAGAGGAGAGAGCCAGCGGTGATGAAGGCTTCATGGGGATGACTCCGCTGCTTCAGGAAGCCCATCACGCCATGGAGAAGGTGGAGGAGTTTGTGCACAAGGTAAGAACACACGTGCTCAAGTATAAGAAATGATCTGTTTCATGGACAGTTAGACTTAAAAATAGATAATTTACTACAATTCTGTAAGGATCAGTTGTAGAGATTAGCATCGTCATCACCTATGGAAAGGAAAAGCAATGATAAATCATTAGGATCTTGTTGCATTGATGTAATGACACAAATCACAAACCTCAGATTTTAAACTGCTGGTGTTTTCCAAGGCTCTGTCCCTGCTGAATCTTTTCCTGACCAGATAGTCTCGACACGCTTTGACAAACAACTTTACAAAGACGTGATATTCTGGAATTAGATAGCCAGGCTTCAGTTTCAAGGGTGGCAAGTCAACCAATCACAGAAACTTGCAAATGACGCTGAAAGAGCATCACGCTAAACCGTATGTTATCGCTAACGCTCAAAGCAGTTTGTTGCTCAGGTTTAAAGGAATTGATACGTTTCCGATTGTTCAAAACCGATTAATCGCAACCAATTGATTATTGAGTTAATCGTCAACTAATTTAGTTAATAATCGTTAACTACTCTATGTAGGTTTATAAACACGCATGAACTGAACAAAAGTTTAAAGTTGGGGTAGCTAACTTTTTAGTTGTAAATTAGCAACCTTTGTGTTTTCCACTAAAAAGTATTTAATAAATGCTGCACTTTGTGAAAAAAAATTCACAAGTGCAGAGTACTGTCTGAATTGAATAATACAGAATTTTAGTTGCAAGCAGGAGCCGAAAACATTTATTGATCACAATTGCAACCAAAATTGAATTCATGTCAATATTAACATGTGTTAATAATAAAAATTGCCAATAGAACTAGATATTTATGTGATTATTTGAAGCATAGTTGAATATTTTGCTATTTACAAGTAATAAAACGCTTGTCCTCATCTATCTTTTGCAAAGCCTTTTTATGGTTGTTCAATTGCCAAATATTTTTAAAGGCCAAAAATATCTTAATTGTATCACAGTCGAAACTCATGGCCTAGCTTAATTTGAGGCCAATTTTTCCCCAGGGTTTCGATATTGGTAAAGATCTTGTAGTCGTGTGACTTTCTAAACAACAATTAATCGCAAAAATAATCGCCAAACTAATTGAATCGCAAAATGATCTTTAGTTACAGCCCTACAAACAGCTACATCCACCATCTTGAATGTTTTGAAACAGTAAAACAAAGTTTTGATTTGGTTCCAGACCCTTCTGCATTTAAACAGAGTGTAAGGGGCTGGCTGGTCAGTCAGGCAAAATCTTCTTAAAGGAAACAGAAGAACTGAGTGACAGAAAGCCTGTGGTAATGGTTCAGAATTCATAGAACCTAACACTCATTTGCTGTGGGGCACTTCAGGCATTAACTTACTAATTGTGTTGTGTTTGTCTTGAAGCGATCATAATGTACTGACAAGTCAAATTTGTGTGTCACAGCAAATTCTGAAAACATAGCTGTATTATTTTTAAATTATATAACTTTATTAGCTGCACTGAAGTTGATCAAACAAATGTAGTCTTTTATAGTTACTTCATTTTCCCAATTATTGTCTCATTCTTGCCTATAAAACATAATAAATGTGGTAGTAAAGACAAAGACAAAACATTTATAGCTTTATAATACTGATTTCCAGCTGAACGCACAATTCTACAAGCACTTAAAGTCTATAAAGCAGCTCCTAAAGCCAAGCTAATGGATGTGTATAAGTCCAAAGCAGAGCTGCAGAACATCAGGCTCCTTCCTGTTGATCACGTTTAACCTGACCACTTTCTCCGACACGTTCACTGCTTTGGGTTATTTAGAGTTTCCTAATAATACTCGCCTGTGGAGGGAGCCGCAGACACACAACATGTAGAGTCTGGTACAGTGGAAAATACCCATGATGCTTTGCTGCAGGTGGGATGAGGTCCTATTGAAATAAATGTGATAAAGATGTAGAGGATTAGAATTGGCGACAATGATTTTTATTTTTTATGCACACAGCACCAACTACTGATTATCTTAGCAAATACACATGATCAACTAAATAAATAGTTGAGTGTGTGCTTCTATATTAGCTTTTTTTTTTTTTATTCTTGTAGCGTTTTCACTTCCTTTTTAAATCCTCCTTGCTTTTTTATTTTTCATCCTTTTCCCCTTTCCTTTTCTAGAAGAATATTATCTAGACTTTACACTCTAAATGGCTAAAACACTTACAAAAAGACCTTCTGTTAGGAAGCATTACTAAAATGTACAAAACGTAAATTACTTCTAATTAGGGATGGAAAATTGTTAGAAAACTTCAAAAATCGTTCGAAGTATGCAGAGATCAAATCGATCAGTTTGCTTATGAGCTAAAATACATGTGCAGCCACTGTCCTCCACACACATACTGTAGATCAGGGCTATTCAACTTAATTTCCGGAGGGCCAGATTAACTGAGAACCATGGCTTCTGGGCCGGGTTGTTGCTCAATACGTCGCCGTTTTTTAGGTTGCACCAAATATTCACAGGACTAGATTTATTTTTATAGTGATACCAGCAAATGTAATCCATTTTATTGGTGCAAAAAATGTCAAAATCAGTGTTAAACCACATAATCAAATCTGAACTTGGAGTGTCCCAGCATAAAACCAAATCTAAACCAGGACTAAACTAGGTCCAGAGCAAATTAAATCAGGACTGAATTATACCTGTAAAAATGGTAATCTTAAACTGGATAAGAGAATAAAAGCTTAAAACAAGTCATATTTGTCTTTGTTTAAGCATATTTTAACTGTATCAAATAGGATTTGCCCATAGAACAAGAGCAAAGTGGATTGCTTGGCTAGAAATATGAAAAATACAGCATTCTATAAAATACACTACATTCAAATCTTATTTTCAGACACTTATTGACACATTAACTATTTATTGAGTAATAACCCGAATAATAACCAGAAATCTACAAACAAGAGAAAATATGTGTTTGTAATCATCTTTTTGGAGGGCCGATTTGGCACCCGGGCCTTAAGTTGAATAGGCCTGCTGTATATGTATAATACAAATATTAATACAAAAATAGCCATTACATATGAAGAAACAAAGCTTGAATTTGGGCAAGACCTGACTGAATGTGTATTTATTTGTTGCTTTAAATATAGACACTAAATATGACTTTTATTTTACTGTTTACTGTTCAAATGATGATTAAAAAATACAAGTTCTGAGCACTTACAACAGAAGCTTTGTTTTAAATGTACCTGTAATTTACAGTGTTTTATTTTGTTTCTAAACTTACAAAATTAAAGAAAATCTTGGCTGCAAATTGAAAACTGAATCGAATTGTGTGGGAAGCAATTAGTCAGTGTCAATGTATAACACACTGCACAAAAATAAAAATGTACAACTACTGTACATCTAGTTAGATGTATTTGAAGACAGAGTTACTTGGTTATGGAAAAATAACAAGCACATTTATTCAAACACATTTAGGTAATATTGATCATCAGAATTGCTCAAATGCATGCAATCAATAAGAGCAATCATAAATCTAAATGCCTTTAATTGAATTTTCTTCCTAAGTAACAGCTACATGCATGTGTGCTAAACAAAATATGTTAGTGTTCTTTTTTATCTATTTTTTATGGCCAGCCAGTGTTTGTATGAAAATATTTAATTTGAGTTCAGCTTATGAAAAACACTAAGCATAGAAATATTTTAAATAGGTTACTAAAATAATTGTTAGTTTCAGCTTATTTCTCTTTCTTTCTAGCTGTCTAACTCCCCAGCCTTCTCTCCCTCTCCTTTATTTATTTATTTACCTCCTTCACCTCCTCCACCTCTCACTTGACACCGCTGCTCTTCTAACTAGTCTCTTCTCGCCACAAACCTCATGATAAACCCTTTTCAAGCCACTCTCCCAGACACGCTTAAGCCCTGATTTTACCTTCTCATGGTGCTGACGTTCTCTGTCGCTGTTCCCTTTTTCAACCACCAGGTGTGGGAGGGGCGCTGGCGAGTCATACCCCACGACGTCCTTCCCGATTGGCTGAAGGACAACGACTACCTGGTCCACGGACACCGGCCGCCCATGCCGTCGTTCCGCGCCTGCTTCAAGAGCATCTTCAGAATTCACACTGAGACGGGCAACATCTGGACACATCTGCTCGGTACGACAGTCTGCGCTGTGAAAGTTAATCACATAAGTGCAGCAATCTCCTCTTATACTTATATTTTCATGTTGCATAAAGCACCATAAGTTACTTGTATACATTCTGTTATACATAAAAACTTGCCTTGTCTGTTTGAAAGTTTACAACATCACTTTTGGGGTTTTGTAGCATTTTTAACAACACAATATACTTTGCATATCCTCAAAACAACATTATGTAACATTCAGTTTTTTGCCAAACAATAATGTTTTAGAACAAGTATGATCATGTGGCAGAAATGATACTCAACACTGAAACATGCAGAGTTTATTTACCGTTGCTAACATACAAAACATGTCTAAGCACTGACAAGATTAGACAAAACCCTTAAGCCCCATGGGTACTCCTGTAGGCCTACAGTTAATATGGTGCACCACAATATCATTATAACTCTTGGTATTAACAATATTTTTTACCATTCTTAATAAAGCATCAACAAACTTATTTTAGCAATAATAAATACTTATTAAGATTCAGGCTTAGGTTGTTACTTAATACTTAAATGAAACTTAGCGCACAATCAACTTTTTTCAGCGTCAGTGTCTGGGGTCAAAATTGAAATTATCTACTGTTTCCGGGCCATTTTTGGTGCAAACCCACTCGTTTTGATGTTTTCTGCGCAAAAAATACGACTGTGCTGCCACAATGGTCAAACACTGTCAGTGCTTTTTCAGTACATGCCCACGTCACATTGTGGCGACTTTGAAGGTTGCCTACATAAGTATGCAAAGTTCAAAAAAGCAACTAGACCTGTGCTGCACAGCCTCACACCTGTAAACCTCACCACACATTAGAACCGCTCCGACAAAACTTGAGTCACTCACCAAGTTCGCCATTCATTTTTTGTGCTGTCAATCAACGTTCAAGCAATGTTTACACTCACTGGGTGTCCCTCAAGTAACCCAAACACGGCTGTTTGAGTTACAGTTGTGGGCAGAGAAAGTCTCTGATCATGCGTTTAGTCTGACTTTAATAAGCTAATTTGTGTTTGTCTATGCATTGAGGCTTTTTAAAGTTATGTAGTTTTTTCAAAAAACAGTAAAAGTGAAATGAAATTGCTTTTAGGACAAACAAACAGGCAACAATAATTTGCTTTTCAACAACAAGTATATTTTTATTAAATGATTAACAGTAAAGAAAAGATAATCAGTCACAATCAAATATGATGGCTATCTCAATCAATTGTTAGTAAAACAAATTTCTCAATACTAAATAGATTTATAGATTTTTTTTTTCTTAGACTTTGAAACTATAAATATTTGTCAAATATCATTTCAGGTTTCAGTCTTTCTTACTTTTAGCACCGAATTAATAAAAAAATACGTACTACTAAATCTATCATTGTTTGCTCCATCAGCTAATAATTAATACATTAATCTGGACACATTTACATTTGAAACCGGTATCACATTATATTTACTCGCCGCTAAACAACCCCAGAGACTTCTTCTCACATAAATCTGACCAAACTTGGCGTAAACATAATCGCACCATCTTTCATAAGAGTCGTCTGAAAGGCTCTGTGTTTCTATAAAAAGCTTCTAGTTCTTTCACGGTGCTATTTTTGATTCCAGTCAAGTTCAGGAACAAAAAGGGGCCTTTGTTTCACTCATGTTGTTGAGCGATTTTGAGATATTGTGCAATTCATGGAGCAAAAGGTCTCACAGGTCAACTTCTTTTAGTGTTATCAGTTGTGTGCTGCGCTCTAGTGGTGAACTGAACTAACTACTTTATTAATCTTGTTTGTGTGCGTGTGTGTGCAGGCTGCTTGTTCTTCCTGTGCCTGGGTCTCATGTACATGTTCAGACCCAACATGTCGTTCGTGGCTCCGATTCAAGAGAAGGTGGTCATTGGGATGTTCTTCCTGGGAGCCATCCTCTGCCTGTCCTTCTCCTGGCTCTTCCACACAGTCTACTGCCACTCTGAGGGCGTCTCCAAAGTCTTCTCCAAGTCAGTTTAACACTCATATCCTCAAAACGTTTACTGTTACACACTGTTATTACAAGCTTTGTGCTCAAGATTTCTAGACCTTCAAAGAAAATTCAAATCATTACTAGTCAACTATTACAAAAAAGTCTGTTATAACATTCTCCAGATCAGTGGTTCTTAACAAGATAACTTTTCCTAGGCTTATGTCTTCAAATTAAAATCAAGCATGAGACAAAGACTTTGCAGGTCACTTTGGAGGTAGCCTACATTTGTTTTCAGAGACGCGAATGGCTACGATTGTTTTTTGGGGGTCGCAGCTGAAAAAGGTTGAGAACCACTGCTCTAGATTATACAGACTCTAAGGGACTGATGTGGCTTTTTAAGTCACACTATACGGTCAGTTTAAATTATGTATCAAGGCTCACAAGATCACAAATTTATACATCTGGGATGTAAATCATTGTGACATCATTATGTAAACATAGACTCAGGCAGAATTATAATTTAATTGTTTTTATGTACAGGCAGATTTTGTCATCAATTACAAAATATTGTTAAGAATTGGTCAATATCGGTCAACAAGATATCTAATCTATACATCCTAGAGCTTGTGCACTTATATGATTTTATTTGAAATTTGTTCTTCAGCATTCACCACATAGAGCAGTTTTTCACGACTGTACAGAGTTCAGACAGTCATAAAACAATTTTCTCATCTCACAAACTCAAAAACATTGTATTTCAGGACAAAAATTTAATGAGTGAAAGTGTGTGATCCTAACTGTGTTACTATAGACTCCTGTGCATTTTGCCACTCACTGCTCGCATTTAGAAAGCCATGATGTCATACACAGAACCTCTATATAACACACGTCTTTCTGTGTGCACAGACTGGACTACAGTGGAATTGCCTTCCTCATCATGGGCTCCTTCGTGCCCTGGCTCTACTACTCTTTCTGGTGCTCCCCTCAGCCTTGTGTCATTTACCTCCTCGTCATCCTGGTGCTGGGACTCGCCGCCATCTTTGTCTCGCAGTGTGACTTCTTCGCCACGCCGCAGTACAGAGGAGTCCGCGCAGGTACGGACAGAAATCATTCATAACTCAAAAATCTCTTTTCAGTGAGATGTGTTTTAGTCTACTACAGGAACAAGTATAACGAAAGGAAAAGCTTAGAAGTTCTGATGTCTTTTTTCAGGTGTGTTCGTGGGCCTGGGTCTCTCTGGAGTTGTGCCGACTCTACACTTTGTGATCAGTGAAGGCCTCATCAAAGCCACCACGATCGGACAGATGGGCTGGCTCTTCCTCATGGCCACTCTCTACATCACTGGAGCCTGTCTGTACGCCGCTCGCATCCCCGAGAGGTTCTTCCCCGGCAAGTGCGACATCTGGGTACGAAGCTTTCTTTTTATACATCTAAAATAATAAAATACATTCACTAAGCTAATGGAACAATTTGAGAGGATTAGTTTGAATGTGTACTCTTAATTAATAGACCTTTCAGAAGGTTGCAAACATTCAATCTTTCATAATTCAGACATCACCTAGTTTGGTATGTCTTTAATTGAACTGGCTTATAAAATATGTAGTTTGATGTTTTTCTGTGTCTGTGGCCTCAAGTTAGTATTTTGAAATGGTATACAGTAATATTCTTCTTTTTACTGTTGGTGAGTATCAAAATGAACAAAAAGTAGGACAGTTGTGTTTCGTGTAAAACACAGAGCGAAACAGCAAAACATTCAGTCAGTTGGCTCTCTGCACAGAACATCAGTTGGCTTGTTTTTGTTCAAAATAGCTTATTTCTGTACATACAAGCATTTCCTGTTAGCGTTAGCATTTAGATACAAACACGGCTCTTTTAACCACATAAGTGTCCTCTGGTGATATATTCTTCTGATTTGTTACGCCTTTAAGTGTTTTCTGTCACCTCAACTCACTGTCACTGTCTGATCTTCTGAGTATTTATCATTTTAAGCTGGTGTAGTGAAAACCTCATAGAAATGAACTGAACAGGAAATGCTTGTATGTACAGAAGTTAGCTATTTCGAACATAAACAAGCCAACTGAAGTTCCATGCACAGAGCTCAATTTCGTGCTGGCTAGGCAACAGCACAAGACACATTCAACAAGTCAATCAAACATTAAAACAGTTAAAAGAAAACATAAAAGTAAGTGTGCAGTGTTGAAAACATGTGCAACGATCTTGTAAAATACCACAAATTGACATTTTAAAAACGGAGAAAGAAACAAAACAAAAACTTTTAAAACCTGCTGTGAGTTTTGGGAAAGCTAACAATGACACAACATGCTAACAGCTAATTACTGGTTTAGGAGAAGAAAAGGTTCTAAAACAACACAGTGTAGTTTTGCATACTAAAATAATCCCTTTCTCTTCCTGTTTCCTCGCAGTTTCATTCCCATCAGCTGTTCCACATTCTGGTCGTGGCCGGAGCTTTCGTCCATTTCCACGGAGTCTCGAATCTGCAGGAGTTTCGCTACACGATGGGAGCGGGCTGCACTGAAGACGGCAACCTTTAACCTCTAGTGACATAATAAATAACAAGAAATCCACCAACAAGTGCTCAAACAACCTGCGCACGAGACAAAAGAAAGCGGCGTGTCTTTGTCTGAAAACAGGAAGGGGCCGGAAAAAAAACGCCGCTTTGTCTGGCGTTCGGAACAAATTTCTTTTCCAAAATCTTTTTCTAAGTTTTGGAAGAGCACAATTGTTGATTTTCTGATGGAAAATAATATGATGTTCATCTTGTTTGGAAAGACGTTGTTGTGGGAATTTTGCTGAATGTTCCGTTTCAAATTTGAAAAAGGAAAAAAAAAGTGGAGTTTCGATTTTCTCCTTTTTGTCGTTAACGTTGCAAATGTTGGACTAATAAAGAGATGGAAGGTTGGTTAATTCATAGCTCAGTCACTTTTAGGTAGAAAAAAAGTTTATTGTAAATAAGATTTCTAATTTTTTGGGGTAATAGATTTGTATAAAATATATTAAAAAAATTATAAAAATATCAAATAAAAGATGAATAAAATTGTGCTTTGATGAGGTGCAAATTGAGTTGGATTGAAAAAAAAAAAAGTGGAATAATAAAGGTTCACTATTAACATTTCTGCTGCTGGTCTCCATGGAGATGTCACTGCTTTGCCTGGAATGTTCTATAGTGTGGCATTAAAGTAACTACAGCAGGGTGTACTCATTTAACACAAATACCATAAACAGTAACATGGTAGCCATATTTAGGAGTAAAATACTACTTTCTGTTTGTAAACGATGACATCACACTAGGAAGTTGCCTAGTAACCACGTTGTACGCTAAGCCAAAACGAATCTAATGTTACATATTTTCATTGTTTGATTGATACAAATACATCAGAAAATACTTTCGTTTAATGTACGTTTATAAGGACATAAAAGTTGCTTCTAATGAACTTAAGTTAAACATTTAATCAGTTGAAAATGGATAAACCTTAAATTTTTACTTTGAGTGGGGTCGCCTCTCCACAGATCTCACTTGAAACTTGCCCGAGCGGTGTCGTGTACTTATCGCCATGGAGACGTATATTTAATGCCATACTTTAGAACATTTCAGACAACCAGACACCAGAAATAACAAAGTAAATCTTACAATAAAAATGCACAAATTTGGATTTTTACGGAGCAGAGACGCCCAGACTCGCTGTTTTAAGTCTCTGTCGACAAAAAATAATTACATGTTCTTAAGTTTTTCAGGTATAAAAACAAAATAGAATTTGGAAATAAAAAAAAAACTTGGAGAGAAAAAATATATTTTATAATGTTTTATGCTTACAACCAAATGGAAAATGGGATCTGCGTCAAACAGCCATGTGATTCTCTTCTCATTTATTTTTATATGTGATTCTTTATGATTTCAAACAGAAATTGAATGCAATTATTATTAAATATATTTGTTATGTACTCAAAATGATAAATACGTATATAAAAAATTCCACATGGCCTCGGACGATTACAGAAGCAGATTTTTTGTTTCACTTTTCACAGCACTGAACATGATTTTGGTATTATTTTGGTAACATATTTTGTATTGGCATCATTATAAGCTTTCATTATCATAATAATTTCTATTTTCACTTGCTTTTCTGTTCACAAAAGGGGTAAAAAAAACACTGATTTGATCTGTGTTGGTTGGGCGTTGTGAGCAGTGACTTGGCTTTTTAAGAAGAACGTTTGATTTTGTTTTTATTTGCAGTTGATATTAATTTATTTGGGGACAGCGCAGGTGTTCTGATGAGACTGATCGCAATAGACCTTTATATCTGCTGTATTGTTCTAATAAAAGGTTTTTTTAAAATGATTCCTGTTGTGAGTTTTTTTCAGCCAGATTTTACCATGATTTGCCTTTCTACACTTCAGAGAAGTGCGGCTCGAATCAAGTCATGTCTGTCAGATGTAAGGTTGATTTAGGAATTTAACACAGCCAATCAGAGCAACCAGATGCCACCAGGCTCCGCCCCCTAGCGACAGCTCAAAGGCGAGTAAAACAAAGTGCATACAAACAGGATATTAATAATGCCTTTGAAAAAGATTTCATTTCATTGGATTTTATTGATGCTTATCATTATTTAGGTGATTTTTATTGATTTATTGATCAACATTTCACCTTTTTAAGACCAAAGTTTTACACAATTTTAATAATGCATATGAAGATTTCATTGGCCGTACCCGATGCTAATCATTATAAAGAACTATTATGAATTGATTTGGGATCAATATTTCCACAAAACCATGAAACTATTGAAAAAAAAAAAGTTTATATTTATGACTAAAATATGAATAGAAATAATAATGCAAATGGAAAAAGGTTTCATTGGCCGTACCTGATACTTACTGTATACAAACTTAATATTTCACAAAACTGTGAAGCTATTGGAAAAAAAATTAGGAAAAAGTTTATATTTATGTCTAAAATATTAATCAAAAATATCAATATTGCATATGGAGACAATTTTATTGGCCGTACCCAATCTTAAAGACATTAAGAGTTATGAGGCGACAGTGGTGGTGCAGTGGTTAGTGCCCTGACCTCATAGCAAAAGGGGTCCTGAGTTCGATTCCCTACGGGGTCTTTCTATATGGAGTTTGCATGTTCTCCCAGTGTCTGCGTAGATTTCCGGATACTCTGGTTTCCCCTCTCCTCTTCCCTGCAAGAGATTCTGAATCTCGGTGGGACTTTCCCGGTTGAAGAAAGGCCAATTAAAAAAAAAAGAATTGATTTGGCATCAATATTTCACAAAACCTCCATGCTATTGAAAAAAAAGTTTATGTTTATGACTAAAATGTTAAAACAGTCCAATCCCTTCTAGGTTTGGTATGTGATATGTCTTGTGTATATACCACCCCATTAAGATGTGCGTTCATCTACTTTTTAGTGAATTAAAAAAAGGACCAGCTGATATTTGAACAAATGTAGTATTGTTTTGGTTGTGGTTGCACACTACTTTATCACAGTGTTTTAAATAACCAAATAAGTTTTACTTTCTGAAACAAAAACATTAACTAAAGATCACAAATACAATATTAACAAACCAATAGTTTTTTTTAATATATATATTTTATTTTTCTTATAAAACGTGGACAAACAATTTCACAAAAACAAAAATCTAAATATGAAGACTCCACAAAAACACAAAACAGAGTCCTTTATCTAGATTCATTTTCAACAGAAATGTCACTTTGTTCTTTTAAAAACTTTCAAATAAATGTTCTTCAGTGAGTGCCAAAAACAAAAGCTTTACAAATATATAGAAGCACGAACGACAAAAGCACAAACTAGATACAATTCAAGGTATTTTTCAACCATTTTAAAGCGTGAAAAGTGTGAATACATTCGATATTTCCAGCGACGAACAACAGAAAAAAGCACTTTGGTCTTCTCGTCACAAACTCAACATTATAACGCTAATGTTTCAACGTATGAAGTCAGAGGTGGAACAGAGATCTAAGGTGAACAAACTGCTTTTATGAACAATGTAGCGGCCATCTTGGGACTGTATTTGTAAGTTCACGTTCAATACTTTCCCAGTGAATAAATTTACTAGTCCAGCCATTCCCAAACTTTTCCGAGCCGCTTCCCCTCTCCATTTGGGTTTGCCCCGGTCCCACCAGAAATATTTCATACTCTATTATAAAATAAGGTGAATATATTTTCTCTCAGACTAATGTGCATTCCAGGCAACTGATGTATTTTCCAATTCCCAATTGTAAAAATGCGCTTGAACTAGTAAATACCACTTGTGAACTGGGACCTGGTCGAGGAAATCCCATTTCACATATGAGCACAACAATCACCACAATAAATGAATCTGGGGGTTTAACTGCCACAAAAACAATGTAAACATTGACCTGTAAACATACAGGTTGTAAACATAACTTTTGTTTAGCCTAAAGGTTAGCATGTGTCATAATGTTTACATACGAGTTGATTAGGTTGGAACGTTCTGAACTGGGAACTGGTATTTTTCAAGTGGGAAAGATCCCAGTTCTCAGTTGCTGGAATGCAGCATTAGTATGGTTTTAAAATAGTAAACAGACCCCACTTTTGGGAATGACTGCAGTAATGTCAAAAAATGGCCCAAAAAGCAAGAGGTGATGCATAGTGAGTTTACAAACTTAAATTTGTTAAGCCAGTATCAAGCATTTTATTGTGTTTTTTTTTTTTAGATTTATTTAACTTTTTAACTTGTTCTAAATGCATCCATTTGATTTTTTCACTATATGGTAAGTTTTGTATGGCCCGCTAGTCTGTGTTTCTACATGTAGTCACACCCTGCAGTATGTCAAAAGTCAAACTAGTCGTACTAAAACCTAAAAAAGGCTTAGGAACGTCTATCTGTGCAGCCATGTTGGTTTTGGTTTGAAAGTGCCACAATGTTGGGCTGTGATTGGTGAAGCTGACAGTGACTGTAAGGCAAGGATCTATCAGGATAGATTTTGTAAAATTACAAAATCTAGTAATCTGTTTAGTAGAGCCAGGTTACCGGTAATATTTGTCTTGTAATATACAAATATTTGTTACATAGGGATTTATTGCCATTACCCTTATAATTTTATTCCCTCACTTTTCCTTAGATTATCCGAAAGAACTATGAAACCTTTTGAGAGGACATATTTGTAATAAAACTATTATTCTAACATTTAGAATTCCAGTATGTTCGCTTTAGATCTGCCATCCACAACTCTGACATGAAACTAGTCGATTAACACGACGCTAAAAAACATGGACATGAAAAAGACTCTTCTTCACATACCATGAAGTTCAAAAGGCATAAAACTTTATCAGCTCTAGAGAACGACAGAACCTCCCTCTAACTGTGGAGGTACAACACCAGGCATTTCTTCTTCTTCTTCTGTTTCTACACATGTAACGTTTTAAAGTGCATCATGTAAATCACACTCATACAACATGCACAAACAGCCACAGGGTCGTCACAGCTCTGGGCTCAACAGCAGGGCTTTCCAAAGGGGCTAAATTAGCAGTCCATTTACTTTCTGTGAAGGAATATGAATCATCACCTCTACAACAAAAATGTCCCATACTATCAAAAACTAAAGCTTGTATAGCTTTTAAAATGGTCAGGTTTCTGGAAGCAACTGACGCAAATGAGTCAACAATAAGCAGATTTAAACAGCTGAAAATGTGATTTATTGATTTTAGGCATTTTTTTTCTTTAATTTTGTAACATTTTAGAATTTCTAGGGTAGAAAAGTCATTGTTTTAAAGGAGACCTGTCCTCACCTACCACCTATCCCCGCCCACTTGTCTGTATTTAACTGTGAGTATTCAAATATTCAGATTAATAATAAACCTTTTATGGTTAACACCTAGACACTTTACAACAATGAAAATCCAAAATTTTAACTCTGCTGCTTGTTTCATTAAAACCCTACAAAAAAGAGGCCGGGTTTATCAGTTCTAAATACATACAAAAAAAAAAAAAAGGTCTCCGTTAAGATGCTTTCAATTTTCTGTTTTTGATGTAATTTTCATGTAATTTTCAGACAATTCAAATCTTGAATCTGGATCTCAAATTTCATTTTTTTTTTTTTTTCTACCGCTTAATCCCGTTAGGGGTCCGGGTGACTGGAGCCTATCCCAGTGACTTTGGGCCTTAGGCGGGGAAACACCCTGGACAGTGGCCAACTCGTCGCAGGGTTAGATGGATCTCAAATTTCTTATTTCAAAATTACAATTTTCTTCATTCTTTTAGCTATTTCCCACAGCAACACGCCAACAGTTAAACTAACTTGAATCTTTATTTTGATTTAACTTAACAATATGAGTTAAGTCTTATGACTGAATATGTATGAGTAGTTGTAACTTACTGTTTAAAGTTAAACATGACAACTCACATTTGAGTTTAAACAACTTGAAACTTTAGGGCTAAATATGCTTCAGTTCAACTTTACAGTGCTCTGGACAATAGTTTTTTTCATCCATACATTTTAACTTAACATAAAAATATTAAGTAAATTAAGTAAAACTGTCCCAAGCTACATAAACTATTTGATACAAAATTAAGCAATAAAACGCACTATTTGGAACAAAAGAAAGCATAACTCTATAGTTTAAATTGAAAGAGCATTGGTCAGTGCTTCCAGAAGTGGGCGGGACTTGTTTCTTTTAACAACTCAGTGTCTACGAGATCATTTCAATATCAATGTAAAGCACAACTTTTGGTGCTTTTGTTGAAATAAGTACAATAACAGCAAACTTTGAAGCTCAAACAAAGTACATGTTGCATAATTTAGCCCCTTTAACGTCCTTCTCACTGTGGTCAGTCATAAAGAGAAAGATCATGTTTTTAAACACAAAATAACAGAAATAATGCACGACCTTCTAAAAGCAGAAAGATTGTGTAAATTTGTCAGAGTTCAGCAAAAATAAATTCAACAATAAAGTGATTATCTTGTCAGTTTTTGAGTTTTAAAGGTGATTTTGATGATTGTACACAAGCAAATATAGAGAACTCTAGTATGTCAAGAAGTAATCCAAAATGAGAACTTGAATTCATTAGAAAAAAATTACAGCTTAAGAAATGATCTTTTAGTGTAGCTTTTGTTTAGATAGTAAGTTTGGGTTTAAGCCAAAGGTGTAATAAATACAGCTGTTTCTGTAAATTACGTACGTCTAATGCCCTTTGTAATGATGCGCAGAATTATTATGAACTGTGGTTACTATTAATTACAATATGTAATCCTTTTTTTTGACTACAAAGCTTTTTCATTTGAAGAACCTATCTGTTATGGTTTCTGTAAATAGCAAACAGCATTTTTAAACATAACCACAATGTTTTTTAAAGACGAGACACTTCAGATGAGCAGAACAACAAATCTATCAATTTCAAATCAAATAAATGTTATATTTATATTTAGAAATAAGGAATTTATAAGCTTGATTTATTAAAGGTTAAAGTCACTAAAATTGTCAAATCTGGCTCTTTCATTGTTCAGTTCTGAAAAATTAGTAAAGTATTTTTTCATTTTTTATGAGTAAACTAAAGCAGACGTTTTTCACCGATAATTCAATTTAAAAACGTTGATTATTAATCTGTAAGTCTCACCTTAAAAGAGAAAATATGACCTTATACTGTAAGATGGTAGCAATCGTTGGATGAAAATATATACATGTATATATAATAACTTAACTTGTACTTGGGAAACGGACATAAATTCAAACAAACTCTGTAAAACTTGTGTGATTGTAACGACACAAACACTTGTTGTTTTTGAACTGAAATGAACCAAAATGGCTTTAAACTGAGACAAAAGACCAGCGCTGGGTCGATGATAGTCGTAATACTTCACAAATGTGTTTTCATAGCATCGTTTGTGTAAAAGACTGCAAAAACAAACAACTCCAATGGTTAAAACTATGTGAAAGAAGAATATTTCGTTTTAGTTCTACTGTGCTAGGCTCAGACTAATCAGTCATTTTGTTCTTATTTCAAGTGCAAGAGGCTTAAACTGTACTTGTATATATGGAAATAAGTTGCATTATTTCAGAATAGGGCAGCAAATAATGGTAATTCACTGCAAAAAGTATTATCTAGGTAATTTTATTTTCAATTTTTTATTTTAACAGATTTGACTTGGCAATTAATAATATCTAGCAACGGAACTAGATGTTTTGTGTATAAAAGACCTTGTTCAACTTCTAAAGTAGGAAAACAAATGTTATGTCACTTGAATCAAGAAATATTTGTAGATTATTTTACGTAATAAGTGACATGTGAGGAGCAGAGTAGCAGAAGCTCGGCTTCTCAAATGAGATGTGGTTTGACTCTCAGGTCGAGCCAGGTCAACATCTCCTGATCTCTCTGGGTGAGTTCTCACCGGTTCTCTCCAGGTTCTCTCCAGGTTCTCTGGCTTCCCCTCACCCCAAAAACATGCATGCTTAGGTAACAGGCCATCACTGTAAATTTCCCCACAAACTCATTTGAGACCAAACTGAGTTTGTTGTCTATGAAGCCAATGTGGTTGTGACAATACGACTGTAAAACCTTACACTCTTGATATATACATAATAGTCTCTGTTTTTATTATTGAATGCTTGTTGAAATTTCAAATCTGCAGGAGTATGAAAAATGAATAACTTAAACTTTTCAGACAAGGGCTAAGACAACCACGAAACTCCTAATGTAAGATTAAAATAAACTTTAAAAGAGCTTGTGGGCTGCATGAAGTGGAGAGGCTTGTGTTTGACACGTGTGTCTAACGGAAATGAGGAGTAGAAAATGAATGTTGAAATGAAAAGTGACATTTGCTCAAATCACAATTAAAGGACATTTTTTACTTGGCCTATTAATGTGATTCTTTTTGTTGTTGTTATTATTTACCTACATCAAAATGCAATTTGAAACAAATTGGTTGAAATACTGCAACTTCTAGCTAAACAACATCTATAAATAAATATTGTATTTGATTAACATTTAACAAAATACGATCATTTTAAAATCTTACTAGTCAAAGTAATTCACATAAATTAGTGCGAAAAAAATAATACTGTTGTGTAAAAACAAAAAAAAACCATTCCGATTTTGTCTGTCCTTTAACACAGTTGAACTAAAATGTAAAATATAAAGTTAATTCAAGTAGTTTTAACCTAATGTAGGCTGTTTGCTGTTTTTGCAGTGAACAAATAAAATAAAACTAAAATTGATATAAACCTAGAAACACTGCGAGGGTAAATAAATAGTGATGAATTGCACAAAGTGAAAACACAAGGGTCAAAGGTCAGCCGGGTTGGCTTCACTGTCATGATTTGATCTTCCACAGCTGCAACACAAACAAAAGAGGAAAGTGAGTAAGGTTCAGGTGTTAAATGAATGACTTTGTACATGATTGTTTTATTTTTAGCGTCTTTAAAGCCTTTCCTGTGTGCATGAACTTTGAGATAATTTGTTTGAGTTTGTTCACCTTGAGGTTGAATCCCAGCAGGTCAGAGATGACCCCAGACACGGCCGACAGAATGACCACCTGAGTGATGTTGTAGAGCAGAGGATTCATGGTGAGGCCGTAAAGTCGGAACGGAGAGTCCAGCTCCTGCACACACAAGATTTAAGACTGATCATAAACAATTTAGACAGTTTAGCAATCGCCGACTTTGTGCAGTAACTTTTTAGCTAAAGAAACAGACTTTTTGGATATTTTTGTTGCATTAAACATGTATTTCAGTGTGTTTTCTTACTGTGTGTGTGTGTTTACATTGTCCAAAATATCTTTTACAGGGTGAAAGAGCCTCCAGCTAGTTTCCATAGCATGGCAATATTTTTTTGGGCAATTTTTTAAAACATAAATATCTTTTTTTAAGTGTGATTGAATTACTTTTTAAACAATCCAAAACATTAGTTCATACAAGTTCCACACTGTCTATGTGCGATATGTGCGAGGAGTCTTTAGCAGTTTAAAATATGTTTACCACAAGTATTAGATTTTTTAAATTTCCCTATTCAATGATGTATATTAGGGCTGGGCAACATAGTGTGAAAAAATCGAATCGTGAGCTCATCCCTGTGACAATCTGCTTTTTTGATGAAATTGTCATATCGGGATTTCTTATTTCTCTATTTAAACCATCCGTTCAAATACAGACTGTTTTTTTTTTTCAACCTACTTTTTTCAGCCTCAGAGTTGCCATTATCTTCTTTAAAGCAATATAGGGCTGTTTTTTTTGTTTGTTTGTTTTTTTCAAAGTCTCCTATTCATTTTGAAAGTTGTGTTTTTTGGGCTGCACTTTCAAGTCATAAAAGAGGTGGATTTTAGCTATTTTTCAGGTCTGATTTAAAAATATAATGGACTTTTAGCATATTTTCCTTATTAATGTTAAAAATGGCTAGAAACTTGTTTTGTGGAGATACACAACAATCATTTATTTTTTTTTTTATTGAAGGATTGAGGTCACTAGTTTTGGGATTGGTCGCTTGTTTTTCTGTGAAAATCTGACAACACTGATCAGACTATGACGGCTGGACAGTGACCGTGAAGAAGCAACTTTATAAAAAAGCAATTTGAAAATAGACAATTTACAAGAATCATGATAAAATTGAAATTGTGATCTGGCTCCAAGAAAAGCGTGATATTAATTTTTTGCCATATTGTCCCTAATGTATATGTAAGCACATGGATGTAGTTTGTCCTTGTCTGCTGCTGTAAACCCAGTGTCTTAACAAAAAGAACTACTGAAACCATTGCATATAGTCTATTACAAAAACAAGTGAACTTTAAACACATATTGTCTATGTCCAGTGTACCAATCCCCATAAAAGTAATCAAATAAATTATTTAACACAGCTAAAACACATTTATTGATAGCCATAGCGACAGGAAAGTCTTGTGAGGGACATGTGGATGGATGTGTTTCAAAAGAGCCTCTAATAGATCACCTGTTCTATTCCACAGACTATAACTGTCATGTTCCCCTCAGAGCTCTTTTATTTCATCCCAACAAAAGTGAAATCAACCACTAACCCCTCAACAGACTTTGATTTTACCTTGAGCAGTTTTGTTGCCAGTTTTAGCACATTGTTAACCAGAGTCAGTTCATCTTTCTTGTTTGGTTTCTTCTCCATTTTCAGATACAAGTTTATCTGAAGAGAAAAAAAACAGAAATGATCACTCACACATTCATAAATAAACTCTTTTCTACAACGGTGCTGATCCCAGACCTGTTCGGTGAGCAGGATGGAGGTGTTGCTGTACTTTTTGCTTGTCTCAGAGCCCAGGGTCACAAAGCGCAGGAGAAACAGAGTGAGGCTGGAGCACCAGATCACCAGCTCCCAGTTATAATGACACTCCAGGAAGGTCTCATGGACGTGCAGTAACTGAAACAGCACAGGCACACATTTTAACACTGCAGAAAGGAGAACTAAAATTACTTCTTTGCATTATCTTTGGTCTTTAAAGGAAGAACAAAAGTTTGTTTAGCATAGGTGTGCTTTGACCCACTGTTTCATAGTCCAAAAAGGTTCATTTGGTCTTCTTTTCTAGATTACCTTTTTAAATTCCTATATCAGACAGTGGTTGTTTTATTTGTCATTACCTTTACATGTTTCGACTGCCTGTCTGCAGTCATCTTCAGAAGCGTCACTTGTTGTTCCTGTGACGTGTCTTGCCGGCTGATTTACACTTCTGAAGATGACTGCAGACAGGCAGTCGAACATGTAAAGTAATGACAAATAAAACAACCACTGGTCTGATATAGGAATTTAAAAAGGTACACTGTTTCATAGGTTAACCAGTTTGCTGTTTGGCTTTGACATGAGATTTTGTTGTGTATTTTGTACCTGAGCACAGCAGATGAAAACTACAGACAGAGTGAGCAGGAAGGCGGACGACACAATCACATCTACAGAGCGCTGAGGGCCTCGTCTCTGAAAACACACACACAAAAAAGTTAGCGTGAAAACTATTTAGGAACATCTCTGTTTTTATGACATGACATGACCAAACTAGGCAAATTTTCAGCTTTTTTGTTAAGAACGGTTAGCGTTATGTGACTGTGAGCAGAGTTGAATTGCTTGGAGTCACTTCAAACTCTGTTCACTATCTAACCAAATAAAAACTGTTATAAATAGTGTGAAATAGTGTGTGATACCTTGAGGTAGGAGCGCAGCGACAGCCACATCTTGATGTTCTGGACCTTCTTCAGTCTGAAGTGAGGCACCTCAGACTTCCTGGCTCTGCGGGCCGACGTCAGATGACCAAACAACTTGGCAAACAGTAGCCTCTGAAAAACCAAACATATATGAATTAATCTTTATCTACTTCTGAGTCTCTGAAGTCAAGTGGAGGGGGAGGCTACTTAAAGTGTGAAGTGTGTAAAGAGTGAGATGTAAATACTTTTCTGTTTAGTTAGAGGTCATTAAAATAATTAAGTCTGTCCCTCAGTGTCCCATTATTGTATTCAACTTCTCAGGAGTCCACCTCAGTTGGCCTCTATGGAGGAGCAGCAGATCTACTCTGAGCTCCTCTAAATTTTAAGAAGCCCAGCTTCTGTCTTCTTCGAAAAGACAAGACTATGAATAAGACTTGTCTTGCAAATTTAAAAAAAGTTTAAACATTTTCTTGACTGAGGTAAACAAAATGTAGTTCATCTATTATTTGCAATTTTCATTTAGGTTGATGAGCAAAAATGATTGTTTTAAGTGGTGTATTTAAGTGTATGTATGTGCTAAGCCTGTTAGACTCTGACTTAATGGTGAAAGATCTATCAGAAAACTGATAAACACATGTGTTATTTTGGACAGGTAAAATATCAAATTTTAGTAGCATTATACCTTGGAATTAGATAATATTAATATGGACCATTTGTACTCCAAACTAAAATGTGATTTTTTTTTTATCCCAAGCATATGTCTTGAAAAACAAACTTATGTTCCTCAATAGAAAGAAAGTATTATTAGATTTTAGCGCCTCACCTGTTTGTACGTACGCTCTGCCACACTGAGAAGGAAGAAGAAGAGCCATATTAGGCAAACGCGCACCAGGAAGCTGAGCGTAACCATGGTGACGATGAGTGCATCTGAGCCCGAGCCGACACCAAAAGCTGCGGACAGAAACTCTCCGCCTGAGAGAGACGTGAGCTGGTCTGCGTCCCGGTACTGCATCAGTCTGAGAGAGAGAGGAACACAGTTTGGAAATAGTTAAGGACAAAAACTTAGTTATACAACAGCAATAAATAAAGCCCTATAATCTGCTCACAACCTCATTTTAAACTGTGGTGTCAAACTGGGCACTTGGCTGTTATCAGAGCGGTCCAGCATCATGTCACATGTAAGTAATGTAAGTAAGTAACACATCCTCGTGTAAATTAGTACAGTTACATTTTCAAATCAGTAACTTCTTGGTTTTAGCTCAGATTCAGCTGCTCACAGACTGTCTTGCTCCAGTGTCCAAAGTATGGACAATCTGAATTCACGTAGTCAGCAAAAAACACGACTGAGGAGCAAAAGCAAGCCACAGTTTGGTTTTTGGTGATACATTTTGACAGATCTTTTTTGTGAAGGCATTCTCAAAATAAGCAAAATAAGCCACAGAATGTTCTTTTTCTCTGATGAACAGTGCAGCTGCTTTACACTGCTCCTGATCGGCTTATTCAAATGAACCTTCAGCGCCGCAATTAACTGCATTGTAGCCATGCATAATTAATAGTAACGCATGAGTACTCTAACACGACACTTATTTGATAAAGAAGCACATTAAAGAAACGTGTTAACTCTCCAGGACACTAATGACTTCAAGATACTTTTAAAAGTACACACACTGTATATAAACTAGAAATGTCATTGGTCACTGCAGTGAGTTTGGGACTATTTTTAACTTGAATGTGTACATTTATCTTGTTTAGGCAAAAATGACCAAAATATCTCAGTGAGTTTAACAACATAACACAGAGACAACAGGTCTTTTGGGAAAGTCATAGGATTTGACCTCAGGAAAACACTTTGTAACTAAAAGTACCTGAAAGCGAATGGAGTAAGTCCCAACGTCACAGAGACTAGGTTTCCAAACACCTGATAGCCGATGCCTGGAGTGTACATGTTCACCTGCACACACACAAACAGGATTTAAATCACAAATACAGCTACAGTAAATGTCCCTGCTCCTGTATGAGATACATACTTTGTTCATGATCATGCCGCTGATCTCCAGCACAGACATGTCGGCCTTCTTACACTCGTTTCCCTCCCACACGATGGCGCTCACTCGCTCCAGACCAGGGTTTGAACTGTGCAGCCACGGGACATGACCCTGAGCAGCAAAAGATGGAGGATCAGCAGGGTCATTTTTCATCAAAACAAAACAAACTAAGGGTGACGCAGACCTGGTGGAAAGGGTCATCTCTGTATTCCTTTTTGGAGGGTCCACACACAGGGGTCCCAGCACCTTCTCCCTCTGCAGAGAAAACAGTATTCACTGTCAATTAGGCCGGCATCAAGTCATAAATGATCGTCACAATAATATAGAATCAAAGACAAAATCATAATTGTTCGCTGGACTAACACTCTAAA
Source organism: Mugilogobius chulae (assembly GCA_038363315.1). Taxonomy (NCBI): domain Eukaryota; kingdom Metazoa; phylum Chordata; class Actinopteri; order Gobiiformes; family Gobiidae; genus Mugilogobius; species Mugilogobius chulae. The sequence continues at coordinate 25,809,510 of CM076401.1, read as the reverse complement.
CTCTAGATTGAACCATATGAAAATACCTTTTAAACATGTTTATACATTTCTCTTGAATCAAAATGACAAATATGTAGAAACAGTCTCTACTCCACAGACCTGTCTCGGAGGTGCAGGAGGAGCGACACTCAGCACAGTGTAGGAAGTCCTCCCACAGCAGGTCCTCGGTCTCAGACTCATGCCTTGTGCTCTCAGAATCCTGCGTCCTGAGGCTGGAGCAGCGAGAACTGCAGCTGGTGCCAGACTTGGGCACATCCTGCACCAACAATAGAGAGGACTAGTGTTAGTCTGAGTAACAGTATGGATGGTTTAGATTTTTGTGCTAAAATGTGCATTATTTTATTGTAAGCTTAAAAAGCATTTCATAGATATCTGGACAGTGATTAATTTATCAATTATATATAAAAGAAATATATTGTTGTAGATAGGGAAAGAATGACTTACTGCTGACACAATTTTATCCAGCTTTATAATTTTTGCGTCAGGGTCATAAAGTAGTAGTACTGTACTGCAATACACTTTTAATACCAGGCCTATATGTTGCACACCTCATAAACAGAGAGAAAGTACCTCGCTGTAGTGTTTCTTGTAGTGATGCGAGCTCTTGCGGTTGCGGAGCGTGCTCTCAGTGCTGTTCATTCTGTCCACTCCCCTGCGGAGGGCGCTGTAAGACACCTCAGGGTCCTCCTCACTGGACGCCTCGTCTGACGCAGGCTCCTGCAGCACAAATGTCACTTTGGTCACTTTTTAGAGTGATGAATTATTTAAAGGGCTTTTGTACAAGTAATAGCCTTTATACTAGAGATGGAGTGCTGTTAAAAAAATAGTTTGAAGTATGCAGTGCCAGTGATTAAATCGAAAGGCCAGAATTGATCAGTTTTGCTCAGGCGGCCACTGACCTACACACACTCTGTAGTTGGATAATACAAAAAAAAAACAAAAATAGGTACAATGTCTGAAGAAACAAAGCATGAACTTGTGCAAGACTTGACTGAATGTGCATTATTATGTTGAGTTAACAACTGACGGGTGGACCTCTAACTATGGACACAAAATATTACTGTTTACTATTCATATGCTGAAAAACAATACGTCTGAGCACGAACAACAGTGGCTTTGTTTAAAATGTAATTTATTATATTTTATTTTGTGTATTTAAAAAAAAAAAAGGATAAACTAATAATCACTACTTTATACATATTTGGAATACCATGATGTAAAAAATATAGTTTTCCTCCACATGCTTTTCTAAACACACAGATTGTGATTTGAGATAGAAATGCTCAGAGCATGTCTGGTGATAATTTATGATTATGAAAACTTCTGAAACTAATACAGTATTTCATTAAGATCATCAGTATGAATGACCAAAACACGTAAAATAAGTGTCTACAAGAAAAATAAAAAGCATCCTAGTATCACAATGATAGGCGTAAGTTACCAACAAAGTTGTAGGCCTTAGGCAAACAATATTTAATTTTTCTTTTAGACATCGAAAATAAAGGGTCTCCCAAATTTTTGTACAGAATTGTCAAATTCATTCAAACTAGCTACAACTTAAAATAATATAGTCTAACAATTGTGGATAGCTTGACCGGCTTGTGGAAGTCAGTCACAGCACTATACACGGTGGTCATTCTTTCATTACATTCATGATTCTGCACCATCAGTCTCTCTCACCAATTACCAATCACTCACATACACCACTGTAATATTAGGCAATGAGGTGAAGTGTCTTGCTTAAGGACACAGCGACAGTTTGCCTCATTGTAGTGGTGCTGCAGAGGTTTTATCAGGATAGAATTATACAAGACAGATTTATAATTCATTTTGGTGACCAAAGGTTTCTATATAGAGAATTTATACAACCAAAATACTATACTTTTTCATGTCACCGTTTTTGCATGTTTTTAGAGAATGTAGTGTTTTAAGAGTCGACTAGTCATTATTACTGATAGCAGCTCAATCCTAAAGTATTTAGAAAACTTAAATAGATAGCAGGTGCATGTCTTGCCTTGTTGGGGGCGGGCAGCATGAGTCCGTTGCTTCGTCCCGTGTGTGCGTGAACAGGCGGACAGTGTGGGTTCCAGCAGGTCTCCTCCGCCCTCAGCATGGCCTCACAGTCTGCTCGGGCAGCTGGAGGCCCTCCTCGCTGCTCCGGTTGGTCACCCTGCCGTCCAATGACACGTAACCATTGTCTGTCTCTGTGGACTTGTCGATGGAGAGCTTAGACTTCTTAGATCTGAAGAGGTGAAGCAGCAGCAGGACGAGGAGCAGGTGAGAAACAGACGCAGAGAGAGTGAAGAGAAATGGTCACAATGTTTAGAACTCAGTCAGAGTTTTCAGTAGAGACAGGTGTGAACACTGCAAAGAAGGAATGTCTGGCTACAATGACTTGAAATCTGAATATATAGTATGTATTAGTCCTAGTTTGAATAGTTTTGTGATCTTTTAGACTGTTTTTTAATGCTTGAATAAATGAATACTGGGGAAAATAAATTAACAGAAAACAGGGAAAGAATAGAAAATAATTAGATTGTAGGTACTTCAAATAACTCAAAATATCCTGAATATGAACACTCCCTCAACGTATGTCATAGTACTGTGTACTGAAACTGAGCATTTCAGAGTGTCCTTTTATTGTGGCTAGACTAAGCCAGTCTGTGTACTAGTTGTGCTGTCTAATCAGTAAGTTGACACGTCACATCTGCTAGCCTGTGGGATGGATTATCTCAGCAAAGGAGAAGTTCTCACTACACATATTTATACACACTTGTTTGTGTTGTGTTTATAGAATGTGTTTTGTAAGTTTAAATCATGAAAAGTGGGAGCAGTATACGTATGTTCAGCATATAACTAGTGGAAATAGTGCTAGTGTGTCATGTACATACCAATCTGCCCTCAAAGGACAGTTCTGTCTCGCAGGACAACTTATTAAGTGTGTCATCAGCGAGTATGGTGTGATTGTTAAAAGATCGCTCTGAATGGTCAGGAATTTCCAAGTGGGAAACAGTTGGCAACAGGTCATGGGAGTGGAAATGGAAAATGTCTCCTTTTTACAACCTTCTGACAGACTATGAGTATTATGAGCACAAGTAATTTGAGTCACAAAGTTGAGTCACACATTTTGACAAGGGTGTTTTATACCATGTTGGTCATGTACTTGAACAGTGGGAAACAGAGAGCTCTTTAATAAAGAGATACCAGGGTGTCAAACTCTTTTGATAAGGGGCCATATTGATTGGTTTGTCCTAGCAGGGCTGGTTGTAGCTAAAATGACCATACTAATCTTTGTCATACTACAAATAATTGTGTCTGTATTTGATTTTGGTATAAATATTAATTAACATACATCCACATAAGTCTGACTTACTCTTTAAGTTTCAGAGGAATCATTTCATTAGGTTAAGACACCCAGATTAATCCTGGTGCTGATATGAGTGTAAAGTAAACCTTATAAGTGTCATACAAAGAAGTTAGTCTTGCCCAATGGGCTTGTTGAAAAAAATAAAAATCAGACACTAATAGATTTAAACTAGCATCAACACATCCACATTAAATACTCATTTTACTATACTACATCTCTCTATGAGAGACCACTGTGTTACTGTTAAAACAAAAAGCTGAAGAGGATAATTTTAGGTGAATGTGGAATCAAAATTGATTTCCCTAGTGTTTGAATCATGTTAGTAACATGTCCACTATGGTAAAACAGTTGGTCGCAGAGTGTTACTGAGTCTTTTAGAAGTGGTGGAGCTCAGACTGGAGCGAATTGTGCAAAAGAGTATACAAATTAGGACTAAAATTCTGAATTCAAGTCATTCAAAGATCTGCAGATATTCTCTTTTTTGCAGTGGGTTTATAAACACGATGCATTCACAATGAAGCTTCTGGACACATGCAACTGTTGAATCGTCTATTCTAGAATGCAGGTTTATATCAAACTCACAAGGTTCCCAGAAGCAGAATTCTAAATACAAGCTGCATTTTTCACTTTTATTGCCTGAAGATGTGTGGGGAACCCTGCATTAAGTGTTGAAATATATGAATAACAATAATAGAGTAAAAATAAGAAGTAAAAACAGTATTTGATCAGAGGAAGGTTGAAAGTAAAGTGCAGATCCCTGAAGTCTGAATCTAACTAAACAACTGTAATTGTGAGCAAATACAATAAAGACATCTTATTTCTATCTCATGCATTCAATAGCGTGCAGTTGAAAGACAGTAGCTGCAAAATCACCATGTCACACTTTTAATGTAATAAAGATCATTTTCCTTGTAATTTGCAGATACTAAAAGACAGAAAACTTGCCACAGTGAGCATAAAACATTTTTAATGTATTATAAAATATGTTGTGTCATGAAAATATCAAAACATAAATTTCATTAAAGCCAAGGTACTTCATCGATAATGCAAAACGGTAAACTTTGCAACAAAATGAGACTATTGCCTAATCTTAAGAGGCAAATGCAGTGCTCTGATTGGCTGAAAATAGACAGTCCACTGCAGCTTTACTTCCTCTATTTCAGAGTGTATTTTTATTGTGGCTAGCCTAAGCCACACAGTCTCATGTGCCAACTTGATATTTCAAATCTGTTAGGACTGTGGGATGGATTATCTCAGTAAAGGAGAAGTGCACATATTTAGATACATTTGTGAACGATAGAAATGGTTTTGTTGTGTTTATAAATACAGTATGTCAGTTTATGAAAAATAAAAGAAAAAAACCTATCACAGGTAGAAAAAATGCTAATGTGTTCATCTACACACACTAGACTTCCTTGCCTTTTAGTCAAGGAAGTCTAAAATCTTATTTAATAATCAAATCTTAATTAATGTCTTCATTAATTTTACTTTTTTGTTGTTTTTTTGTAATAGCAAGAGGTGATGTTGCAGCCATAAAAGACACAATTTCATTATGTTAAAATCAGGGATCAGTTTCATAAAATTCGTCTTTCCATTTTTTTAACTTATAAATATTGTTATGATTATACTACATATAAACACAATTTAGACTTTTCTCTTTCTGAAACTGATCCCTGACTCCTGTTTGAACACAATCATTGGTTTGTAGGACAGGAAAGGCAAATACACACCCAGCTTTACAGAGATCATGCCAGAAATCGTGGAAGAGAGAACCCAGGCTGTAGGCAGAGGTGGGGCTTTGCGAGTGCGGCGCCCCCTCCTGTGTGTTATCGGTAGTACTAGAGCCGTCGCCTTCCCTATGCACCTCCATCTGAGAGGCCTTCCTCAACTTCCTTTAGTGTGAGGACAAGACAAGAGGAGCACAGCAGCTTAGAGGGATGTGAAGGGGTGTAGCGATAACTATGATGATGGCAGCTAGCTATAATAAAGTCCACTGAAGTTTAGAAACTGAAACTAGAAGTGAACTTTTTTGTAAATATTGTGAATGTTGTCTTTTGAACATTACGCTTATTAGGCCTTTTCCCACTGTTGGTACTTTTGTCAGTTCCTAGTACCTTTTTAGTTCCAGTCCCCATTTGAGCATGTTCACACAGAGCAAGAACTATGGACCGAAGCAACGCTTTAGGGTCTTTTTTTAGGGTCTTTTTTAGCTCTTGCTCTCTGGCAGGTACTTTCCAGTCAGACCAGGAACTTTTTTTGATGACACAAGCACATTTACAACATTAACTTTGTTGGAAACATTCTCACATTTAGACAAGCTTTCCTCATCCTTGAGAAAAATGTTTTAAAAGCAGCAGCTCCTATATGTAAATAGTACCTAAATGTTCCAGTCTGTACAGATTAGCATTAGCTAAAGCCAGTTAGCCCCACTTTCTTGCTGCGTGAACACAAACATGGGGACAGGTAGTACCTCTGACTAAACTGACAGGATGAATGCAGGGATTTAGTTCTTGGTACTTTCATCTGGGAAAACACCTTTTGTTTAAGAAAGCTATTAAAAAAGCTAACTAAAAAAACATTGACAGATATGAATGACAATAAAAAGTGATATTTGATAATTAAACCTTAATTACACCTAAAGTGCCTATGACAGATTAGATCAGTGTTTTTCCTAACCAGTGTGCCAGTGAACACAAGTGTGCCTAGGGGATGCTGCTAGGTGTGCCTTGAAAAGAAAAAGATACGTTTTTAGTATTTCGAACCTTGTAATCAGATTAGTAAAGGGAAATATTTGCTATTTTAGAATGTTCAGAGCAACTTTATCTAAAAATGAAAGTTAAACAATAATCATTTCCTAAAAGAAAGTTTAAATGAAAGCGTGATACAGAATGTTGATACAATTAAATCATTCTGTTTTCCCAAAATAGTTTTATTTGGCCATATTTGAGTAGGTCGTGTGACATTGAAAAATTTCAATCAAAAAATTGTTCAAGTAACATTTGGGCGACACTGGATTTTAGACGACATCGCATTCTCCCAGTTTAGCCATTTTTTAAGATTCAAATTGTATTTCCTAATCCAAAATGATGACATCACCTAGCAACCCTGTAACACAATGGACTGAAATTCCAATAATGCAACAGATATTTTAAATTTGATGACTGAAATACATAATATACTGTTTTATGTTCACAGGGTTGTAAAACGTTGCTATATATAATTTTTAAAAGATATAAAAGATAACAACTAAAAAATGTATAATTTATTGAATTTGGCAGTAAAATATTCTGATCATATATCTAACGTACAAGAAAATATTTATGTAACTAGGCAAAGTAGAAGGGGTAAGCTAAAATCGATTATTAATACTGTTAAAATTAGCATGACCTAATAGTATAAAATTCTTCCCAAAAAGAAATCCCACTGAAAATGTGATGTAAATGAGTGATTCTGAAAGTCTTAAATCCAGAGACACAGTAAAAGTGAAACACCACAGCAAACAGAGCAGCCTCAGTCTAACATCCACAACATTTATCACACGATTTGTTTTGGTTAAAGGGATTTGTCTTGACGCAAATCACTGTGATAAATGTGCTTCTTTAGTTTGTGAGTCAAAGAAGCTGATTTTCAAACCAATCAGAAAACAACTTTCCTCCTCTTTTCTCTGTCTCCACTTATCTTACAACCCTCTCCCTCTTTTTTTTCTTTCTCTGCTCTTCCTCTCTCTTCTCAATCTCTCCCTTTTCCTTTTTCTCTCTCTCTCACATCTCTCTCTAGGCTTCTTCTCTCCATTCTTTCTCTTTCCCTCTCACTCTCTTCCTCTCTCTCTCTCCTCTTTATCGTTCCCTTCCCTCCTCTTTCCACTTCTCTTTCCTCTCTCTTCTTTCTCTTTCTCTACACTCTTTCTTTCTTCTCTCCGCTTTGGTCTCTCTCTGTTCTGCTCTCTTCTCTTTTATAATCTTTTTCCTCTGTTCCTCTCTCTCTCTTTCACTCTCTCTCCTCCTCAATGCTCCCTTTCCTCCTCTTTCCACCTTCTCTTTCTTCTCTCTTCTTTCTCTTTCCCTACACTCTCTCCTCTCCTCTCTCTCTTCTCTCCGCTTTGGTCTTTCTCCTGTTTGCTCTTGTCTCTCTCACGCTCTCTTTCCTCTCTCCCTTTTTTCCTGTTCTCTCTCTCTTTCTATTTCCTCTTCCTCCCCTCTCCCCTCCCCTGCTCACCTGCGTCTCTTTCCTCCGCTGCTGGACACGGGTTTGGGCGTCCTGGTGGAGACGATCTGACAGTGCACTGTGCCCAGCAGAAGCATGAGCCAAATGGCCCGAACACTTCTGTGGCTGGGATCCCATGAGGCTGAGGGATGCTCAGGTACAAGACCGCTGCTGCAACTGAGGAAGCAAAGAGATAAAGTCATCGATACAGTGGAGAAGACTGGAAGTAATACAGACTAAATAGTTATTCAAAAGGACTATCACAAATGGATTCAAAGAAGCAAGGAGCAATATTTGTGATATTTAAAGAAGAAGAACAAGAGTAGTTTGTATTTTTTGACCAATTTGATATTTCATGACCAAGTGCAACGTTACTAACACACCTAATTGATCCTACTCTCCATCTGACCCTATAACATCATCATACTCTACAACATGAACAGAATCTTTAGGGGTTGCTGTATTACCTTGTAGCAGATAAAGTCCCAGTAGTAAGAAGAAATGCCCCTGGAGGTGACCTGAATCCACCATTTATAGAAGAATGGGAAGAAGACAACCCGCACGATGCCTTTTCTGGTCAGAGATGTCCAGGGGCTCTCCGGTTTGGCTTTGGCAAACGCTGAGCCTAAAACACACACACACACAAAGTCACAACACTGCACCTGGAATTTGATGATAAACAAGGTTTAAGTATCCCTGAGGGAAATTATTTGTTTTTGGAAGAAATGTTGAAAATCAAAATCCACAAATGTGGATGTAGAAACGTTTTTTACAACCAAATTTAATAAAATGGAAATAAAATGAATTAATAAATAAATAATACAATGCATACAGTACATAAAGACCAATTTAAATATCTTTAAGTGAAAACAGCTTCAGTTTATAAAGAAGAATTGTCAAAAAGTGTGATTCTGGTCTGGCTACAGACAGTAACTCTACTGGTCCTTCACCAAAGAAAATATTAGTGGCTTTAAAGTCAGACTTTCATCTGAGCTGAGCTTATTCTTACTTAAAATTTAAAGTAAACACGAAAACTATAAACCCTTAGCACAGAGTGCAACCATTTGTTTGTGCTCTAAAAGATTCTGGTACAGATTCAGGGAGAGCACAACTTATAAAAAGAATGAAAGGAGCAGCAGATAAATTATTAAAACAAGGACATGGTAACAGATGGTTGACCATGGGCACTGGTTTAATGGGGATCTAAATAAACAAAAAGAGATGGCTTCAAACATATTGAATTACTTCTGAGTTACAGGACTTTGTCTTCTTTGTCATTCAACTGACATTGTGTCTTTGGGAAAGAAAAATTCTCAGTTTGACACAGTCAATTATTTGTACAATAATACAATCTTAGTTTTGATTAAAATGACAGACTAAGTTTTGACTAAGGCCTTGTGGTAAACACAGGATAATAAAAATTATCTGACACGCAGCTTGAATGTGACATTTCTTACCTCGAACCAGGTCCACGTCGATGAGGTCTGGCTTCACATGGCCAGTCTTCTTTGGCTTGTTCCTTAAGCCCTGCAGGAGGCGACAGAACACACAGTCACTACTACAGCACTACTGTTACTGAAGGCTGGCCTGCTTCTCAACTGCTACACAAAATATTACTTAAGGGTTACACAGTTAAACAGCTGAGAAGCACTGGAGAACACATGGCTAATGGTGGAGCTAAGCCTGTCCCAAAAAGTCTTTCTGATGTGCAACAATGCTAAAAATGAACTTGTAAATATGATAAATATGATTAAAGAAAATTGGTTGAAGTAGCATATTTTGATTTGCCAATAGAACAAGTGGCTTTGTACGAGTTTTTTTTTCTGTTCTATTGATATTTTAATTTGCAATTCAAACTTTTGTATATTGTAGATTTGTACAAAAAAAAGTAAATATAGAACCTCAAGATTCCCACTTTACTTAATTGAAGAAAAAGTCATATTTATTGTGACAGGCCTAGGTGAATCTACACCACGAACATCTTCTAACACTGTGCACGGCTTGCCCAAATTTCCCATTAGGATGATCTACAAGCTTCAAACAGACATTAAAAACTATAGAACACTTTAGTTTTATAATCATCATGCACAAAAGCACACATTCTCTGGTAAAGTCATTATTACATGTCAAAAACCAACTTATTAGTCTAGTGCAGTGCTTCTCAATTATTTTTTGCCGGCCCCCCTGGGAAAGAGAAATATTTCGCGCCCCCCTACTCACCGCGGTGACTAAAAATCTGATTATTATCTATAAAAGCATATAAGTATATCTAAAAGTGTATCCTTCTTAACATAAATAAAGAAAAAAATCAGTATCAACTTCTACAAATTTCAACAAATATTAACTTTATTTTGTACATTTACACTTTGTACTGCAAAAGCAATTAACTAGCCAACTAAGTTAATATTATTTTTTTGCAGTGTTATTTTTACAGTGTAGTCAGCTCCACAGGCTGAATAGAAAAGGCTTTGAAAGCGGCGCTGGGCGCTGTTTATTCCACAAATGATCAGAGCCCTACTGTTTGTGTGGAGTAAAGTTGGTGAAATGATGTGGCAGATCAGGCGTTTTACCGCGGACACGCGACATCGCGGCGTATTGGCGCTGCTCTGTCCGGTGGAGCGAGCGCGCGGTGCCGGGCCGTTCTTTTCTGTGTGTGTCTGGCGCGGTGCGCGAGAAGCCCGGACCGCTGCACACAAACACAAGCGACGAGACGTGGAAATGTACCGACACCAGCACCACGATCAAAGCAGGGTAGACAAGGCGCGTGAACGGGACAGATTTTATGAAACGCGCTGATTCAGGACCGATAGGGCTGGAGCTTATTGATCTTGTGGACTGTTACGCGCCCCCCCTGGCATCGCATCACGCCCCCCAGGGGGCGCGCCCCACTATTTGAGAAGTACTGGTCTAGTGTTAATGGTGCATTCCCATCCTGTTTGTGCCATTTATATTCTGTGCTATTTACAAATCCAACGCAATGTGAACAAAAAAAAAGCTATACAGTAATAATTTGATAGCTAAACATGTAGTTCCAACACTTTGATTTTTGTTTGGAGCTATAATATTGTTTAAGCATATGCTAAAACTTGCAAATCAATTATTCCCACGCTCGGTAGATCAATACAAAGGTCTTGTTATGGTCCGTGTTATCGCTCCTGGTCTGATAGCAGAGTTTTACAGCTCCTCTTATCACCAAAAACAACGTGAACAGGTTCATTTGACAGAGAGAGAGGTGTGAGCTGTGGAACTTCTGTGTTTGGGCTTCAAAGGTGTGGATCAATACTGAGGCCAGTTACAGTCATGTTCTGTACAAGTATAGCTCTGACTGATACAATGGTTCCCAATTTGAGGGCCGGGGACCAGGGGGGCACCAGAGATTTCACAAGTTCACCAAAGCTTTGTCTGGTCAGAAAAAAAAAAAAAATTCTATGATATATAGGCCTCACTTGTTTATAAAAAGTCTATGAGAACCTATAATTTAGTCGCATAATTGTTGTACAGAGCGCAGGGTTCAAAGCATGGAAAAAAAGTTGCAGCTTTCAGTTAAAAAATGACAGTATTTGTTAATAATTCATTTAGATCAAAGAATATATTTTTGTGTGTTACTCAATATGTTTTTAGAGTTAGCTATGAAGTAGGTGTTTGCACTTGGGTTTGTAATAAAATCAAACAATTTTTGAACAAAGAAAAAAAGATTAACAGCTTATACTGCAGCTTTTTTTCACTGTTTTTCTTTACTCTTTCTCCCTCTTATCTACATCCTTATATAGCTCTTTCTTTCCTCTTATCTTTGTGCCATTTTTAGCTTAGATAAACTACTACAAGTTGTACCATCTAAAAACACTATATTCATATTTTTCCATTGTAGCTGTGTGACCAAAAGGGATTTATATTCATCCATAATTATCTGTTTATTTTGAGTGATATTAAAAAAACAAGATTTGCTTTCCAAACATGCCCTTTTAGCAATGTTTGTCTCGTCTGACAATCCATCTCAAGGATCTCGTTTGAAAAGCATCATCTTTATATGATTCTCAACTAATTCTATTTCAACAACCTCCCAAATGAGTGCCTATTGCTCCACACTGGGCAGAGTAAACAATAATAAAAAACTGGCCTTGCATAAAGTCTATTTCCCTTTACTGTGCAGTAGATGGCGCTTGCTGAGCCACTGTAGAGATGAAAACACAGCTCTGTGCAGAAGTGTGCAGAGCTTGAGTTTAGCCTCAGCAGCTAAATATAAACCTGTTCACTTCCTAAAAAGGGTTCGATTCACACCAGTGTAAAACTACTGCCCAGCTTCTGTATTTTGATCTGTTTCTGACACTTTTATTTGATGAATAAAAAGTCACTCTTTGATCATTTGGATGCATCCTTAAAATTATTTATTTATTATTTTTAAAAACTCACAAACTACAATAAAACCGTTACTGGTTAAAAAAAAATAGCACTCAGATTATTCGTTAAATGAAAAAAAAAAAATCAAAAAGTTGCATAAACTCCAAACATTTTTTGTATGATTTTGCTCCTTTAAAAACAAAAACAAACATGTGTTTTAGACAATGTGTTTCAAGCACTTTTCATAGCTTTTAGAAGCATGCTGCTGGTATGCTAATGACAGTTAGCCAGAATGCCAACAACAATAACAAGCTGATTTCCTGGATTTGAGGGAACAAAGGAGATATTATTAAACGCAGAACACTGCAAACTAACAATATACAGCATCTGTGCTGGGGGTAAATGATTATTACAGTTATTAAAGTATTATTAACTATTAAGTCAAGAAAAGTCCATAATGTAATAAGTCATAATTTATAATCAGGAAGTTATTATCATTATCATTATGATTTAATTTATTGTAATATATACTGTTATATTTATTGATACAAATAATGGGCAGACATTTTTGAAAAAGGTATAATGCTCTAGGTTCATTAAATAAATTAATATTTAGGCTAAATATTGTTTTAAATAGTTACATATTTAATATATTTTTACGCATCTAGAAATACAATTTGCAATGTTTGTGTACTGATTTTCTTTAAAAAAATGCTATTTTGATCAGTTGTTTGTTCATACTCATGGCTACAAAGTGCTGCTTCACTCAGTCTGCTGTTGTTTTTTGACTCTGCAATGCATTGTGGTCTATATTGTAATGGCCTTTGTTGGACAGTACTTTTCGAAGTGCATTGTGGGAAAAGTTGAGTGCACCACTTTTTGACCTGCTGGACATTCCGACACCACTAAAAATTTGAGCTCAAAATAGTCAGGTCAAAGGTGGAAGGTCAGGCTAAACAGGTGAGATTACCTAAATGTTGGCTTTAAAAATGCAATTTGTCCTCACAGTGAGCCTGAGTTGAGTTTTTGATATTTGTAATTATAGTGGTAGGAAGCTAAAAAAAAAAAAAAAAGTAGCACAGATTAAGATCACATCATGTTTCCTGTTTCTTGACATCGTGAAGAATGAGCTGAACGTGGAAACTGAAAGTTGACTGAGGCCGCTGGTGCACAACCAAACACACACCTACACAGATTTTCAACAGTTCACTCTGACAGGCAGAGTTCACCACAGCTGCATTTCAAAAAGTTAACTCAACTTAAAAGTGATGTATTGTGTTGTGTTTTTCCATGTTTTTAGTATTACACAAAATAGATCAGTAGTTTTTAGTTTGTTCTTTGCAAAACACCAAATCGATCCACAAAACAAAACAGGTCTTTTGACTTTGAGTCTTTTGAGTTCTAAAAGTAACTAGAGAAAGGGTGGGGTCTGTTGTTGCGGAAGTGGAGGCGGACATCTTGCGAGGGGAGAGGCAGCAAAATTCTAATTGAAAAAAAAAATAAAAAAATAAAAACAAAAAACAAGATCACATAACTGATAGATTAAAGGGAGTTATTTAACATATAATAATATATTTATGGTCCAAATAATAAAGAAAACTTTTTCTGTTCATGACGGGTATTTTGTGAAATATTCAGCCTAAAAACTGTATTTAATGCAGAATTAAACTATAGTTGTGTGTGAATATGAGCATAAAAATGCATTATTATTGTGCTAACTTCACTGCCATTACTATAAAAAGAATAATTGTAAAAATTAAAAACATTTTTTCAAGATTCCTCAATTGTTTGGTTGAACAGAAGCATAAATACATGTACAAATATGAAAAGGTTCAATTATCAAAGTATTTAGGCAAAAAAAAGTCCTATTAGTAGATCTTCAGCAGATACTCCCTGCACAAAATGGCCCCCAGAACTGTACATTTGTTGCTATAGGTTACAATAGCCCTTGACCCTTGTGTTTTCCACTTCCTGGGCGAGCAGACGTGCACAGTTTCATCACTAAAATACTCACCAGAGAAATAAACTTTTGAGAGGACAGAGATGGAAGAAGGGATGAGACGGACAGAAAATGGCAACCGAAGTCAGGAAGGAGGCAGAAAGGAAAAGGTTAAACGGACAAAAACAGGAAAAATAATAATGCTGGAAAAGAGAAAAGTTGTGAGAACAAGAGGTCAAGAGAGAAGATGTCAACATAAAGGAAACGCAAAATGACAAAAAAAACAACATGCAAATAGTGGGAAATCTGGGGTGAAAATAAAGAATGTTTGAAGGGTGTACCTTGATTTCTCGCTGCTCCACAGACTTCTCCCATATCTGCTGGTCATAGGCGCCAATCTGAAAAGAGAGAGAAAAAAATCATGTCAATTACTGACTGAAGTTTTTATAGTTGTTAAGAATGAAGAAGTCACAATTTTTACACAAAGTAACCCAGACAAAGCCAAAAAAAGACACTTCACAATGCCCTAAAGGTGTATATGGACAAAGTAGTGTTTCCATCAAAAACTCAAAACTTATCATTTACATCACTGCTGCTAAAAAAAAACTCTTTTCTCAGATTATAGCTTAGTTTGGAGCCTGTGCATAGACCAGCTAATGAGTATTCAATTACTACATTCGTTGTTGAGTATTGTTTCAGTTAGGATTAAATTATTAACTTGTTGCAGCGTTAGTTCATTCCTTCCTACAACATTATTGCAATATTTTATTATACTTTATTATGGTTGTGTAACACAATCAGCCCGATCTTGCCCTTTTGTCTTAGCCGTCTTAGCCTTGGTCTTAATTATTCCTCTGTTGGCCACTAGTGGCTCTCTCCAAGCTCTATACACTGTCAGTATAGAAGGCGTGGCTTCAGCCAGATGTGGGGGTGCAGTTTTTTTCATTGAACCTGACACATGCTCACGCCTGTGACAAGTGAGCAGCTGCTTTAGGATCACAGGCAAAAGTGAACTGTAGCAGCAGCTTCAGTTTGGAAAAAAACTGTAATAATAGAAATCTATTTGGTGAAAGTCTATTTACTTGACAGATTTAACAAGTAAATAGACTTCAACAGGCTTTATGTAAAAGAAAGACACATTTTAGACAAGTTTTAAAGTCTCTCAAGTAAATAAACTTTCACCAAATAATTTCTATTATTACACTTTTTTCCAAACTGAAGCTGCTGCTACAGTTCTCTTTTGCCTGTGATCCTAAAGCAGCTGCTCACTGTCACAGCGTGAGCATGTGTCTGTTCAATGAAAAAAACTGCACCCTCACATCTGGCTGGAGCCACACCTTCTATACTGACAGTGTATAGAGCTTGGAGAGAGCCACTAGTGGCCAACAGAATCTGAACTCGAATATGGTCCTTGGGGAAAAACAGTTGCTCATTATCTAGAATGTGAAGGAAACCTATTACATGAATCTTGTCGGAGAAGGATCCGCAATATTACAGTATATCCCCAAACTAAATTCAAAGTTTTGTAATACCATTTGTGCGAATTTTTTAATAAATATCATTAGATTTGAATTTTTTATGGGAATCCACAAGAATCTGCGCAGCTTTGGTCAAACGGACTGAAGTTGGTGTAAAAAGTTGTATGCAACAAACTCAGCGAGTCCTGAACAGAACCCACCTTGGAGTCAGAGTACACACGACTAGGGCTGGACAATATTGACAAAAATAAATATCAGATTTTTTCCATCTCGATTGCCCAGATCTACACACATTAGAAAAGAGCGACCTAAATGCAAACTGTAGACTCTGCAGAGGCTAAAACACTCTATGCCAGAAGGAAGACAACATTATTTTTAAATGACTCCGTCCTTCAAACGTGTTTCTGAGTGAGAATCACATGGACCAGAACAAATAAAAGAGTGAAAGCACACAAGACAGCCATGTGACAGTCAGAACCCATTTTCACACTAAACATGCTTTACAGATGGAGCACTGATATGTGTAAGAAATGACAATTAGAAATGACTGAATCTCAAACCAGTTTAAAATTGAATTATCCACACCACTCACAAGACAAAACGGTTCCACTTAAGTCAACAAAATAGAAGTGAGTAGAATATACTAGACCTTTAGCATCTTAGCTGAACTCTGTGTGCTTTCTTTAAGACGACTGAACACGTCTAGTTTCTGACAAAGACGTGAAAATGCAAATACGGATAGTTGAAGAAAGCTGCTTGACATTGTCTAAGTTCTTTTGTCAGTTGAAAGCATTTTTCTACAACTGCTGAAACGACGACATGCAATTAAACGAACAAGTTGCTTGGAATTGCTGAGATTCTCCATCACTACGACATGCACTTTACACATTTTTACTCTTTGCGTATTTGTGGCTCAACCTGCTCCTGTGTCAGGCTCAATATAGTCCAATTTATAAAACGTCAAATGTTGTTAAATCTGTGCTTTTTAATGACAACTAATGCTGCTTTCACGAGAAAGTAGGGCAGTTCAGATGATTCAGGTTGGAGATTTCTCTGAGGGCGAGCTTGTTTAACTTATTTATGCTTTTAATCAGACGCAGACAACACATTCTTTAATGCTTATCACTACATGTTTTGGGGTAGAGAAGTTGCTTACTATAGTTTTTAAAGCATAATGTTCACTTAATATGATAAACAAAACACAACATAACACATAACACAGTTCTATGGGTAGGGCTGTGCAATATCTACCGTATACCATTATTCGTATCATCATCATAATAGTGACTAATTCCAGTGTTGCCAGTTTTCAGAGATTAAAAAGTGACATTAAGTGATTAAAAAGGGAAAAAAAGCCAAAACAAAAATCTTACTTTAAAGCACATTTTGTAATTCATATTTGTGGATCAAACATGAAAAATGGCAAAAATTCTCAACCCTTGACTGTCAAAATTCTTTCGACATTCTAAATAAACAAACCCAAAGTTCCTATAAAGATAGAGACTTGGCAACTGTTGGCAATTTTATCTGATTTCTCTAAAACCTTGAACAAAAGTAAGCCATGTCAAGACATCGGGCTAAAACAAGAATAATGAAAGAAGTAAACCATAATAATTTTATGTGTGTGTGTGTATATATATATATTTATATTTTTTGCATAAACTTGAAAACATGTTTTGGCTTTTTAAGCACGGTTTGGGTCAAAATTGGGCTGGGCGATATATCGATATATGTACTGGACAAGATATGAATTTGGCCATATCATACATATCAATATATTGTATCACTGGTGAAAAAGAGCTCCAAAAACTGATGAAAAGCAGTTACAGTTACAAAAAAAGTGACAAAGAGAGGAAGAACATCAATTCAATTTTCTTTCGTTGTAATAGTCAAGTTATAAACTTGTGCTATTTGTTTTACTCAGCAAAAGGCACGACTAAAATTAATTTATTCAATGAATTTACCTTTCTACTTTCTAATTAGCAGACTGTAGGCTTAGAAAAAAAATCACTTAAAAAATATAATTTCAGAGATATTGAGATATAGGTTGTATATTGAGATATAAACAAAATATATCGAGATCTACATTTTTGTTGATACTGCCCAGCCCTAGGTCAAAGACAGTCAGATCAAAAACTAATTTTTAGCTTCAGAGCATTGGCCACACTCCCTTTTAGTCGATTAATCTGTTTACAGGACAGGATTTTAGTGGACCAAGAATTTCTTTGGTCGACTACAGCCCATAACATCTTACATGTTATTAATGTATGCATATATAGGTCACAACCTGTTTCAGAGACCAGGTTCATCTAAAGTGCAGTTTACATTACAGGTTCAGTGTTGAAGCCAGCATTTATCAAAATCTGCTACAAGTGTAGACTGGACAAACAAAGGAAAGCCAACTGTCACAGACTGTTGAGGGATCCATACAACGCCACGTGAGTGTGAAAAACGTGCCAACACTTCACACTGGGTCGGTGTTTGAAAAAGCAGATGCAGAGGTAAAGGGAGGTGTTGAAAGTGTGAGAAAGGGACAGATTCTGGCGTAGGAGTAGATACAGACAGAAACAGCAAGGTCAGTTTGAAAATATTTGTACTGTAGAGATAATAGGCCGAGGTTATGAGTGCATACAAACAACAAGATTCACAATAATCCAAGAGACCATTTGAGCCTGGTACTGATGTGCCATTCTAGCTTAATAAGGCAGTAAAATAAAATGTGTATTTTTGTGGTGTAAGAGTCACATGTGTACTGTGTTTCCCACAGAACAAAACAAAGGCTGGTGAAGATTATGGCACAAGCAATTCTTACTTCATTCTTTGTATTTACTACATTTAGCTGAAGAAATGTCACTTGTTGACTCTATTGATCAAAGTAACACTGAAAGATAAGCTATACATTGATTTGGTTCTTGATAAAACCAAGAACGTCTCATTGCTGTGACAGTCAGACACAAATGCCGCAGAGCAAAACTGATAACTTTGATCTATGAATATTTAATTTATGCACAGAATGCTAGTTAAGGGACAATACTCTTGTTGGATATCTTGTTAAAGGTATCTATTCCAGGTGGAAATTAGTCTGCAATGTTTTGACTCTATCCAATAATGAGCTGTTTGTTCACCAAACTCCACTAAGTTAGTCTGCTATTGTTGTTAGCTTTGCAGCTAACTAATATTAGCATGCTATTAGCACATTTACCTCCTAACAGCTGTGAAAAATACTTAAAATACCTTGTGCTGAACAATTCAGAGGCTCAGAAGGAATTAGGTAAATGAGCTAAACTTGTGGACTGATGTAGGAAGCTAAATAAAGTAAAGAGAGAGAGAAAAAAAATAATTATTTTTGTTTGGTTACATTTTAAGAAACCAAAAATCAGATATAAGCCGTTTAATAATTCCGAGGGCCATGTGTTCAAAGTCCCCCAAAAATGTTTATAAAAAAATGACCATGAGAAATTTGTTTTAACAAACATTTCTCATTGAAAATGCATCGGAGTGATCATATAAACAATAAACCCTTTAGAATGCACTTTTTTTTTTTTTTTACAAACATTGAAAGTGTCTATTTGACCCTTGTACATTTGTGTGACAAACTGGACAAGTGTACAAGTCCATCTGATGTCAGTAAGACATACTTCCTCACGTAACCATATTTTTAAAAACACATATGGCCTTGTTTATCAATCCAGGTGCAAAACTGCAGATACAAACTGAAACAAATAAAAAAGAAACAACTACCCAAGTTCAAGATTACATTTATACTTCCTGTGTGTTTAACTTATTCTACACGTGAAGAAATGTTTGATAAATTAACGAGTGAAGTGACTGAACCAGCAGTGTTTTTCAGCTTGTAGGTCAGACTGTGAGCCTGCTGCCAGTGGAAACTCTGCATTTATAATGTCGCTTCATAAAATCATAATAAACAAGAGAGAAAAAGAGAGCAGGAGGACAGGGTGGAGGAGGTCAGAAAGAAGTGTGAAGAACAACAAGAATCAGACCAGACACAGACCTGGGTTAAACATTTCCATTGTGCTGCCCAAACATGTTTGCACCTGTTCAGTCCGACTCACACAGACGCAGCTGGGACGGCTTAGCATCAGAGCAATTATTACATAGGTTGTTTTTTATGAATCCAGATCTATTCAGGTCAAGGGATTTGCACTAGAGATTATAGGTGATAGTAATGCATTATGATTTGGAACAAGATAATACTAATTTATCAATTTAAAACAGTGTTAAAGTTCTTTATTGCTAATTTGAGGGACAAAAGTCTGTCAGTTGGCTTGTATATTTTCAGAAATGCTAACATCTTGCTGGCATTTCCTGTTAAGTTCATCAGCCTAAAATGAAGAAGAAAAAAATAAATACATTCTGTAAGATCCAGCAGAGAACAGTGAGTTTTGGTTTGGTTTTATCTGAGAAAACGCTAAATGCTTTACAAATCAGAAGAATGGCCAAGGCCCAAAGTGTGTATATAAAAGGATGTGTTTGTGTCTAAATGCTAACGCTAAAGCTTCACAATTTGAAACTAAACAGCTTACATGCACACAGTCAAGTACAGTATAACAATAGAATGTGCATTGAAAAGATTCATGATAAAACAGTGAGCAGTATTTTGTCTTGAAAGAATAACTCATTTGCATATTGGGATGATACTAATTTTCCACATGACTGCAGCCGTTCAAACCCTCATGTTGTGAAACGTGCCGCTGAAGGACGCTCAGAGGACAGACCAGAGCCGACTGCAGAGAGAGCACAGACTGGATCTGATTACACAAAGTCATCAATATAATCCGGATTCTCTCTTTAACCGGGCAGTCACAGATTATACTGGTATCATTTCATCCTCATCATCATCCAAACTACATTTTAAACAGAGCTGTCAAACTGGGCAGTGCTGAAAGTGAGAGAGTGGCACAGTCAAATGTGATTGGTCGTCACAGATATCTGCAGCAGGTGTTTGCAGACACACTTGACTATTCAAGGCAGTGCAACGAGAAATGTTATTGGTCAGTTTAGGAGGATGCACTGATACTGGAATTGAATAATGTCTGAAATTTTGTTGTATCGAATATCGGCGCAGTCAAAATCCTGACCATAACAAGGCTATTTACTTGTTTTATTATTTACACAATAAATAACAGACACATAACACAAAAAGCTTTTTCCTGTATTTACACTGGCGTTGGTCATATCTGCAGATTCTTATAACCAAATTATCCAAACCAGTATCTGAACAGAAAAAGCTGGATCGGTGCATTCCTGAGTTGTCAATTATATACAGATTATCAGCAAAAAAGTTTACGTAGCTCTATTCCCATGAAATAAGTTTTACTCCATAATATTTGAGTTTTCTCTGTGCATTTGGATCAAAATAACTCAATAATTAACTTGTTTTTTACAGACCCTATTACGGAAATTGTGAGCTGCTATACAATAAAAATATAAAAATATCATTTTACTTCATTCCTGTTTTCTTTTAGCGTGAATTAACAATGCATTAGCAATGTTGTTTCTGGACAAAAGGCTTGAGTGCCTTGAAAATGTGACTACTATTGTTGGAAAATCGATCGAAAAGTATGCAGCAATTGAATCGAAAGGCCAGAATCGATCTGTTTTGCTCATGCAGTCACTGACTTAAACACACACTCTGTAGTTGTATAACACAAACAATAAAAAACATGCTGTATGAAGAAATGAAGCGTGAACTTGTGCAACACTTGACTGAATGTGCTGTATTATGTTGCGTTAACCGATGGTGAACCTCTAAATATGGACACTAAATATTACTGTTTACTGTTCAAATGTTGATGAAAAAGTTCTGAGCACAAAAAACGGTGGCTTTGTTTTAAATTTCATTTATTATGGTTTACTTTGTGTATTAAGGTAAAAAAAAAAATTTAATAGACTGACAAAATTTAACTTTGAAAATTGTGGCCGCAAAATTGAAAACTGAATCAAATCGTGACTTAAGTGAACTGTCCCATCCCTAGTGACTACATATCTAGAATACAGTATATGTAGAGACCATTTACCATGAATACAAAATACATTGTTTGTATGTTACAGCAGCCGACTGTGGCGTGTTTAGTTATTCTTATCGCCCAGGACTAAGGATCAGCAGTTCTTATCTTGAATGATTTGTCAGTCAAATGTACAGCGCAAAGTGAAGGTGCTGCAGAGGTCACCATGGTGACGGAGCGTGGAGGAGAGGAAGGGATTACGTCGTGGAGAAGGTCTGTGTTACATAACTATACAGCCTCTGCAGTGTATGTGTGGGGAGAGACAAAGGAGAGGGATGCTGCTGCTGCAATCTGTCTGTAAAGATCAGGACAGAAATGTGAGGTGCATCATCAGCATTTGTGACATGTTGACTTTTAGATATAAAAGTCATTATAGTCAGGATTGCTTCATCAACTTACAGTATATGACACATTAAATATTAGCTGAATCAAATCACAAGTCCACAGAGGTTATGCAGATGGCATCGCAGCAATCTAAATGTGAGAACTGGGTGACAAAAATGCATGAGGGTCAATGGTGAGAAAAGACGTTTTCTTCTGTCACTAAATAGATATGAAAATGCAGTCTGATGACAAATATAAACAAACACAACTTTGCTAAAGACTGAGTTAGTATCTGAATGATCATATAAATATTGGTCGTAAACATCAGAAAACTTTCTCTCACATTTCCCAGTGACAGATTTTGGTGTCAAACACATGACATTTCTCTTTTTCAAAAAATGTTATTTTTAGTTAATACATTGATTTATTATTTATTTACTTGTTATGCAGCAGCTAAAAAGTCCTAAAGCTCCACCGATCTGTAGCTGACAAGCTACTCATCGCAACCACAGAAAGCTATTTTCAGTTTTCATTTCAGTTTTCAGGTGTTCTTCTCTTAGTTTTGCAACACATTCTGGGAAGTGAGGACTATTCTTCAATTAAAATTATGCCAGCAGATAACTTTTAAAGTTCTTTTGAATGTTAGAGTGGAGAGACAAAGTATTGGGGCGCCTTAGAAATACTAACATTTCTGCATGATTAATAAAATGTCATCAGATCTTTATCTAATCTTTAGCAAATTAATGCTGCAAAAAAGACATTTTTGTTTTTATTGAGCATTTTAGTGAGTGTTTTGTGAGTATTAATTATTGTGAGTATTTGTTCCAGTAAAACCTAAAAATCTGTGGTAATAATGCCTTGCCTGGAGAATCCAGCCTCACCGCTGCACCAGCGGATGAGTCTGGTCGCCCCCCGAGTCAACTGGATTTCTAGGGCGGAACAAAGCTCACCTAACAGACAGCGAAGGGAACCAATCAGAGAAGAGCATAAAGGCTTTTAGTGCCGTAAGCTGTTGGGATTTCTCTCGCGCTGTCATCTGCCGGTAAGGGCGTTCCCCTTGACCATCTTGAACACGTCTATTGATGCGATGTCTTTTTGGTCATTTAAAACTGCATTTACCGGTGAATGGAACAAACTCTCGGTTTTCCGGTGCGCCATGTTGTTTATCCTTCCGCCGTGCTGCCTAGATCCATGCGCGCTGCGCACAGCAGGGACGTTGTTAGCAAAAACCACGTGACTGAAATAAACGATTTTCATTGCACGGTACGATCTGGATTTCGAAGGAAACGCCCTTGGAGGGGAGGGCGACCAGACTGACATTTTCTCTGTGTAAAAATACAGAGAAATGTCATTCTGGATCCCAGGCAAAATAATGCCATTATGCCACTGGTTGCCTTTTTTTCTAAATGAACAAAACATTGATATGACTCACATTTAAATAGAAATAAAACTCCATACTGTCGTTTGCATAATACTGAAATAACATTTACATTCAGTGTGTTGTTTTTTGTGTTGAAAGTTGTGAAAAGTGCTTCTAAAGTTATTGTGGTGAAGACTGTATACGTAAGGTAACTGGTGAAAACAATTTGAAGAGTTGTCTGGGAGAAGTGGAAATAAAAATGGTGTTGTTTGTTGACTTCCAGAAAGTTCCCTTGTGTCGTCTTGAGAGTGGAAAGCTCAGCTGTTTGCCTGTGGGCGTGTTATCCTCAGCCTCAGGGGTGAAGAGAAACTGTTTGGACAACCATACTTAAGTAATGATCTCTGAGCCAGTCAAAGGCACTATTCACAACTCGCCCAAGAGCAAGTGCCAAGTCATGTTAACGTCCACTCAATTAAAACATGCTCAGTGGATCTGTCATTACGCACGACCTTCAATAAAACTAGCTAAACTCTTCAAAGCCTGTTTGTTTTTGTTTTGTAGCCCTTAAGTAGTGTCAGCTTAAATGTAGTTATATCAAAGATGGACTATCTCACAGTGCTCATTCTATAAAGAAACAAAAGTGCTAATATGACCAATAATCCAAGCCGATACATATGAAAAAGCTCAGATATCCCACAGTTCCAAGTATTGTATTAGTGAGTACTCAAAGCAAATTTCTAATCCTATATCAACACTATCTTAACTTGAATGAGAATCTTTTTACAGACCTCACAGCTGTTTTTATGGCACTGTTTGAAGGGGACGAATTTATTTATGTAATCTACAATTTTTGCTAATTATTTTCAGTATTGGCCTGCACCCTGAGATAAAGTATCCATAGCGGTCTGGTTCCAAAAATTGTATTAAAAAACACTAATATCAACATTAGCACAAGCTTGTGTCAAATTAAAGCATGATCTAAATCTGGTAAAGACAGGGCTAATCCCTTTGTCACTTCTGTCATTCATTGGATTCAATTTTTAATATTTAAACTGCCAGAATCGATTAAAAAATAGCATTTGTATCATGATTTAAATGGAGTCTGTTAACCATGTTTTATATTTTGAGAAAGACGTGAAGTTTCGTACTTTCCACAGTGACGCTTTAGTTGGCAAAACATTTAAAACGTAATTGTCGGCATGCTGAACAAACACAAACAAGACATTGTATCTTGCTGTGTGAATGGGTGTGCTAACAGGTTTGATAAGAGCTTCCACCGTGTTCCTAAAAGCATTAAGAAGAAAGCCTCGACAGAAAAAACCATGGGCGCTAGTTTTTGGTTATGCGCCCACATTTTGATGTCACACGTTGGTTCGGCAAACATTCCTTCTCTACAATATTAAGGTCAAACCCACTTTATAAACATTGATTCAGCAGCCACACTTTAATAACAGTTACATAAGAATCAAGCAAACTATACATTTTGCTTTGCCAGGAATATCCTACACAGTCACAGCTTTCATTTTTCAATTAGTTGTTGTTGTCATTTGAGGTACACTTAAAAAAGGCTAAGTAAGGTAAGAAGTCCATAAGTGCTTAAAATTTTTCACTCGTTTTGAGTAAGTTATGTCCGTCTTAAGATATAATTTGCTGAAGAAACAAAATATGTAAAATATGTAGTTTTACTCAAAATAAGGCAAGAATAAGCGTTTTCTCACTTAACAGAAAAAAATGTCACTTCACTTGAAAAAATGAATATAACTTACTAGTGGCAAATCTTAGTGTAAGAAAGTCAAATTATGCCTAAAACAAAATACATTTTACTTCATTCAAGCCCTTTTTCGAATTAAGCTTATGTAAGTCTGTTCTTTTCCAGTGTAGCGCTGTTTTGCACATTTTGCACAATTTGGAGGTGTAAAGACTAGTAAAAACATAATTTTCATTTACTTTCATAATTGCTTTTCAATTTGAGGTTTCAGGGCATGTTTTGAAACCTAAATGAAGCCCAGTTAATGAGTATTCAAGTGTACAAGTAATCAATTAGTTGTGATTATTCGATGAACTTGTTGCAGGCCTAGTCATAGTCCACCATAACATCTTCCTATATAGTTGTTGTTTGGTCTCTTTTCACTGCTGACATGTTTGCATTAATCTCCACACGGACTGAAGAATGAAGAGAGTCACGTTTGTACCTAAAATAGACTTTAAGCTCAACATTTAAAATATCACCTCCTCACACGCCTTGGCACGCAGAGGTTTAGCAGGAGCTGAGTCACGTTCAGGAGAAGTCTCCGATTCAGCACAAATACAATGACAGTGTTATGAAGCCGAGGTAAGATGCGTGTGTCATAGAGGTGTGGAGAAAAAGTCAATAAGGTTTTTTTCTGGGAATATCTATTGAATTTGATCATCAGAAGTACTGTACTGTTGTCAAACTTGTCATTCTGGTCTTAAATGATCGTATTAAAAAGTTCTAGATGAGGCAGGCGTTTTTAATTTTGCAGCTGCCTTTGTAATTCAAGAAATAACAAACACAGACAGGTGTCAAAACCCAATCACGAAAACTTCCCTGGCTGAAACCAAACAGTATTGTCCTTACAGCCACTCATATGGTCTACAATAGAACATAGCTTTTATTTTTATTCCATAGTCATTTTGTGTTTTTTGTCATTTTAAAAAACTAATTTAAAAAGCTGCTCTTTAGAACAAATGCTCATAGGTTGTTCGGGTGAGGCCTTGACACACGCAGGCGCCCCAGTTGTCCGTAGCATTTAGGAAACAGTTTAATTGGACTAGTCGACATGCCTAAAATGAAAAGAAATAAAAATGTGACATTGCAATATACAGTAAATTGACAACTCTGTTTTTCTTCCAGTTGATTGTAATAAAGATGTGTAAAACTACTTTTGTTCATTCCTTGTGATTTTAAAACTGACATTCTTTTTATTTGAAAAATGCTTCACAACTTTCTGACTGAGCGGGAAAAGCCTGATAAGAATACATGATCAAATGTATTTAACTTTCTTGGGGCATAATTTTTTCTCCAGAAAGCATTTGTTTGGCAATAAAAGTTATAAAAAAGCTTTTCTGTTGTCACGGCAACAGTGCAAACTTTAGCTAACATGCAGCTGAAGATTTAGGCCATTTGTACTGTTGAACAACAAATCTTTGACTCATTAAAAATGTCTTGATTAGACATAGATAAAGTAAGGAGTTGAAAGATACAGCGATATGCAGTTTGAAAAGTAGTAGCCAAACAAGAAGTTTTACAGTTTCTTTATTTTAAGAAGCCAAACGAACACCTCGAGCAGAGAAAGTGTGGCACCTCATGAGCAGGGCCATGTGATGTTTTTAACACAGACATACTGTATAACTTATCCAAGAGTATCACTTTCTCCTGTGATATTAAAAGACCCACCACAGGCCGTTTTGTTAGTCTGGTTAAGTCAGCTGATGCTGAGTTTGAAGCAAATCTCGAGAAGTGGACCTGCACATTGTGCTGAGTCACTATTTTGATGACCTGAGAACTGACTTATTAAAATAGACTAAAACTTCGAGACTTGCCTTGGACTTGAACCCCAATAACTCAAGACTTAACTTGGAGCCCTGTCATTTT
Organism: Mugilogobius chulae; assembly: GCA_038363315.1. Lineage (NCBI taxonomy): Eukaryota > Metazoa > Chordata > Actinopteri > Gobiiformes > Gobiidae > Mugilogobius > Mugilogobius chulae. The sequence continues at coordinate 25,782,859 of CM076401.1, read as the reverse complement.
AGAAAAGAGTCTTTAATTTATGCAAACAAACACGTCTCTCCTGCTTTATTATTTGAGGAGCTACAATGACTTGTTGACTAAATTACAAAGTTGAGTAGGAAAATGACAATGCGCCAAACATCTAAAATTTTTGTGTTGGGTTTTTTTTTTCAACACAATTTTCAACCTCATTTGAAACTATTTTCATTTTGGCTGCCAAACATCTGCATTAAGTAACAGTGGCTTGTAGAATGCAGTGATGTCAGGTGAATGCAATCTGGCAATTGGTCCAACTAGTTTTAAGGTTAGCAAAACAACAAAGGAGGTTTCATAATCACGCCAGTGTAAGTCTAAGGTTAGACTGCACTTTTCATTATATGTAGTAAACTTGAATAAGTACTAAATATTTTACATACTTTTTTTTTCCAGCTTGTTATTGGTGACTTTGATCAGTTATTTCCTAGCAACCATAATGTATAAAGTGACAAAATCCAAATATACATTACACAAAACATAAAATTAGCGCCTTGTCAGAAAATGTGTCAGTCGTGTGTAAACTGTCCCAGCATTTTTGATGTTGCAAGCAGAAAAATTATGTTTCTACCATGCTCTACTTTCTGCATTTGCATCGTGTTGTCCATTTATCTTCAAAAAACCTCCAACGTGAGCGATGTAAACTATATGATAAATGTTTACGACTGGGACTAGACTAGGACTGTCACATCAAATGAAGTCCTAATTAGAACAACAACATAAGAAGCTGTTATATGCCTGGGTCAGAATGACAATAAAGTGACCTATAAAGAAGCTATCAGGGTGAGTGCACATGCTGCTAGTGTCTGGTTCCATGTTGACGTAGAGAAGGTTGAAAATAAACCACTTGGATTAGTCCGTTGGCTGCACACACAGCTCTCCTTCTCTCATGTAAACAGTGTGTTATGAACGTCAGAGCCGGGGGCCCTGGGGACAAGCTGCAGGTGTGAGCCAGGTCATAATGTCATCACTGTGACCTCTGACCTTGCACGTTCACAATGCACAGGTCTGATGCATAATGTAAGAGCTAGTGGAGACAATCTCAGAAGAACTTGCCTGCTTTATTAGGAAGGAAACGTTTCTTTGTGGATGTCAAAACAAAAATTTCAATAGTGATTTCAAAATTAAGAAATTTACTAAAATTACAAAAACAATGTTGATGCCACAATAAATATATATTTTTTTAGATAATAGACTTACATTACAAAATTTGAAATCAGAGATAGAATAGAAAGATAGAATACAGCTTTTTCAGCTTTACTCATATCAGGGTAGGGATTCTTTTCAAAACACAGACCTGTTAAATTATGTATTGTGCTACTACTGTATGTTAATCCATTTCAAACATTATAAGTCAGGCAATCTCATTATGTCCAACCAGGATACTGGCTGAACCAACATGGAACCAATAACTGATGACAGCAAAACTTGATGGATTGGTCCAGATATTTAATCCCAATATTGCACCAGAGCATCACTAATTATAATGTTGTTGTTGTTGACTAAAGTTTGTCTTTGCGAATATTGAATCTAGGTCAAATCTGCAGACCTCCTCCAAAAAAATTCCATTCCTTAATAAACCGCCTTACTTGTGATTACATGAAAACAATAATAGTTTAAATGACCTATGTTTTACAGAAGTGTACCTATAATTTGGATGATTTGGTACCTTAATGATTGTGGTTCTGTCCTCTATTGTTTGCAGTCAACCTGCAGCCACTTGTCTGGGTTTGAGAAAAAAAAAACTTGCCCATTCCTATATTCTGCTAGGTAAGTCACAGACCAGAAGAAGCTTGCACTACATGTTATCTGTAGTTTGGCATTTTTGAAGTTAGTAAATAGAAAGGGAAACAGGAAAAGATTGTCCTCATCAGAAGTCATACATTACAGATTAGAATTTCCACTGAATCATCACAACTATTACTTTCCAAACACTCAATGAAACAAGGGTCCAACAACCGCAAAGGCAGAGGACACGGGGACAGGTGGACAGGTGTAAGGTGAGTGGAGAGGGGGGCAGTGTGGGAGTCCAGCAGAGGATCTGATATCTGAAACCATGGAACAAGACGAAACACGACACGCCAATGTTTAAACCAGGGCCTGAAGTCCACACTGCGACAGCGAGGACAGATACGTTCTTATTAATCGACGGTTAAGGATATTAAAAGTTTTGATTGTCCTAAAAACATAAACAAACAGGACAATGACTTGAAGCACTTTTCACAGCTTTCAGAATTGAGTGAGTTTTACTGACGCTAAAAAGCTAATAACAACATAGCATGCTAACACCACACTTCTTGACTTAGAAAGAACAGGTACGTAAGTAGAAGTAGACAGGCAATGCAAAGTCTGCGTTTATAACACATCTGTAAATCCAGCTACTTTAATCTATTAACATTTTTGCTAAAAGCTTGCAACGGATAAGCGAGTGATTAAACTTTTGTTAAGTACATCTATCACTGCGTCTTGACAATAAAAAATTATGAATGAAACTGGCATTTTTTTGTCTGTTTGTTTGTTTGTCTCCTGTAGTTTTATGATGGTAGCTATTCTGAACCAGAAAGGATTATGTAGCAATTAGAGGTAAAAAAAGATGTCTTTGCAAATAATTTTTGGGAGATTTACACATAATAAATATTTGTGTGTATGACTTAGAAATAACACCATTAACAATTATTATTATAACAATTATAATCAAGAGACAGAAACACATCAGTGCTTTTCTAGTTAGTTTTATGTTTCATTTTCATTAGATGTTAGCACATTAAAACATTGCGAAAATAAATTTTTGCTTTAATTTTTGCTAAGAATGTATCAAATAGATTTTTGTCAATAACATCCAGATCATAACAATGTTATAGTAATAGGCATGCATATCTAACCAGCATTTTTAGAAGATCGATAGCAAAATTACATTGCCATTAGAAGTATGTATACTTCTTAGTCCAAGAGGTTGTTTAACATGGACAGTAGAGCTGGATCAATTACAAGTTATTAACAAGCAGGGTGAAAGTCATTAATTGTCAAGATTGCATAATTTTGGATTTGGTTTAGTAGAAAAATTGTTCTGTCAAACTTGATAACTTATGTTCCTTGCAAGTTCATGGCAAAAGTTATATTATTTTAATTTCCAAGTTAGTTCTGCAAAGATTACTCAACAAACTGTGCTTAGTCCACAATGAAAAATAATCCTACTTTAACTAAGACAGCAGCTAAATGTTAAAAACCAATTAAGGTCACTATTATTGAGACGATAATGTATTTTTAAAAATGCAACTATAAAAAGTAATTTGACCAGTGACAAGTATTTCAAGTTTTGAGTGTCATTGAAGTATCATGGAAAGTCAAACACCTTTGTCTTTATCTTCAAACGCAATAATGACAACAGCAAACACTTGACATTTTCTATGTTTATCAAATGCAAAACCAAAGCCAACCAAAGCAAATGCAAATAGACAATGTAGGCTTACCTTTTTCTGGTACCACACCACGGCATCTTTCACTTTGGAAGCCATTTACATTATATCTTGTCCTGCCGGCCTAGGGCATCTTAGGCTGTAATAAACACACACAGAGAGAGAGAGACAGAAGAGAGGCTGGTGTGAGTGACAGAGTAATTACACAGGAGAGGAGCGGGTCGTTTTATACCTGGACGCAACGTGGATGACACAGAGGGTGGAGTTATAAACACACTCACATAATTCTGACTGTCTTCTTTATTAACTAACACAGCACACATAATCGTATCAGACAAGAGTGTAAGCATTGTTCCCCAGACATCAGACGAAACAAAACAAAGCAAAGCAAAGCGTGAATCACCTTTCGTAGTGTGGAGCATATTTAAATCAAGTGTGGTGTTGAAATGTTTGTGGTGCTTTGGTGCAGTGGGTGACGGTTACCTAATAATGACAAAAGCAACGCAAAATGAAGTATTCTCAGCCTGAGGGTTTGAAAAGAGGGAGACAGTACTTCTTTTCAGACGGCAGGAAGGCAAAGGAGTGACTAAATATATATTAATATTGTGTGTGAGTGTGTTTTTGGTGATGGACGGGCTGATAGCGTAGACTGGCACCCACACTGTCTTTCGCAGGACGATGTGGTCACACTTAATATGGTTTATTACTACGGTGAGCTATCACACCTCTCTCTGGATCCGACTTTTAACTTGGCCTGGTAGTGGCACACCCTTGTTTCTATGGAGATATGGAAGTTTAACGACATACTGCAAAAGCGTCAATGGGCAAAGCAATACTAGAGATGAACCCATCTGAAACTGAGATCAAATATTCACGATATTGGGCAGGATTGGTCACATGATATCGGTCCAGCCAAAATGCTCACGTGTTTTTAATTGGACACAATAATCTCAATGTTGATCCAGAACATCTCACAATATTTGAAATTTTATGCACATAAAGTTGTTAAGTTATCACATGTATAATAAGTAACAGTTACATAACACTATATGACAACTTTTCTTATGTTTGAGAGTTACATCAGTGTCTACACTAGTATCGGTTGATATCTGGTGTCAGTATATACCTAATGCCAAAGTATCAAAATTGGTATTGGAACTGAAGGAGATGGATCAGAACATCCTTAAGCAATACCATATCTAACACACTTCATGGTGCACCTTTATAGCATTGCCTAAGCCAGCAAAGATGAAACAACCAACACTGATTTGTTTATAGTGTTTTTGATCAAACTCAGCAGCAGACCTACATCAAGACTTGAGAACAGTAAACATCGGGTACAAATTGGGTGTTGAATGTCATGGTTTTCCAAAATTTGACTCAAACCTGTTTTGTGAGTCATAGCCCACTGTGCTAGTGGACATTATGTATGAATGTGTTTATGTGATGAGTGATGTGGGTCAAAGAGGTCATCATCACAGACTCACCAACATTCTGTCAGTCGCCCCGATGGCACCTGTGTCTATGTGACTTATCATGACTGAGAACAGAATGAATAATGTAATGTAAAGAGCATCTTGAGCAGGGACAACAACAAGTGTGTCTGTCTCTTTCTCCTATGTCTGTATGTGATACTGTGTCTTATGTAAGACAGTGTAAGGTTTGTCTGAAGAAACCACTGTACTCACTGTTCTCTGTGCCTCACACACTGATTGAAATCTACGTTCTAAGTTTGATTTGAAACTGATGGATTCTAGCATTTTGAAGCAAATCTTTACAATAACTACAGAATTAAACTTTAAAGTAATTAAAGTCTGCGTTCTTTTCAGATCATTTTACATGCATTATTTACATGTTAATGATGCCTGTTACATAACTCCTGTATGGCAATTATGGCAAATAAGTAAGCTATGATTGCTTAAGATTTGAGGAATAAAAAACTGACCACTTTTTGTTTGGTAAATGAAAAGTGTCTAAAAGTGTTGCACCCAACATCTGGGGGATGTAAAAAACGATTTCATTTATAACTCCGTATAGCTGTCACCTAGCACTTAGCTTATTTTCTACTTCATTCTGAGCCTCATAATTCTTCACCACAACTGGCCAACAGAATTTGAGCTAAGGGAGCCAACTCTCGCTTAAAAAAGGGACATTACTGGGTTTACTTTGGCATCTTTTGTTTTTAGAACTAGAAAAAAAAATATTTTTGGTGAGGAAGCAATGTTAGAACAAGATTAAGAACTAAAAAACAAACAATTTTTTTATAACTCGGCTCCATTTATGTCATTTTCAACTATTCAACTAACAACTTCAACAGACTGAAAACTATGATATCACAAGAAAGTCATAATGAGAGAAATGTGAGAACGTGTCATGTCCTCTTTAACTGCCGTTTCTCTCTGATCACGATTCGTTTAGCTGCTTTGGGACCTACCCCTGTAACAAACGTGTCAAACCCCTGAGCTGCGGCTGTGAGGGCTGTTTCCGGTTGTGCTGCAGCTTTATCGTAGGTCCCATACTTTAACACATTTTCTGCTGATCTTTAGCCCGACTCACCACAAGCTGCAACTGTTGATAAAGTTCACACAGCAAAGACAAGCAATATTTAAAACAGATGGAGGGCAGCTAACATGATTATTGTTTAAATGGATTGGTTTGTTATGAACAGACAAAATATTATGTTTTTGTACTTATAAAGGCTCATTTATGCTTTGATTTTAATACATTCTTGCATGATGGAGAACTGGTAGCTCTCAGGCTATAGGTTAGAGACCTCTAGGCTAAAAAGTATTTGTCATTGTACTAAAATTTCAATAAAACAAAGGTTTGATCATAATTCATAAGTCTGATGCAGGCGTTTGCTATAAAAGCATTGTATTCTGTTGAATATACCATGCTTCTGTTTCCTAGAAAATCCAGACATATTATTCCCACGTCAAGAATTGTGTAAGAGCTCGATCTATCGAAAATGACAGAGGAAATAAATCAAATACATCTTCATGTTAATGCTTGAGAACTGCTCAAAACAAGTCTGTATATGGAAAGAATAGAATCACACAGACAGAACTCCAGTGTTTCAATGAGGAAGACACAATGTTAGAGCAGGATTTAAAAAAACCAAAAAGTTAATTTTGAATATGTCTGGAATTTTATTTATTTATATTTTTCATATAGCAGAAAGTCTTTCATATAGCAGAAAGTCAGGACCCAATCTGAGCATATTTGTGACAAGTGATATTTTTAGTAACAGGAAAGAGACTGTCTTCAATTACGATCATTGCTCTCAGAATTTAGTTTGAACACAGACTAAGGACTCCTTGTATATATTTATACACTAGATTTAGCTTTTAAAGAATGATACATATGAGCAAAAAATTACACTTTAATGTAGTTTTGCTGTCATTTAGCTCTGTTTTTTGAAAAATCTTTTCCAAATGTCTATCTCACTGTTTAGTGTGCATAAGCCAAATGTAAAGTCAACATATCATTTTCTACATGTGTGTACAATCTTGTGGCAAGAATATCTCATGAGATCTTGTTCCATAGTCATTATGGTTCAACAGCAATATCACAGCAATATAACTGGCAATTAGTTTTATTTACATTAGTCTCCTGAAGATGAAAACACACATGACATTACTAAAGGTATTTCTAAACTGTGAGAGCAGTGTTTCTCAAACTTTTCACACCAATGTCCCCTTTTAGGCTTGGTTCCACCAGATAAGCCCAGTCTTTCTCAAATCTAAATTTCAGTTAAAGATGCTCTAAAATCAAATCAAAAGGACTATAGCAATTTGTTTTGTTTGTTTGTTTGTTTGTTTGTTTGTTTGTTTGTTTGTTTGTTTTTTTACAAAAAAGTAAGTCCAATTTCCACATGAAATTGGACTGGCCAGACTGTGGCACAATGTATTACAAAATGAAAGTTTGACATTATTAGCTAAGTGTTGCTTAGCTCATAATGTCCATATGACTATATTAGATTATAACTTTTTTCAGTGTTTGACTTAGTTTGGTATTATAATTTTTCAAATTTTGACCTAGTTTGTTGTGATAGTCTTCATGGTAAATGATATTCAGCAGTTAAGTTGCAAATTATGAAGAAATTGGCACTAAAAGACAATTTACACACAACTGACAGTTTCTTCCAGTTTAAACAATTCTTTAACACAGTTAAAGTGTTACAAGTTACAATTATTTGTCACATTGTCACTCCTGTGTTATTTATGTTGATTTGGAGCCAGATTTACAATGTGAATGCTAGGTGGATTCCCCTCCCCTTATGTCATATTTACTGGACAGAAGACAACAATAAATTTTACCAAAACAACAAATTGCATAGAAACAAGGTGAATGCTTAATTAAATTTAATCATAATAATGTTTACTATGTTTTACTAAAAATGTAGTCTAACTGGTCGTACACACTTTAAGTTTTTAGAAGAACAACTGTGCACATTGATCTATTCTTCCACACCAACTTTGTGCCTGTCTTGATTTTGTTTGGCAAGTCCAGTCCAGTTTGAGATTGCTTGGACATGCAAAAAGTTTGCTCTGAATAACACATTTTGAAAGTCAAAACCAGAGGATGCTGTTTTAAGCAGGAGGGGGACACATCAAAGGTTCCTGGCAAAAGATTGGAACCCACTGAATTGGAGCATTTTCTGATGGCTACTGCGTATAGAGATAAAGAAATAACATTTGTCTAAAACAACTGAAACAAAAAAGGCCTGTAAAAACTCAAGCATCAACAAATGACAGATGTGGGGAAATTTAGAAACATGAAATAAAAATAATATCGCTCAGGTCAGCGTCCTCCCAAACAACCAGACTATTTTGTTTTTGGTTTCAGGCAGGTAAATCCATCCAGAAACTGCCGAGCAACTCCCTGGAACAATAAAGTCAGAAGTAAAACAGTGATTTAGACTGACCACAGAGCCACAGACACACCTGCTCATTACAGACCAAATCATGTGTTTAAAAAGTCTCAACACGTCTCGGGGACTTAAAGACACTGTCTGTATTAGGACTAAAAATAGCAAAGGCAAAGAAGAAAAGTTTGAGTATGTTGAAAATAACAGGATGTAAAGCGTTTCTAAATGGAAGATATCACATACTGGAAGGGCAAACCTGGACAAAGTGCAGCATCGAAGCCACATCATGTTTCTGAGAATTAGAGAAAAGTTAAGAAAGGTGTTACTCTTTACAAGATTGACTTAGCTATTGAGAATGTGTCTGTACTTGTGTTCTTAGTAAATATCACAAAAAATGAAAAAAATATATACATTAAATAGAATTTTTATTTGATTTTACTATTTTACTATTTTTAAGGAGGTTGCAAAATGAGAATTTCTTACACAAGTGATTAAAGTAAGGGTTCCACTACTTGAACATGGCACTCACAATCACCATAGTATAGGGAAATGAGGACATTTATTTTTCTCTGAAATACAGTATGTCTTTCAATTTCTCTAATAATAATTAAAAAAAACTGTTGCATTAGATAACTTTTGCATTTGTAAACAGGGAGTTCATTTTCAACCATAAAAAAAAAAAAAAAGATAAACTAGGATGAAATGTGCTAAATGTTCCGCAAAGCAGCACAAAACCAGAGAGAAAATAGTCAAAGTCACAAACTGCAGGGTTAAATGAGCATTGGCAATTCAACCGAGATTAAATGGTAAATGGTATGTTCCAGCGGTCTCCCATCCAAGTACTAACCAGGCCCTGACTTGCTTAGCTTCTGATATCTGAGAGTATCAGGCTTTGACAAGCAGATACGGCCAGGTATTAAACCAAAACAAAATGTCACACAGACAGGCCTGAACCAGAGTTGGATCAGAGCGAGGTAACTGCTGGGTTAACATGGTTTGATCTAGGGAAGTCACGATATAAAATGTTATTGTTCCGATTATTGCAAGACAAAATATCACGATTTAGCAATTATTCACCATTATGACCAAATTTCATTCTCATTGTCAAACATGTCACTTTTGCTCAAGTTTGTCAGGAACTTCATAAAATCTAATTCTAATGAAAATAAAATGCTTTAGTTTTAATTTAGATTAAATAATAAAAAAAAAAACTTAGTAATGCATCTAAAAAATGTTTTACCTTCTGCTGTTTGTTGATACCAATATTTGACTTTTTAAATCACAAAATTGTTTGTCAGTACAAAATAAAAACAAAATGTCTACTTCTGGGATTTAACAAAACAACATAATGTGCGTAAGTGCCAAAATGTTTTTGTTTTTTCTGTTGCCAAAACTGTAACTGATCTTTCGTCCATCCCTTGTTTCTATTAGTCACTGTAAGAATTTAATTTTACTTCTAAAATTGCCAGTATTATAATTTTTTGTTCTCGCGATTATATTGTTTTTAATAATCACGATTATTAATTAACCTAATAATCCTGACATCTGCAGTTTGATTGGATAAGCTGGATCACTTTACAGGGCAGATCTTTGTGGTATAGTAATCCAAGCTTATAACCTGCTTCAGATCAGGTTTAGTTTCAGAAAAGCTGATTTAGATTTTCAGACTAGCATAGAGCTAAATCAGTTAGCTTTATGCTAGTCTGATTTAGTAATAATATTCAACTGCTATTGTGCATAAGCTAAAGCAGGTCTTAAATACTGGCACACTGTATCTCACATTTCTGTAAAGTTGTGTGTAATGCTCTTGAAAGTGTTAAAATATGCACTGTGTGAACTAAATCCTGATTAAACTAAATATTACTCTAAGCAGCTAAATATTGTTCCTAAATCAGACAGTTCTAATCCACTGCCCACGAGTCACACGAAGTATTTAATATCTGACTTCATACTCGGTTTATAACTGAACTACTGGGCTGGAAAACAAAACAAAGTCATGGGCAAGACAGAGTATTTTCTAAAACCACACCAAGCTTCCCAGAATGCATGCGGCAGGCTGGGGGTATTTTGGGAACAGAGGCCAGACACTAAAGTGCAGTGTTTTGGGGACAGGAAGTCGACATTTAGACCAAAGATAAGGAAACGCTTCAAACGAATGAGCAAAGGGAGCCGCTATACTGATGTTCTTGTTTTTGTCATGCATTTTAAAAGGACTATTCACATTTTTTACAATAAAGTTACTTAAAATCTGTTTCCCCCTAGAACAGAGCTCTTGTTAATGTATCTTTTCAGGTGGAAATTAGTCTGCACTGTCCTGACTTACTACATCTAATGCATCCCGTTTGTTGACCAAAAATTTGTCTGTTGTTGTCATTAGCATTGTAGCTAACTACCATTAGCATAGCGACACGTCTCTTTCCTAACAGTTGGGAAAAAATCTTAAAAGACATTAGAATAGGGCTGTACTCAATGTATTGATATTGGGATATACCATGACAAAGTCAGAGGCAATACCGGTAACATTACAAGGAGGCGTATTGGGATATGCATTGGGATACTTAAACTCTTTAATTTACACTTATGAACCTGGACTGCTGCTTTAAGGATGAAACTATTGAGCTGAAAAAATACTTATTCATAGGACACTTGTATCTAACATAAAGAGCAGTGTGAAAATGCAATACTTCAGCATTTTGTTATTCTACATAATCAAAGTTACATTTTTAACATTGATTTTAGAGAGGGTTATACACAAAAACATGTTGAAACATTTTACAGCTAAAATACAGTATTTTTCAAGATACAGTATATGTATCGGGATATCGTATAGTGACCCCTGTATTGGGATACGTATCGTATCGGAAGGCTCTTCGCAATACCCAGCCCCATCAGTATGAACAATTCGGAGGCTCTGAATGCATTGGGCAAGTGGGCAAAACATGTAGACTGTAGAAAGTAATTTTATATGTTTGGTCTATAACATATTTAACACAATTACATTTGTTCACATTTAACTAGTTATTTCCAAGTTTAACAATGTATTCTATTAACACATTTATTTGCTTTTGAACTATTTAAACAAAATTGTTTTTTTGTGGAACTAACAGCATCAATAATATAAGTTATAAGTGGATCAAGAACAATGAACAAGTATTTTTGAGGCTAAAGAAAGAAGATAAATCAGGACTATCTGACACAGGGCATGTGTTAACAAGATCAAAAAGATGTTTGTTTTTTTCTCGAGGCTACATTTAAATGCCATGATTTATGAATATGAGTTTGTAATGTTTGGTTTGAGTGCAGTTTTATTTACAGTGTAGCTAAAAACTGATAAAAAAAAGCAGATTTATCATGAGTGTGACCTTGAAGCCAAACAGCTGAACTAACACAACATCTAAATGAAATAAGTCAACACTCTGATCTAGTTGAGTGTGTTTATGATCATCTGACCCACTTCCACACAGAGAACTCAGATTATGTGGACCAGTCTGATCCAGCAGCTTTGTGAGCAACCTCCAGAGAAAAGAAAACATGGAGCCGTTTTCTGTGCCTAATTGATATTAAACTAGTATCATTAAACATGTTCTGAAAAGATCATAATGAGGCAGTATAATATCTGACTTTTATTTCTTCTAACAACAGAAACACATCTTATTCCATAAAATATTTCCGTAAATATAAAACAACTGCAAAATCCTTTTAATTGGATTGTTGATTTTCTGTCTGGAATGAGAGAGAACTGTGTGGGTGGATGACCCTTAATTCAATACTATACACAACGTCACTCAGTGTCAAACTTAGGTACAAAAAAATCTAAAATATATTCTTTTAACTCGATTAGTAAGGATGAAATAAGCTAGCATATCGAGAATGTGTTCAGTTCACTATAGGATAATTTTTATGGTCACTAAACTTTACTAATTCAAGTCAACAGTGTCACATGCTTTTTGCAAGTTGCACAGTCTGGCCTTTATCCATCAGTACCATCACTTTTTCAACAATACATTTGAATAGTTATTTCTGAATCCAAGGGTGGTGCAATCATACACGTTTGAGTCAGATCAGGATTTGTTTGACTGGATAGTTTGATTCTATTGGGTAATTGTGAACGCGCAAACGAACTTTCAGCCGGTTCAATTTTTCAAATTCTGGTCCGGTTGGAGAGATAAGTCTCTGCTCGGTTTAATCGAGCCCTGGATTGGTTCGTTTGTTTTGTGAACGCAAACAGACCAAGAGTGAAATAAAACCAGCTGCTGATAGCAGAGAAGCCGGGTGTCTTCTTTGCAGTTAAGGTAATGTGTTTCTGTCCCACAGCGCCTCTACAGGCGAGGAGCAGATGTGTCTCTACTTCGCTGGTTCAACTGGCAAAATGTTTATTGTGAACGCGAACCGAGCCAGTTTAGATAAACATACAATGTTGCAACTTTAGCTCCCAATTGAGCAGAGTTTGGTTCAGTTTGTATTGTGAATGCCGCAAATACCTGAACAACGAACACAGTAGCTTCTCTGTCTTCATTTTCATCACTTATAACTGAAAATTATACCAGTCTTTCAGTCTAGTTAAACAAAAAAACAAATATTAAAATTTCCTTTCTATTCCATTAGTAAAGTCAGAGCAGTGTTCACTGCTTGTCAATAGAAAACACAAGCAGTCCAGAGGCAGAAGGTAAAAGAAATCTCCTTCATTGGCTGTAAAAATGTTCTTGACACTCCTATAAACTGAGAGACTATTTAAAGACATTTCAAAGCATGGCAGATAAGTTATCACAGCAATAAAGATACAGCTTCATTTATGTAAGCTGTGCTCATTAAGAGGCGTATGAGAAATAGCCATGCATGTCAACAGATTACAGCCAATAAATAGGACAAATTTTGACCTAATATTAAATAAACATAACAGCTAACTCCAGGTAAATTGACCAGTATCAGTAGAGAAATTTTAAATAATTTTGTGATAGTTGTTTTGAAGATATGCAAAAATAGAATATTGTATAGTAAAAAAAATGCTTCATAAATAGTTGCAACAGATACAAATAAAGAAAGTCACAACATTGTAAATGTAGAAGGTGATATTTTACTCAACTAATCACTCACTGGTGTCTTATTTACCAAATTTTTTATTAGTTAGAAAGCACATTGCAAATTTTCTCAGAATTTTTACATGAAAATCTCGTTTAGCTGCATTTTTTCTTTATGAACAGTAATTTGGCATGCAAACCTTTGAGTTTGTGGTCTTGTGAAGGCAATTCAAGTCAAATATTTGGCCAAAACATTGAGTTACTCACTAGTTTTGAGAAGTTTAGTCGACTAATTGATTGATTAAATAAACCCAAAATGTCTTTAGTCAACTACAGTCATTTTTTTCTGATCATTAATCTTCAACTAATAGGGGTTGTAGTCGACTAAAGACATGTTCCAACGATCAATTAATCGGCTAAAAAGAAGGCATGGAAAAAGCTTAATTTTATCTTTTTGATTGAAGTATTTTTTTGGCCCAAACAATGCTCTAAAATAAGCTAAGGACTTTATGTAAAAAACACTATTTGAACAGAAAATGAAAAGGAAACACTGTATTTTTTATCTCAAATCAATGCTTCAGCTGAATCATTTTTGTAGCTGTTCAATAGAAATCTAAATAAAGTAGAATCTAACTAAGATAATTAGTTGACGAATGCAAATTTTGGTCGACTAAGATTCTATCGACCGATTAATCGACTAAAGGACTACAGCCCTACAACCAATCCACTCAAATATGTGTTTGAACATTTTCTGGTTGGTTGGTTTAAAACAAGATTGTCTGAATATCGGAAGAATATCGTAATCGAGATTCCCATGGGAAGAGAAGAAGTAATATTTCCGTGAAAAGGTTGTGAAGCATGAAGACATACAGTATGCTCTGATTTATAGCTCCTCAGATTCTCACACTGCTACTGTAACGTTTGGCTGATAAACTCATCAAGATCGACCAAGCGACTGCAATCTAATGATCTTTGGCACAATCCTGTCATATTTATACTGGGTGTAACAACTCTTTACGGGAGTTTTATGAACTGTCAGTTACCAGTTGCAAACACCTACACAGTGAGCCACGATGCATTGTTGCATCGCTAGTAAACACATTTTCTGTTAAGTGTGTGCCTAATGCATATACAATTGTCCAATCTTGTTTTTCAATGATTCTGGTGGAAGATATCTAATCAAGGCTACGGCGCGGCATATTCAGTGAAGAGATGTCAAAATCTGATACTAATCTGAACAAGTCTTGATACGTCTATAAAATGCCAGAAACAAGAAAAAAAGAGAAACCTCCTGAGCTGTATCAAAAACAGTAAAAAGCAATTTGGAAACATAAAGAAACTGAAACTATTCTATCAAAGAGACTATTAAATATCACACTATCAAACACAACAACATATCAATTAATCCTATTGATAGTCTAATCATAAGTTTGCATTTTCTGTTCTCATTGTGATACTGAAGTTGGTATCATTGAATATGTTCTCTCATATCAAAATGGGAGTTATTGTAGTATCAGCACTGGTTCAGGATCTAATTTTGGTACTTTGTTTTTAATAAGACCATAAAAAATGAACTTGAAACAATAGTTTTAGTTTCTAGTCACATTTTAAAAGCACATTCGAATCAACTTGGTTCAGAGGAAAAGTTTCTGATCGTGTGAAGAGTTTAGAGATCTTGTAAAAGGTGTGTCTTTGGAGGGATCAATAGAAAACCTGTAACTGTCATTTGATTATGTAAGGGGGAATCTGGTGACGCATACGCCTCTTTTATTGAGTGTCTTCCGAAAACAAACACACCCCAGATATTTAGCTCCACTGATCCAGGTGTTTAAAACTACTGCCGACTCACCTTAATCCTAAATCAAATACTGGGGCTGTCAACAGGAAAACATGTCCATACATAATTATTTGACATTGTTGGAGTGTAAGCAATTATTTTTTCTTCGGGGGCCATATTCAAATCCAGGCACGTTAGCAAAGAAAACAACAACTAGTGATTCTATTATTTAATTCAGGTTGCTTTAGGGCTGTGCAATGAATCAAATTTAGTTTCTGATTATGATTATTGCTGCAATCGTTTTTAAAAAATGTGTAATCAAGCAATCCTGATTATTAACCGTGACTCATAAGTGAGTTTGTAAGCACTCAGTCATTTCCTTGAGTTGTAAAAGTAGGTCCAAGACTGTTTCTTTACAATTGTAGAATTCTATCAACAATATTTGACAAGTGGGTCTAGTCACAATTAAAAAAATCACAGGACTGAAATTGCTGTCTTAAAGTAAATATAGACAACAGTGTATTGTAATTAGTGACTTTGACTCGTCACAGGGTTAGACAGAAACCACTCACTCTCTCATTCATTTAGTAGGGAAAATGTACAGTGATCTGGAGAAAACCCACAGTGACAGGACTCTAACCACTCTGCTACCATGCACCTTGGTGTCTAAATGCTAATAACATAAACAAACACAGTGGACAAACCTTCTCCTGTTTTATTAGGTATACTGTGTAGACAGTAGTGTGAAATACTATTCACAAGAATACAAATTTTAAAAAGGGAAAAATGGCTAAAAGTAATACCTACAAAAAAAAAAAAAAAAAACAAGCTCTTGCACATCATCTGGTCCTACAACATAATCACCTTCTACAACATGAAGACAGAATTGTTGTTTTCACCACATGTGAACTACTTCAAATTGTGGCGATGGTTAGTAAAGACATTTACTCAAATGAAAACTTTCGCATAAAACTATAGATCGACCGATATGAGTTTTTCTTCTTTTTTTTAAAATGTTGTCAGCTGATGCCGACCAATGAACAATTTTTAAGGCCGATTTCTTATTTCAGTTTTTTTTTTTTAAATATCGCTGAGATGAGAAATGAGTATATCCAAAAAAGAACAAGTTCAATCAAAACTATTATTTTGTCTCATTGTTTAAGGATTACAACATTTTACAGAGAATTTTAAAGAGTAATTAAAGAAAGTGCTCCTTTTCAAAACACAGCAATGGAGGTACCATTTCTTTCCAAACTATAATTTGGAGCTCAGCTGATCACTGTGAGAGCAGCTCGGCCGTGCAGATGACTGTTCAAACAACTGCCTGATCAAATATTGATCAAAATAAAGCTGATGGCCAATGTGGTCAATCTGCAAAAAAATCAAAATATCCGCCGGTGTTGTTGTTCAAGCGTAAAAATCATGCCAAAAATCTTCTAGTGTGCAGAAGGATTTAGTAATTATTGGCTTATTTTAAGTCAAGCAAGATAAATTTAGTTGACTAAAGAAAGGTGTGTATAACTAATCACAGTGAAATGTCAAGGACCAAAAACACCTGCATCTGTGATAAAACATGATCTGGCTTTGTGGCATATCACCTGTCCTATATTAGTGGTCTTTCAGTTACATAGCAGAACATACAGCAGGTATCTTAAAGGCCCAAAACGTTGGTTTGCCTGATAAAGCCCTAGAAGGACATGAGCAGTGTTGGTGTAACTGAGCCTCCTCTCTGTCCTTCACTGCTGCTCTATATTTCATGATAGGCCCGGTTACACAGTCTCCTCATGTGCACGTGTTTGGTGAGTGCAGCAGGGGCATCGCACGAGAGGAGACTGAGAGCTGCTTTTAAAGGATGACTGATTTCAGGTCAGGGTTTTGTTGTTGAAAGAGCACATGCTTTGCAAAATTGACTTTGTAGTTTTTAATCTTGTTCTGACATTATGCAAAACACAGCTGGAGTTTTGTTTGTGATATACTATTCTTTAACCTCTGAGCCTCAGGAAACACTGTTCTGAATGTCCCAGATTTCTGATGTCATATACGTAGATGTCGGAGTTTAAGGTGTTGTTTTTAAGTTTCATAAATCATCCACATTTGGATATCAGACAAAAGATTTGATTATTTATTCTATGAAATTCCTTAACAACAAATTGAGCTCTAACTCAATACTCAATGTGGGTTAACTGCTGTTTTTGTCACACTTTTAGTAGACACACACTAACATTTTGAAGTTGAAACAGAAACTGAACACAATTCTTTGGAACAGAAATGTTTTATGATATTCAGTGGAATGCAGCTAAAGAAACAACAGTTCCCTTTTATTCTTTTATTAAATTAGGAAAGTCCCAATGTCAGTTATGCCTGTTGTTAGCTTGAGTGTAATCTCATTGTTTAATCTTTTAAATCCTCTCATATGAGTTAAAACGAGTCTGTTAAGGGAAGCTTCATGACTTTTATTGTTGATAAAGAAAAAACATTCAATTTTACACTTGTGTTTCACTCTGTTTGCTAAAGCTTAGCAGAAATGTTGAGATAATCATAAATTGTAATTAGACTGATATATCGGCTGGCCCATATTTTAAATATCGGCCAGCCATTTAAATTGTTAAATTGTTTAAACTCTTACTTGTTGATGACACAGATGGAGGGATTCTCCTACTTCTTATAAAGTCCAACTTTTCCTTGGCAATTTCTTCAACTGCAATTTTACTGCTGTAAAACTATGATAAATATTGACCACAGGCAAATAAATCATGATAAGAAAACTGTGATAATCTGCCAAGGGCTTAAAAGGATTAACTTTGATGACTTACCTACATCTTAGAGAGATTTGTGATTTTTAAATTCATTTATTTGTTGACAAATACATTATTATCAACTGATTAGCTAAACATCTAAAGGCCAGCAACCCTATAGTAAAAAAATACAGTTGGATTCCACTGCTTGACCATTTTTGAATACAAAGTGAGGTTGTGTTTTGCTATTTGTTAGTAAATGTAACATGATTCAGGAGTAAGATCCAAAAAGGGGGGCAGAGGGATTCACAGCGCGTGATGGAGGTTAGTGTAACACGTGTTCAAACCTGGGGTGATCCCAAACAATATAAGGTTACAACAACCTAAACCTCAAGACTGCTTATACAGTAGCTACACATGCATGCACTCATGCACTGTATAGCTCTGAAATATGTGCCACTGGGTAAAGAGAAGGAATTACAAACACTGTCTTGTCGAGTCAAATGAACAACTAGTTTTGAAATATGTAAGCTGTCAATAGTGAAAATAAAAATCGAGATTTATTATGTCAATGAAATATCAGAATTTGAGAACTAACGTAAACATTGTGAATTATTTAGTAGAGTTGTTAAGCTGCAGGGTGATTCCTTCAATCTAAAGTTACACCAACACCCAACACCTATAGACAGTTCCATTAAAGCGTCACTGCTTTACCGTAAAGTCATCTCTAACAAACCACATGACCACATTGTATCTGCACAAAAGAGTTAATGAGAAACACTTTTCTTTCTGTATTAAACTAAAATAAACACATTGGGACTTTGTTAAAAAGTCACAGATGGTTCACAGATGAGCCCTGAGATGGAAAAACATAAGAAACTAGAATCAAACAAGCAAAAATATTAGCAAAAAAAGAGAAGTATACTGATGTGATCTGGTTTGATTCTGGTTTCCACACTTTGAATTGGCACAAAGTAAAGATTAGTAACATTTTGTATAATACCCTATCTGCACAGGAGTTAAAATTAAATTTTAGGTGTAATCACATTTAGCGACGAGTATTTGTCTCATGCCACAGAAAGGACAGAGACACCACACAAATACCAAGATCAAAGGTGATTTTCTACAAGCAGAGCACAAGTGTTACATGGTCGAGGCTTGGTGCAACAGATCCAAGGGCCAGTGTCAAAATGAAAACATTACATTACAAACATTGTCTTCATGCACGGCGCTACCAAGAGCTGTTTACACTGACATATTGTGAGTGCAATAAAATGAAAGTTTGACAACCAACGTGGTTATTTTTCTACGCCGCTTTCTTGAACGTTCCATTTCACTCTTGTGATATAGTATTGTATTGTGTTTTGATTCAGAGTTGGTACTGTATATAATCTTACAGTGTATATCAACATACTTGTTATCATCAAATCCTATTGTAAGAAAGTAAAACAAATATTATGCTCAAATTAAAAATATATGACTTCGAGCCCTTTTTAAGTTATTTCTCCAGTGTCGTTTTAGCTTTGGTGGATTCTTTGTGAATTGTTTTCTCTGTTTTCAGGACAAAAGTTTGTTTTTAGTCATACTTGTGACGACTACAAAGATTATTCATTTGAGCAGGATACAGCTCAAACCACAACGGACCACTTATTATCTTCACTCATCTCTAAAAAGTCCACAAAGGGAAGTGTCTCTGCACCTGTGAGCGGAGCTGATGTGGTGACAGACAGAATGTTGCTCACACAGGTTTGATTTAGCTGGAATCATATACACTACTTGTAGTCTTTAACTTTTGTTTCATTAAGCCAACCCACTTCAGTGTCATTTTTACCCTTTTCTTATATTGTTTTTTTTAGGATCTAGCTTGAGCCTTGAGTTCAAGTGTTTTGTTTCCACTCGGCCATGTGTTTGGTCACAGTCTGATTGCGATCTTCTGTCTTTATAAACGGTGAAATATTTGGTTCATACTTTCAACTAAAATAAGCATGTTATTGGGCATTTTTTCCATAGAATAAACAAGTAGCACTTTTGTTTTTGTTGAAAAGTTATTACATGGCAATTTTGAACCCTAAATTTTACTCCGAATCTGAAATTTCAGGTCTCCTACACAACAACACAAAACTACTCAAACATGCATGAATTCATCAAAATACTATGGATAAGACGATAACACGCTTACAACCTCAGAAACGTGACACCTTTAAACCTAATTCAATACTTTGACAAAGTTTAATGAAACTTTGTACCACCTCTGAGTAAAAAACTCAAAGAATTGGACAAACCTCTTTTCTGGTTGGCCTGGTTCACCGGGAGATCTTCTTCAACCAAATCAGGGCCGAGCTGCCGGAGCTGAACATTTGGAAAACAAAAGAGAAGGAGACACTCAAAGCCAAGTCTGAACCACAACACGACATTCAGAGCTCAAAACACAGCAGAACCATCAGATAAAAATGTTTGGCTTTTCTAGATAAACTGGTTTGGGGGTTTGGTAATGCTGCAGGAAATGGGATGAATGTCTTCCTTCTGTCTGTCCTTATGTCTTATAATTGTATTTAAAAAGCAAGCACTGTCTCTTTTTACCTTGGTTTGGCAATCATAAACAAATTACACAATAATAATACTGGATTTTTCTTTTTTTTTTTCAGATGTTGCTTAAAATATCAGAAAAACCTGACAGATGTTTGTAAATTTGTAATTGCATTTTCAATAGAAAGTTGCTTTCAGTTTCAGATTCAGTTTTAGGGCTTCTAATGTTTTCAACTTCATTTTATTTTTCTTCACAAACTGCAGTTTGACTGATGTAAAAATAAACATTTACCACAAGGACCCACATCAAACTAAGTGAAAAAAAAAAAAAAAAATCAAAAAACTTGACAAGCAGAGTTAAGTCATAAAACAAAACAAAAAAAAAACTATAATTGAATGTATATTTTGTCAGTCTGTAGAATAACAATTATTTTAAGTTGATTTTCAAGGGACCTAAATAATCATAATTATTAATTAATCTTGGCATTCATATTTGCAGAGAACAACTTTAATTTGCAGCTTTTACAAATCATTGTTCAAATTTCCACATGGAGACAACAAAGTGTATACTTAGTAGGGATGGGACAATATACGATACTATTGCTAATTGCGATAATTAAGGGACGCAATTAAATAATTGTGGCATTTTTTATAATCGTGATAATCGTACGTGACGATAATCGCAATTATAGCATCTAAAATCTGACTGTGTGAACCCAGTAAGAAGCTGTATTATGGTTAAACAAAGAAAAGGTTCATGTGTTAAAGTTAATGACTCTGAGACAAAGTCAGTACATTTTTTAACATTGTAAACATTTGTTCACTTTGAACAATTATTGATTGTACTTAGACCAAAATACAATATAGTTGTTCAAACACAGACATTGTGCACTAATAAATATTTCAGTGATTTTAAATCTGTGCACTTTTATGTTTAGTAAATTATTGTGATAATATCGTTAATCGTGATTATTTTGGTCACAATAATCGTGAGTGTAAATTTTAATATGATAATATGCAACCTCATTAAAAACATCCCTTGAATTGTGCTCTGTTTAAAAGTTAAACGTCTACAAGTAAACATATCAAAAAAAAAAAAAATTCTATAAAAATGTAAAAAAAAAAAATAAATCCACCCTAAATATATCTTTTAAAGGTGCACTATGTAACTTTCTGGGGGTGAAATTCAACTTTGCAATTCAATAGAAATAGGAAAATAAAATCATTCTTTAAACATTCTTATTAGGAATAAACATGTTTCATGCCATCATTTGAGAAAATAAGCTAAAGGAGGACGAGGCCGTCCTCTTGGTCAAATAATAATACATTTTGTGGCCCTGCAAGCTCTCTCATACTAAAATTACACATTTTTATTATTTATGTAGCGCCACAAACACATCTAAAACATGCTTTTACTCAAGTTTATTTTTTTGGTTAAAAAGTTACATGGTGCACCTTTAATGCTTTTAAGTGTAAAATAGCCTAATAATCAGTTGTGAGCACAATATGACAGAATATCATGTCCATACTTACCTGCGAGCAAGATGAATTCTCGCGGTATTTGTGGGTTTACAAATCCACGAGAAACCATCTTGAAAGACTCCCGCCCTATGGTTTGATAATATAATACATCCATGTTGAGCCGAGTATCGAATCCTCGAACCAATCAGAGGCTTCTCTACAGGAGGAGGCGGGATTTACAGATGTGAAATCAGCGAGTGCCAGGCATGGATGTATGCTCATCTTCCAGTTCTAATTATACTTCCATGGTGCCAGGCGTCACGCTCACAGCAAAACAACAAACATGGCGACGCGGGCAGACCGATAATATAATAGATCCATGGGGCAGACGCAGGTACTGCTGCAAAGGCTATTGACTGAAGCACGCGAGGGAAACGTAGATAGCTAAACACGGAGAGGACCGGACCCAGAGCACACGAGAGAGACGCAGATAGACCGGACCTGGAGCACACGAGAGAGACGCAGATAGACCGGACCCGGAGCGCGCAGGGAAAGCGCAAATCGCCTCGAGATGGACACAACCACGGGAGGACAGCTGTAACAGACGCAGACGTACTGTTGCTCGCTGGAGGTGGAATATTGTTGTGAAGTGCTTCAAACTGTGTTATTTGAAACATGATATCAGTGGATAGTCTTCAGCATCTGGTGACGGAAGTTTGGGCGTCTCCTCTGCAATACGCAGGTAAGAAAAAGCGGTTTGTGGATACGTCATTTTGATTATGTTTGATTAGCTAAAACGCTAAGGTGGGGTGGGCGTTTGTCCAATCAGATCGACGTATTCGCGAGAACTCCCCCCTCCAACTGCTTTTGACGAGAGCCCTTCCAGATCGAATATGTGTAGAACTCAATGCAGAGTGATACAATATCGATCTGGCGTGAGCAGGTAGTCCATACTAGTTGTAAAAATGTTTCGACAACACTGGACTAAACAGGTACTAAATCTGGACTAGAGCAGGACCAAACCAGGCTAAATACATTGCAACAGATGATTGTGATATAACTAACTTCAATGCGGCTGATGATGTAATGTTATTCTGCTGAGAGTGCTTCACCACAAGCAAAGAGAAAGAAAAAGAGAAGAAGATCAGAGGACAAAGGACAAATGAAGCAGACTGTGGGACAATCTGCTTCAGTCAGTCTGTCAAACGCTGCAGTCACTTTAGTGTCAGATGTTGCACAATAAGCACAAAGCCATACAAGTGCATGACTATTGTGATCTGCCAAGGTAAGTTTAGGAAATCAGGACTAACTGCATGACATCTCTGACACGCCGGGGTAAGCACAGCGCTTTAAACAGGCTGCATGCAGAGCTACAATGGTTGGAAACTACAGGACAGCACAGGGACATATTCTTCTGTCTCTGATCCGAGCTTGCTTTGAGACCCACAAGTGTTCACTGAGGAGGTTTAGGCAAGTGGTCCAAAAATAATTTATAGGTTCACCTTCTAGAAGTCAGTGATGTCATAAGGTCACCTGAAGCACAACAACTGGTTTGTCCAATTAATTACAGAGTGCTATGCCACAAAATATTTAGGAAATAGTTTTACAAATTTAAAATCTGGTAATTTTTGTTAGTGACTAAATCCATTAATCGCTAAAATAATGACCTTATAATACAATATTCTCTTTAGCTGCACTCCACCTGATTAAATATTAATAGCCTGTTGCCCCATGAACTTATTATTCAGAAAAATTACATAAAAAGTGTATAGCAGCAAAATATAAATAAATAAGAATAATAAATACGTTTTCGCTAATCAAAACTGCACATGACTCTCTTACACATTTTCAGTGATGTAACATATTGGCAAAGTATTTCTGACCAACATGTGCCAAGACTAATATAACGCTGGCTCCAGTTCAATAAGGGAAGGTAAGTGGAGTTGATAACCAGCCAATGCCGTTTTCTCCCTGATGCCACTTCCTCATGATTTACAGGCAGCAACATGCAAAATGATATTATATAATAAGAGACTAACAAGTTGGGAATTCAAATCTTTGCCAGTATAAGTTGTATGAAGTAATAGTTGCCATAAAAACAACCTCTCTCAGTGCTATTATGTAGTTGAGTGAATATTAAATCTTCACTCAACTACATAATTAGTATAAATAGAAGTTGAAAGCATATTTGGAACATTAATAGTAGGCTATGTGATTTGCTTATTTTTTTTTTATTTGGTAAAAGCCAGGAAATGTGTTTGTTTATGTTCTTAGCTCTAGCCTTCATTAGCATTCTGACACGTTCAACTCACGCTGGCTTCTGAAAGTTGTGAAAAGCACTTCTAAAAAGATAAGAATGCATAAGGTTTTACATGTTCCTTGCACCTATTTATTTTATACTACTCTTCTGCCTGAGTCATGAAACCTTTCTCTGGAATTTGTGCATAGGATTATTTGATTACTAAATTATTATTACAAAAATCTATTTGTTGTAATTAATCGATTACTTAATGCAGACCTAATCAACACTACTAAAATTTGATTTAGATATTGAATTGGACTTAATAAGTCTTGTTTATGTATTGATTGATTAATGGCATGTCTGGGTGAGAGTCAGTAGGACAAACTGAGCTAGTAACTAAACCATGCAGCATAATAGGATAAGACTGACAGCAGGACTGGCAACCTGCTAAAAATATCTTACAACTCTTGCCTGGTCACAAAACAAGGACTTGACATAGAGTATATACTCAAGAGCTGGGAGTAATAGCTAAAGATTTGTCAAATCACAGTTGTTGTTTTAGGATAAGCAAAATTAGTGTTAAATACTGTATATCGTCAATTATACTGTTTTGTTTTCTTTTATAATGTGTTAAAAATGTTAGGCCTTATTTTCTTGCCCTATAAGCAAACATACGTTGGAAAGTTTGTAATTTCAATTACAATTTCAGTAAATATAATTTTTTCATAATCGAGAATGCCTTTACAGGTATGTCTTAGCATATTACCAATGCACTATTAAAAGATCTTTTGAAAATGATCTAAAAATACTGAGACATTAATTATTATTAAGATTAGTAACATTAGTAAACGCATGTCAGCATTAATATTGTTGTACACTGTAGGAATGGCAAAAATACTGAGAAAAAAAAGTATAACTGAATAAATCTGCGCACACTTACAGTGGGTAGGTAGTTAATTAATAAAATGTGACTTAACTATGAGAAAAGTGTCAAATAGAAATGACAATTTGTAAGAAAATTTTGTTTTTAAATGTTTCTTTTCTTGCCTGTCCTTAAATGCCATGTTTTTTTTTTTAGCTAAATACTGAATATAATATATATTTAAAACAGTGCAACAACAATGATCTATATAACAAAAAAACAGAGTTGCATTTGTTGTAGTCAACCTGCTAAATCTAGTTGTTTGTTATCTCCTTAAATCAACAGGGCAGTCACTTAATTAAAAAGGTATTTAACTAACAGCAGTATCTCAAATAGAACGTGTCTATTTGCTAAAGACGGCCATTGTGGAGTTAGAAAATGATTTGTTTTTATGACAAAATACTGCATTTTATTCCAGTTACTTAGTTATAACAGTGTAACAACATTAGTTAAAAAATATATATTGTACTTGCTAAATGTAATTTTCATTATTCACTTAAAAAGACGACTTTTACTAAACAAAGCTTAAGTGTCTCAAACGGTCCGATCTGCTAATCATCTAAAATCTTAACAGCTGTTGATTTACTTGACTTGTCTTGCACATCCATAAATTACATGTATTTATGAGCCAGTAAACCATTTGCAACAGCACAACAACAAAGATTTAAAAAAGAAAGCTGTGTTGCACTGGTTGCAGTCTGTTGCTAATCTTGTAGCTTGTGTTTTGGTCTGCTTGTAGAATGTAGCCTTGCCTTGATTTTCAAATCCAAAATTATTCCAGGCTAGGTTTTGTCTCAGCTAAAACACAAGCTAAATCTGTGAGATGAAAATCACACTCCTCTGATACAGATAAAGCTAGTTTGAGGAGCTACACCGGTGGCACAAAAGAGCGCACAGCTGTCCCAGACACTGACTGAAAGAAGCTGCATTTTCTGCATGAACACCGCCGCATTTCACTGCTAAAATCTTACCTTCGCACGATCAGGGTTCTGCTGCTTTACAAGACGGTAACTCAATAATCTCGGTGAGTTTAAAATGCCGTAAAGCATGTCATTTTAGTCCGTTGTCAAGCAGAGACGTCCACGATCAGCTAGTTTCTATCCCAGTGACTGGAAATGATCGTGTCACGTAATGTTAAATGTAAACGCGCATACAAAATCGTAATCACCCGCAAAAATAAACACATTTTATAAAATTCATTTTCTGATTGTTGGCCAAAACAGAAAATTCATGATAGTTGCATTTTAATATGTAAATTTTAGTATTGCTATGTGCAAGATACAAACACACATTATAAAACCGATTGCACTGTTGTATACATTGTTTAACATGCGTTTCTAATGGGAAAAAATACAATGTGCATCGACCTCTAGCGGAAATTCAGACGCATTACAATTTACTGGAAAGCAGTGTGTACGTTTTGTGTGACTTTACGGTAATATCGCTCCACCAACAATGAAATAGACCAATCATCTTCGAGCAGAGGCGGGACAAATAACGGGGCTGAATAGTTTAGTTGCCAGATCTGTCTGTCATTCGTTTAACGTTGCGTTTCAAAAGACAACTTTATCTAAATATTTAGCGTAACATATATTGCTAATATATTCCATTTTAGTAAATTTTAAAAGAGCACTGTGTAGATGACCTCTAACCTTCAACAAAAGTACCCCCCCCTCTCTCTGAGGACATGGATGTATAATTAGAGCCCATGGATCTATTAAAGCTTGAAACTCAGAATACTTGCAGGAGAAAAAAAAAACAACAAAAAAAACCAAACTTTTTTTTACCTTTAAGTACAAGCTACGATGATCAGTCAAATACCTGTTAAATCTCTGTCGCTGTGAGATGAACCAAACGCTGGGTTAAGGCGTCTGATGCCTTGTGTTCTAGTTTGAAGCCACTAGTTTGAAGCCTTGATGTTATTGTATAATATGTAGCTTACACTGCCGTGGTTATGGTTGAAAACCTAGCATTTTTGGCTTATTCTACAGTTTGGTCAACACTTTTTTACAGCTTTATATGCTTGCCCTTCTTGCTTGTTTCTGCCTCTGAGATCTGGCAACCATGTGAATCTGTCTCTTCTGCAAAATAACGGGAACGCCACTGTTTACAGTGGCTTAATTTACGAAACATGTAATTCATCAAAATGTGAAATCGGACAAGAATGTGGAATGTGGAAGTAAATACTTCGAGGTACGTAAGAGTGCTTTTTCAAATGTAAGATGACGTGATTCCCTTGAGATGCTAATGCTAATGCTAGCTGTCATAGACATTTACATTGCTACAGTGATTTTTTAGAATAAATTGGAAACATTTTTGATCAGGCCCGAATGTATTTGAAAATTCTGCTTTGTTTATTTGTGTTTTTTTTTTGTTAGTGCTTGATTTCCACCTCACCCTATTAGTTGTTATAACGACATTATAATGTCAATCTCATTTGTTTATTGCACATTGCACTTTACCCTATCTTTTATTGTTTGTACCTTTGTGTATTATTCTTACCTGCACATATTGTATGTCTGCACCTCTCTGATTAAATATAGCTTGTATATATTTTAGAATACTATTGTTTTGTTTGTTTTTTATAATCTTTTTTAAACATAATGTGTAATTGCAGTTTGTTTGTTATAAAAAATAAATCAGGTTAAAGTTAAGGTACACTTTTTTGTGCCTGTAGGAAATGTCTCCTCTGCATTTGATCATTTTTCAGTGTCTCTGGGACAACCTGTCAGGAGCAGTAGTTACTGCAGTGCAGCGCCTGGGGACTCATCTTCAGATCTTCTCGCTAATCTTTGTTAGGATTACCATAGCTGGAGTATTTTTTCTAGAAGGGCATGTTTTGGTTGGTGGGGAAAACCGGAGCGCCCAGTGGAGACTTATCCAAACACAGGGAAAAACTTGAAGAAAGGCTGAGACTTCCTAATAGTTGAAGTTGCAACTTTCTTTATGTGCTGCTAAACATGCTGCCAATTATTTATTTTTTTTTTCTCCAGATTTGCATCTTTTATGCTCAGTTGATCCTCTTCTATCTCC
Organism: Mugilogobius chulae; assembly: GCA_038363315.1. Taxonomy (NCBI): domain Eukaryota; kingdom Metazoa; phylum Chordata; class Actinopteri; order Gobiiformes; family Gobiidae; genus Mugilogobius; species Mugilogobius chulae. Next base: position 25,754,847 of record CM076401.1, on the reverse strand, counting down.
AATATGTCTCTGGCCCAGAGAGTGCTGCTGACCTGGGTCTTCACCCTGATTTTCCTCATAATGCTGGTTCTCAAACTAGATGGAAAGGTAAAGTGTTTTGTTGTTGGTTGTTGGTTTTGCTTTTTTTGTTTTTTGTATCCTTTTTGACCCAAACAAGGATACATTGTTGTAATAACTCTTAAATCTACTTGGACACATATAAAATTCACTCAAACTTTACAATCTTATGTATACCACAAGACTGACTTTGACTGATCATCATTCAAAGCTTTCTTGTTCAGTAAACCATTGTTAGGCACAATGGATCACAACTAATTTAAGAAGCCCACTAAAACGTAATAATGTACAGGTCTGTTTTTCTTAGGATTTGTAGAAGATTTTAGATATTGTATTCTAAAACTGAGGGTATCTGAAAATTTACTCAAATATTAAATCAACTCAAAGTCATCTGAGCCATCTGAAAATCCCCTCTCTAATAATTCAAAGAAAAACAAAATCAACATGTTTCTCATTAGTGTAAACAATTGTAAGCCCCCCAAAAATGTTTACTTTAGTGGCACAGCATTAAACTGCATCAGACTGAGTAATCAGTCAGTTATTAACGTTGGTTTTTAGCATACATACAATCTTTTTTTTTTCTTTTTCAGGTGCAGTGGAATTGGTTCCTGATCTTCCTTCCAGTCTGGGGTGTTTGACGGCATCCTCATCCTCATGCTGGCGATAAAGATGGCGGGCCGCTGCAAACCAGGCTATGACGCTCGAAACGGCTCTCCAGATCTGCGTCTGCGCGCCTGGTACCTCACCGCCATGCTGCTTAAACTTGGCTTCTGCCTGACGCTGTGTGCAAAGCTGGAGAAGCTGGCTGACGTCAAGCTGACATTCGTTTGTATCCCGCTGTGGACCATGTTACTGGGAGCTCTGGTCGAACTCGGGCTCAACATCTTTCCGGAAAGAAGAGAGGCCTAGAAAAATACTCAAAAAGTCAATTTATTCTGTAAGATTTCACGGTACTGAACAGACTTTTTGGCTTAATTTGTTGCTTGTACTGGAGACATGCTTTTCTATCTTTTCAATAGATTGCGTTCACATAGAGTGTGGTGATACCAAAAGGCCAGATGATTATTTCTGTTAATGACACTGTACTTTGACATCAAAATATCTAAAAAATAATATTCAATGTGGTGATTTCTATTATTCTAAATTTGGAGGAAGGGAAGTCTGGGCCTCCCTGCTCAGATTACTGCCCCACCTTGAGTAAGGTAAATGGACGGATGATTTCTATTAGTGACTAACTAGACCCATTACCTTTTTGTATTAAACTACATTTAAGCAATATGTTTATAAAAGTAGGTTTAGCTCTCAAACATCTGCAGTAAATGTTATTTGAACAAAATCTATTATGATATTATTTTGAAAAAATTGTACTCTTATTACTCTTGGGCGGTACGACTTTTTGGTTTAGGCAAAATCAATTCTGAAGTACCAGTATTTCTTTAATATCAAAACTCAATACTACCCTAAATGCCCTAAAAAGTTGTTTCTTGTCCCCTCTGACCTACTTATGAATTAACCCACATGATCTTGAAAATATCTAATATCTTGGTGCACACTTGGAAAAAAGTATGATTTGCCAAAGTTTTGTTCTCATTTTAGTGCAATAGCCTATTTTTCCAGTTTCAAGCTGCTTGCCTTTTTAGGTAAAAGAAGATACGTATGTAATGCTTGTTCTAATGGCTGTCTAATTTTAAAGCAGTCATACTACACCCCAAACAAGATAAATACTACTTGTTTCAGTCAAATGTTGACTTTGTTATGGCTTTCTTTTAGTCTAGTTAAAATGTGCTTTCCCACTTTTGCCTGAAACAGTCTCATTCTTTACAAAAGCGGTTCAAATAATCTCTAGTCTAAAATCTTGAAGAACACTGGCACAAATGGATGAGTTTGAGCTGTTGCTGAAAAACACGCTTCAACTCAAAACAATTAAGAAATTGTTCTAAAATGTAAAAAAAATTATGTACAGTTGTAAAATGGTATCAACATTTGCATAACAGTATTAATTCACACACAAGTACATTTCTCACCTTAGCTCAAATCATTGATTTTTGTAGTTCTTAAGCTAACATTTCTACCTTTTCATTTAATATAACTATTTTAGTAGTATAGTACTTCCAATACAGCTTCCTGGGCAAATTAATACTATTACTAACACAATTTATCTCATTCCAAAATAGCATTTTTTTCAGTGACTGTAGCTGATCAGCTTCACTTCTATTTTATTTCCATTTCAGAAGAAAATATCTTTAATGTTTACTCACCTGGATTTAAAACATGGGTCATTTATTTGAAGTGCTCCATCACAAATAAATCACAAATATTTAAGTGGGACCAAACCGCTGCCAAGATTTTTAAAACTACTGACAAATGTACACTGGAAATGTAACTTCTCGTCATTCTTTTCTTTACAAAAAAGTATAGATGCTGTATTTTTCCCTATGCTACGTATTATTGTTTGCTTTTTTGTTTTTTTATATAAGTCTAGTGAGATGCACATTTGATTGTAAAATAGTTTATAATATATTTGTACAAACTTCTAAGATTGATGATAAACTTAAAAGATAATGTGTTCAAACAGAATTAAAAAAAGCTTATAATTTTATTTTTTGCAAAGTTCAAATATGTGAGGTTTTTTTTGTAAATGTTTTCTTTATGTTAAAACAGTATCACAGCTGTGCAATTATTTAAGTTGTGCAATTTGTTTAGATTCTGGAAGAGTTAATTTTGCACTATGTTGAGTGTTTAGTGACTTGTTAAAATGCATGTCCTGTAAAAATTAAAAAGATCTTTTGCACAAGTTTGTTAGTATGATTTGTTCTTTAGATGATTGTTTAAGCAGCCCTAGCTCTGTTTTTTTAGAGCAGTAAGTATCATTCTTTTAAAAAAATTGTTTTCATGTCAAGTGGAAACAATAAGCAAATCCAGTAATTTTGTCAAGTTTGAGATATCTCACGTGGGTCATTTTTATGTTCCAATTTTACTTTTCTCTTCTAAAATGCTCAGAGAATGCAAAAGTGCTGCCATGTCCGACTGGCACAGTCTGGGCCGTAATGCCCATTATAGACTAAAAGTTCCAACAAAACTCAAATAGTTCTATAATTATTCATTTATTTCTAACTGAAGTTGGACTTAAATTCACAGATGTAACACCCATGACATTATAAGGTTGTTTTTCCAGTCCATGGTCATGTGTTTGGTATGTTCTGGGCGTTTTTTCAATCTGCTTATTCTGCCCCCGGCCCTCTTTTGTATGCAGCACACTTCCTGTTTAGCTCTGTTAAGGTAGCCAACATGTTTGCTTGTCTGTCTAATGATAACATTTTAAACAGATTTAACGAATAAGCTAAAATAAACCAAGCAACTGAATTCTACAGGCTAACTGCAGCTAATCCGAAAGTGCACTGCCAAGGAAAATGTGCGAAGCAGAATAAGGTGATTAATTTGCTCTGATAATTTATCTGTAGGGATAAAATAAAGACAATATCTAACACTTACTATTCAGAAATTTGTTTTTGTTTTTGTAGCAACATAATAAAAAGAGCATATTACAATATCACAATGCGGAATTTTGTCACAGCCTAAAGGATTTTGTGATACTGTCACAACATCACAATTACATTAAACCTTTAGATCAGTTACTCAATATTGCAGCACATTTTTGTAAATTATATTATTTTTAAACTACTATTTTGGCCATTTATTGTGATAATATTCAGACAACAAGCAAAGACTCAGGCTCCACAGTTACAGTATGTCAATCGAATAAATATATAAAGAGTAATACATTCTCAAAAATGTGCCGGGGGCCACACTGAAAGAGCAAAGAGCCACGTCTGGCAGTTTGCCCATGTCTGCTTAAGGCTGTGCATATTTTACATTCACTTAATGGTTGTGCAGATCCTAACCCTGTATAACAAGATGAAGTAAAGATTATTCACTTGATCAAACAAACAAAAAATAAACAAGGAAACACAAAGTTACACATTGAACCTTTTTATTACAGAGGCTCATATTTGAAGTAAAAACCACACTACAAGTTTGTCTCTTTACAAAACTTCTTATATACACTATAGTGCTAACATTCAAAAAAAATTACGTTAAAAACAATATAAGATAAATAAACTCTGTCAAACAAGACTTGTTATAATTATGAATATTTATTATTACCAACCATAACTTTATCACATTTGTACAAAAATAAGATCATTTCCTGTTTGAGTGTCTGTATTTTAACACCTTCAGCAGAAATGTTTGAGCTGCACAGCGTCAAGTGCTAAACCACCAACTCATTCTCCTCAGAGCCACAGGAAGTGATGTCTTTGAAGTTAGAAAAGGAAAAAAATACACATGTCCAGGCCAATTACAAGGTTACGCACAACGTTTGGGATTTTCTTTGTAGAACACAGTGCTGTGCAAATGCGATCAATTATAACTTTTGTGTCCACCATAGTCATAGCACTTACTATATAATCTTATTTAACTTTAACTAGACCTGGAATGTTCTTAGCTGTCTGAAAGCAACTGATTATACATACATACGTTTCTAAATATACTTCTCAAATTAAATTAAACTCTTCTTTAGGAACAGAGGTTTTTAGAATCTGTAACAAGTTGTCAAAACATAGACCAATAATGAAGTAAAAACAGATCAAGACTATATAGTTCTAAATATTTTATGATTCGTAAACCAGCATTTGCACAGCACTGGAGAATGATTTAACTGTATAATCTAAAAAGCAATGTAACAGACTATAATATAAGGCTTATAAGAAATGCTTTTGTTAAAAAATTTGAGCAATAGATCTTTATTTATTCACAGGCACTGGAGAAATGTGGCGAGCTACATTAGTTAGCGAGCTGTACAAATCAGGCATAACACATGTTACAGCCTTGATGCTTATAATATGCATTTTGTTTTTAAGACAAACTTTTACTCCTTTATCTTACTTGAGCGTTTGTAGAAAGAATACCTCAGTCATGACTTAAAAAAGTGTTATATGATAGCCATATCTAGACTTGTTTTTGTGTGTACAATGAAGACAAAAGCGGGCTAAACAAAATGCTACACTTGCTAATGCTACTCTATGTACTGATTCTGAATAACAGATTTTTAGACAATTAAAAAGTAGATACTTGTAAAAGTTGTCCAAATAGCCACAAATGCATAAAATAAGCCCTTCAGGAGCTTTTAAAATACTTCTCAAATACATAAATAGTGCTATGGGGGTTTATCTCAGTGTACCATCTGTTTTACAGAATATATATATTTTGTTAACTCAAAACATTGACGTGCTAATACAGTATTTTGTATCGTGATGTTTTTTAATCTATGGAAGAACCTTACAACAAATGTTTACTTGTCTGAAATGAAAAAAAAAAAAAAAAAAAAAAAGTTTTTGTCACTAAATAATACTCAGTGGTAGATGAAGTTTTGTTGTATCAGTTGTGATTCAATCAGATTTGATTGAAAAAATGAAAAACAGCCATTTTCTGCCACTTTCTGAACCAAGATTATTGCAAGTTTCATTGATATGGAGCAGAAGAGTGACTGCACACCCCTTGGTTCTGGAACTATAGACTCCCATTAAAAACTCTGATTAGGAGTTTGAGAAAAAAAAATTGCCTCCAGGAAAACTAATCAGCGGGGAACAAAGAGCATGAGTTTATGAACTCTCAAATGTAAAAGTTTACATGTGTATTTTTTTAGACTGAAAACAAAATAATAATTTTCAATTTTGATGGGAGCATGTTAATCTGGAACCAGGGCACTCTTCCACTTTTCAGCTGCATTGTCAATAATCAGCTTGGGTCTTTTTAAACAAGTTAATTGTAATAAAGCAAAGCAGGTAGTTTGAAGGTGAGTTTTAAATGGCACAGACAAAAAAAATTTGCTCCTAAAAATGCTTGTTTTAAATAGGAAGTAAAAAAGCCAAGACCCATACACTCTTGGGAGACATCTTGTTTGCTAATGTAAACAAGTTCAAATCCCAATGGAGATGTACATGACGTAACAGAAAATTGTAATCTTTCACAAACAAAAACCCTCCATTGGATTAAAACTTTTGTGTTTCTATTTATGAGCAATTTTTACTTAATTTGCAAACAATTCAGCTTGAAACTAGTCAAAAATATCTTGAAACCTGTCCAGTAATCTAGGTCAAACATCAGTAGTTCGAATTTAAAATTTTGCAGTGAGCTGCAGCACTGTGTTCATATTTGGACATAAAGCTTTTAAAATGTAGAGATTTACCCAAACACAGGAAACACATGCAAACTCAACACAAAAGGCCCCATGTGATCCAACCAAAGACCTTCTTGTTTCAAGCTACTGTGAAAAGGCAAATTTGTTATTAATATCCCAAATGAATTGAGGTTTCAGTTTGGAAGATTTGGAGAAAGGAAGCTACCACACTTTGAACCAGTAATGGACCACAGTTCTGTGTAAAAGCATGTCCAAATGCCGTAAGGGATGTCATGATTTATCGGTTAACACGTTCTCAACCTACCTACATAAATAAGGGTGAAATAAATAAACAATTAAATTTAAAAAATGTATTTATATTGTTAATAATATTTAAGTATTAGAAAAACATTACAAACATACTTTTCAAGCCACACAGCAAAAGAACTGACTATTTCAATGAGAAAGTAAAATCATGATTCTTTTTGTAATTTTTGTTAACAATCTTGACATCCCTTGTGGCAACTTTACAGACACAATATGTAACTTGGGATAGTTATTGCTTTGCGAGGAATTTTCCATTATTTGGCATTAAACACATAAGTAATGTTTATTGCTAAAAAAGTTTGCTTTAAAACATTTTTAAACATCCATGCTGTGGTGTCACCTTAATGAAAACTTAATGAAAACAGAAATTAAAAAAATGATTTCTTATCAGGCTTTGACAATTATTGTACTTTAACTAATGACTTAGTAACTTAGTAACTTAATGTTACGTATAGTTGAGTTAATATGATAGACAACAAAATCTAGTGTACATTATCATCAGTTGTTTCCTGTTATGGGGAAAGATGGCACATACAGTATATTTGTTCATAATGAAATTACATAATCTATTCCACTTGCATTATGCAAAAAAACAAACAAAAAACAGTTAGACACTGGGATGTAGAGAAGTAGAAAATGTATAAAATAGAAGTGATTGTCTGTTACACAATATTTTGTCTGCACTCTTCATGTCTGTTTGTACTGTGATTTTAATGCATTTTTCCTATTATGCGAAGTACTCTGTGTATGATCTGTGCACAAAATGCGTACAAACCTATTTTAATGCCATAATGTGGAAGATTACAGGCAAAGCCATTACATAAATATGCAGACAACTAGGCGGCAGGTCCTCCACCAGAGAAGTTACATAGTGTACCTTTACCTCAACTCAACTCAGATCTAAACCAGAAAACACTTTTTAAATAAACTCCATGCCATACTATTTCTCGTTATAGTCCTCTTTAGTAAACTGTACACCATAATATCAGTTAAACAATACCTTTATGTACAAAACTAGTCTTCATGCATGGGTGGGTACATAGAGGGGGCAGCGGGGGCGGAGGAGGGGGCGAGGTGGAAGGGGAGGCGGGGCGGGTACGGTTGGTGATACTGAGGAGGATCGAGTAGGGCGCGGGTGGTTGGGACATATATGCCTGGTGTTGGTGATGATGATGGTGATGAGGGGGAAGGAACGGGTGGTGAGAGCTGAAATGCGGGTGCTGGGGCGGGTACGGGTGCGGCAAATGGGGCGGAGGAGGAGGTAGAGGAGGAGGCGGAGGGTGGGAGGGCGTTGCACTGTGGGGCGAAGGCGGCGGTGGGGGCATTAGCTGAGGGTAATACGGAGATTGCGGGCTAGCTTGCAGGTGACTCAGGTGGTGATTTTGGCTAAGATATGGATTGAGGCTTTGCGGAGGTGGGACGGGCGCAGGCGGGTACATGGGGGCGGGGGTCTATGCATGAGGTGCGAATAGGAAGGGGGCATCATTGGCGGGATGGGCGGAGGTGCGTGCGTTTGCGAAAGAGGTGGAGGTGGAGGAGGAGGGAGAGGAGGGGTGGATGGTTGTGGATGTGTTGAGGCGCGTATTGCTGCAGGTACAACCCAGGACGTGATGGATCCGGGGGCGTGCTTGAATGCTGCTCTGTCCTTGGCGACCATTTATCTGTGTGTGTCCTTACATCCGGCAATGGAAGCGTCCGATTATCAGTTAACGAACTTGTCCTTGTGTCCGGAATGTTTTGAGTTGTATGTTTTTGCGAAAGGTTCTCGTCCGTCGACTTGCTCCTCTCTTGTGAAATTCGTGGAATTCTCGTTTCCAAAAGCGTCCTTGTGTCTTTAACAGGTTGGGAAGACGAATTTGCCAAAGACAAAGATGGAGAAGAGGGAATTACTGGACGAGAATGTGTGACTCGAGTTGTGTCCGTTGAGCTTTTTGAAGAACTGGTCGTCAACGTCAGTCCGGCGTTCGAGGAAGACGGTGATGAAGCGACCGTAGTGGTAGGACAGGAAACAGGAGTTGACTTTGGGGAGTAGAAAGTAACTGCATTGAGGAAGACTTTGCAGGAGGAGGGAAGAGATTGGCGATTTTGCACGATTGGATTCATGCGACACACTTTTGGAAGACGTCGTTTTTGATTCCGTGAGCTTCGTTGACAGCGCTTTGGGTCGTGGAGAGAGAGGCGTAGCAGTAACAGACTTTGATGTGGCAACTTGCTCCGATTTCACCTTTGCAACAGGCAAATCGTGTTTGCTTTTCGACGATTCCTTGTGTTTAGTCCTGTCTTTTTCCTCTTTATTTTTGCTTGATTCTATTTTTGGCGTTTTTGAACAGTAACCTCCTCTTGTTTAACCTTAACACTCGGTAAAGTCCTATGTCTTTCCTCTTCCGGATCTTCCTTTTTAATACGTTCTTTGACTAGCTTCCTTTCCTTCTCCACTTCCTGTTTTGGTTCCTTGATCTCCACTGCGATCGCCTCAATCTTCACCTTCTTTTCTTCCTCTTCCTCGGATTCGGTGTCCTCGCTGCTGTCAGATTCCTCTTGTTTTTGCTCGGGATGGTATTGGCTTAAGCGGACGTGCCATGCAAGGCTGCACACGGCGGAGACGGTCTTGAACTGGTGGACCACGTTTCGAGGGATGAAGTAAATGTCATTGTGGCAGAGGCGGATTCTGGCGTAACGGATTCCCTCACGACGCAGCTGGTTGAGTTTGGCATCGTCCACCCACTGAACACACTACAAAGAAAATATGAGAAAAAGGAATTACAGATGAGAACGATACTTTTAATAAACGCTGGATTTCAGATGATGTTACAAAGCAGTGAGCAGTTAATTGATGTTTATATTAAATCACTAATGCTGTTTTTAAAATATCCGAAAAAGGAATATGGAGTATATTGTTTCTAAGTACAGTGTTTAAAGTGACCCGGGCTGGGATGCACACTCAATTTCACCACTTCTAAAAATGCCCCATTTTAGTACAGCACTTCTCTGAGTTGAGAGTACCAGTGCTTCTTTTTTGACATTACCAGCAGTTGTTTTTGCTCTCTTAAAGGTCCATTGCGTAAGTTAAAATGTTCAAAGTGCTATCAATTACATTACAGTTCATTGGCAATTGCTTGGGAGGTGCTCAATAATGTTTTGCAAAATCTCTGAGGTTGTCGCTAACAGCACATGCAACCTGCTGAATGTGAGTGACTCGAGTTGAATTCTCCCGCGCTAGTTGGGCGAAAGTGACAGTTTTGCAGGAGCTTTCCAATTTGCTATTATACATCAGGCGAATGTTGTAAATTGATTGTTTAATTAACAAAAATACTTCAGTACATATTGCATCTAACAAACCGTGTCTGGAAAAAGTGATCATAGCGAATGAGGCTGACTGGGTTAAGACCCGCTTGGACTTGCGTTTGAGAAATGGTGAAATCTCTGAACTGCGCTGGGGATCAATAAGATGCTCATCTGGTGTTTATTTTAGATAGAAGGTAAGACAGATGGTCACTATTTCTGAAGAGTGCAATCAAAACTGTATGATGAACTTATTATCAGAAGACCTAATGAATCCAATCAGATTAATGTCTACTTTAAAGTAACAGAATATTTTTTGAGCTAAAATAATGACATTCTTCCAGATTTGATAGAAAAAACTGTAAATTTGTTTTGATTGAGAAATTGTGCAGACTGTAGTCAATATCCTTGCAGTTCATCACCAGTCCTGTAGGTGGTAGCAGCCAACACACATTTTCTTTAACTTCATTCATCTTAACAGCTACAGAGCATGTTGTGTTTGTTCTCATACCTGTGATAATGGGGGCTCATACAAGTCCAGCTGCAGCCTCTGGACCACATAAGGGAAGTCCGCCGCGTGGAAACAGATCACATCTTTGGTCACCCGAGAAGGTTCAGAGCTGAAAACACGCAACATGGTAGGATTTGTTTAGATATAGATTAAATGCTGACATGATTTAATGTAAATAAAAAGCAACATTAAACGAGTATAAAAGAACATTTAACAAGCTGTTACCAGGTAGGCAATCAAATGTTACCAGATGTTATTATTTGTCAAATTGTAACTACATTTGTCCTACTTATCTTTTAACTAAAATTAAAAACATCTTCACAATAGCCAAACTGGGTGAAAAGAATAAATATATTTTGTACAATCTTGTTCAAAATATTTTTGTTATATAATATAAAAAGGAAAAAGTATATATGACGCAAAAATACACCAGGCTAAAATAATAAGTAATGAACAAAAACTTATTAGTGTTGTGTTACAATATAGCTTTTTAAAATCTATTTTCTTGTCTGTTTGAGTGTATTTAAATGTCTGATGATGTCAAAAAAGGTATTTTTTATGACAAATATCTAATTTGGATATTTCAACCAAGGGACAGTTAATAAACACAACAATTAATTTGTGAGCTCTAAGGTATTGTGCAGCGTTTTTGGTGAGAAGGATGGCACTGAAAATTTTTCAGCTGAGAGTGTTGTTGAACTATTTATTATGAATAATAAATTGTGAGAATTTCAGCCTAGATAAAGCTTAATCAATATCTTCAGATTGAAATTATTTGGGTTTTAGATTTTTTTTCTCACATATCCCCCTTTATGTGCTGGTGCTGTTTACCTGTCCCCACAGCGCACAGCCTTCAGCACTCCCACAGCTGCAGTGGTCTTGCGTTCGAAACCTTGGCCGATGTGGTCTGCGTGAGCTCTGGTGCGATCCTCAAACAGCATCTCCCGAGGCTCACTGGTCCTGGGCATCGACTGCATCAGGTTTTTCACCTCGTTTGTAGACCTGCCAAAAAGAGAACAAATTCTGAGTAAATAATGCAGAGACAAATTCTTCTAACTGTTATAAATGTATGATGTCAGTTCTTCTTAAATCCTGGGATTTCATTTATAAAGCATCAATTTTCTACATTCCACAATACTCAAAATAGGACAGTGCTTTTTTACAGGACAAATCACAATTTTGAGTTAACATTTTCCTATTCCCCTTATTCTTCTCCGCCCACTTTTCTTGGCAGTGCACTTCCTGTTTAGCTGTGGTTAATCTGTGGAATTCAGTTGGTGGGTTTATTTTATTTGTCAATATATATGTTTGAGATTGCCTCACAAGATAGGCAAGCAAACATGTTAGCTACCTTAACAGAGCTAAACAGGAAGTGCATTGCCAACAAAAGTGGGTGAGGCAGAATAAGGTGAATAGGTAAGTGACTTGGCATGGGGAAAAGATCTGTTGATTTATTAGAAAACACAACTTTTTTGTTAATGTGAAATATTTCCTGGTGAATTAGGAGTATTATAAGTCTTAATGGAGTTTGTTAATGTGCTATCTCAGAAAAGTAAAGATGTTTTGTAGATGTGACGCTGCAAGTGGTGCAAGTGTGTTGGATATATTTACAAATTCGGTCTGTAGGCGCACTTTACTCATCTCCATAACTTTGGGGAGCAAATTATACATGTAATAAACAGTGTTCTCTTTCTTTTTGAACTGAAATTGTGGTTTAGTGACTTCAGTTTAGTTCAGATACATGATCAATGAGAGCTCTTAGAGATTTTGGCAATGTTGCGCCGTTGTTTTAGTTGACGAATCGATCAGTTGGGTATGTTTTTTATTGATTTACATTTTCTTTAGTCGACAACAGCCCCACTGGTTCTTTATATACTTTTCCTGAGCTCAAAACCTCTTCTCTGCACCTTCAGCTCTGCATCTCTTCGTCTAAAAAAAGAATCTAAACTAAAATGCCTGAAAGTGTGGGCGGCTCACTCGGCTCTCTCTTCTGTTTACTGTGTTTTCTGTCGACGTTAGCACAAATATGGGTTATTCTCAGGGATTTGGTGTTTGCTTTTTATTGATGTAGCAATGAGGGAGGCAGAACAAAGGATTGTGAATCTAAAAGAGAACAACAAACTAAAGTAAAGTATTATTGATCTAAGAATGTTCAGGGTAAAATGTACATTGCTAGAATAAATACTGCATTAGTCTGTGCATGGGATTATTTTGACTCAGATGACAACACTACTGTCACAGGATAAAAAAAAACAACAACATGTGAAAGAAACGCTACAAAATTCAATTTTTAAAATTATTTGTAATTTTTTGACAACGCGTCTAAAAACAGCAACTCTCAAAAGACAAATACTATACTCAAGTATACTTCTGAGATCCTTTACTTTGGTATTTTATGTATTAAAACAAAACAAAGCATGGATGATAGTAAAGTTTTTCCCACATCAGTAATTGAGCTAGAGTTTCTACTACTGACTTCAAAGTAAGTTATACAGTGGAAATAATCCTCCAAACAAGTGCATGTATTATGGACTTAAAAGCAGTGCAAAATCTCTTAGAGATCAACCTATGACCCTACAACTATGTGAAATTCAAAACTCTAAATTTTCTGAGGCCCAGATTAGAAAGATTGTGCAGTGTATCCGTTAAAATGTTCAAATAAAGCTTCTTTGTGAGCTGGCTGGGCCAGAACAATATACCAGCTCCTGCTAGAAACTTAAATAAAAAATAAAACATTTTAAAACCAGTTTTGCACAAGTATCAATAAACTAGCATTGGCATTTTAACATTTTAGCATTTTGTTTCCTAAGAAAAAGCAATTACAAAACATGAAAAAAAAAAAAGTGTAAAGGCGACATCTCTGCACTTGTGGAATTCATTTATTCTATGATAACTGATATGTTTCAAAACAAAAAACAATGGGCAACTACAGAATGTATATTTCTCAATAATATTTCCATAGAGAGAAGCAACAGAAAATAAAAAAGTGCCCTTTAAGACAAAGAATATTGATATAATTCCAAGTGGATGGGACAATAACCGGTAATAATGTATTTGTGATATTAAAATGTCATTGTATCAATCTCACTTACAAAGGTGTTGACCGAGCTGATTAGTTTGACTGTTTGTGGGGACTTGTTATTTTACAAATATTGGTCATAATATAGGTATAATATGCCAAATGTAAAGTAAACAACTAGAATAGAATGGACTCAAGACTTATAATTCATCAGTGAATAATTCTATAATTATGGACACACTTAGTATTTTCATTATTAAATTGAAAAATTCTACCGGGTATGCTGTCATATCAGGGTATTTTTCGCCATGGTAACTGGAAATTTCGCACCTAGTTCCAAGTCATAACATATTTAACGATTTCAGCTGTGGAACCTGGCAGCCAAATTCACCATAATTAAGCCAAAATTATTCTCTTCCATCCGGGCTGTGTGTCAAAAAGTTGCAAATGAACAAATGATCAGAGCAAAAAAACACTTGTACACATTTGGCTGCGAGCAAAGAAAGAGAGAAAAAAAATGTAAAAATATGTCTCCAAACAGCAGCTCAGCAGTCAGCTCACGCGTTTGTACCAAGAACATTCATACACAAAAACACAGCACTCAGCAACATGGAATAAATATTTAACGACAAAGATTGGAATTAGATTGCACAAGATTTGGTATAAATCAAGAGTTTACGGTGTACATTTTAAACATCCAAAAGAATTAACATCAGAGAGAGTCAGCAAGTCAGTTATTTCTATCAAGGAGATTTTTAGTAAGATATGTTTTTATTTGAATAATTCTCCAGTATTAGAAAAACATTTGATACAATCGTTTTTGTTTGTTTTTTACCCTTTTTGAATGCTGTGATATCTGCATTACTTCTATTGTCAGTAATCCAGAATAATGTTTGGTTTCACAGTAGTATATTTGATCTTTCAGCCTTGTGTCTGCAGGCTGCAGAGAGGCTGCACATGTGAGTTCATTCATTCAGAGATAAGAGCAGCAGAGGCAGAAATAGAGCCAGAATGATGAAACGCACACACAGCACAGCAGCTCTGACAGTAACAAATGACAGACCTGCAGGAGCTGTGCTAAAAGTGAAACACAGAGGAGCTAACTACTCTCATGTTTTACCCTGGCTTCTTACGGAAGAAAAGGAACATACTGTATTTGGATTGTAGCGATAATAATGAGAGTTTTTAGTAAATGCCAAATGCTGCAACTATGCAGTAGTAATAGAGATCGATCAATATCACAGATAAACACTGAAAAAATACAAAAGACTTCTTTTCACACTTTTCTTTTGCGTTGACTTAAAAATGTTATTGAGATTGGCAAAATAATTGAAATGTAAAAGTTTGATATAGTTGCATGACCAGACACTGTTCACATTTAGTGTTTAAAACAGAACATGTGCTATGAAAATGTGACAAAAATTACAGCATCAAGCTTTGTACTTGGAACAACATGACCAAGTTTAGTGTTCCACTTGTTTCTTCTTAAAATGCTAAGTAATAAACATGAGTAAAGATAGGCTGGAGATGATTGCAGGGCTGTGCAATTAATAAAATTTCAATTTAATTTTATGATTATTGCTGTAATCGTTTACAAAAATTGTGAAATCGAGTAATTGTGGTTATTGACAATGACTCATAAGTGAGTTTGTAAGTGCTCAGACATTTCCTTGAGTTGTAAAAGTAGGTGCCAGATTGTTTTCATTTCAACAGTCCATTTTTTATATCTCACCTATTTTATTTGATCTCTTCACTCTCTGCATTTAAGGAGCGCTAATGCTCTGCACTCTTTCTAAGCAAATGATTGTTTAAATAATCGTAAGTTCAATTATTCTTTAGATAATAGTGAATATTATGTCCTCTTAGGGAATATTATGAAGGAGTTTTCTTCTACTGTATATCAGACAAATATTCACCTTCTTCTACTTGCCCACTTTTCTTGGCAGCACTCCTCTGGTTTGGCTTGCAGTGTTCAGTTGCTGGAATTTTTATTAACTGTCTCAAAATAAATGTGAGATTAGCCTACAAGACAGACAAGCTAATGAGCTGACTACTTTAACAGAGCTAAACAGGAAGTGTGATGCCAAGAAAAGTGAGCAGTGCAGAATAAGGTGAATAGATAAGGTAATAAAACACCTCTTGCCTGTTTTTCTCTGACAAAGCCCTTCATAACATGAGTAAAATGTGGCTTGCTTTAAACACAAAATTATATTATCGTACATGTCTAAATTAAGTTGTAATGTTGTAGAGAGTGACTGCTTTATGAATCCTCAGAAGATGAGTGTTGAGCTCAGCTGCTACACAGGTGTCTCTGACAGTTCACACACAAAACACTACAAAGCCTCAAACGTGACGATAACAAAACAGTAATACTGCCTTCTAAAGGGTGAAAGCAAACAGGACATTGAGGGTGAGCTGATAATTCCACCTTTTTAAGGCAAAAAAGACTGTTTTCTTTGCCTCAGATCTCCCTGACAGAATCTTACGTCAGAGTAATGTCCTTGAGTGACCAGCCAAACATAACACTTTTCATACTTTCAACAGAAGCCAGGGTTTTGACAGAGAATGCGCTGCTGTAAAAAATAACTTGTTTTACAAAAAAGTCTATCATTTTTCAAACAATTCAAACATTACTGTACCGTATACTTTCTAACATGTCACATGGCCAGTTAAGGCAGTCTTTCCCAACATTTTTTTTTAATCACGGCACACTTTTTTTCTATGGTACACCACCTATTCAAATGTGGCTAAATTAAGCTATTTTGGAACAAACATATCTTCATTTTCCACCAAACATCTTTAAATATTTTATAAATGGATAAATGGTTATTGATTTTGCTTTCTTTCTCTGTAAAAATTGTTCCAAATGATCCCAAAATGTAAATTCCATTAATTTTTTTTAATTCAATCTGATAAACTTATTTTATAAATTAAAGATTAAAAACTGATACATTTTTCAAGGCACATGGCAACTCAAGGCACACTAGTGTTCCCCAGCACACTAGTTGAAAAACACTGAGTTAAGAAATAAAATAACGGAAACATGTAAATATTACTATGAAGAAGTTGGTTCAATATAGAAAAGTAGCTGGAAGGCTCAAAATAATCTTCATTAGCAAATGACAGTCCTTCAGTCACAAAACAAATGTAAAGACCAGCACACTACAGTGAAAAGATAAATATAGGATCACATGACTTCTTAGTTTTTATTTAAGAAGAGACAAAACATTTTATTTTAACACAATCATTTGTACACAATGTAATTCAAAGCATTATTCTAGCATTAGCATTGATACTTTTGACAAGCTTATTCTAAAAACTTACCGATGCATTTCTTGGTTCTAAACAACCCAAAGTTTATGTCGATAATCCTTCTCAATCATTTAGCATCATAATAACAGCTGCTGCCTCACACATTAGCACAGTGTGTGAGAGAGAGAGACAGAAGCAGCCCAAAGCCATGTGTCATCCAGAGAATCACTGGTGACGTGTTTAAAGTGCCTCTGTGATCTCAGCTCTGCTCTGCTCACATCCAAATGATACTGAAGCCACCCAGGGAAGCTGTTACTAACATTAGAAAGAGCCACAAATAGTTTCTGCATCAGTGCACAAGGTCAGCGGTTGATTTTAGGTAGGTGTATGTCATATAAATACAAACAAGCACACAACAAGGGAATCACAGACTTTATAAATCAATGGATGTTCTGCAATGGTATCACACATTCTAAACTTAACAGCGCGTGACCTGAGTCTGATAGTAAATATTAACAACTAGAACTCTGCTAAATACTGACTTTGTATCTTTGTGGAGAAAATCAAGTAAATACCAGTAGAAAACCAAATAAACACCAAGAACACTTCTGCTTCTCTCACATTTGTCACTAACACAGACTTTGAATTCATGCACAGTCGAACTCTCTCCTTTCTATCCTTAAATATGATTTTATGTTTGATGAGGAAATAAGTTGTTGCAACAGTTAAATGTCATGAATCTTCCACTGCAGTTACCAAAAGAGCTGGCAAAACCTTAGCACAATAGCTATGGAAAAACAAAAGAAAAGCTACTTTCAGTTTCTATTTTGTTGCATAATTCTGAAAACAAAAACTCTACTGCCAAAAATTAGGCCAAAAAAAGCAAATACCATTTTATCAGATCAGATGTTCTTCTCATAATTTTGCCTCAGTTTGTCTTTAATATTTAAAAGTTAATCAACAAATTTTCAATCTGGTTTCTGTTGATTATTAGACCCATTAACTAGATAAATATCAGCATTAGCTGTCCATCATCTGTATTAAATATTATTATTGTAGAAATAGTTATTTATTACCAATGCTGTCTTAAAGATATGTATGAAGCCTTACCGTTTCCTCTTGAAGGGTGATTTGGGGATGTCTGCCAGAGGAATCATCTGCTCTCCAGGCCTCACCCACATGATGGGACCATCATCACTGTCTTTGGGCTCCATGAAGCTCAGGCTGGAAAAGGAGCCCCAGGGAAGAGTTCTCTGTAACAGAACCAGTAACACAAGGTTATTCAGCAGCAGAAAACTAAGGCCTTGTCCACAGGAAGACAGTGATAATTTCAAAACCAAGGAACATGCTCAGCTAATGCCAGCATCCACAAGTCACAAACCTACAGGAAGCCATGACACTGAGCATGTGCAGAAAAGGTTCTCTAAATGTAAACAGAAACTTAACAGGGATTTATAAAAACTTTACCTAACAAATGACGCATATACACAGACATGAATATATAACTGGAATAGTAACAAAGCCCTCCATTAAGCTAATGGAGACAAACTGCACAGTAAATGTATTTATTTTCTGGGTTTGATTGTGGTCTGTGGTTAAGTGAGGAGCAGAGCTTGGCAGTAATCTTCATGTGAAGGTCAGTACATTATGCAAAATGATGACATAAGTTCAAGTGATCATCTAAAAAAATGTTGCATTTCCCAGAATAGCATCAGTGCCCAGATGGTGCTTTGAGATCTTTGCACTTTAGCACCTGGTTATATTTACAAGGTTAAAAAAATGTGTTGTTGATTTTTTCTCAAAAAAAAAAAAAGAAAATGTACAGTATTACTGTACTGTAATTTGAGAAAAAAGATTCCAACATGCAGCTCACCTTCAAGAAGAGAGATTCCCCAAGGAGCCCGAGGAATTCTGGGAAATAGCTGCCGACCTCCTCGTCTACCGCTCCCACCAGACTGATCTGCCTCATGGGCCCGGCTCTGTACGTGCCGTGACTGTACGACCGCTTCACCTGCGCAGAAAGAGAAGAGACCAATATTTACTATACTGTGTTAAATACTATACTAGTAGTACTGTATTTATCATGTGTAGATATGTCAGATTTCAGCCACAGGCTATTTTCCATCTGTTGTCTGTGAGTGTGAACAGGTTAATGGTGTCACTAAAAGGTCCACACATAACATATAGCACAAATACAGTACAGACAAAACACATTGGAAGCCCAGACAAAACGCAGGGCAGGAGAGATTTACATTATAAACTCAGAAAGTCATTTAGACCCAACGCGTGTTAGCTTTTATATATAAGACAATTATATTTGTATTTTAGTCAGTTTTCCATGTTGAACAAAACACATTTAAAAAAAAAATATTACAATGATGTTTTTGTCCAACATTTTATTTATTCTAATATTTTTTAGAATATGGGGTGGGTCATATCAATCATTACTTATTGTTCATTGCTTCCAAGACACAATGAAATACTGTGATATAATTCACCGCAGCTATGGATAGAACATCATTGCCAAAAGATGAATTGACAATGACTGTGGAGGCTCTACAGAGAGCTACACATTGACTGAAATGAGGCTGCAATATTAATCACATTAATGTATTCAAATAAGTTGGTTCAACGAGATACTAATATTGAGTATTTTCTCAGCACAAATCATCATCAGTTAAATCGCTTATTATTTTTCCTGATACAACTTTTTGTTCATATCACCTGCTCTATTTAGGACATAAACATGTCAGAGACAAACTTGTTACACAACAGCTTAGGAAAAGATCATATAATGGCAGCAGCATCAGCAAAGGGCCTTTTTATTTGATTAAAACTGAAAATAGGATTGCTTAGCTATAGAGATCGATCGATATGGGTTTTTCTTGAGCCGATATCGTTGCTGATTGTTATAAATGTTGTCAGCCAATGCCGATTTTCAAAGCCAATTTGTGAGGCCGATTTTCTTATTTTAGTTTTTAAAAGACATAGCTAAGATGAGACAGTCTATCTAAAAAAGAAAAAGTTCAATCTAAACTATTATTTTGTCTCATTGTTTAATGAATACAACATGTTTATGCACATTACAGAACATTTTAAAGAATAATTAAAGTGCTCCTTTTCAAAACACAGCAAAATGGAGATATATAAAACAAACGTATCATTTCTCACCAAAACTAATTTGGAGCTCAGCTAATCAGTGTGAGTGCAGCTCTATCGTGTAGACCAGTGGTTCTCAACCTGGGGGTCGGGACCTCCAGGGGTCGCGGATGATTTCTGGGTTCCTATGGTATGAAAATGTAATTTTGACATCCTAACATGGTTTGACACTATTGAATGCAGTCATAGACATAAATTCATATTTCTGGCTACAGAAGAAGTACCAGCTTATGCTCAAAAAAAAAAAACATAAGACATTACCACTTTACAGTCGCTACATTTTGTGCTTGGGGTGCGAATGCTGCGGTGTTATTTGGGGTTGCGATTGAAAAGTTGAGAACCACTGGTGTAGACACTGTCAAACACTGCCTGATGAATATCGCCCAAAATCGCCCCTAATTGTCTATCTCTACTTAGTTATTTTACGTTAGTTTTGTGCGCATTTGTAAATGTACATTTTATGTAATGTTTTATCTATTTTACAGACATTACAGCTTGACCCAATTCAGGATTAGCATGAAATGTTCTCCTCCCAAGTCAATCTAAATCACAGCAAAGAAGATACGATTTTCAAAGTTTAATTTGGTCTTCTGTGATTGGAGAAATCTAAAACTAGATATCAAAATCTTTTTTTTTTTTTTTTTTTACAAATTAAATAAAAGTATTACACATAGTGCTCTATTTGCTAACAAAAAGCTCACACTGTTCAAGTTGGTTTTGCTGTATTTCCAGTATTTTGGTGACTGACAACCTATATTTGACCTCTCGTATGAGACAAGCAGCTCTTATTTTCAGCCCAGCTTGAAGAAAGAATGTCAAATGAAGCTGCCGTATATGTAAACAAACTAGTGTCTTTGAATGAATGGCCTGGAGACAGTGAGAAAACGTGTTTGAATTGAAGCATCCTGCTGCGAGTGTGGATAGACCTGTTATAATGACGGCAGCCTCCAGCATCCGCACTGTTTACATTATGCATAATTTAACAGCAAAACAGGCATGGCATTGTTTTCCCTTCATCACAGGAGAGAGAAAGAGAAAAGCATTTAATGAGAGGAGAGAGAGAGAGAGAGAGAGAGAGAGAAGGGTTTATCCTAAAATACATGCACTGAACGTGAGTCTGTGGAGCCGTTTTTGGGCAGAGCTGACAAACAGGAAGTGTGACAGACTTCCTCACAGTGTAAACCTCCAGCACAGCCAGTTTTGCTTTTTGAGCAAACAACAGCAGCTCGATCACAGTTGGAAAAGTGCTACTATCTACACACGAGACAGATACAAGATTTTCTCTGTTATGATTCTGTTATTGTGACATAATAGAATACAGGGCAATAATATTTAATGCAGATGTTTAACAGCGAAAATGCTTGACAGTGAATAGATGTTGATTCACTAAAGAGGACACGTCACTTTTCTGTGTTTGTAACCATGTTCACAGTGTTCTTTCGTCATTAGATTACTCACAGTTGTACAGTATTTGGACTGATTCATGTTTTGAGTAATCTTGTATTGTTAAAGTTAATTTGACAATAAAAAACAGGATGTTAATGGTTTATAAGTTCTTAGTCGCTTAGATTCATTTATTTTTTTACAGCTTGTAATAAATAATGTATATTCATAATTTCTGTTTTATCTAATATTATTTTTAACACAAAAACTATTTTTGTTGTCTTTGGCTGTGTTTTTAGGGCTTTAGCAGTCGACCGAGGAAATTGTTGGTTGACAAAAGACACTTGAGTAAAAACAAGACATGGTAAAAACTCTCAAACTATTTCTTTATCGAAGCATCTATCAGACCTAAAACTCTACTTAAAAGACTTAAAATGCAATGAAGTTCATGCAAAAGTACCAAATTATACAGAGGAGTAGTAGGAAAAGATGTAGCCCAAAGATCTGCTCTCACATCTTCAGCTAAAGCATTCATTTTTATTGTGGTTCTGCATAAATCTTTGTAATTTAAATCAACCAAGACATCATTAATACATTAACTGACTAAATTATTTAAGAACTGCGATGTTTGACTCGAAAATTCATCTTTGAAATTTCAGTAAGTTTGATTGACAGATGACTGAGCCAATCAGGGATGCACATAGTATGTCTATCAAAACACATATTCTGAATGGCAGACGACTAATGAGCTTCTTTGTTTCATGTGTATCACACAATTAAACTAATTTGATTGAGCAGAACACTGTAGATTTTATTTAGAATGTGGCAGAAAGCGTGGTGACCAGTCCCATTCTCAGGAAAGTACTGCAAACGTGCTCTGAAGAAGCTACAATAATACTGTTTTCTTCACTCTTATCTCTTTATTATTTTCAATAGTCAACAATAACACGTGGTCTATAAATAGAACATATCTATGATTGATCCACACACACAGTAAGCAGTGACTTACATGAGTTGTTGGGCCTCTTTTCTCTTGTTTACTTATTTGCACAAACACTCACTCTAGGAAATGCTGCAGCAAACGGCTAATTAGCATCTGAGGATTCCCTAAATTATCAGGGAAAGCAGCCATTTTATATATGAATACAATTGTTTAGTAGTTATTTTTGCATGAATCACCAGGCCGTTGTGGTCTTGTAAGCATAGGTTGCATCAGATACACAGAAATATTGCATAGTTCTGACATCTTTTAACAGGTTCTATCAGGAATTTCCTCAGTCAAACACAGTCCTACATGACATACTATTGTGTATTAATGTTGCCCTCTTGTCACTGGTTCGCTCAGTGGACATATTAAGTGTGTTAGTCCTTTATGTCGGTGCGTCATAACAAAGCTGCAGGCTGCTGACTCTATCTCATTCTCTCTTACATAATCTGTCTGTAACAACAGACATGAGAGGTCAGAAGAGGTCAAAGGAGGCAGCCACGGGTTTTTATTACATTACAACTCTTGGCCTGTGGGTAATTAAAGTGAGAATAATGATGTTGATTTGAATAGATGACAAGTTTGGATAAATATGTAACAGGATATTGTAGCTTTCAAATAAGACAATGATGTACCAATATTTAAATAAAATGGACAATGACATCTCCTATATTCTGCATTTTTCTGCAGTTTACATTTGAATTAGTTTTTTACCGTAACCCTATACATTTCAATAACAAGATTTCATAGGTAACCCTAAGCACAAAATGTATTAAATGACATTTTAAACTACATTGGTCAAAACAGTATGCAATGAAATATATGTAAAGATATAAGAAACTTTATAAACTGTTGAGAAAAAAATAACAATAGTGCACATTTTAAGTTTTACATGTTTTTTGGGGTGACTGAAAACATTTATTTACATTAGCTACCAAAGTTTGTGACTATTTTGACCTGAAAGCTGCAAATCTGCTACATTTGTACTAAAACTTCCGTAAAATATGACTTGGAACAGTTTACAAAACCAGTTAACGGTGTTCATCTTTTTTGGGAACAGGTCTGTTTAATGTCTTCTCTTTTTTTTGTTGCAATGAGTAAAGAAGCCATTCAAATGAGTCTAAAACAATATTTGTAGATTCAAAGTTGGACATAACTGAAAATATTCAAGTGATTCTAGTGATTGTGCATCAAGTTTTAAAACCTCATAGAGCACTTCATGTGTTACTACTTTATGACAACAGGGGGTTTTCAGTTGAAGAGAATAATGCAGCCTATGCAGGATTTGAATAAGGATGAATACACACAAATTAAGCTTTTAACAAAAAATATTTGCATAAGCCATTTAGTTCCACTCTAAAATTTTAATATGAGATGTTTTCTGACAGACTTTCAGAATGAAGACAAAAAGACTACCTTGAAAAACCAGAATGGTGTGTTTTTCAGGTGTGAGGTTGGATACAGAGACACATGAGCCTCTCTCTTCAGAGCTGTGTCTGTGTCTGCAGCTGCTGTCAAAAGCCTTTTGTCCTCCAAACCTCCACCATGGACATGAGCAGAAACAGTTTCTTTTCAACACTACCAGCCTCTGTGTGTTACTATCACTGTTAGCCAGTTTTACACTCTTTGTACAACATTACAAGCGACTGTACTCCCGAGTCTGTCCCTTTAAGAGCAGTGTTCCTCGCAGTGATAACGTCATTGTTCACTGGTCTTGTTAATTTTCTCTCTCAGCTCTGACCTTGGTTCTATACACACACACTGTGGGACTCACAAAGGCACTTAAACCAGGACTAAAGCAGGAATGAACCTTCTCATAGATACTCATACACTTCATCTTAGATATTCTTTAGCTCAGTAAAAACTAGTACAAATATCATTATTAATTTGTATACATTTGTACATTATATATGAACAAAAACTGTCAGCTTATTTTATAGACACAGTTTGCATAATGTCATATTTTCACAATGTTATCACGACATTCTCTGATGAGTTCTGTGTGTTTTCATTACAACTTATTCATGTTGAGTCACAACGGAGTCTAACTTTAAGGTTTTGTGGCAAAATGTGTGCATGTTTAAAGTAAAAAAATATTAAGGAAATGTTAACAATCATGAACCAAACAGAATATTTAAATTATTAAAACTGAGTCACAGACAGCATAAGGCTGTGCAAATAACTATATTTTAATTCAATTCTGAATATTGGATATTGGAATATTAACTGGATGACACAATTTCCAAGTGTAAAGACTTAAAGGGGCACTATGTAAGAAAAACAAACAAACAAAGTGATTTCCACTTTTGAACACCAGAGGGAGCCTTTCACATGCATTTTGCCTATTAAGCATGCTGCCATCTAGCGTCAATAATCCACATTCCGGCCCGTAATAAAACATTTCAAATACGTATAAATGTATCACAATTGATGTGGATTGGTTAACAGTGCTCTCTTAAGTATTCATGTTGTAAAGAATAAATATGATTTAAATGTTTGTGGACTATAAGTGATAATTAAAATTCCTCATTTCATCATTTTTGGAATGATGCTCTGCCTTCTCTATATGCAAGTAAATATTTCAATAATAGTGATTTAAATTATTATTGACTAGTATTTTTCAACACTTAAGCAACCCTACTAGTAATGCAGTAGCATTTAGCTTGCAGCTGCCATTAGCACTCTTTATATTCATACAATTTTAGTCAGAACTCATCTCTCCATACTATAACACCATAGATCACATTTGCTCTTGTAGCTGCTGAACAGAGGATGATAGAGCTTCTGTCCTATATTCAAATAAATGTTAGTCTGTTAGGGTGCGTTCCCTCAGATGCAGACTGTACTTTCTATATTTATTTCACAATCGTTGCGTTCAGATGAGTGACTGGGGAGTGAGTATCTTGCACCTGTTTTATCTGCACAGAATGACTGATGTGGTTTTTCATATTAGTGTCATTTGGTTTTGAAAAACAAAACTGTAACGGCCAAAACAGACAGAGACAGATGCTTCAGCAGGTGCTTCAAGTACAACCAGATCACTCATGTACTTTCACATTACTGTAATGTCATTTAAAAAAATATTTATTTCACACTGTCAATGTTTGTGTAAATCATGTGTAGGGTTGTGCAATAATTGAATATTTATCAAAACTTACAAATTCACGAATAATAAGCTTGAGACTTTTTGACTGACTACAATCAATCCACTGTCAGTAACTGTCTGATCTGATGAATTCAAACAGTTTGGACTTTTTAGCTGCCATGTGTGATGTTGAGTATGATTGAACTTATGACTCCAATTAGTCAGTGCAACTTGGTTCATTCATTTTTGGCTTGCTCTGCATGTGTAGACTGAGTGAGTATGTGCATTCTACCTCATATTTATTCACTGGTTATTTATTCTGTCCATATGCTGCAGTTGTTCATAATCATAGTTATACGTATATTGTACTTAATACTATAATAAAACTGATGCCACTTTATCTATTTATCCTGTCATATTCTGCACTCTGCTCAGATATAACAGACACTTATTATAAAACGTTTTAGACTATTATAACTCTCTCTATATATTTTTTGTTGTTGCTTTTTTTACTTTTTTTTTTATTTTTTACTTAAAAATGATCTTGTTTGATTGTTTTTATTTTCCCTGCTGTCCTTGAACTGTGCATTGTAACACTGAAATCCCCCCATTGTGGGACAAATAAAGGAATATCTTATCCTATCACAGTGTCCCCCATCGCATCATATAATAAATTATTGGCGCTGAAAGACGACAATTGCCATCCTTTGCCAACAAGGAAGTAATAGCAAGTCCAGAAATCTATTTGCATGTAAAATAAACAACAGATTAAAGTTCTATGTGAAACGTTGAATTAGAGACACTCTGAATTACTTTGATCATCACTTCTTTATCCAACTGGATTAATTTCTTTTTCACTTTTTGTCAAGTGTCAAACAGATTAACTTTTAAAGACAACTTTGTAATCTTTGCACAAATTTGCCTATACGTTGCAGTTGTGAGTCAGCTGCATGTTGCCAGCACATACCATAATAGGAGGCTGCACTTTATCTAGATTATCTAGTATGTATGAGCACAAAACTTTCTTTGCAATCATTTTTAGCAGAGCTCAGAGTAAATGTAAATTCAATAAACACATAACTCATGCAAAAGAGGCCAAACTGCTCTGTCTGCTGCAAGTCTTGACATTATTGTTTAACACAAACTAGATTCTGGGTTTTGGAAGCGTTGGACTCACCTGGGTGTAGAAGTTGGACATGGTTGTGGTCTCAATGTCCTTTTTCCCAAGTATTTCCATTTTCACAGGAGCTGATGGAAACTTGGATGAGAAATAGTCCAAAAAGTCTGGAAGATAAGCTGCTTCTCCGTGAACGATGGCCATGACGTAATGAGCAGCCTGGTCAAATCAGAAAGAGTTTTGATTTATAGACTTTCTAAACAAATGACATAAAAAGTAATATTTTTCTGAAATCTTCAACCACATACTTTTTAATTATTGTTATATTAAAGTTTAAAACAACTGCAACTGTATTGTGATTTCAGTTTTGACCAACATGATTGTGATTGTCTAAATTCAGTAAGACGTTGTGTACCTGTGACGAGTCCTCGCTGAAGCCAGCGTCACAAACTCGTCGGCGAACCTCTGCCTCTGTCCCGAGGAGAGACACGAGAGCTGGGACGCGTAGGCGTGGGCCACCAGAGCTCCTCCGTTCGGCTGAGTCTCCACGTGGATGTAAGGGGCAAACTCCAAACCAGCCAACCCGGGAAAAGTGCACTGATGCTGGGCTTTGAGCGGGGCTGCGTCCGGGTCGTCTACAGAGTTGCAGAAGTCTTTTGTGGGAGGTGTTATGGTTTTATTGTTGGGCGACAGGACAGGTGGAGGACATTTAAAAGGAGAGAGCGAGGACAGGAGCGCAGGATGAGAAGTGGACGAGAGAGAGGAGGAGGAGGAGTTTTTTGTCGGTAAAGACGTTAATCCAGTGCAGGACGTTTGACTGGAGCGGTGGAACATTTTCACGCGTCTGTGTCTCTCGTCTTCTTTGTGTTTTTTCTTCTTTTTCTTCTTCACTTTTTTCATCTGAAGTTCGTCTTCCTCCAGTCGAGTTTTGTCTTTTTCATCTGTAAAGAGGTAGAAAACAAAAACAAAGCATTCATTAACGTAAAGAATATGTTGAAAAGACAAGGCTTCCACCATGGGCGTGCTGGCTAATCGGGAGAGTCGGGACGTTTCCCGGTGGGCCGCGTGACTTTTGGGCCGGTGGCCTCCGCTCCGTGGTTGAAGAGAGAGAGAGAGAGAGAGAGAGAGAGAGAGAGAGAAAGAGAGAGAGAGTTAGAGACAGAGAGAGAGAGAGAGAGAGAGAGAGAGAGAAAGAGAGAGAGAGAGAGAGAGAGAGAGAGAGAGAGAGAGAGAGGACACATGCAGCTGGCAAATGTGAGCACAGTGCTGGGAGAGGCGGAGCCAGCACTGCTTCAAGTCCATGATGTGATTCACAGCATAATCAAAGACTCTTGACACATTTTGGAGCCCAAAAACACGCTCTACACCTCATAAGCTCTCTGTCAAACTTTGTTTCAAGTAAATCCGTTGTATATTCTCGGAGTTATCAGCAAAAACGGCTGATGAACAAACACTTCAGCAGATTTATGCGCGAATCACCGCGGCGGAGCGGAGCGCATTTCCTCATTCAGACACTGTGGGCCAGAACGCTCTGTTTGTGTGAGCACGTACTTCGTGTGTGTGTCCAAGAGCGCACTGCTGTGCAGCAGAGGAGAGGTCAGGTGGAGGAAAGCCGGACTATGGCCATGTCGTGACTAAAACTAGGTAGTTTACTACTGGAGAAGAGAATGTATGAGAGGTGGAATAGATATTGGTTAAAAGAGAAAAAAAAAAAAAAAAAAAATCAAAAGAGAGGTTTTCTGAGCGGGACTCGAACGTGGATGCTGAAAAGGCAAAAGCTTAAATGTGCAGCTCTTAACCCTCAACTACCAGCTAAAGTCACATAACTTACTAAACCAATGGGCCAATCTAACGTCTGATTTTCCCGGGCTGAAAAATGATCCCAGCACGCCACTGGCTTCCACCATCTCTTGATAAGCTAAGTTTAGGTTGAAACATGGCTTCTTGGTAAGCTTTTTTTTATTTATTATGCTGTTGTCCACATTAGAAGCACTTACATAAGGCATATACAGAACTAGCATAAATCTCTTGGCACCGTGCCGCAGTGGCCTACTCTTGCTTTACAGAAATAAGACTGCAGATTTAACTTCTAGTCTGGACCAGGCACTTCTGTTGGAGTTTGCTTTGTCTCTTTCTGTGTCTGGGTGGGTTTCCTCAGGGCACTCTGGTGACCCACGCCAACCCAAAACATGCCTCATCCTCCCTCTACAGTCTTGACCAAGCCTAAGAGACAGGCTCATTTAATCCACAGTGACTTTAAAGAAGGGAAAAGAAATCCAGACAAAAGTCGAAGGGCCGGAGAACGATAATTGGTGCAACTAATTCTTATTGCAGCACATTTCTCTAAAATATAGACAGTTTAATCATTTACTTCAGAGCAGCGCGTATTCAAAGTACGGTAATTCCACATTGAGTGAAGTAAAATTAAAGACCTTTTTAAGACTATTTAATGCCACTTAAGTCAAACTTAATGATACTGTGGGGAAAAAACAAAAAATCTTTTCCTGTAGCAATGAAAATGTGTTTTTATTACAAGTAAAACATTGAACCTTTTGAAACCAATTAAAGGTTTGGATAAGCTAATGTAATAGTCTTAAACTGATATCAGACGTAGGCAATTTGGCAATACTGTATGTCTTCATATTTTATGGTTTATGAATAAATTTATCATATTAAACCAAATACAATATAAAAAAGAAAATTCAAAATGATTGTTCTAGAAATTTTATGCTGTTTTTGCAGAACTCAAGTAATTTGAGATAAATTTGGCAGTCTGTTTATTCTCAAATGCATGCCGCATCTGGGTCTGCTTTAAAGCACAAATTAAGTCCATTCTTACTCTATGAGTGGACTTTTGAAAATCTTTATAAGCAGGACTGCTCTTCCATCATTCACTTACTTCAAGCTTATGCCTCTCTAACTTTCCCCTTCTACACCATGTTCCTTTCCAGCATTCACCCTTCAACGAGGGTCCTCCTGAATCAGCTGGTCAGCCCACACTCAGTATCAGGTCATTGTTCTTCATCATCTTCAAGATCATACATCGCACATCAGCATCTATCTCACTTCAATAAAGATCATTACTCATATATTATTATAATTATCAGTTATAGGTTAATCATTTGAGAAGATCCAAACAATCATTCCGTAATTGTTCCACAATCTTCTCCTCATAGACTCTGTAAGTGTAACTAACACTAGAGATTTAACAAAACAGTCTCAGTGAAACAAAGCGAGCTGTTAAGCAGTGCTAAAGTCACAATCAGCTGTTTGAGAAGCATTGATTTCCATTAGACTGTTTCTCAGGCGCCTCTTCATCTCCAGCACAAGGCTCTGATTACACTCGACTGGGTTTGACCATCACCACATTCAGCATCAGCTTAAGTTGTGTTCACATGGTAAGATAACTTTCTACACACCATTATTTAAACAGATGTAGGGCAATTTGTGATTTAAACAAGTTAGCAGAAGTAGAAGTAAAAACTGTCCCTTGCCTAATGCCTGTCATCGTTCTTTCTAACATCATCAGATCCTAGAACATGAACTCACAAGTGAAGTGCACTTGTTTAATTATTGTAAGTGTTAGCTCTCATTAGCATACCGAAATAGCTTCTAAATGTTATAAAAAACACTTCTAAATTGATGATGGTGAATAATTAGACTGTGAATGTATTAGGTAAGTGAGCATGTGACTGATCTAGTTCTGTTTCTTCCATTTTAAAATGGTAAACATTAACTATATGTCATATACCGTAATGAGATTATAATTTGTCCCCAAGACAAATTTCTCCTAATGAAAGACAATGAGTATCTTATCTTATATTGTCTTATCTTGTCTTGAATTATGTTATCTACAATCAAAAGTGTACATTCAACACAAATACATACAATTTATGATTCTCTGTTGATAAATTAAATTAATTCTGATTATAGCCGGGTAACCTGACTTTTTAGTTATAAATTAGTAAATGTTGGCTTTTCCTTGAATAAGCATGTCATAAAAGTAGGACGTAGCTGGACAAATGTAAATATTTGCTTCCTGTTTATTTATTTATTTATTTTTTTTGTGAAAAGCTTTAACGATGAATTATGTTAGTAAGAAAGGAGTTAAGGTCATGCAAAAGTGAAAAAACAACATGCATGGTTCGCTAACAAAATACACTGTATATTTTGGTTTAATAATTTTCACCACTGACAGTGTTGAGAAGTAATTGAATATGTGTACTGAAAATACATATTTACAATATGCATTTCTTCATTTCAATTTTAAGGGAACTTTAGGCACAGTTACTCTTTCTTTTGGCAGTATTCAGAATACAATCACTTTTCTAAAACGAGAGGAAAACATTTGGATGTTTGAATATTTTGATATTAGGCTCCAGATGTCAAGTAATTAGTACAAAAATAGAAAATGCAGTTCTAAACTTACAAAAGCATGTAGGATTTTTTACCTATCTCATTGCTGTTAAAACTGATGTACCAATGAACTCAGTGAAAAATATTAATATTACATTGCAAGTGCTTAGTATTCTGTAACTACATTACAACACTGACTAATAAGGCGGTTGTTAGTTCAGTATTTCAGTCATGTCTCACAGTAGTTTCCGGCTTTAGCCTTGCACCAGACACAAAAACTCTCCTGACAGCAGTTCATTCACTCTCTGCTATTTAAAGACTTCATTGCAAAAGTTGTATTCGATTTGGAGAGTTTATTTTAGGTCACTGCCAAGTCTATTTCTCTTGAACTGGACCACGTCCACATGCACTCGCTCACCTCAGCCCGGTCTCCTCTCGGACAATAAGAAAAAATGGAATAGGCCGTACGTACAAGTAGGCCAAATGTAAGAACTAAAACAAAAAAACAAAAAACATACTCCCTAGCTTCAGGGAACAAAATGCTTTTTTTTTAATGTAATTAATTAGGACACTATAAACGAATTGTCTGCAAAAAAGACAAGACATCTGCAGGAGTGCTGAACAGATTTTGTGTTATTTTATTTTAAAAATTGGGTACTTCTTTATTGGTTGGGTAATTATTTTAAGCTCAAAGTATAAAGTGATATATTTAGGGATGGGCTTAAAATTTGAACCAAACAGCGTCCCGTTACAACCCTAATGTAAATCAAATCACTGGAAAACCGTTAATTACAGTTTGTCCAATTTTTTTTCTGGGAAGGACTCTAGGTTCCTTCTTTTATTTACATTTTTTTAATAACATGGGGGTCTAAAAACACAAAACAATACAAAAGAATGATTGTGGACATTATAGACTTATATTTTAAAATGTGTCCTTGACCATCACTGACTTTGATCATTTTGGCCCAAGCTTCATTTGAGTCCGATATAGAGTACAGTGGTCCGATCGCTCTATCGCGGTTCACTTTTCGCAGATTTTTTTTAGTGCAATTTAGCTTTTTTTTTTACAGTGTGCGGTCCTATGGACGTGCTCTGTAGCGTGCTTTTCTCTCAAATGCATCGTTTAGGGTTCGTGTGACATCGCAGCATTCACAGGCAACAGCACAGAAGCTCTTTTAGAAAACTTTAGACAGTTTGGATCATGCAGGGGAAGTTGACCTGATGCTCAGACGTTTCTCCAGGTGAGGATTTGACTCTTTGAGCTCGTAGTTACGATGATAAGTTTGTTCACGCTAGAACGTCATTTGTGTAGTTCAGAGATGAGTTTGAGGAGCGTGTTGTAACTTCGCTAGAGTCCGGATGTGTTTCGTGTCGGCTCTGGAGCTCGTGTGATCCGTGGCTCTGCGGTCGGCTGTGGAGCGCCAGCATCGTCCCTCTTTATGGCAGTGCAGACAGGACGCGATAAGTGCAAATGTCGCTTGAAATCCCATGTGTATGTGTCTGTCAGCGGAAGGAGCGCCCTGAGGTGGGGCTGACAGCCACATGCACATGAATGGGATTTCAAGCGACATTTATGGTCATCGCATCCTATCTGCACGAGAGCACGAGCCTTTAAGCGGTCACATAAACGACTCGCGCTGTTGTATCTCGCGGTAAATCATGTGTTCAGCGCATTATTACCTGTACAAAAGACACTAAACATTATAACCAGGCAGGTTCTCAACGGAAATTACTGATAAAAATGAAGATCACTACTTTGTGGGTTTCGCCTATCACAGGTTATTTTTGGAACCTAACCCCCGCGATTAGTGATGGGCAGTTTGAAACGCGCTTCCTGAACTGCTTCGAAGCACTAAAGCACATGCGCTTCGGATCACTGCTTCGAACTCTGGTTCAAAACGCTGATCACGTGACCTCTGCGGTTCATGAACCGCTGCTGTTACAGAAACGTTTCACTAGGGGCTTTCGGCTCGAATCTAACTTTGGCTGATCGGGCTACTGACGAATCACAAAACAGCATGAGCTGTTTCAAATCACGCCCAAAAGTTTAAAAGGCACTTTGCCACTTTTAGAATTGTGTGTTTGTGAGGCGAGAGATAGAGCGATTTTGAGAGATTTGACAGTGATTTAATTTGATTTTTTTCCCTTTAGTTAGAAAGTTAGTCAGTTAGCTTGATTGTTTGGAATTTAAGTACAATATAGATACAGTATATTAATATACATTTAGGAATACACATTGTTAATTTAGAAACAATATTGACACTGCATCAAGCAGTAAGCACTATTGTTAGGTAGGTGTAGGTAGGTGTTAAAACCATCACGGCAGAAAAACTTATATTCTTGAATAAAATCTGATGTTAACTCAACTTTTGTTTATTCAAACTTTAGTTTTCAAACAGAATCCAGGGCTTAGGGCCTATTTGTTCCACAGTAATATAGTAATAATGTAGAACTCATGATTATTTGACTCCACTTCAGTACTTTATCTTTGTATGTAGGGACACAACAACAGTAGTATTTATTCATTTCAAATCTTTAATGAAAACATTTCACCACCAGATGGCGGTATTCATGCGTTTCGAACCGCAGTTCGAAGTTCCGACCCATTTTGTTCATATGGTTCACAGTTCATGGCGCTTTGCTTGCCCATCACTACCCGCGATAAACGAGGGACCACTTGTTTAAAAAAAATAAGCTACAAAACTAAGAGTATAAATGTAATGCACCTTGTAAATAATTTTCCATTTTGACTGACAATAGGTTGTGTTCACATGACATCCCGACAGTATAGTCATACTTTTTAAAACAGATGTTCACAGCTAAAATGAATAATGTTTAAATGTGTTTTTGTTGTATTACAAAAGTTAATGAGTCTAGTCCTAAATAAAAATCATAAAAATACTTCTTAAAGGTAATTTCATCATGTCAAAGTACAATGTTATTAATCAGGAAAAACTGGTCAAATTTAATACTTTTTATGACCTTTTAAACCATGAACATACAATTTATTGTTGACTTATTCGCCAGTTATGACCTATTGTATTTCACAATACTGCTTCTTTGCCAGAGGGCTTCTTAAGATATAATTTTATACAGTATTTTGCCTCAATTAAGAAAAACCTAACAAATTAACAAAAAAAGAACAAAATTCACACAGCAACCGAGCATTCCATCTAACCCATCAACCAAATAATGTAGAAGAAACAAACCATTTGTGTTATTATTGAGAATATTATTAAGAATTTGTAGACAAAGCAGTAGCAGTGTGAAATAGTTATGGCATTAATTTTAAACTTTGGAATAAACCCTGAAATCAAATTCTAACTAGTGAAAAGAACCGGAAAGACATGTTTCAGCACATTTCAGTTGGAAACACCAAACACCCAGTCCTAGTCACAATGTTTGCTTTTGTAACTGTCACAAACTGGAGGAAAGCAAATTAAATATTAAAAAATTAAAATCTTGTTGTACTTCTCAATTTCAATAATGTGACATAGGGTTAGTTTTTGGCCACTTACTATTAATATACTACTTAATATGGTAATATTCAAAATACTGACCAAGATAAAAGTTTTCTCCTCAGACGACCTTTTGCTATGGATCAAATTCATTGTAAACAAAACTGAGCAGACAGTTATGACCTCTGACCTTTGGGCTGTTTGACTTCTCCGTTCTCTCTCTTGATCTCGTTCATGGCTTTGTTGTGCATCTTCTCTCTCTCTTTCTCTTTGACTTTCTTCTTCTCTCGCTCCTCCCTCTCTCGGTCTTTAGTTTGTCACTGGCCGAGTGCTCTGCAGAGAAGATAAAAACAGATTCAGAGATGTACACAATAATAGAAGGGATTGTTTAGAGCTGATTAGGAAAAAGAAGACATCTAAATCTGAGCAAAATATGAACAATTCTACACATACAGTTACATGATACACGTTTGGGGCGTGGCCTGCCGTGGGGGAATTTATTGTTAAAGATCCATGAGTATTCATTAGGAACTGCAACTTTCTCACACTTTTTGGTGATTTAAGTGCATTTTAAGCACAACTATTTCAGGTCGAGTCACAACTAGTCTAACAGATGTTGTTGAAGCAGAGTTATCTCAGAAAAGTAAACAGATTGTTCTGTAGATGTTAAAAAAAATGCCAAGAGGGCTAGCATCTAGCTAGCATTTAGCCTGCAGCTGCAGTTAGCATGTTGGATTAACTATATACAACTTGTGTGTTGGGTCACTTTATTCATCTCTATGTCTTCTATCTACTGTATATTTCACACAATATATTTCCTTAAGTCCACATTTGCTGGTGTAGTTGTTGAGTAGTAAATGAGTAAAGCTGTTGTTCTGGTTACTGTTAATGTTAAGTTTCCCCCACGGAGGTCCGTATGGCGTTCTTTCAGATGCCGACTGTATCTATGTGATAGTAGGACAAAAAAGTAGAAAAATAAGACGCACAATGTGCGTAGCTGTGGAAAACTTTTGTCTCATAGTGCTTTTTTTTATAGATTTAGCAATAACAAAATTATGGTAACAATTAGACTGGACAATATGAACAAAAAATATTTTTCTCAATTATTTTTGGCATATCTTCAAAACAATATTTTGCCAATAATAAGTCAATTAGGGTTGCAGTGATTCTTTTGGTAATCAATTAGTTGGGGGATTACTGAATGATCCCAAAAGAACAGAATTATCAATTTTATTTAAAAGCTTAAAATATATTTTTATTTTTGCAATTAATTGTAATGGGGCATCCAACTCATAAATAAAATTCAGTTTGTCTTCATATAATTATTATTAAACATTCTCTTTTCGATCTTTTAAATCAGAACCATGTGAGTCACTTTATGACTCTTTGAGATGAAAGCTGACTGGTTGTGCAAAAGGTAGAACACCTGCTTCATTTTTTAGTCTGAAAAATCTGCTCTAAAGCTGTTCCAGAAGACTAAAAAAAAAATTTCAATGGCACCATGGGAGAGAAAGGTTCAAATACATATTTTCTTTTTTCACAATATGAAATGGCTTTGTAATAGAGGCAAGGTAATAAAATAATCAGAATGTTAAACTTTCAAACTCATTGTTAACAAGAAAGATTATGTTTTATTAGGTTACATCAAGAAAATCACTTTGTAACTTCATTTTGTTTATGCTAAAAAAGTATACAATTAATAGCCCAAAAAACTACTAGAAAAATACTACTATAGAATAAAAACACATTAACAGCCCACACACTTCTACATGCTTAAGCTCCTCCCAGCTCCAACTCTCTACATGCTCATATTTTCTCTGTTAAACGCTGCTTTGCTTTTCTGTTTTCAATAAAGCTTTGGAATAATTCTTGGTTTAATCGAGAGCAATGCATAAACGCTTCATTCCACGTTCACGTAAATCGCTTAAGCTTCTTCTTGTCCATATGCTGGGTATTAAAATAGTTTAGGAACTGCTCTTTCTACTGTCTTCTTAAAATAGTTATATGAGAAGTAAGGTTTTCTAACTCCTGGATTTACTTTTATTTATTGCTTTCAGTAACAGTTACAATTGTCCAAAGCTGAGAACAAATCTCCATCAAAAGACATTATGAATATATACTAAGTCCAGTACATACCTATAAACAAAAGCTAACCCAATATCTTTTTTTTCTTTTAGCATGCTGGGTTGTGGCTTCACAGTGACAACAATTCAGATTCATTTGATTCATTTTGGTCTTGAATATGAAAATGACTAAACCGCCAGCTGTTCTAACTGTTTGCTAAACCAAACCAGCCAAAACCCAGGGCCTGTTCAGTTGTGTATTATTATTATCATGTGAAAAGACAAAAGCCACAGAATTAACATAAAATAACAGAAGAAATGTAAATATTGAAAAGATGCTGTGGGAAAACACTTTGTTATTAAAGGAGACGTATTGTGATGTTTCTGAAGAAGAAACATTTAGTTCATTGTAAAACACAAAAATTATCTAGAACAGCATAGAAATAAAACAGGTCTATTGACTTCCTACTCAAAACTGCAGAACTGATAACCCTGCCTTGACACTGTAAAATTGAATAAGCCACATATTTGTTTTCATGTTTTACTTGGAATCAGAATTTTTGAGGAGTTGCAAGTAAATATACAGACAAGTGGGCGGGGATAGGTGGTAGGTGAAGACAGGGATTTTCTGAGTTGCAGGACAATACAAGATTACTCAAACATGCATGAATCAATCCAAAATTTTGAGAAACCAGAGAGAACACTGCTGTAACATAACTAAAAACTTAGAGAAGTAGATTTTACATAATAGGTCCATTTAACCATTCTAAATACATAACATAATATAAATAAGTCTATTGGTCTGATTTATAAATTCTAGTAGGCATGTAATAGGCTCAATATTAATGATCATTCAAAGATTAAAAAAATAAATAAATACAAATAAAATAAAAATGTAGCTTTTTTTTTGGGGCATATCGTCCAGCCCTACCTCGCTGAGATAAATAAGAAGTTGAAATACAATTATAGACTTTGCAAAACATGTGAATACTGCATAAGGTTTATATTAAATAAATATCACGTAGAGTACCTTCAAAACCAATTCAGTTTGTTCAGGTTCTAAGCCACATAAAGTCTGTCAACATGGGATCTATTCAGAGTAGTACAATAGATATTTCTGCACAGATTGTTGTTGTTTAATGATTTCAAAAGTAAACCAAGTAAACATGCAAACACTATGTTCATAAAATATTATCAACAACATTGCCACACTAAGTTTCAGTAGAATGTGTGTCCTGAGCTCTTGTTCTAAATGGGAAATAACAAATAGTGAGCATAAAGCAAAAGCTAAGTAACAGGCATGGCCAACATAACATATTTCTTCTTTAAACCAAAATGAAATGTCACGTCATACTTTGACTGTTCGTTTCTCAGGAACTTTTTCCTTTGAACTCTGTCAGATCCCTTTTTGAAGAGAAACTCCATCCTCCTTTCTCTTTGACAAGCACATCCCCACCACAGTGGGGTTCAAACTTCACTCCCTCACCAAAATCAAAGCATACAGCACTTTGAAAGTGGAGCACACACAGATTTAGGCTGTGTCTCTCACTCAGCGCAGGACGGTCAAATAAAAGGGCTTCGGTTAAAAGTGTAATTACATTTATAAAGCAGCTGCTCAGCGTTAAAGTCTTAGATGAGAATAATAATGTGGTGGAGTTCTATTGAAGCTTCTTAAAAATGCACATGTGGTGCAGGATCTGTGGCATACAGTAAATATGTGCAATAAGAGATTTGTTATGCAAATTTAAAATGAACTTCTACAAGCTTTTAACCTTTATATTGTCATTTAACCTCTCAAACTTTATCCACAATCTGTTCTTTAATTACTCACTTAGTTTTGCAATTTGATGTGTAAAGATAATTAGTGCACTCTGCATTATTGAGGAAATATTTTGATGCAAATGAGAAGAACAAAAAAATTTAACTGTAGGGCAAAGGGCAATGCAATGACAAGGACAGCAGAACTGAAAATTATTGTTCACTTTGACTGCACCAGTTTCTCCATCTAAGGTCCTCACTAAAGCCGGCTGCACACTAGAGAAGTTTAAATCTTTTGCAATTTTTAGACGTGTCAAAAAAAGGTTGGATCTATACAACAAACAAACAAAAACTAGAGGTGATACGAGACCCAATTTTCGCAAAAAGAGAGATGAGATTGCATTAGTATTAAAATCACTTTATTTATATCGTGCAAAATTGTTACACCAAGGCTCTGGATTGTATGTTTCAAAGTCTTCACGATTCAGTAAATGCCGGTAAATGTCAGATAGACGCTATAATCTGCCCAGTGGAGGAGGTTTGAAAACATGTATTTAACTCCACAGGAATCCCCGGCTCTCTCAAAACTAAAGCCAGATTTATGAGGACAAGCTCCGCCCACAGACGCATGAGGGAGAGACAGGAGATAATGGAAGACCTATTTAGCCTTTAACAGACACGATTTACCTCACACGTGCTTTGTCTTGAATCGACAAACAACCTCAAATATATTGTTATTTCAAACAGCATTGAGGCTCTATTTCAAAGATAATGTATGGTGTAAAGATAAACTAAATTCAGTTAAGCACAACAAACATGATGATTTTTCCTATCATTTTGCCTGTAATTATTTAATTTTCAATATATTTATAATATTACTTTGATTGGTTAGGTTGTGTTAAGTTGGAATTAGAAGACAAAAACAGTTTTAAAGAATAATGTTGGGTGGGGGGCAATATGCTAAAGAACTGACATCACGATTATCTTGGAGTCAAACCTTAATATTCATTTTAACACCATTCCCTCTAGGTGCAAATACTCCTCCCTGAATTTGAGAAGTCCGCATAGCAACAACCCTCATTATAGTTCAACTTAAATCAAAATATTACGTTTTTAGAATACCGGGAACAACATATAACTACTTAAATGTCTAAAGGTTCACTAAAACAGAAGATTGTCACAGATTCTCATCCAAGATTTTTATCACAATACTGCACAGCACTATGTTAGAGAATTTAATCTTAAATTTACAATCTTTAGAAATGAGACAAAAATGTCACTGTTTTACAATCAAATTGATTTTCTCCTCATATTTCGACGGGCGATGAGTGAAAATAAGCATCGTAATAAGCAAATCGTACCATACTGTATAATTCATCTTTATTTACACAATCATTTGCATTTTGTGCAATATTTGAACTTCAAACAAGTTTCTAACACTCCTGATTAAACATTTGAACATTTCAATGAGGATAGTTCAAAAGAACATTTAAAATTATACAGTGTTTCTCAACAACACTCAACTACTTTCTAAGCATATGAAAGCATATGAATTATTCACAATA
The DNA here is from genome assembly GCA_038363315.1 of Mugilogobius chulae. NCBI lineage: Eukaryota > Metazoa > Chordata > Actinopteri > Gobiiformes > Gobiidae > Mugilogobius > Mugilogobius chulae. Next base: position 25,715,292 of record CM076401.1, on the reverse strand, counting down.
ATTCTGGTCCAAATCTAACTTGCCTACATCTTCTTCCAGAAGCTTCCCTTACTGTGTCTGCCTTTAATCTACAGTAGACACTAATGAGGCCATATGGTCAGAGCAGGCCAAAAGTTCAGTGTGCTTATGTAATGTGATTCAGAGAGCTAATGTCAAATAATGTGACACTACTAATGCAGAGCGGTGTAATTCATGATGAATTATTCATGAAATGTCATAAAGTTCCTCCACAAACAATAAACATTTACTCTGCATAAAAACTGCAAACCCAGCTAATTTAGATCTGTACAAACAGAGAGAGAGAGAGAGAGAGAGAGAGAGAGAGAGACCGTAAGAGAAGAGAGAGAGAGAGAAAGAGAGAGGAGAGAGGGAAGAGAGACAGAGAGAGCGAGAGAAGAGAGAGAGCAAGAGAAGAGAGAGAGAGGAGGGAGAGGGAGAGAGAGAGAAAAGAGAAAGAGAGAGAAAAGAGAGGGAGAGAAGAGAGAAAGAGAGAGAAGAGAAAGACAGACAGACAGAGAGAGACAAGTAAAGACAGAGAGAAAAGAGAGAGAGAGGGAAGGAAGAAAGAGAGAGGGAGAGAGGAGAGAGAGAGAGCAAGAGAAGAGAGAGACAAAGAGAGTGAGAGAAAAGAGACAGAGGAAGAGAGAGAGGAGAGAGGGAGAAGAGAGAGCAAGAGAAGAGAGAGAGAAAAATATTGAAAGAGAGACAGAGAGAGAGGGGGGAGCAAGAGAAGAGAGAGAAAAAGAAAGTGAAAGAAGAGAGAGAAAAGAGAGTGAGAGAAGAGAGACAAAGAGAGGGAATGAGAGAGAAGAGAGCGAAGAGAGAGAAGAGAAAAAGAAAAGAGCGAGAGAGAGAGAGAAGAGAAAGAAAGATACAGAGAGAAACAGATTAATTAATGTGATTCATTTTTTAAACTTGCATTGACTTCATTTCACAAGGATTAATCCCAAAAGCGTACATTCCAGGCTTTGTCTTTGTTGTCAAGGCCCACACAACTTTAGCGGTGACATCACACATCATCACTGAGCCAACTTCAGCTGAATGAAGATGCTAAATATAGAATCAGCGCTTAGCTCACTGAAATGCATTTAAGTACTAGAGTTATTATAGTGACGCAATAGTTTATTAACTGCTTCAAATGCTCACTTGTTCATCTATTATTTTGGCTAACGTTTCAGACATTTAGCAAACCTGCAGCAAACATGGCAGAGTTCCATTTGGACTTTTTTTGCATTTGTATTGAGCTCTGTAATAAATGCAGTGATGGCAAATTGTAATGCACAGAAATGCTTACGTACAAAAAAAAAGGGTTTGGTGTGGATTTTGGGTTGAGCAGGTGCTGGTGCAGAGAGAGAGAGTCACAGCGGGAACATTCAGGATGATTTTAACTGGAGCGAGAAAGACTTCAGACAGAGGACGCACAGAGGACAGCCTCAGAAGTGGAGAGGGAATAACAACCAGCAGAACAACCACATTTCAGCTTAAGAGAGAAGAAAAGTCATTTCAGGTCGATACCAGAACAAAGAAGTGGAACATCTATTACATTTTATCCATACTGAGTGGGTAGTGATGTGTTTTTGGAATACAGTATGATGCTTTATGATACAAGCCTCATAATTAGGAAGTTCAGTTGGTCTATGTTAAACCAATAGAGATTTTAAATAACATCTCTACTCTGTGTAGACCTTATTTCAAACAAGCAGTGATTTTTCTTCTGAATAAAACTGCTAGAATAAGATTCTGGATAAAAATCATAAAATAATGCTAAATAAACACATGCTTTAGCTTTTATTTTAAAAGGATTCATTGTTTTGATCAAGTCACAATGCATGCACAAGCAAAAATAAAAAAAAAATACAAAAACAGCCACATTGACTGCCACACCTAGCTGATATCACTGGTGAAGCAATAAAACATTTAAAGTGGACCTATTGCCTTTTTTCTATGTATTTAGGAATGAACTATAATATATGTAGATCAGTAAAACTGCAGAACTGATCTTCATTGTGAGATTTTAATGTAACAAGTAGCAGATTTTAAATTTGTGATTTTGATGGTTGTAAAGTGCCTATGTGACTATTGAACTTTACAATGAATCTGGATATTTTGAATATTCACAATTAATTACAGACAAGTGGGTGGGAACAAGTGGTAGGTGAGGACAGGGCTTTTCTGTGCACTTATTCATCAGCTGTAGGACAATAAAAGATTACTCAAACATAACCCATTCCTAATCAATCTATGAGTAAACTACAAATGGGAGAACACAGTTATAACTATATAAAGTTTTTAAGACATTCTCATCTGATTCAGGTGATTTAGGCCAAATATGCCGAAGATGCAATGAGGCTAAGTGGTTTCAGTGACAAGTTGTGACTGTTTAGTCCAAACATCAACATGTATGACATGCTCCTGCCCTCTATGTAGTTCGTGGGTTATTGGAGGAGAAATTGCAATGTGATAAAAAGCTGGACTCCAACAAGAGGATAATGAAGATGAAATACAGCAGGATGAGTCACAGCAGGCACAGAGAGAGAGAGAGAGAGAGGAAGAGAGAGAGAGAGGAGAGAGGTACAGGTGATGGGTACACTAAAGTAGTGGACATTTATTGATATGATGGAGTGGATAAGCTAACATTAATGCTTACAGCACAATAAACAAAGCTGAAGATATGGCATTTTTGGCTTAATAATAATCAAAATATCACATATCAATATTGGCTATTTAACTCAGGGACCCTGTTCTCCGGAGAGCTCCTTTCATACAAAACAAAAAGCTTCTGTATGTGCCAACAAAAAACAACAACCAAATCAGTCTGTTATTGCTACATTTACATTGATATTTAGCATATAATAGAGCAGAGGTGGGCAATTATTTTTTTCCTGAGGGCCATGTTTGAACCTGGACACGTGGTGGAGGGCATGGCCACGGTCATTGTTGTATCAAATTATTAAGCACATTTTTTGTAAAACTCAGGCTTTTTAATCTACTGTTTTGACCATTTATCTTGATACGTTGGGAACAACGGCTAACAACTGTGTGTGATAATAACTACTTGACAACAAGCCAAGATACATGCTTCATAGCCAAGTCACTCCAATAAAAGAAATATAAGAGTAACTGATCTCAAAAGTATTGCCAGCCATTGAACAGTCCAACCGCATCTGCCCCGGCCACAGTTGCCCAGGTCTGTAATAGAATTTTTTTATCAACACGGCGATGCGCGCACACTCCGCCTCCAGAAAGAGCCGCCGCTCAGAAACACAAAAAGAGGAAACAATTTAAAGCACCGCTGTCAGCTAACACAAAAACAAAAGTTTTACTACTAAGTAAAAATTTGTAGATGTAATTCGCCCCTACGACCCTCTAAAGTTGCATTCAGGTGAAAAAAATGGTGAAAAAAAAATTGGTGAGAAAAACACTGTCTCAAGCTTCAGGAGACAAACGTCTGTCAGATCAGTTCATACCTGATCTTGTTTTGTTGTTTTATTCAAAGAAGTTTGATTGAGAGCGGCTCTTTCTGCATAGAGCATATGCAGTAGGGCGGAAAGTGACGTTGACCGAAAATCCCTCTATAGCCTAAATGATATTTGGATGTCATGCTGCTGCACACACTTTTATTCAGAGTGAAATGTGGTTGGTGGAAATATAGTTGTGTTCAACACATCCATCATTGTTAACTTAAATTATCATTATAAACATAATCCATCTACAAACCTATATTACAGACTGCGAAAAGAGCTGATCAAAAATAAAAATGTTATGATGGTGTGATTAATTTGCCTGACAACAGCCAGATAATATTGTCTGTGAAGAATAAGTTCGGGTCACTTTTACTTTTAGAATGCAGTAAAATGTTGCATCGCAAATCAATCAAACAAACCATAATAATGCAGTCTACTCTCAGAGGTGCACTGTGCTCCATCCTCGTGGGCTTTGTGCTGCTCATGACAAATGTGCTCATGTAAACCAGGGTTATTGGAAAAGCCATTTTAGTGAGTCATGTAAACGTCTGTGTGCTGTAAAGAGGTAATTCCACTGCATTGAAATTCAGAGCAGAGAGCCCCTCCAGTGTCCCGGCCAGCGCTCAGGTCCTGGGATGGCTCTGTCTGTGTGTGTGGGTGTGTGTGTGGGTGAACGGGGCAAACAACAAATCACCTGAGTCTGAAAAACTGAACGCTAAAGGTCAGGTTAGCTCAGACTGTACACGTGTAGTGTTTAAATAAGGAGAACTGCTGATGTTTGGTGGTTAAGTTGAAGTGAAATAAATACCTTTCTGCACATCATGTATGACTTTTCTGCATCAAAGCTGTTTGTTCTGTAGCTTGGATGTGTGAAAACATGTCTTAAACTGATTACATTTGAATATTTTATTATTTGTCACCGACGTATTATATCTTACCATTCACCCAGACATGCTTTAAGAGACTATCCATGATTTTTAACAATACAATACCTTAAAATCTGGTTTTCCCGATGGAATAATGCATCATATCTATTCAGGTTGAAATCAGTTTGCAGTGTTTTGACTACACCAAATAATGTTGTGTTTTTTTTTACCAAACTCCACTACTAAGTTTGTCTGTTGTTGTTGTTGTTGTTAGCATTTGTGGCTAACTTCTATTAGCATACTGCCACGTTTCGCTCCTAATAGCTGTGAAAAAAGCTTAAACACATCGTTGTGAACAATTTGGAGACTCAAATGCATTAAGTGTGCAAAACATGCAGACTGAGGAAGTTCAAAATTTATTATTTCTGCTTGTTTACATTTTTATTGAAACAACATTAGGCATAGCACCTTCAAAATCAACAAATCAACTATTTAATTAATCGTCAATTCATTTAGCAATCGAATAATCGTTAGTGGTCTTTAGAGGTTCTAAAACAAGCATAAACTGAAAAAAAAAAAAAAAAAAATGTAAATTCTTGCTTTTAACACAATCTTAAATAAGTCAGTGTATAGCAAATACAATCTGATCTTGATTTGAGTAAATGTGACTTAAGTGGGATTCTGAAAATTCAACAAATGAAATTTGCTAATGAATAGTAGCTATAGTAGTAGCAGTTTTCAAATGAGAAAATGCTTATCCTCTATTTTAGAAAAAAAAAAAAAAATATATATATATATATATAAAATCTTTTTCAAAGCAGTAAAAATCGTATTTCATTCCGTTGCAAACTTATGGTCTAATTTATTTTAGGCTTTGCCTTGAAAAAACTTGTAGCTACGTGACTTTTGCGTTCTAAACAACGAATCGATTAATCGAAAGAATAATCGACCAACTAATCGATGATGATTGTTAATTGCAGCCATTCTGAGCCTCTGAATTGTTCACCTCAATGTATTTTAAGGTTTTTTGTTCACAGCTGTTAGGAGCAAGACTTGCTGGTATGCTAACAGCAGTTAGCCAAAAATGCAAACCACAATAACAGACAAACTTAGTGAGGTTTGGTGAACAAACAGTAGGAAACAGGACATTGCAGACTAATTTCCATATGAATAGATACATTAACAAGAGATCTGTGCTGGGGGGAACTGATTTTTGAACACAAACCAAACTTCAGTAAACATACTATGAAGTGATGTGTCTTTTGATGTATTTTTTCTGCTCATTTGTTTTACTATGCTAATGAGAAGCAAAAACAACACATTACAAAACAATACAATCTCTGACAATCATTGTTATTCAGGAGTTGTAATATTTTCAGCTATATGGTTTTATCCTTGCATTCAACTCAGACGGGAAAATATGTTCACAACTTCCTGTTTTAATGACACGAGATGCATGATGATTGTTCAAATACTTTGCATTTAATCATAATCTGTGACCACTCAGCAGCCTGTTAGTGTGGGGCTGATTATTACATTACATTACATTACAACCCTCTGCATTTATGAATTAAACAGAGCCACATCAGAGGAGAGTGGAATGTTACAACCCCACTTCATTTAACACAAAAGAAATAGCATTTATAAATAATTCAGTGAGTAAAGTTCAAATTAAGAAGCTGCGTTTGAGATTTGTAATACAAGTTCAGTTAGAGACATTTACAATCACAGAGGTTTGATTTTTTTTTTTTTTTTATAGTATTTTTTGTTTTAAGTATCTTGATAATGATATTCAGACGATAGCTTATCAAGCCAACAGAAAACTGCTAAAAATGTCTTTTAACAGTTTTGTTTATGTTAATAGGTTGTGTTCACTTTGCAGAATCTGCTGTCATATGTTCAGATGATGATCAAAAGCCAGTTCATTATTAACATTGAAAAATCACACATTTTGACTTGACACATTCACTTTTTGTGTTACTCTATATTTCTGCGTCTAAATCTTTTTTGTTGTAATGTTGTAACTGATGGAAATCACCAGATTGAAACAGTTGAACTTATCTTTTAGATATTCCATGGCAAAGTACAAAATCTTGTTCACCATAGGTTTATGGCAACATTGCCTTCTACAACTTGAACGCAACCTATTGACGTAATAATAGTCTGAATATCGTTATTGAGAAAAGCCTAAAAAAGAAGAGATATAAATTTTTGTCAATATTGCCCGCCCAGTCATGCGCAAAAAAATGTAAAATTACTTTGTTGCTTGATTCTATCAATCTTTTGTCCATAAACACAAAATAGCATTATGAATGTGATGTCATTTAATAGCCTATTACCACCAATTAAATGGTCTAAGCTTATGGTAAGAGCCTCACACCTAAAGTTAGTGGTTCATAAAGATGTTAACAAATTACAAATTTGTTGTAGTGGTAGCGGTAGTTCAGCTTCATTGAGTTTATCAATCACCACTAAAATAAAGAATAAAATTTAGTGTGTTTTTTTTTTTTCTTCTACTTTTGTGTTATTATGTTGAGATTTGAAGTGTAAATTGGCAAATAAATCACTTTTATGACTTTAAACAACAACTATCTGAAATATGTTATTGTGCTGAGATGTACAATTTAAAATGGAGCACAAGGAATATTCTGCTTCATTTTCTGTCTGGCATAATTGTGTCTAAATAATAGCATTCCTATTTTAGCAACCATGGCCTGTATCGCTCTTCAGTTTTGGTTAGCATACACTGACAAACTTCCATTTAATTATGTTATGTAATGCAATGCAATCTAAGGATCAAATACAAAAATAAAAAACTAGTTCTTGATCTTCAAAAAACATAATTTAATGAGAGTATTCTATTTATTTATTAAATGCAAACCATACCTACTGTAATGTAATGATTTGGGGTATTTGGGTCATGGTTAGACATAGTATGACATTATGTAACAGTGATGTAATAAAGCTAGCGTCTGAACAAAGGATTCCCTGGCAATGTGCTCTGTTTTTAACGCAAAAAGGATACTGGTTAATGGCGTAACGCGGTTTAGGAACAAGCCAAACGAGCTCCGTGTGTGTAATGTGAATGTGTTTCCTATTCAGCCTGAGGTGGTTACGCAGAGACGGAGAGGGAGAGAGGGGGGCGTGGTGCGCTACCAAAACAACGCTTAGCCCATAATGGCGGGCGCCTGTCACATTGTTATGATAGTTTCCACACCACGAAGCACCTGGGGAAGCCTAAAAACATGCGCGTAATCGTGTTACAGCTGCGTGCGTAAATATTACGCTACAGTTTAACAAACCATTCATTCAATGTTTAGTTTGCGTGGAAATGGTTTGATTAACATACAAGACTCTGTTTTTAGTTAACTATTCATAATATAGTAGCCTGTACTAATAAAATAAAATATAGTATAGGACCCTTAATAACCATTTTAGATTAAAACAGTTCCCAATCATCAGTAACATGTTTGTGTTAACTTGCATATTTTAGGCTAAGTATGTTACCATGAATGGTGAGCAGAGCCATTATATCTAAAAGATCATTTCACACATTTTTGTGATTTCTATTAGTGGCAATCTTTTGTAGTAACATTTATTTTAGCTACCAAACATCTGTAAGCTGTACCATTGGCTATTACCAATCGAATGTGAAAAAACCCTATTCTTTTCTATTAGTTTATACTTTATTTGACAGCTTTTCAATGCACTCCAAATCATTTGAGTAAAAGAAGCAAATATTACTCTTGTTGTTTGGTGTTAATAATGTTTTTTTCTTCTCACAATAACTGGAGCTCTGAAATTGCATATTGTAACATTCCTAGTTACTACGTCGCGTCACTACTGCCCTGAATCGGACAAGAATTAGCGACGGGTTCATGAACGGGTGACACGAACAAGCCACGAAAGAAGCTGGCAGCCACAGTCCTGCAAAAAACACAGCGTAAACTATGACAAATGTGCGTAAAAGTTCCCCCCACATGTAAACAATTCCGAGCGAGAAGCATTAGCGAAGATCGTTTAGTTATTTCTAGGATAATGCGCTGCGTAAAAGTAAAACAGGAGTCAAAAATCGGACAAATTACAGCAAGATGCACATTTTCGGAATGAACGAAAAGCCAACTCACCAAAACAAGACAGGACTGTATTCTAGTTTAAATAATCTCGCCCCACAACTTAATTCACAACAATATTAAGTCACATTTTAAAAGAAACACTGCGTAAAACGATGGCCTACCTTTGGATGACAGCGCGACCTCGCCGTTTTCTCGCTTCTTCGATGCAGCAACATTGTTAAACCTGATTATATCGCTGCTATTATGGTTGGTAATGTTATTCCCGGTCGCAGCAGCAGCGCTTAGTAATAGTTTATGCTTCTTCTTTCGCTCCTCATCGCCGTCTTTTAACCTGTGCTTGTCTTTAGTAGGTTTCTTATTCGGTTTTGGCGTTTTGTGAAGGAAGAAGTCACTCTGTTTCAGGACTTTATGCGCATTTGTCGGTGCCTGGGAGGAGTGTGATCCGACAGCGGAGATCGGGACAGAGTTGCTCGCTTTGACCGGGCTGTAGTTCCACAAATCCGGCTGCTTGAGTTTATCTTTACCGCTGCCGTCGTCGAGGAGTTTCTTGGGTTTTACGCAGCGCTCCTCCGCTCGGATCTTCTTGGGTGGTGGCTGGTTCGGGTCCCGGTGCGTCGGAGAGAGGTTGTCTGTGGTGCCTCTTGTCTCCACGGGCTTCTGGGGGTTGTTATGAGCCGAGGCGAGCGCTGGGTCCACCGCGGAGGCAGCAGCAGCAGCTTCGGTGAGGCATTGGGAGCCCAGCGAGGCCGCCATCTTGAGCCTTCTCTCTCTATTTACGCTCCTCTAACGCTGATGCTGTTTTTTTTTTTTTTTTTTTCGTACATGCGACGTGCAGCAGGCAGTGTGGAGGCGGGGCGTGTGACAGACAGGAGAAAAAAAAAACTACAAGCTGTTTTTACCAGCTGGGAAAGGTTATTACAATGTAGTACAGTAGTGGCCAATGACATTAATGAAATTACTGGTTGCATAAGAGAAGAATTAGGCTTACCTTATCGGGAATGCTTTGATTTAGAAGTTGGCAACATCTTTATTATTTTGGTCTTACATAATAGCAGTAGCTCTGTTACTGTTATTTCGAATAATCAGATAAGAAAAAAAAAAAAAAAAAAAAAAAGATCTGATAGGTGTGTGTCCAAACGGAATCAGGTATGTAATTCCTTAAAGTGCCTTTGACATCTTTTCTTTTTCTTTTTTTTTTGACTTAGTTTGATGTGATAATCCTCGTGGTGAATATGCATCATAGTTTTACTACAGCTAAGTGACAAACTATGAAGATGGACAAATAAAATGTGAAAATTACAAGAAGTAATTTGAGTTCTAAAACTACACGACTATGTCATCAAAAAGCACCAAAATGCAAAGACAATTTATACACAACTGACAGTTTCCTGGAAGTTTAAGCAAAATTAAATTGCAACATAATATCATTTGTCAAATCATAATGTCCATTTATGTGAATTTTGACCCATTTTTACAATATGGTTGATATAACAGAATTTGCTGAATTACCTCCAGGCCAACTGAATATACCATGAAAAATGCTTAATGAAATCTTGAATATAACCATGCCTTATTCAATTTAAAACACTTTATTTACCACCTAGGGGCAATTTAAAATATAACTATACTTTACTGAAAAAATGCACTTCAAACCTTGACTTAGACGTAGATTTAGAAAGAAGCTATGACACATGCAGAACAATAAAGCTTTTGTTCACTGTAAAACAAAAATAATCTAAAACAACTTAGAAATAGAAACAGGTTTATTGACTTCCTGTTCAAAAAAGCAGAACTGATAATCCCCGCCTCTTCATGGTAAAGTTAGATTTTAAATTACCATTTTTGTTGTTGGAAAGCAGCTACATGACAATTTTGAACCCATAGGTCTTCTTTAAAATACAATAAATTTCTGTCTCATTGTGTATTTAGTTTGTAGCGAGATTATTACTTTAGTCAACTTCTGTGATTTATATTGTGCGGCTCATTTTAGTTCTTAAAGACACTAAATTGTTTTAATTTTATTAACAACTTTAAATATAAAATACTATTTATCATTTTTCATAATGATATGCTTAATTTTAATATTTGTAATGAATGTTAAAAGTAACAGTTCAATTCTCAAAACTGTAAATTACACAACAGAAAAGGTGAAATTTAACAACTGATAATTTGAATTCAAGCATGTATTCAAATTGAGAATTTTGGCAATATTAAAATTTTGATGAAACAAATGATCTTCTTTGTTGATTAAATGTCTTTTTTTAACTTACTTATTTTGAGTGTATCTTGGGGAAAAGAAGAGATTTTGTAAAATATTTTGGGTTCAAATTAGAAGCTCTGGGTGCGACAAACAACGGTGTATACAAAAATAACTTTTAAAATAGAATTTACAAAAACAAGCATTATTATTATTCATATTATTACATTTCTTTAGGAGCCTGCTGTATTTATCTGTAAGGTGGCTGTCCTGGCAGATAAAGCTATAACTCTGCCAATTTACTCAACAAAAATCTTTCAAAAGTATTTCACAAATGATATGCTTATTGCTAAATAACATGTCAATATCTCTGAAATTTCCTCATTGTGGGACTATTAAAGGATATCAAAATTGCAAAATCAACTGTACTGAGATTCTCTATACAATTAGGCATAATAAAATACACTAAAGCTTTCAAATCAAGTCAGTACACTGTAGAAAAATGCCTACTTAAATGGGAAGCCAGTATTGAAAATAAATTATGTCCCAATGCCCCAAACCTTCGTCATATAATCCATTTAGTTGTATTCTACTTAATAAATATTAAGATTTATTCATGTCATTCATAATTACTTTCTATGGACAACTCATAACAACCAATTATTCTGTCTGTATATGAGCTGTTTAGTGTAGAGTCAATATTTGCAGGCTTCACTACATATTTTATGGCCTTGTTTACATTTGATTTATTTTAGATAAGTTGCTGCCTCAGGCAGTGTTGTTACATAAGAAAAACAGACATCACATGCAAACACAACAGCATGACTAGACAGATAAATGTAGTGACAGCAGCAGCCTATAGCATAATGTGTAAACCAATTGTAAGTATGTGGGAAATGTGTGTGATGACTCAAGCGTGAAATGGATCAAATCAAGTGCATTTTAACCTTTGGACAGAGGACAATGAACAAATTGTGAATTACAAAAGTAAATATGTCATGTGGAAAAAACACAGGTGGTCTTTTTAAAAACAATGCAGAAGCTCTAGCCAATAGTTTTCTGAGGCTCAGAGGTGAAAGAAAAGTATCTCACTGACAGAACTCCAGCTGTGTTTTTAATGAGGAAACAAAGTTGAACAATCTTTGTATAATACAATTCATACAATTCGACCACTGTGCGTTGCATAACTATAAAAAAGAGAAAGACGAGTCAAGTTGCACATGATTAAATCTTTTTATTTCTTGTGGCTTTGGAGACAATTCAAAGTGATCCATGAACCACCTCTAGATTGTAAACTAATGCATTATTTTCCATTATTTACACACTCACTCATACGTCTCAATATGTCCAATACTTACAAGTACAAAAGAGCTTTATACTATTGATTGATTTCTGCAACATCCAAACAATATGGCGGGGCTGCTGGGGGCAACATTTGGCAAAACAGGTGGGCAAAAGTGTGATTGTGGTGATGCTGATTGGGCGAGAAGAGAAAAGGGGCGGGGCAAAGTCTCTCTTAAAGGCACAGGCAGGCTCTTTCTGAGGCTAGTGTGCTGGGAAGTTAGAGGGAGAAAAATCAAAGCTTACAACAAAAAGAACTATCTTGAATTCAGTCACATAAGTCAGTTTGATTTAATTATTAAAGGCTTTGACCCAATTTTTCTTCAAACCCTGAAAAGAAGTATTTATGTTCAGCGATCACATTTGCCCATAAAACTTCACAACAATGAACTTAAAAGAGCTTTTCACAACTTTTAGAAGTTAATGGTAGCTTGAGCGTGCTAAAAGCTATAAAAAGCACACTTCTAAGGTTTTAGAGAGAAATGTTCTGTTACACAGGAGACTTAGAACTACTTTGCATTTAAATATATACTTGTATTTTGACAATAAGCTATAACTTTACTGGGTCAAAAACTGGGGCCATTTAAAATATATATATCAGGTACAATATTTAAATCAGGTACAAAGCCTTTAAAGTACTTGTGATTTACTTTGTATTTTCTTCATTATTTTTCTGTGTTTTGCACTTTTTTTTTCTAACACCAAAATCAAAATCACTCAAATCAAGACAGAAATTCTGAACTCGCAGATCGGTACATTTTGTTTTGTAAAGGTTACAATTTCTGATAAAGCAAGGCAAAAAAATAGTAAATTAGTTGAGTATTCTAATTTTGGTTCTGCTTTGCATGGGTATACACTCAAAATACAAAACAAAATGACTTATAAATAAGACATTACTGTCCATCCGAATGTTTAAGTCAACTGATAATTTTAACCTTAAACTGTACAAAGGTTAACCTATGGATAATAATTTTTTAAAATCAAATTTTCAAATGCAAATACTGGCAAAATTCTCATTTTGTTTTTATCTTGGGTAAAATGTTTTCAGTCAAAACTTCAATTTATTAAATTTAATGCAAGCTAAGCTAACTTGCAAACTATTACTTTTGTAGTGTTTTTTTAGAGTTTCTAAATGGAAAGTTGTCTTTTAAATATTCAATAGACATTTCAATAATAGTGTGTATTAAATATTTCATAGTTTAGTAACTGATCGAAATGAGAAAAACTTGGCATCTTGAATCTTTGCTTTGTATTTTTTCACTGCAAATTTTAGTTTATTTTAATTTTAATTTATTTAGTTAATTTTAATATTTGAAATGAATGTTAAAAGTAACAGTTCAATTCTCAAAACTGTAAATTACACAACAGAAAAGGTGAAATTTAACAACTGATAATTTGAATTCAAGCATGTATTCAAATTGAGAATTTTGGCAATATTTAAAATTTTGATGAAACAAATGATCTTTGCTGATTAAATGTCTTTTTTTAACTTACTTATTTGAGTGTATCTTGGGGAAAAGAAGAGATTTTGTAAAATATTTTGGGTTCAAATGAGAAGCTCTGGGTGCGACAAACAACGGTGTATACAAAAATAACTTTTAAAATAGAATTTACAAAAACAAGCATTATTATTATTCATATTATTACAATCCTTTAGGAGCCTGTTGTATTTATCTGTAAGGTGGCTGTCCTGGCAGATAAAGCTATAACTCTGCCAATTTACTCAACAAAAATCTTTCAAAAGTATTTCACAAATCAAACATATATAAAATAACCCTGAAATCTTTGCAAATTCTGTTCAAGGAGTAGAATAATTTACACATAAAGAAACAACTTTGTGGAGAGAAAAAAAAAAAAGTTTTACGATCATGCACAGACTTTCTTACAGCTTCAGTTACTATTAAAAGACCGCAAAATAAGTGACAAATTCTGTATTACAATGAATAAACTGCCCTGTACAGATATGGTTAGCAGTAAACCTTAAAGTTCTTCTGTCCCTCCGGTGGCTGGAATTCAAATGTCTTAATTTTTAGTCAGTGGAGATTTAAATCAGTGAGTTATAATGATGACTAGAGACAGTTGGTAAACTTATGCTGCTATCTGTGTCCTCGGAAGTTTCAATCTTGTTTGGATTCATGTAACTTTTACTTTGGAAAGTCGGAATTTTGATGTCACCACAACTGAAATCCATGACTACGCACTTTTTGTAAACAAACAAACAGAAAGAAATCCTTTTTTTTTTTTTTTACTGCAGTCACATGTTATGGTCATGTGTCGTTATGCTAACAACACGCACAAGCTTCCTGGGTTTTAGTAGCAGACGTCATTAACTCATTGCCCACTTCGTACAGAATGCCCAGATTTACTTTATTACATTGTTTCAGTTTGAAATTTTAATTAAACAAAAAATTCCACACAAACCTTCTTATAGATTTCAACCAGAAAAATTACGAAACGAAGATATCTGATTAAGCTAGTTTTGGTTGCTAACTGTTAGCTTAAAAATAAGTTTTGGGCTTTCTATTGCAAACTTTTGTGAGACTCATAAATATCAAAACAGATAAACCATATTAACTGTATACTTACAACATTGTCTTTAAAAGAAATAATCTTGTACATTTGTAGTTGTACTAAAAGCTACAAAGTGGGCAGTAACGAGGACCACATGAATCAGCAGCCATGTTGTGCTGGAAAATTCTAACTAACAAACTAACAGAGGGCTGAAGTTTTCACTTACAATTTGCCCTCATTAGTTTGATATGAACTTTTTACAAGTGTAATTTAACTAATGCGCATGTTCAACATATTGTACATTTTTAGCTGCACCTCATATTTCAGATAGAAGCAGGTGAAGTTCTGCAATATCAGTACAATGACTATATAAATATTTGTTAACTTGCTGACTTTAATCTAGTAATTTTGATTTTGAAGCCTTGTTTTCAATTAGTTTTGCTGCTGCTCCACTCACAAGATGGCCACTGTAATTGCTAACAGAATCCAGACTCTCTCTAGTCATTACTTTAACTCACTGTGCTAAATAATAAGCTTAGCATTCATTAAAACAGTCTGTTTAGTGTGATAAATGTGCCAGTAGTGAGACAGCCGTTTTTAGAGCGTATTTCGATGGTGAAGGTCATTTTTCTGATGTTCTATCCCGGGTTAAAATTGCAGGCAAAATAGCTTAGATTAGAATAGCTTGACATTTGCTGATATGTTATTTACTGAGCTGTTGAATGACAAAAGATAAGTTAGAATTTGATCAGATCTTTGGCTTGACTTAGCAGAAACTTGCAAAGTTTTAAAAAGTGCCTATGTAACTTTTCCTTGTTCAGAGTCTGTCTGCCATGGAGATGTTATTGCTCTGTTTGGAATGTCCCGCATTATAGCATTAATCTAATCTATCTCTCATCTATTCAATTACAGATACTTTTATTGCCTTAAAACACAGACAAGCAGGTGCAGAGCCACTAGAAAAGCCACGCAGTGCTTCTTTAAGAAAGTAAATGACTACAGACCCTTCCAGGAGTGATGCTTTCTTACGGCTGTGCAAACAGCCTGGTACCTATGCAAACACTGTAGTAACTGTCAAAATCTAACTACAACCTCTAGTTCACCTCCGCCGAAATGTTTTTCCCTCTGTGGGCCAAGATTAATATGTATTAGTGTGCTAAAGACCAAAGCTAATTTTCCGTTGCAATTACATCTGTATGCTAATAAATATTTATGTGTGTTTTGGTTTTATCAGAATAGATTCCTTTTGTTTGTTGGTGTTGCAAAGAAGCAACTGCTGACTTGCCTTAAAAATCCAGACAATATAAATACAAAAATATATATCGTCTCCCGTGTCCCTCTTTTGAATATCAGAGGGCTTTATTGACATGGCTGCTTATGGCGAAGAAAATACATGAACTGGAACATGGAACTGAAAAACATCTGTCTGCAAAGTCAATGAGTGAAGCAAAAAAAAAGATTTTAATGTAAGGTGAGTGAAGCTAGTTTTTGGTCTAAATGACTGACAACCAATCAGCTTATTTGTTTCATGTGAAAAAAAAAAGATAATCTGAATAAATCTTAGCACCACTTGGCCCTCCAGGTGTTCCAATCTGGCCTAAAGTAGGAATTGTAGTGTTGGTGAAAGAAAACATTCTAGTCCAATTGTTGTCTTCGAGTATGTTTTTGGTGTCTTACTGTCTATAAAAAGCTAGATAAACAAATAAACAAGGTTGTTAGCATGTAATTGCAGTGTTCACGTTTGCCAACAGTCTGCACAAAACAGTGCTACTACTACAACTACTACAATGCAGTACTGTTTTCTGCCAGGACATGTTTCTCACATGTGATTGAGTGGTTTTCAGACATCAAAACAGTCCTGCTTTTTATAGTTTGTGACGTTTCGAGGCTAACTTTAACCCTCCCTTAAATACATTCCTGTTAATACTTGGAATGGTACCAGCTAATGAAATGCAGCATTTTGTTTACAAGCACTGGAAGGGTCTATATTAGTACTAATCACAAGTAAGATCGCGAGTCTAGTTCAAATGCAGTGTTGAAGGGAAAAAAAAGCTATTTCTTTTATACTTGCCAAAAACAAAAACAAAAATCATAGTAAATGCCTTTCATTTTCCGTGTAGCACCAGCAGAGATGGAGAAAGAGTAAGAGATACGATAGCACCCGGACAAAAGCTGATATCACAACATATGAACTGATGTTGCACTAAAAACTGCAAACAAAATCTACGTTGAAACTGTGGTCCATTTAAATTACACATTTGTAGAGCATTAAACAATGGAAGTGGCTTCTTGTAGGTAAAGAGAACTCCTGATTAGTGTAAACAATGTGGCTAACAAGTCTTTTATAAGATGGGAGATGTGAGAAGGTAGGGCATCTGAAGCAAAACCACTGTTACATCAATAATTTGAAAATCGCTGCAGAGAATTTGGCTAAAATTAGATGAGTTTTTGGCGTTAGTTGATTGGGCACAGTGATCTAGCTAAAGATGGCTCTTAGAAAATACTGTAGTATATCACTGCACTATATTTTGTTTTGAAGGTTTTAAATAAGATAACAAAACCCACTGACAACTTTTTACAAGGGCAAGAATGATAACATTAATTATTAAGAATGATTAAGAACTACAAAGCAAAGAATTTGCTGAATTAAGTGTTATGAATCAGGAATTATCTTTAATGCAATACAAGAACCAGCCAAATGCACAACGCCAAAGAAATTGTGGGGAAAATATATAAAGAAAATGAAAACTCCACCTGTAAAAAGTTTTTCTGTTTTTGCACTTTGAGGGACAGTCTCAGAATAATGGTTTGAAGTGTAGGGTGTGTTCTTGCTTTATTTTTGCAGGGCAGCCAGCAGAGGGCAGTAGAAGTGAAGAGAGTCTTTTTAGGGGCAGGGGCAGGTTATGTCCACTCCACAGGCGGCTCCCGGGGCCTTTGGGCTGAATGCAACGGTTACCGAACCCTGAAAACACACACATCAATAGAGTTTAAGTGAACATGGTTACCGTAATTTCTGGATTATAAGCCGCTACTTTTTTCTTGAGCTTTGAACTATGTGGCTTATAAGGCAATGCAGCAAAATTATAGATTCTCATAGACTTACTATTAACAAGTGCGTCCTGTATATGTACTTTAACATTTTTCTCACTTAAAACTTGTAGGTGCAGTTTATTCAGGTGCGCTCAATAGGGTAGAAATTACAGTAGTTAAAAAAAAATCATATACTGATGTGTTACTTTAAATTTGTATTTTAAAACAAACAGTGAAATGTAAATAAACTCAAGTAACTTATAATCAAAACAAGATAAAAAAAAAAAAAAAGAGTCCTTTATATACAAGTATGCACACCTCCAGACCTACTTCAGCCTGAAGATCTGTAGAGTGTCTTGTGTCCCCAGATGCATCTGCTTTTCAAACCTGGAATTTATACTTCCACAGCTCCAGTGGAAGTATGCTTTTACTTTACTTTTACATATTTATTTATGGCTGACACATAAAAACATAAAGTGTAAATGAAAGAAATTACAGATCTGTGTGTGCTGTTTGTAAAGGGCTTTAGAATTATCTGCTCATAGTGATCATAAACTACTGTATATTATAAACAAAGACCTGCATTACACCAATATTAATTAATATAATTTCCCTAAAAGGTTGATCACTTACCCACCCAGCTCGGGTCTGCTGTCTGTAGACTGTGAGGACGTTATGGTCTCAGCTGGAGACTGCTTTTTAGCACAGTCTGTTACATCTGCAACACAATACACAACAAGGTTTTGTAAAATTTGAGTTTTAAAGGACAGAATAAACCTTTAATAGACGTTAATACTGCAATTGAACCAATAAACATTTTACCTCAAGAGAACTTTCACACAGTTTTCATAAAATGTACTTTTTAGGGACATTGTTGGTGCTGATAAGAGATTTAAATTTATAGGATAATATCACAGGACTCCAACTCCAGTTCAGAGTCAATTTGATCAACCAAAGTTTGAAGTCATCAAAAAGTTCTCAAGTCTTCCTTAAGTTCAAATCACCTTTGTTTAAATTTGCCAATCAGCTTTTCTCTCATCTATTTCCCCCTCCACTCATCAACTCCTTTTCACAAATAGGGCAGTACAAGTTCTAAAAGCTAAATTAAAGTCAAACATTCCTCATTAAGTTATGCCCTCTGCCGCACAGACTCATAGTAGAAAGCAATGAAGCGATAAATTGGCAGTTCACACACAATGTTCCCAGCACAGTAATGCATTTGCACTCTCTCCCATTGTATTTCAACGTAGACGTGATTTATCTCTGTCTTTTCTACGCCATTATTTTCTCCCATTACTCAAACGCACCCTCGTCGCTGCCACTTTTGCCTTATCAAACACAGGCCAGGGTGTAGAAGTCCATTTCCTCTGCTGCTGTGCTGCTGAATCACACTGACAAAGGCCCACAGGCTGTCGGGCTCTGTAGAGCAGGACAATATATAGCAGCAAATGTAATCTCACTCAATGGGCCAACGCAATAGTCTTATCGCAGTTCATCACAATAAAGGCTTTTTCTGTTAGTAGTCGTCCTCAGCTCTACTCTACTCACTACTACCACCTCAAGCTCTGGGCCTTTTGTAACCCTGCCATGTTAGATGTTTGCAGTTTTTTTTTTGTTCCAGTCCCCATTAGAGTACTGTAATTCACTAGATTTAAATAAGAAAAATGATAAAGTACATATATAGGCCGCAATTGTTAAGAGTAATTTTTGCTGCATTGCCTTATATTTTTGCTGCATTGCCTTATAAGCCGCATAGTTCAAAGCTCATGAAAAAAGTAGCGGCTTATAATCCAGAAATTACGGTAATTTTTTTTTTAATTCTGGCTGCTCAGGGTCAGATAATTTGCTCAGACTGCTGCATTTGTGACCTGACGCTGGATAAAGCTTATATTCAGGTGCGCTCAATAGGGCAGAAATTACAGTACTCAAACATGTAGGAATCAATCCATATGCAACTTTGGGTAAATAAATGATGAGGGAACACTGCTGTAACATGATTACAAACGAAAAAAGTAGATTTTACATAACAAGTCCCCTTTAATCTGTCCTTTAAATTAACTTGTCTGTGAATTATTTTCATTTTAGAATTGGTGTAGTCTAATTTTAGATTATGTTTGGCTGAAAGTTAGATCTGATAAGGTCTGGGCTTAGTACAACTTGCATCAATAACGTCACACTCAACGTCACCGAATAGTTCTGGCTCTGAGAGAAAAGCACCTGCTCCAGAGCAGGAGCTAAAATTAGCCCGACAACAGCTCTCCTAGTTCCTGCCACCTCAAACGTCACAAAAAACTGAAAAATATCATCAAAATTGTTAATTGTACTCTACAGATCTAAAATACAAACCCTATATGACCCAGTTATATAAAACAATTTATTTTTTGACGAAGTCCTGTTTTGGTATCTGATTACGTCCCTGATAATGTAGACTTAGACTGAGAATAAAATGGTAAGAGATTAGTTAAATTATCAGTTTGACACACCATTAATTAAATATTTAAACCAACTTAACTAACAAAGAAATCAGAACTAAGAAAAAACATCACTGCCTAAAAATGAGTATTTATATTTTCACAAAGTTAGATCCAGCAAATGACAAACATACTACAGTATATTAATATTTGCATTACCTTTGTGTGAACTGCTCCACTCTGCAGAGGCCGTCTTATTCTCCAAAGGATCTGACAAGAGCGAGAGAAAAAAAGTAAATTAGATGCAGAAAAAGGTTTAGAACAAGCTTTAACAGTTCACACACAAATCTGATTAAGAGAGAATCTTATGAAGTTCTATAGTGAATACAAATCCATCAGTCTCTCAGCAGTAGCAGCAGCACAACCCACTCAAAACATACATCAAAGATCACTTGGCCTATATAAGTCAAGATCTAGAAATGGAACAGCCAACTTCAGTTAATGGAGCTGCAAAGAAAAATAATCCAGATGTCAACTAATATTTTGTATTTTACATCCAACATCAAACAAATTGAAATGGTATGATTTGCTAGAAATCTACTCTCTTAATGTGATCAATACAAAATAAAGCAACTATTACGTAAAAGCAGGATGAAAACAGGTATGCCAAAGAAAACCAGAATCAACCAACAACCAGACTTAAATAAGAGCAGCAGTGGGACTAGACAAGGTTCCAAACCAAGACTAAACCCAGTCTATATTTTAATTAGCCTAATCAGATGTAAACCAAATCTGAACTGGGACAAAGCAAACTTTAATCTATTACCTTTTAAATGCCATAATCAAACCCTGTTTTAAATGAAGCCTTTAAAGTTACTGAAGAACAAAGCAAAAACAAACAGCCTATCAAGCACTTAGGTCCAGCCATGACCTGTTTCATTATGCTGAGCCAAAACATACTACTGACCATATTTGGCCCCAGGACCGTCATTGAATAGTCTAAATGGTGTACATAAAGTTAAATGAAGATGTGTGATCCTTTTTTTCCAAGAAAGTTTTACTAGTATTAAAAATAGAAAAAATAGTAAAAATTTGTTTTTGACAATGTGCATTTAAATTTCATATGATTACAATAGAATATCATTATCATTCGATTTTTACGTCGACCAGCTTTAGAAGCAGATTATTTCATTTAGCAAATTTGTTTGTGGTTTGTGATAGAAGCGAAATGTAGTGCTCTAGTTTCAAGAAGATATTCATTTTTTTGTCATTATCGACTACAAAAATAATCTGCACTGATCTTTACCAAAAACATTGATAACCAGCACAAAAAAAACAAAAAATTGAGAACATGCTATAATCACATTGTTGAAGTCATTTGTCAAAAGCAGCATTTAAATGTAGGAACACTGATGCCCTCTAGTGTCTAGAACAAGGATCCTGCCACCAACTTTGAGCATCACATCACACAGTCACTTTGACTTTGATAATAATCAAACAAACATTTAGCAACCACAGTACTACACAACAAAGCTTTAAGAAACTCTTCTTTTCAATAATAACAACTCATTGTACTTATACAAAGGGATTCTTCTTTGGTCAGTTTGTTTTCTTAACATAGACTTTCATGTGAAAAGAAGAGAACTGTGCTCCTGAACCTGCTCCTAAAGATGCTTTATTATTAGATTTTATTCACTTATATATGAATTATATAGCCTATAGAATTATGTGACTTACACAAAACAATCAGAATTTCCCAGCTAATTTTCAGTGAATCAAAATAACAAATCCAAAATCCTAAATTTTAAAGATTTCAACAAATTTAATAACCAATAAATTAAAATCTGTATCTGTTCATTTTTCAATATCACTTAAAATACAAGGCATTCAAAGCACTTGTCCATCTTAAAGGATGTACTCGATTTTTTGCAACAAGATAACTTAAAAGCAATTCCCCTAGCACTGATGCTTGTTAATGTATTATTCATGTGGAAATTAGTCCCAAAGTCCTGTCTATGTCTAATAAATCCGGTTTTGTGCAGCTTTTTCTGTTTTTTTTTAGCATTGTGGCTAACTGTTGTTAGCATAGTGACCACCTCGCTGTTAAAAGCTGTGAAAAAACATTAAAACTCATCATGATGAACAATTCTGAAGCTCAGAATGCATTAGCTACGTGAGAAATCATGTAGCCTGAAGGAAAAGGTTAAATTATTATTTCTGTTTGTTTACATTTTTAGGATGTAAAATCAGGTACAGGCCTTTAATCAGAGCTACAACACGATTCTTTTGGGTCTAAACTAGTAATATTTCAGATTCAAAAATAGCACATTATTGCTACTAACTAATGACAAAGACTAAAAGAGAAGAAAGCAATGTGCCACCTAAAGACAGACCAGAGTTTGAGAAATTCTGATCTAAACTGTATTTCTCCAATACTGAAACTTCAAATACAGCATTTACAGACACATTGTTGGACAATTGTTAGTGATATAATCTAAAACTAAAATGAGTTATAAATGTATCACTGTCATCCACCTTCTGTCCAAAATGTAAACTTTTATGCATCACAAAAGCAGTGTCCAAACTCCACCAGCAGAGGGTGACACAGTGCTACTCAACAGGCCTGTGTACTGTAGAAGCTGCTGCAGACACGCACCTGTGGCCAGTATGAAGGACTCTGGGGTCCGCTTGGGCAGGGGGGGAGGGGAGTCATCGCTGTCCAACAACAGTCTGGGGTCAAAGGTCACAGGTCAAACAACAGCTTACGTTACCAAACCATTAACACCCAGAAGTAATAAACTATCTTGTCAAGACTAATCTGTTGGTAAAAACTTAATGATACTGTGGTGAAACTATCTACTAAACTCCACTATACTCTATATAATGATAATAGTTGAATAAAAGTACACACATTTGTTCAGCGGTAAAATAATTCCTGGATTGTGCATATTTTAGTATTAGGACAGCTATTTTAGCATGTCACACTCACAATAGTGTTTTTTGTCATCCTGGTATCGTACTCATTTTCAGGCCTAGTGCACTTATGGGTTGGTTACCTGAAAAGTGGTTTGTAATGTAATTAAGTATAAAGTAAATAAGTATTTCCACTGTAACTAACTTACACTACTAGTTACTCAAAAACATAATCTAATTATAGTAACTAGTTGCACCCAACACTGGTGACCATGCTTGCATAGTTTGTGTTATAATTTTGGACATTACACAAAGTATAAGGAGCATCAAGGTAAATGTTATACACTAGTTAATACCCATTAAAATTGTACTTCATTGCAACTTTAAGAAAAATACCTATATCAACCTTTAACATATATTTATGTGTTGTGACTGATCAAAAACAGCTACAAAAATTAAATAATTTAAATTCAAGTAAGTGATCCTAAGGTAGAATTTAGTGCACAGGATTTCCTCTAGCTGGATGCTAACATCATCACTTTTGGTGGCATAGTCTTTTGAACTAATCCTAATTTAATGCATCAACTGTTCATGCTTATTAACACCCTGCAAGCAGCTCCTCGAAGAAGAGTAAATATCCTGGATAATTCAAATAGGCAATACAATAACAACAGGATTTTAGTGCAAAATGTGAGTATTTATCCTAGTAGCCACCAGTCTTTTAGTCAGAGCATCTCAAAGCCTTTAAATCAATGCAAGCCCCAAAAAGCGCCCCCCCTAAAGAGCTCCAAACCGCCATAGCCAAAGTCAGCTCACACCAGCCAAGCAGACCAACAGTTCACGTTCTAATTCAGCCACAAAAACAACCTAAAACCCGCAGCACGTGACCAGCCAGTGCGATCCAATCCAAGCAAGAATCACGATTTCAGAATTCCACGATTTTGAAATCAGTTGAGAAGGAGTCATCTTCTCGTCACGAAAGATTCTCAAACTTATCAGCAGCCACAAGTATGACAACAGAAGAAAAGTCCAACCCTTCAAACGTAAGAATCATGCAGTGCCATTTATAATTTCCCACAAACAATCAACATGCACAAATAGTTATCACAGTAGAAAGTAGAGGAAGCCATTAGGGCTGCCAGCCTTTAGACTTGTTCAGATTGTCGATGGGTTTGGTACTTGTCTTTATTTGCTTAAAACAGATCTGGGCTTGTCTTTTAAACTGCTTTGTCTAGTATCAATACTAGTTCCTTAACATCAACTAGAAACTGATTTTACTTTTGACAACCCTATCACATATGGTCAGGTTGTGAGAGTTTTTTTTTTTTTTTTTTTTTGAGAGTTTAATGCCGCTGTTAAGTTGACTTATTGATTGTTGAGGACATGTCTTTAACTACAGCCCTAGACACTGTAATGTGTTCATGCTGGGTTAAGTTGTTTTAATCTTAGGGCTCTCAATATAATTGCTAAATATAAATGTTTGCTAGATCAATATTTTAAGACTTAGTTGTAGTATGTATTTTACGCAGATTTGAATTTTTTGATTTAACATCGTTTTTTTTTTGTTATCCATGATTTTATTCTATTTGCTTTAAATAAAATGTCTTTGTAATTTGAAAGTCTTTGTTGCACTAAAGAGTAACTTTAATTTGAGAGGGCTTACATGGCTACAAAATGCACCAGTTTGTGTTTTGTTTGTTCTGTTGAAAATGATCAATACATCAACGAGATACACCTTTTCAGATTACCAATCATAATCAAGCTCTTGCTTTTCCATTGTTATTGTTAATCATAATAGTCATGGTTATTAATGTATATGCCCATACAGTGTCACTTTTAAACTAAAAATATAACAAGAATAAATGTTGTTGTTTTTTTGGTTTTGTTGTTGTTATAGTTAGGGCTAAAATATTATAAAAACATGTGTCTTTACTACAAGTAGACATACAGAGTTTTTTAATGACCTGGAGTTCAGCCTCCTACTGGTTCCATGGATGTTAGTATTTCCATGATTTTTCTTCTACAATTTTCCACAGTTTAAAATTAAACTGATCTATCCCAGTTCTATTTCATGGGAATATGGACATGATTTTTTAAGTTCCGAAAGTTGCACAGATCATTTTCTAGTTTATGAATGTATTATTGGTTATTTATATAATTATTTATTTTTCAATTCAAAGTCTCCTGCTTCATCTACTGTTTGAGTCTGCTTTCAACCAGTTAATCACACTTTCAACAACAAAGTTTTTAAATCTCGTACTTGCAGGACTGCCGGTCGGCGAAGGTGTGTTTTGCCCGGCTATGGACATGGGTGTGGCCTTCCTGATGGGTAACTGGTCGCCGTGGTGTCCCGAAGAAGTCGTCACAATGGCAGTTGTTGCCATAGAAACACTAGTGTGAGGAGCAGAGAGGTGACATACTCCAACCATTTCCGCGTCCGCCTCTTCGTCTGAGTTGTCCGAGTGCAGCGGGTTTGTGAAGCTCAGTGCGGTTCTGACTGGTGTGGACGAGGAAGATGATGATGAAGAGGAGGAGAGATGTGAGGAGCAGGAGGAGCTCTGAGGGACGCGATCTGACGAGGAGGATGAGGACTTGGACAGGTTCTTTTCTGGACTTGCCGACGGGTGACTCCACGCTGCATGTCCATGTTTAACATCTAAGGCAAGATAAGACAAAGTTAACTTTACTCATGATGGGGAACTTCAGTGTTGAAACGCACAGTTCAATGAAAACAAGAATATGAAAGAACAAGAAATAAATACAGATAGTGACATTAAATGTATAAAGTTTTGCATTCTCTTTATGTTTAAACAAATGTCAATTAGTGAAATATATTGTTTTGTAAAGTCTTTTCAGACATCCATCACAACCAACTTTTCACTACCTGAAAAGTATGCATTCATAAATGTATTTGTTTAAGTTATTTTAAATATAAAAAAGCCAAAAGACTTTAATGTTTTTGTGTTTAAGTCTCTCCATGGCCTAGCACCAAAGCACAACTTCCTCAAATATGGGCCAACATGAACAGTCTATAAAACGGACATGCTGAGTTTTAAGTCCGCTCATTTCTTTTAAGTAACTTTTATAATGCATTTGTGTGCATTTACAGTAATTGTTTGTGCTGTGATTTTATGCATTGTTTCTAATGTAAATCGCTTTGTGTACCAATTGCAATACACATTTAAAATTGTCCTGTCAAACCTTGAGGTACCAGGTTACATTTGAAATACAAATTAAAAGTATTTAAAACAGATGAAAACTATTAATAAATAGTCAGCATTGAAACAAAGTAATCACCTAAGCTATCTCCTTTGTCGCTACTCTTCACCGGTAAATGATTGGGTCGTACTAATACATTTCCACAGTCTTCTTTACTATCTCCGCATGACCCCGCTCCTCCTTCTGTCCCTGAATCTTCTGAAAGCGAAGAACTGGAAGTCAAAATGGTGGGCCCTGTCCGAGTTTTGAAGGCATGGCTTCGTTGTAGCATGTTAGCGCTGTTAGCGGAAGCAGCAGCGATGCTCATAGAGTTGGAAGTGTCGAAGCTACGTGGTCCTTCTTGTAACGGCACCTTCTTGATTTCGATGCTCAGTTTTCGCTCTATTCGAGGTGGCCCTGAGCCCTCTGTGATGGGAGAAAGAGGTGACGAGGGCGTCTGAGTCTGGCTAGCACCCGAGTCGGACTTAGTAGAAGAGGATTTGTTATTGTAGTTGTCGTTTAAGTCCAAAGTCTGGGTTTGCTGTTTTGGTAAGTTTTGGTCCTTTAGCTCAGATGGGTTGCTGTTTGTATTAGTGCAGGTTTCTGATTGGTTTTGCTGCTGGTCGACTTCCTGGTTCTGAAATAGAAGGAAAAAACACACATAGTATTCAATAAGTTCCGCTTATGCAGCATCACATAAAAAACAACCTTGTATGGGTGGTGGATAGAGCCTAACTAACAGCTGAACAATGTAACAAGTGAAGGCAATTAATTTCTGTCAATGAAGTAAATGTAACAATAATTACATTACATTAAAGGTGCCGTACCTAAACCTTGGAAACATAAGCACCTATTTGCTTTTCACAGCAGTCAGAGTAGTATTTAGGTGTTTTAGCAGTCGAAGTCAAGCCCTGATAATCCTTTTACCTGTGTGGTGTTGTTTTGCGCAGTAGCCAGCACATGCAGCACAGGTTTGGGGTGGTAGCGGTCGTTGTCCTGCCGTACATTGGTGACTGTGGGGAAGGCGGAGGGAGGTGAGGGTGTGAGGATGGGGGGCACCGGGTGAGGCTCGGGGGGCTGCAGGATCTCCTCCTTCACGTCTCCCTCCGTCTGTGCACTGAAGCAAAGAAAAAGAACATTTTATTAGTAATGCTGTAAGTACCGTACATTTCTCTATATGGGGGTTGATGTAAAATTGACAAAGTTTTTGATTCTGTTAGTTTTCTAATCATTGCCCTAAGTTTTTTGTGAGGTGGTAGTTATCATGAATGCCTACAGCTTTGTCTTTCTGACAGTATTGGTAATTGGTTCATAACGAAGAAACCCTTTATTAAGAATGATTTTCAACTTATTAATTTCATCAAATCCAAACGTTAGCTCCTTCAGGCATATTCTGAGTTCAAGAAATTTTTATTTATGCAGGCTTGGTTTTTAAAGTAAGAACACGCTGTAACTGGGGATTTCCTTCTTGTTTGTAATGTGTGTCAAACTGTGAATGGAATAAAAGAAAGTATTGTTTTGATGCTTTTCTACACTACGGCTAGCCACACAGGAAACTGTAAAATCAGGATGGGACTAGATCTTGTGCTAGTTTTTCCATGAGACCAAGAACAAACAGTTTCACTGCCCAAGCCTATAGATTGTTGAAGTTCTTTTGATCTTCTGATCTGTTCTTTCATTACCCTGACCCTTTTCCTAAACGCACCCATTCTCAAAAAATAATCATCGTCCTTCTGGACCCGAGTATTTACCAAGACTGCCCCAAGGCCAGTTATTACAAACAGTGTTATGTTGTGTAAAAAAAAAAAAAAAAAAGTTTATATTG
Source organism: Mugilogobius chulae (assembly GCA_038363315.1). Lineage (NCBI taxonomy): Eukaryota > Metazoa > Chordata > Actinopteri > Gobiiformes > Gobiidae > Mugilogobius > Mugilogobius chulae. The sequence continues at coordinate 25,687,460 of CM076401.1, read as the reverse complement.
TTTTTTTTACATGTCAGTGAAAGAATTGGCTGTCATAGAAAATGATACTTCCGGTCCCCTCGGTGGAGGTGCCTTCTCATGGAGGTCTGCAGCCAGACACTCATGATAGATTTCCATAACGCTTTTCAAGACATCCAAAGACTTGCCTAAGGACACAGTTTCCCCCCAGTCATCCCACTGTGGCACCTTGGGTTTCTCCAGCGGTCTCCCATCCAAGTACTGCCCAGGCCCAACCTGCTTAGCATGAAATCTTATGAGATCAGGCAAAAGCAATGGTACGGCAAAAACAATAAACTGCTGGTTAGTTTAGCGTCATCTAGAAATCTTTCTTTTAAGGCAAATAAAGAAACATATTTTTTAGTTGTAGATTTGCATTGTATCTAAACTCAAATCATTAGTAAAAGTAAAACTGGGTCACTGTATGAAACATGAAAACTTTCAGATAAACTTTAAGCTCAAAACTCACAAGTGGAAGTGCGTGGTAAACTAATTTCTCAACAAAAACCTTAATAAAAAATAGATGACTCGAGCTTCATCATTTCTGTTTTAGCCAGAGCAGCAGAAGATATATTTAACAATAAGCTGCGTTTCCATGGGGACAGGATCAGACCGGGTTTATTTAAGCCTCGGAAATCAGATGAAACTTTAATGGCTCTGTGGGAAACAAAACTGAAGCAAGAAAAGTTACAGAATATAAATATTAGAAATGTGAACTAAGCTAATATAAGAATCACAGGCATTTCAGAACATGTTTGTAGCAGGTGTTTAAAGAGGCACTGTGTCACTTTTCTACCACCTGATTGTCTCTATTATGGAATATTTTATCTCTATGAAGAATCTTAATGACAAGTTATTGGACTGATTTTTTAAATAAGTTGTTATAGATAAATATAAAATCATGATGTACAGGTTCTAGATATATGCAAAGCAGACAAAAGACATTCTTAAAACGTTAATTTTTGCCGGCAGTAATTAAAATAGGAATATGTTAAGAGAAGTGTAAAGAGGTATGTTTTGTGTTATCAAAAGTACATTAAGTACCTTCAGTTTGCCTCCCACAGGAAAGACCTGCGACTGTGCAGAAGTAGGTAGACCACAGAGGGTATTGCCAAACTTTGCACCTTCACCACTTGAGACAGCGACAGATACAGTCCTGTTTCTGTTGTGGTTCACTGCTGCTGCTAAATCGAAGCCACTCTGGTTGCAACAACGACCAACAGCTAAATCAGATGTGGGCTACTCGTCATCAAACCCTAACACTCTCCTTTGCATCATTTTTTTTCACTTATTCATAATTCTGCTCTTCAGTCTTCCTCTAGGCTCTCTTTTTCTTCTAACAATAGATTCACTATTCTTTCTCTTTACAACACATATTGAACAAACCTTACAAGCAACACTTTTGTTCACGCCCACTATTTTCAAATCCAAAAAAGTCATTCATCTTGCCATTTATATTGTTCACAAATTTGTCTAAATTGTTGTTAGTGAGCATTTCTCCTTTGCTAAGATAATCCATTCCATCATACAAGTGTGTTCTATCAAGATGCTGATTAGACACTTTAGACTGGTCACAGTAAAGACACATTGAAATATTATGTTTTAGCACACGCTATTGCCCGACATTGACAGTTCTTTTAACTATTCTAGTTGTCTTCAAATGCATTTCAGACAACTAAGCAAATTTAGTTTGATTATTTTAACTTTGACTTATGCTTAAAAGATATAATTAGGAAGAAACTATTGCATAAGTACATCAATAATTCATATTGTGTTCATTATAAAACACTAAAATTTGTTAAAACAGCTTGGAAATAGAAACAGGTTTATTGACTTCATGAACTGATAAGAACCGCCTTTTTATTTTAAAATTTTATTATCAAGCAACAGTTAAATATTAAAAATAATATATATTGTTGACAAGTGTCTACAGGAGAATTTTAACCCTACATGTTTTACTCACAATCCTAAGTTTTGAGTAGATGCAAGTAAATACAGACATTTATTTAAGATTATTACACAGTTACTCAAACATGCATGAACTGATCCAAATACAACTTTGGGTAAACTAATGATGAAGAACACTGCTGTAACATGGTTAAAAACTCACAAAATTAGATTTTACATAATAGGTCTCCTTTAAGAGTTTGCAACACACCACTAGCTAAAACATTTCCAAATTAGACAGACATCAAAGCAACAAAGTAGCAAACATTGTCAGCACAACCTCATCTAGTTTGTAATTGCTATTGCTAACTATGACTAGTGTGAAGCATCATTCCAGAAAATATTACAACAAATTAAAGAACTATGCTTTGAATTCTACAAAATGTTGATGTATCAGAATGCTAGCAGTGACCTTGTTAGCTGTACTGAACTTTAGTCCTGTTTTTTTGTCTCCAAACTCCCACTCTCGCCCTCTCTCTCACACACAATTTAAAAGTTTCTCCTCCGCGCTGAAAAGTGTGCGGCCCAAAGGGAGTGTGGCCGCAGAATGTGGACTATGTGGATAGAAATAGGCTCTGCATCACTAGAATACTTTCCGGCTTCATGGCCTTGAGTGGATTCCTTTAGGAAAAGTTGGCTCTCATTAGAAGAAGGGAAATAAGAGCAACACTGTTAGGTGAAAGTTTGAGTGAGGTAAGAAAGATTGGGAGTTATTTCATGGAAAAACAGGAATTTTGTAGTTTAAAAAAAAAATGAAAAGCTGGCCAAGTTTTAAAAGTGCTACAGTTTGTTTTATCTTTCACTCTTGTTGTTATGAAGATACGCAAAATATAATACTAGCTATCCTCATTTAGTCCAGGTGAAGGGTTAGGTAAGACTTCAACAAACATTATTATTTCTATTGCACATTGAAATTGTAAAAAATAAAATGAGGGCTTAATAACCTGTTGTCTATGAAAGATAATTTGTTTTTCATTGTCTGTTGTCTAGAGGCAAATTTACTGAATTATGAGCACAAATCTAACTATACTATATTTTTTCTATTTTCAAACAGTTTGCCATAGTTTCTCCTCTGTTATTTTTGTAGAGATGTAATTTTACCAATAGGAAAAACAGTTAATGTGATGTAATGTTGCTGATATTGGCAGGGACAGTGTTTGAGGTGTGAGCTGTCCTCCCAAAAGTAGTTTATCTAAAAACTTGTTCCTGCTTTGGGCTCGAGTGCTTCTACTGTCCTACAGGCACTGATATGCAAGTGAAAATACTGACAAATCAAAAAAGTCAGCTATCTCTAGTATTCTGATCCATTTTTGTTTGTTCATAAGAGAAAATCTGCAATTTCTGAGGCAATATGTGTTTCATTATCATTTGAGTTAGGGGAAAAACTATTACAGGTATTTTTGGTATTGTTCTGTACTAGGACAAAACAATATCTGCCTCTGGAGTTATGCTCAGTGTTTAAAGCTTCGCTAAAGACTTATCTGTTCTTTTGCCTTTTCCTAACGTTTTTTTTTTGTTGTTGTTGTTGTAAAGTGCAATACAAATAGAGTTTGACTGATTGAAAAGAGATAACATTTTCTACAACAGTATAAGTGACTATATATCTAAGTCCTATAATACTGTATTTATACTTAATAATTTTGGGTTTTTAAATTGTTGCTAGTTCTGCATTCACTCCTTGTGTGATTTTTGATTCATTTTTAGGGCTTTTTAGAACTCTATAGCCTTTATTTAATTCACTATGTCAAAAGCTTTAGAGTGAATACACAGATTTAGTTAAAATCAGACAGAATCTTTGTTTGCCTTCATCACAGTTAGGCCCTGCCCTGTGAACACAAATTTATCACTAAACATGACATACAAATTGAATATTGCCCAGCCCTTCTCTGCACCCATCATTATTGCCTGTGGTGGTTTAACAAAACTGACATATTAAGCATGGTGGGACTTTTTTCAACAAAAACAATAAAGCTATTATTTTTCTTGCCCAATTATTGTTTTTCAAACATTAAAACAACAAAATAAACAGATCTCAGTGGGCTCTTTTGTCCTTTGTGCTGCAGTTATTTGAACAATGTTAAGTCGTCTACAGTCTTGTTAAAGGACTTGTTAAAGTGTATGTATAGCTCTGTTAGAAGGACACCTCATTAAAGTGAACTTGGAAAGAGAGAGGTTGCACAGAAGATGAAGAGGCTGAGTGAAACTGGAGCATCGCCCCTGCTGTGTCACATATAGACTTCTAACTTAAGAGAGAATATGCTATGGGCCTTCAATTAAACACTGAAACTAGCCAAGTCGATAGAGGGCAGATAAAGTCAGCTTAAAATGGGTTAAACATAATGTGTTTTTTATGTGTTTCTTTGCTTGCTTGCTTGCTTGTAAAAATTCTCATTAGTGTAAGTACAAACTATAATATTTGGATAGTATTTTTTGCCATTTTAGGCAAAGCAAAGCAGAAATAACACTGGACTGATTACAACTGAGTGTGCCTGATTACGAACTCTGGCTGCAGATATCTGTTCTGACCAATCACCTTCAGACTCCACCTTTCTCTAGTTTTGTATCAAACTATAGTCGCAGCAAACATTTAGCTTAGTATACTCAGATCTGTTAGCAATTCATTTTTGTTTACCTGACATTCCAACAGTCTATGGACCAATAATATTTAATGTTGATTTATTTGGGTATTTATTTATTTATTTATTTGTTCATTCACTCATTCATTCAATATAACAAGATTAGTCATTAATAGAAATTCCCATAATAAACATTTGTGAAATTGTAGTTTTTTTTTCTATCTTAATATCTTCTTTAAGCTTGGTTGTTGCAATGACCAAAATAAAACAATGCTTGTTTTCTAGGAACAACTGACTCACTGTAGTAACCCTAATCAGAACACTTCCTCAGTTCGTTCGATACCTGGCTAAACTCTTGGTATGAGGAAGAAAACTGCTTCTTAAAACAAGACCGGTAATTACTACACAAAGACATTGCTCTACAGCGTTATTTTGTTGTGGAAAACTGGATAAAAGAGCGAGAGTTGCAGCAAGGCCAGTGTGGGTACTAATTTGACTTGTCTAAAAACTTTGTCTGTGGTGAAATGTCCTGCTGCTTTTGTTTGGCCACAGAAATATGTTTTCATTGTCGTCTCCACACATACTGTTGATCCGAGTTTAGTTTTCCTCCCACAGCTTACACACACACACACAAACACAGCTCTCCTCTGTGCATTCTGTTCATTCAGTCTGTCACCTACATTCAATTTACTGCTACTGGTGGGAAATGATTTGTGAAAAACCTAAACGGTCCCTGTTGGTGACACTTTTATGTGGGTCCTGAGTAAAGCTGAATTTGTAACACAATGAAGGTTGTGTCTTATGTATTTGTCAAGTTTTAAAACAGCTTATGTACACATTAGCTTATGGATGACAATCAACTCATTGTAGGCGCTTGGTATCTGTTGAGTTAAGCATGCATGTTTACAGTCCAATCAAACATTCTGGAATTAATCAGAATCAGTTTGTACTCTGAACCTTCAAACTAAAATAGAGAGTGGGACTTTTTAATGGGTTTCACCTAAACATTTGTAAGGTATTGCAAGTCCCTGAAACAATTTTTTAATGAAATTTATTCAACTTTTGAAGAGGACTTGTCAAAACTCGCCAAATGTCAAAACAATTGCCATTTATGCCCAGGCTTGTGACACCAGCTTTGCTCATCTGCATATTTAGCAAGAAAAAATTAAATGGACTTTAAACTTTAATATTCTTTTGTGCACAGCTTGTTCTCACTAGATTCACTTAAACATCAGAGGCCAAAACGACAAAGCCTCAGCTTTACAAAGAGGCATCCATTTGTGCTCCAAAGGGATTAGAAACAGATTCAGATAAAATTTTAATGATTTTAGTCAGATGTTTTATGAAAGATGGGCCGCTATGTTAAAAGGGTTGCTTAGTGACAGATTCAGTCAAATAATCAAGCTCAGTTAGAAAGTTTTCTTTACAATATTAAACCATTTCGTTTTAATATTGTACTATGCCTTAACATCTGAAATCTCCAATAACTAAAATAATAGAAAAGTTACAAGTTAGGAAAAACGTTTAATAAGCTTAATTTCAAATAAACTGTAGGCTAATATAATGGCGCTTGTTTTTTATTTCTTCTAACACATTTTTCCAGGTTTTTATTGCTGAACTGAAAGATGAGGACCTGTTGTAGATCATTTTAAAACATATCTGACCTTCTGATTCTCGGCGGTTTCGGAGGCGGCGTGTCCCATCGCTCTTCGTCTGATTGTTGCCGAGCTTTGTCCGGACTGCTTTCATCCTGCATAAAAAAAAAATAGTCAAACAATGTCAAACAAAATGCACATACAAAACAGAAAACAAGTCTCCTTAATAAATACTGTAGATGGGAACATTGTGCAAATTCATGTCTACAAATTCCACATGTGGAAAACAAGTCATGGTTAAGCTTTTGAATGTAATAGATATTTTAGTCTGTCAGTGCAGTCTGACTACATTTTGTGTTTGATAAAGATCTTACTCTACAGCTTTTTAATAATCAAAGTTGTTTGGGAGCAGATATGATTCTGATTTCAAAATGTTCTGTCAGAAGAATTCATCACAACTAAAAATGTCTGAATACTAGCCCACAGCTGCCACTGTCTTATACATAAAGCCTGTGTGAGTCTCTGCCTCTTTCCCAGCGGATGTTGCTATTCTCAGGCTCCAAGTGCATTATGGGTGAGTGAGCGGTGATGTCATCACAACTTCCGAAGCAGGAAGTGAGATTTGGAGCGCTGCCAGTAAACCCTTTCGTCATGTCTTTGCATCCTCACTCCTAAATCTGATCTGAGTAAAACCGCATCTCCTCCACACACACAGACAGGCTCATTACCTAAAGTCTGATGATGTGTTGTTGCAATACAAACCAATGACTTATAATAAAGACTGGACAGATTGTTGCCAAGGTAACCTAAAGTAACAAACAACCAGTTCCAGCTTCATGTTTTGTTGGAAAATTCTACTAAAAAAGCTAAACTTAAGGTGCAATATTGATTTTTGTCAATATGACAAGCCTAAGTCAAAATTAGATCTAAAAGACAAAATAAAAAATGGATCTTTCCGTGCAATATGCAATTAACTCTTTCAGTGCCAGCCCTTTTTCTGGCTTTGACCCCCCTTCCCTGCAGGCCTTTTAGCTAATTTTAAATATTCTATATACAGTATATTCACAGCTCCACAAAAAACTATGTGCAACTGGAATCATGACATGTTGTACATCAACGAGGCCCATAAGTGTCTACTTTCATTTAAAAATAATTGTTATTCTACATTAATTAGTTCTCTTTTATAGGCATTACGAGCATTGCAGCATTATGAGCTATTACAATAAAATAATGTCTTTAGTATTAAAACAATGAGGTTTCTATGATTAAAACTTTGAAAGTGTTTTTTTTTCATCTTTCAAACGTTACAGATGAGAAGGCAGCACAGCACTTTTTTATATTTTGATGCAGATTATTTAGATTTAGCTTCTTTCACGAGGCATAGATTATATTTAATTCTCCAAACATGAAGAAAAACAGTAGTTTTACTAACTCTGACCACTTTTGGATCAAAGTTTCGTTTTTCTCCACTAGACTAGCTGCATGTGCAGTTCTAGTCCTAGTCCAGTAGGTTCAGTAGTCATTTTAAAGATCTGCTCTAAACTGAATCAACAATGATTTTAGTCCAAGATGTTTTGCCAATAATCAGTTTGAAAAGAAAGCCGGCCTCAGAATCAGCTCATCAGGTAAACAGAGCCGACTGCGTGGACATGTGACCACCTCTGATGGTGAATCTGTGAAACAGCATCATTTATTGGACTGTAGACAATGTCAGCACATGCATCAGAGAATCCTCTATTGCAGCATATAATAAAAGGTCTATGATGGAAATAGTAGTCATTGACAGGCTACGGTTGGTAGCACAATGACGGACAAAAAACATCACAAAAAACCCAAGTAGATCAATCTCTTATAAACTATATCTGTCTTTCATAAATAATACACTTTACTTAAGTATTCTCTATCTAGAAGCCTTCAATTTTTCAACTTTATTTGGTTAAAAATGTATTTAGGAAGTTCCACACCTGCAGCTGCTAAACAATCATTAGTTGCCGTTAGTTTAAACTACAGGGAGCCATGAACATGATTTGTTCTCTGCAAAGTACATTATGTAACCGCGCATTTGCAGTCTTTCTGATTTGCTAATTAGATAGCAATATTGATCGGACTGCGATTCATCTTCCATCCTATAGTTCACAGTCTACTGACATTCCCCGGAGAAGATCACTGTGAATAAAGCTAACTTTTATTTGGTGTTTGCATGCTAAGCCCTTCTCCACTCCGCTTCTGACCCGCTCTCTCCCTTGTGACTAATTATTTGTGTTTTTTCCCCCTCTCAGTGAGTTGCTGGGCTGCATCCTGCCTTTCTTCAACAGCAGACAGCCTTGACAATACTTGGCGTGTGTGTGTTGTGTTGTGTGCTTGTTGCTCGTACCATGCGTCGTGAATTTCAGCTGAAGAACTTTCCAAGAGCAGAAGTTGTTTCTCGAAAAGCTGTGCGATCGCTTTGTGAACCAACTCGTACTGCTCCTGGAGAAAACGGAGACAAAGGCAAACATGAGGATGGGAATGAGCAAAAGGTGAATAAATAAGTGGGGGTGATGTGAGTTGAAGGAAAGAGCAAAACACTGAAGAAATGGCTCAACAAAAATACATCATAACAATAAATTTACCATGGAATTTTATATCAGTGTGACATTAAGTTGTGTTCAAAATCCTATAGCAAATAATGCTTAAAGGAACTGTATGTAAGATGCAAACTGGTGATATAAAAAGCTATTACAATCACAAACGAACTTGGTTGCCAGAGTGTAAAAAAAGCCCGCAAAAAGATGAGTTTTGCTATGAATCATGGGTATTATTCAGAAAATCACTTTCTCAGAGTCCNTAAATCTGTTAATAAAAGAAATAGAAAGAGTTTGCCTGGGATCCAGAACCCACACTTGCGTTTCAGATTATCACTGATTCAGATTAGTTTATTAGCGTGACGCAGATGAAACAAAGAAGCTGATTGGTCGTCTATTATTTAGACCAAAATTTAACTTCACTAACCTGTCATTAAATTGTTTTTTGCTTCTCTCATTGATTCTGCAGAAATCCGCGATGTTTTTCAGTTCCACGTGATATTTTTTTTCATGAATTTTTTTGTCTGGAGCAACCATGTTGGTTTTTACACGGCGGAAGATGCTTGTCTCTGATTGGCTATTAATCTGTCAATCATGGCTACAGAAATCCGAAAGAGGACATGTTGGCCAGACGGTATATTTTTAATAATAGCGTCTGGATTTTCCAGACAAATAAAGAGTAGCACTTATTCTCAAAAACCTGCTAATGGCCAGATTAAGACAGGCCAAGGGCTACATCTGGCCCTGGGCCGCAGTTTGCCCAGGTTTGATTTAAACAATAAATTATAATTTAAATTATAAAACATAAAATTTGATTGATGTTTTCAAAAATAGACAAAATAATCCCAAAGTTATGTAACTAAGTTAGTTTTTGTTCAAAAACCATCCAGACTAGTTTTGAGCATTTCTGCATCGAATACACCGGTAAGATCTTTTTGTAATTTTCTTTTTTTTTTTACCCTCTAGCGCAAATTCTGATTTTGAACTGTCGTGTGCTTAATTGCAATCTGTATATTGGTTGTGGCGGACAGAATTCCAAAGTAGGAGCATGTCTGAAGAATAGGAAGTGAGAAAATGCTTTTTCCTCAGTGTTTGTCACGTAATAAACATTTACCACAAGAGCTCTTCCATCAAAAAAGACAAAATACAATAACTAAATAAAATCAATCAAGAGCCTTGTCATATCCATACATCACTAACTGCGCTTGAGTCCTGCGGTCATAAGTCTCTAAAAACTACAACGCAGCGTTCCAGCTTCCACACCACAACATTGATCAGTGGCTCCATCATAAGCAGAGGTCAACCTGTTCCCTCATTACCGCGATTATCCCAAAGCAAGGAGCAAGTGATTGGGACATTGTACTTGTCCGATAATCAATATAAACACGCACTTTCAACAAGACATAAGGAGAACTTCTCTATATGTCGGTATATTGCTGGATAATGATTTTACAGCAGCTCAGACATCTTGTGCAGCTTGTTCTGTTCGCCGGACACGGTTTCCCACTAAAAATAATCTGCACCAGGGTTTGTTTGAAATGTCTATACACAAGGCTGCTGGATTAACACTAGGTTTAAACCGCACGGCCGTATTCTACTCATTTTTACACTCCAGATGTGCAGAGGTGGGACTGGAGGCAGCAACAGTTGTACTTAAAGAAATAAGGAATCAAAATTTGAATAGACTCAATTCACAAAAGCTGCACATTTAGAAGTCCACAATCTAAATAATCTGTCTTGTTCTGAGTGCTCATTTACCTGACTAAAGTTCACACACTAAACATAACATGAAGACAAATGTTAGTTCACCCAAAAGACAAAATACAGCCAGAGAAATCTACAAAATCCCATGCAAAACATCTCATAAAACCTACATTGGAGAGACGGCAGAACATCAGACACAAGAAGAAAAGGAAACACAAAGACGTTTAACAAGATTGAAAGAGAAAACCACATTATGGAGTGGGAAGAAATCGGAACAGAGGGACATAAATACAAAAGATGGACAAGTGAGGCTATTCAGATCAGGAAGCAGGGCACAAAGACGATCAGCAGAGATAAGAGAGCTCACATATGCTCTACAGGCAAAGAGGAGATGTGTTTCTACTGCGCTGGTTGATTGGCAAAGTGTATTGTGAACAGAACAAACCAGTTTAGATGAGTGGTAGTTATCATGAATGCCTACAGCTTGTCTTTCTGACAGTATTGGAATTGGTTCATAACGAAGAAACCCTTTATTAAGAATGATTTCAACTTATTAATTTCATCAAATCCAAACGTTAGCTCCTTCAGGCATATTCTGAGTTCAAGAAATTTTTATTTATGCAGCTTGTTTTTAAAGTAAGACACGCTGTAACTGGGGATTTCCTTCTTGTTTGTAATGTGTGTCAAACTGTGAATGGAATAAAAGAAAGTATTGTTTTGATGCTTTTCTACACTATGGCTAGCCACACAGGAAACTGTAAAATCAGGATGGGACTAGATCTTGTGCTAGTTTTTCCATGAGACCAAGAACAAACAGTTTCACTGCCCAAGCCTATAGATTGTTGAAGTTCTTTTGATCTTCTGATCTGTTCTTTCATTACCCTGACCCTTTTCCTAAACGCACCCATTCTCAAAAAATAATCATCGTCCTTCTGGACCCGAGTATTTACCAAGACTGCCCCAAGGCCAGTTATTACAAACAGTGTTATGTTGTGTAAAAAAAAAAAAAAAAAAAGTTTATATTGTTTTTTTTACATGTCAGTGAAAGAATTGGCTGTCATAGAAATGATACTTCCGGTCCCCTCGGTGGAGGTGCCTTCTCATGGAGGTCTGCAGCCAGACACTCATGATATTTCCATAACGCTTTTCAAGACATCCAAAGACTTGCCTAAGGACACAGTTTCCCCCCTCCATCCCACTGTGGCACCTTGGGTTTCTCCAGCGGTCTCCCATCCAAGTACTGCCCAGGCCCAACCTGCTTAGCATGAAATCTTATGAGATCAGGCAAAAGCAATGGTATGGCAAAAAACAATAAACTGCTGGTTAGTTTAGCGTCATCTAGAAATCTTTCTTTTAAGGCAAATAAAGAAACATATTTTTTAGTTGGAGATTTGCATTGTATCTAAACTCAAATCATTAGTAAAGTAAAACTGGGTCACTGTATGAAACATGAAAACTTTCAGATAAACTTTAAGCTCAAAACTCACAAGTGGAAGTGCGTGGTAAACTAATTTCTCAACAAAAACCTTAATAAAAAATAGATGACTCGAGCTTCATCATTTCTGTTTTAGCCAGAGCAGCAGAAGATATATTTAACAATAAGCTGCGTTCCATGGGACAGGATCAGACCGGGTTTATTTAAGCCTCGGAAATCAGATGAAACTTTAATGGCTCTGTGGGAAACAAAACTGAAGCAAGAAAGTTACAGAATATAAATATTAGAAATGTGAACTAAGCTAATATAAGAATCACAGGCATTTCAGAACATGTTTGTAGCAGGTGTTTAAAGAGGCACTGTGTCACTTTTCTACCACCTGATTGTCTCTATTATGGAATATTTTATCTCTATGAAGAATCTTAATGACAAGTTATTGGACTATTTTTTAAACAAGTTGTTATAGATAAATATAAAATCATGATGTACAGGTTCTAGATATACGCAAAGCAGACAAAAGACATTCTTAAAACGTTAATTTCTGCCGGCAGTAATTAAAATAGGAATATGTTTAGAGAGAGTGTAAAGAGGTCTGTTTTGTGTTCATCAAAAGTACATTAAGTACCTCAGTTTGCCTCCCACAGGAAAGACCTGCGATTGTGCAGAAGTAGGTAGACCACAGAGGGTATGCCAAACTTTGCACCTTCACCACTTGAGACAGCGACAAATACAGTCCTGTTTCTGTTGTGGTTCACTGCTGCTGCTAAATCGAAGCCACTCTGGTTGCAACAACGACCAACAGCTAAATCAGATGTGGGCTACTCGTCATCAAACCCTAACACTCTCCTTTGCATCATTTTTTTTCACTTATGTCATAATTCTGCTCTTCAGTCTTCCTCTAGGCTCTCTTTTTCTTCTAACCATAGATTCACTATTCTTTCTCTTTACAACACATATTGAACAAACCTTACAAGCAACACTTTTGTTCACGCCCGCTATTTTCAAATCCAAAAAAGTCATTTATCTTGCCATTTATATTGTTCACAAATTTGTCTAAATTGTTGTTAGTGAGCATTTCTCCTTTGCTAAGATAATCCAATTCATCATACAAGGTGTTCTATCAAGATGCTGATTAGACACTTTAGACTGGCCACAGTAAAGACACATTGAAATATTATGTTTTAGCACACGCTATTGCAATACATTGAAAGTTCTTTTAACTATTCTGTTGTCTTCAAATGCATTTCAGACAATTAAGCAATTTAGTTTGATTATTTTAACTTTGACTTATGCTTAAAAGATATATTAGGAAGAAACTATGCATAAGTACATCAATAATTAATATTGTGTTCATTATAAAACACTAAAATTTGTTAAAACAGCTTGGAAATAGAAACAGGTTTATTGACTTCATGAACTGATAAGAACCGCCTTTTTATTTTAAAATTTTATTATCAAAGCAACAGTTAAATATAAAAAAAAAAAAAAAACATTGTTGACAAGTTCTACATGAGAATTTTAACCCTACATGTTTTACTCACAATCCTAAGTTTTGAGTAGATGCAAGTAAATACAGACATTTATTTAAGATTATTACACAGTTACTCAAACATGCATGAACTGATCCAATACAACTTTGGGTAAACTAATGATAGAGAACACCTCTGTAACATGGTTAAAAACGCACAAAATTAGATTTTACATAATAGTCTCCTTAAGAGTTTGCAACACACCACTAGCTAAAACATTTCCAAATTAGACAGACATCAAAGCAACAAAGTAGCAAACATTGTCAGCACACCCTCATCTAGTTTGTAATTGCTATTGCTAACTATGACTAGTGTGAGCATCATTCCAGAAAATATTACAACAAATAAAGAACTATGCTTTGAATTCTACAAAATGTTGATGTATCAGAATGCTAGCAGTGACCTGTTAGCTGACTGAACTTAGTCCTGTTTTTTTGTCCCAAACTCCCACTCTCGCCCTCTCTACACACAAATTTAAAGTTTCTCCTCCGCGCTGAAAAGGTGCGGCCCAAAGGGAGTGTGGCCGCAGAATGTGGACTATGGGATTAAAAATAGGCTCTGCATCACTAGAATACTTTCCGGCTTCATGGCCTTGAGTGGATTCCTTTAGGAAAAGTTGGCTCTCATTAGAAGAAGGGAAATAAGAGCAACACTGTTAGGTGAAAGTTTGAGTGAGGTAAGAAAGATTGGGAGTTATTTCACAGAAAAACAGGAATTCTGTAGTTTAAAAAAAAAAAAAGAAAAGCTGGCCAAGTTTAAAAGTGCTACAGTTTGTCTATCTTTCACTCTTGTGTTATGAAGATACGCAAAATATAATACTAGCTATCCTCATTAGTCCAGGTGGAGGGTTAGGTAAGACTTCAACAAACATTATTATTTCTATTGTACATTGAAATAGTAAAAAATAAAATGAGGGCTTAATAACCTGTTGTCTATGAAGATAATTTGTTTTCATTGTCTGTTGTCTAGAGGCAAATTTACTGAATTATGAGCACAAATCTACTATACTATATTTTTTCTATTTTCAAACAGTTTGCCTAGTTTCTCCTCTGTTATTTCTGTAGAGATGTAATTTTACTAATAGGAAAAACAGTTCATGTGATGTAATGTTCCTGATATTGGCAGGGACAGTGTTTGAGGTGTGAGCTGTCCTCCCAAAAGTAGTTTATCTAAAGGAATAGAACTTGTTCCTGCTTTGGGCTCGAGTGCTTCTACTGTCCTACAGGCACTGATATGCAAGTGAAAATACTGACAAATCAAAAAAGTCAGCTATCTCTAGTATTCTGATCCATTTTTTTGTTCATAAGAGAAAATCTGCAATTTCTGAGGCAATATGTGTTTCATTATCATTTGAGTTAGGGGAAAAACTATTACAGGTATTTTGGTATTGTTCTGTACTAGGACAAAACAATATCTGCCTCTGGAGTTATGCTCAGTGTTTAAAGCTTCGCTAAAGACTTATCTGTTCTTTTGCCTTTTCCTAACGTTTTTTTTTTGTTGTTGTTGTTGTAAAGTGCAATACAAATAAAGTTTGACTGATGAAAAGAGATAACATTTTCTACAACAGTATAAGTGACTATATATCTAAGTCCTATAATACTGTATTTATACTTAATAATTTGGGTTATTTAAATTGTTGCAACTTCTGCATTCACTCCTTGTGTGATTTTTGATTCATTTTAGGGCTTTTTAGAACTCTATAGCCTTTATTTAATTCACTATGTCAAAGCTTAGAGTGAATACACAGATGTAGTTAAAATCAGACAGAATCTTTGTTTGCCTTCATCACAGTTAGGCCCTGCCCTGTGAACACAAATTTATCACTAAACATGACATACAAATTGAATATTGCCCAGCCCTTCTCTGCACCCATCATCATTGCCTGTGTGGTTTAACAAAAGCTGACATATTAAGCATGGTGGACTTTTTTCAACAAAAACAATAAAGCTATTATTTTTCTGCCCAATTATTGTTTTTCAAACATTAAAAACAACAAAATAAAACAGATCTCAGTGGGCTCTTTTGTCCTTTGTGCTGCAGTTATTTGAACAATGTTAAGTCGTCTACAGTCTTGTTAAAGGACTTGTTAAAGTGTATGTATAGCTCTGTTAGAAGGACACCTCATTAAAGTGAACTTGGAAAGAGAGAGGTTGGCACAGAAGATGAAGAGGCTGAGTGAAACTGGAGCATCGCCCCTGCTGTGTCACATATAGACTTCTAACTTAAGAGAGAATATGCTATGGGCCTTCAATAAACACTGAAACTAGCCAAGTCGATAGAGGGCAGATAAAGTCAGCTTAAAATGGGTTAAACATAATGTGTTTTTTATGTGTTTCTTTGCTTGCTTGCTTGTAAAAATTCTCATTAGTGTAAGTACAAACTTTAATATTTAGATAGTATTTTTTGCCATTTTAGGCAAAGCAAAGCAGAAAAAATACTGGACTGATTACAACTGAGTGTGCCTGATTACGAACTCTGGCTGCAGATATCTGTTCTGACCAATCACCTTCAGACTCCACCTTTCTCTAGTTTTGTATCAAACTAGAGTCGCAGCAAACATTTAGCTTAGTATACTCAGATCTGTTAGCAATTCATTTTTGTTTACCTGACATTCCAACAGTCTATGGACCAATAATACTTAATGTTGATTTATTTGGGTATTTATTTATTTATTTGTTCATTCACTCATTCATTCAATATAACAAGATTAGTCATTAATAGAAATTCCCATAATAAACATTTGTGAAATTGTAGTTTTTTTTTCTATTTTAATATCTTCTTTAAGCTTGGTTGTTGCAATGACCTTAAAATAAAACAATGCTTGTTTTCTAGGAACAACTGACTCACTGTAGTAACCCTAATCAGAACACTTCCTCAGTTCGTTCGATAACCTGGCTAAACTCTTGGTATGAGGAAGAAAACTGCTTCTTAAAACAAGACCGGTAATTGCTACACAAAGACATTGCTCTACAGCGTTATTTTGTTGTGGAAAACTGGATAAAAGAGCGAGAGTTGCAGCAAGGCCAGTGTGGGTACTAATTTGACTTGTCTAAAAACTTTGTCTGTGGTGAAATGTCCTGCTGCTTTTGTTTGGCCACAGAAATATGTTTTCATTGTCGTCTCCACACAAACTGTTGATCCGAGTTTAGTTTTCCTCCCACAGCTTACACACACACACACAAACACAGCTCTCCTCTGTGCATTCTGTTCATTCAGTCTGTCACCTACATTCAATTTACTGCTACTGGTGGGAAATGATTTGTGAAAAACCTAAACGGTCCCTGTTGGTGACACTTTTATGTGGGTCCTGAGTAAAGCTGAATTTGTAACACAACGAAAGTTGTGTCTTATGTATTTGTCAAGTTTATAACAGCTTATGTACACATTAGCTTATGGATGACACAATCAACTCATTGTAGGCGCTTGGTATCTGTTGAGTTAAGCATGCATGTTTACAGTCCAATCAAACATTCTGGAATTAATCAGAATCAGTTTGTACTCTGAACCTTCAAACAAAAATAGAGAGTGGGACTTTTTAATGGGTTTCACCTAAACATTTGTAAGGTATTGCAAGTCCCTGAAACAAATTTTTAATGAAATTATATTCAGCTTTTGAAGAGGACTTGTCAAAACTCGCCAAATGTCAAAACGATTGTCATTTGTGCCCAGGCTTGTGACACCAGCTTTGCTCATCTGCATATTTATCAAGAAAAATTTAAATGGACTTTAAACTTTAATATTCTTTTGTGCACAGCTTGTTCTCACTAGATTCACTTAAACATCAGAGGCCAAAACGACAAAGCCTCAGCTTTACAAAGAGGCATCCATTTGTGCTCCAAAGGGATTAGAAACAGATTCAGATTAAATTTTAATGATTTTAGTCAGATGTTTTATGAAAGATGGGCCGCTATGTTAAAAGGGTTGCTTATTTGACAGATTCAGTCAAATAATCAAGCTCAGTTAGAAAGTTTTCTTTACAATATTAAACCATTTCGTTTTAATATTGTACTATGCCTTAACATCTGAAATCTCCCATAACTAAAATAATAAAAAAAGTTACAAGTTAGGAAAAACGTTTAATAAGCTTAATTTCAAAATAAACTGTAGGCTAATATAATGGCGCTTGTTTTTTATTTCTTCTAACACATTTTTCCAGGTTTTTATTGATGAACTGAAAGATGAGGACCCTGTTGTAGATCATTTTAAAACATATCTGACCTTCTGATTCTTGGAGGTTTCGGAGGCGGCGTGTCCCATCGCTCTTCGTCTGATTGTTGCCGAGCTTTGTCCGGACTGCTTTCATCCTGCATAAAAAAAAAAATAGTCAAACAATGTCAACCAAAAATGCACATACAAAAACAGAAAACAAGTCTCCTTAATAAATACTGTAGATGGGAACATTGTGCAAATTTATGTCTACAAATTCCACATGTGGAAAACAAGTCGTGGTTAAACTTTTGAATGTAATAGATATTTTAGTCTGTCAGTGCAGTCTGACTACATTTTTGTGTTTAATAAAGATCTTACTCTACAGCTTTTTTAATAATCAAAGTTGTTTGGGAGCAGATATGATTCTGATTTCAAAATGTTCTGTCAGAAGAATTCATCACAACTAAAAATGTCTGAATACTAGCCCACAGCTGCCACTGTCTTATACATAAAGCCTGTGTGAGTCTCTGCCTCTTTCCCAGCGGATGTTGCTATTCTCAGGCTCCAAGTGCATTATGGGTGAGTGAGCGGTGATGTCATCACAACTTCCGAAGCAGGAAGTGAGATTTTGGAGCGCTGCCAGTAAACCCTTTCGTCACGTCTTTGCATCCTCACTCCTAAAATCTGATCTGAGTAAAACCGCATCTCCTCCACACACACAGACAGGCTCATTACCTAAAGTCTGATAATGTGTTGTTGCAATACAAACCAATGAATTATAATAAAGACTGGACAGATTGTTGCCAAGGTAACCTAAAGTAACAAACAACCAGTTCCAGCTTCATGTTTTGTTTGGAAAATTCTACTAAAAAAGCTAAACTTAAGGTGCAATATTGATTTTTGTCAATATGACCAAGCCTAAGTCAAAATTAGATCTAAAAGACAAAATAAAAAATTGATCTTTCCGTGCAATATGCAATTAACTCTTTCAGTGCCAGCCCTTTTCTGGCTTTGACCCCCCCTTCCCTGCCAGGCCTTTTAGCTAATTTTAAATATTCTATATACAGTATATTCACAGCTCCACAAAAATACTTTGTGCAACTGGAATCATGACATGTTGTACATCAACGAGGCCCATAAGTGTCTACTTTCATTTAAAAAATAATTGTTATTCTACATTAATTAGTTCTCTTTTTATAGGCATTACGAGCATTGCAGCATTATGAGCTATTACAATAAAATAGTGTCTTTAGTATTAAAAAACAATGAGGTTTCTATGATTAAAACTTTGAGGAGTGTTTTTTTCATCTTTCAAACGTTACAGATGAGAAGGCAGCACAGCACTTTTTATATTTTGATGCAGATTATTTAGATTTAGCTTCTTTCACGAGGCATAAATTATATTTAATTCTCCAAACATGAAGAAAAACAGTAGTCTTACTTACTCTGACCACTTTTGGATCAAAGTTTCGTTTTTCTCCTCTAGACTAGCTGCATGTGCAATTCTCCTCAGAGTCCTAGTCCAGTAGGTTCAGTAGTCATTTTAAAGATCTGCTCTAAACTTAATCAACAATGATTTTAGTCCAAGATGTTTTGCCAATAATCAGTTTGAAAAGAAAGCCGGCCTCAGAATCAGCTCATCTGGTAAACAGAGCCGACTGCGTGGACATGTGACCACCTCTGATGGTGAATCTGTGAAACAGCATCATTTATTGGACTGTAGACAATGTCAGCACATGCATCAGAGAATCCTCTATTGCAGCATATAATAAAAGGTCTATGATGGAAATAGTAGTCATTGACAGGCTACGGTTGGCAGCACAATGACGGACAAAAAACATCACAAAAAACCCCAAGTAGATCAATCTCTTATAAACTATATCTGTCTTTCATAAATAATACACTTTACTTAAGTATTCTCTATCTAGAAGCCTTCAATTTTTCAAACTTTATTTGGTTAAAAATGTATTTAGGAAGTCTCCATGCACTGCAGACTGCTAAAACAATCATTAGTTGCCGTTAGTTTAAACTACAGGGAGCCATGAACATGATTTGTTCTCTGCAAAGTACATTATGTAACCGCGCATTTGCAGTCTTTCTGATTTGCTAATTAGATTGCAATATTGATCTGACTGCGATTCATCTTCCATCCTATAGTTTCACAGTCTACTGACATTCCCCCGGAGAAGATCACTGTGAATAAAGCTAACTTTTATTTGGTGTTTGCATGCTAAGCCCTTCTCCACTCCGCTTCTGACCCGCTCTCTCCCTTGTGACTAATTATTTGTGTTTTTTCCCCCTCTCAGTGAGTTGCTGGGCTGCATCCTGCCTTTCTTCAACAGCAGACAGCCTTGACAATACTTGGCGTGTGTGTGTTGTGTTGTGTGCTTGTTGCTCGTACCATGCCGTCGTGAATTTCAGCTGAAGAACTTTCCAAGAGCAGAAGTTGTTTCTCGAAAAGCTGTGCGATCGCTTTGTGAACCAACTCGTACTGCTCCTGGAGAAAACGGAGACAAAGGCAAACATGAGGATGGGAATGAGCAAAAGGTGAATAAATAAGTGGGGGTGATGTGAGTTGAAGGAAAGAGCAAAACACTGAAGAAATGGCTCAACAAAAATACATCATAACAATAAATTTACCATGGAATTTTATATCAGTGTGACATTAAGTTGTGTTCAAAATCCTATAGGCAAATAATGCTTAAAGGAACTGTATGTAAGATGCAAACTGGTGATATAAAAAGCTATTACAATCACAAACGAACTTGGTTGCCAGAGTGTAAAAAAAGCCCGCAAAAAGATGAGTTTTGCTATGAATCATGGGTATTATTCAGAAAATCACTTTCTCAGAGTCCTGACTCTTTGTCATGGTTTGTTCCCAAGAATAGCACTTTAAGCCACTGTGGATGGAGCCTAATGAGAACTGTGTGGAAACAAGTGCGTGTGCCTATCACAGACAGTTAGTTGTGCCTGTGTCCTGCTGCAACATCAGTTCAAACTGAAACATGTTTCTGACTCATTGTTCAAAATCATAAACCAAACTGGGAACCCAAATCAGAGTCATGTGAGGTAGAGACCTGCATGGGACTAGATTTTCATGACCGCACCGATCCCGAAGCATCCATGACCGTTCCCGCCCGATCCCAACGCCCCCGTGTGCCTGCCCTTCCCACTTTTTTTTTTTTTTTGGTGACACGGAGGTTATGTGGCGACCCCAGGGCATAACAACATGGACACAAATGACTAAACTCTGCATAACTCTCTGCATCTAGTTTTAAAATGATTAGGCACCAGCCTAAATAATCTGCAACAAGGCGATTATGTTCGTTTGACACATTCAATCATAAACCCATGATGTCTGTGTATTTCTTACCTGAAATACAAAGCTCCTCACACCTCCAGTTTCTGCTAAACAAACACTTTACTTGCCCAAACTCCGTGTGTATTATTTCCATCTCCCCGTGCGTAAAAGCCAGTCATTCATTCAGGGAAAGCGCCTGTGCTGCGGCTGCTGCTGGCGCGAGGACGCACAGATGATACTCCGATACGCACGCTAGACTAGGAAATACAGCAACGAGTTTGTGTCTGCACCTCGCAGGTGTTCGTGTTGTGTCTCTCTGCACACAGCAGCGCGCACAAAGCCCTATTTCTTTCTTGCTATGTAATATTTTTAAGACAGCGGAGCGAGTGCTTGTCCGGTCGGGACCTGAAGTGTTTGGCCTGACCGCCCGTTCCCGCCTGAGGCAACGTTAAAGCCGCCCGATCCCGAGGGTTTGCTCACGGGTCCCGTGGGTCCCGCAGGAATTCCCGCCCGATGCAGGTCTCTAATGTGAGGCTAATTCTGCTTTCTGATTGGATAATCCTCCTGAGAACCAAAACACCAAATGTACCAAACACCAAACATCAACAAATGAACATCATGTCCATTGCTTTTTCAATTAAGAATAACTCAGAATTACAATGACTTTCAGTAAAAATAATATTATATTTGGACATGTATCTGTGGACACATATACGTCATGTTTCTGAAATCTGAAATCAAAATCTTACATATGGATATACAGATGTTTGCAACTAAAAGGAATATAGTTTAAAATTAGCAATTTGTTGTAATACAAAAAGATGAGTCTGTCAGTAGAGCTGACAAAAATGGATATCTCAATAATTTTTTTGGCATATCTCGATTACGATATTCAGGCGATACTATGTCATTCCAACATTTGTACATTTGTTACGCATTTGTTAAGCATTTTCAAATCTTTCTGATGCCAGTAAAATTACTTTGGAACAATAGCTTTCCATAGCTTTTTCGAAAGCTAACAATAAATTTTTTGTATTTTTAAACAGCTCCTTTTGAAGCCTCATTTTTTTTTTCATCACACAAAATTCACTTTTGTAATATGTTTTTCTGATGCGCAGTACTTGCTCAAATTAAGTTAGAAAACAGCAGAAGAACTGAATACATGTCTGACTGCAGATGTAAATCAGCTGACTTTGATGATGAGCTAAACAATCAAGTTTTGTTTCTCTTTCTAGGGATAAACACATGAAAGAAATTTACGTAATTTGTATAACTGCATTCAAACTGTCACACTGACAGAACACAGAATAAACATGTTTATAGAAATAAATCAGTTTAGCTGAACGACTTGCCAAATCAGACTGTTTCAAATCAAGTAATGGCTGAGCCCATTGTTTGAGAATTATACAATTAGAAATGCTATATTGTCTATACTATACTAATACTTAAACACAATGTCATTGTGTCTTCAAACATATTACTTGAGGTTTAATTATACCGTTTTTCTAATTACTAAATTTAACTATAGTCTAAAGACATACAGTAAAATAAGCAACAAAAAGACCACCATGATGGAAGACTGTGATCGATGGTTGAAATCTGTGAGATCCTTTTATCAAAATACACCTTCATGAAAAATCGAAACATACAACCTTGTGTTACTATTCAAACAAACTTGCCTGTGTTTATGTGCTCAGGAACAAGCTGTGTGCAAACAAAGAAAATACCTTCACAGACACTGGTTTAATCCTTTTATAGCCTTCTCAAACACTTCACGCTACCATCTAGGACATTAATAACAGCAAAATCTCAAGTCAGGAGCCAAATTTATTTTTCTTTCTAACATATCCAGGAGGTTGATGGCTTATTTTTTATCAGATGGTGGACAAAATGGAAATAATTACGAATAAGTCAACTAGGTCCAGACTGACCTGTCATAGTTCTAGTTAAATGTTTACTAACACTTCTAATATGAAGTAATATGAATCACACTAATATAGGCAAGTTTAATAATAGGAACAGTGTTTGTAAATGTCTAATATGGTTACGCTAAAAAGCAATCTTTATTAAATCGTTGTGAGGGACAAAAAGATTGCTTTCATTACATTATCTTTTAAAAACTGCATCCACTTGTATTTTATATTATTTATCTAAAGGCTGTTGTGATGTCACGTGAATGGCTGTAGAAAATTGCTATTTATATAGGATAAATAAATATAAATAATATAACTTTACTCGTATGTGAATAAGAAGCAAGTTAATGATTGACAGGTGTACACTGAAATACAGTGTGAACCAGGACTAAAACACTGATACTTTGGGACTAGACAAAAACAATCTGTTCTTTCATGGATTCTCATTTAATCCGAATACATTTCTCTCAAAACAGCCACAAAAGCAAACCAGGATTTATAAAATTTCATTACAGCTCCATCCGCCTGTGGATTTCTGGTCAAAACAACACTGCATCTGAATCCACTGAGGAGACATTTACATAATTTTTATAACAGGGCAAGTCCTCGTAAGAAAATCACATTACAGGGTTTTTCCAGGACACTTTTCCATAATAGCTCCACCAAAACAGCAATTGATTTATGTTTATTTTAACAATATTACTTTAAGGACATCTACAGGACTATCCTTCATAGAACAAAACTGAAAATGTTAAATCCCAAAAGGGAACAAACCTTGGTTTGAACAGCCGAGTGCCTTTGCGTCCTCATTTCTTGGATTAACCGAAACACATTAAAATCTTCTGGAATTTTCTGTAACAAGAAACATAAAATAAATAAATTAATAAAAATGCATAACTTAAAAAAAATGCACAGAAAGGCAAGGCAAGGCAAATTTATTTGTATAGCACAATTCATACACAAAGCAATTCAAAGTGCTTTACAAAGCAGGAAAATATGCATCAAAATTACAATACAAAATTATTAAAAATATATAAATAATCAGCATAAAATTTAAAGCATTGTTATGTAGTATGTTTTTAATACAGACAAAGCACATTAACAAACATACTACATGTACTGAGACATGAATTAGAAACATTTTATTACATTACAATACATTTTGTTATATAGTTTTCTCACAATACTGTGGATATGTGTGAGTAACTTACTCCAGCTTTGAGGAGGTTCCACGTGTAGTCGATGGCACAGATCGCTCCTGTTCGCCCACATCCAGCACTGGAAGCACAAATGTCAATGTGGGTTAGCTCAAGATTGAAAAATCAATAAGTAACTCCAAAAATAGAAAAAATCATAAGACAAAAAAGTTTAGGAAAAGGATATTTATTATGCATTAAATTCCCTACAACATTAGCATCAACTGTTCACCTCATTTGAAAAAAATTCCAAATGTTTAGCACAACTGCAAAACTCCACAAAGATACAATGTGAGAAGCAGTGACAATAAAAGAGCCATTTTCCACTTATAATTAAATGTCTAAAGCAGGCAAGTCTAAACAGAACTTTTGTTGGCCTTCAGGCTTTCTGCTAAATTGGAACAAATCATCACAAGTTGTAATTTATGCTCCATAATGAAAAAAATTTAAACTTTTTGCTATTGGTCAGCCACTATGAATCTCTGAGAGAGTGAAAGGTTTATTTTCAATTACAGAAAAAAAAAAGGATCAGATTTTTTTCATTTACTTTCATTTACTTTCATCATATAGGAATTATAAATCTTTAAGTCTACAGAAATTGGGATCAAATTAACATGGCTTAAGGAAATTGTGATCCAATTTTTTTGGCATGTACAACACCACTGTCTGTTTCTTCAAAAAGTTCTCACTTTATTGTGATTGGTTACATCCAAAATTCACTGAGAATATGACCAATTGGAAAACTGTAAGGAAATTATAGTCTTGAATTGATTGAATTGACAATATTAACAAAAAAGCAGACGGTCACATGCATGATTTGAATTTTAATTACAATATACTCCTAGCTCTAGGCTTTTCCTAAAGCACGATGGCTCTGTCAAACGCACTTTAAGTAACGTTATTGTTGTCTAGTTTGTGCCCTCTGCATTGTTGCAGTTTCTACAGGGATGTTCGCAGAGTCAACATGTGACGTTAAAATATGGGCGTGGCCTCTCACTGGCTGGCAGAACCTAAACTAGCTCCCATTGTTATTTCCATTAGGGCCTAAATGCCAAAATCCACAGCTTTCTTCATGGTTTAGGCTTTTTGGAAAAATGTTAGAAGCTCTTTGGGTTGTTCTTATCAAACCTGTGAGCAAACTCAGTCACACAGCAAGATACAATCATTGTAATCATTGTCTTTTTTCATGTTTGTTCAGTGTGCGTCAGCTACGTTTTAAACGTCACGTCATGAATATATGAATATCCCTATAAGCATCCTTCGGTGATATAAAAAGTCAACTTTAGCAACTACAATTCTACGAATAAAATGGAGATGGTGAGAAAAACTGGACTTAAAGATAATTACAGAGGACACTGCACAAAAACACTGACCAAAAAGGACATGCATTGTATCAGGTTATAGTAAAAGTTGATCATTTTCATCTGTAGTCATTACCATGGTTTTATAATATTTGTTTATTGGAACATTTTCACAAAAAATACTTTGTTGTGTGTGTTACTGGAATTGGCATTGGGCTTAGTGCCTTTTTAAGTCTGAAAAACACAAACACTCCTCCAGTTTGGCTGCTTGAATATTTATCATCATCCTTCCTTTAGCCATGGGCTCTCTTTCTAAAGCCTGCTTAAGCCTCTTTTGCACATGTCTTTCCTACAGTCTGACACCTGCAGACAGGATGCAGACAGTAGCCACAGCAGCAGGGACACATGAAATCATAAACGTTATCTCACGCTGTCACAAAGCGCAGCGCCAGCTTAACAAGCCGCTTTTCTCCATAAAATATAATGTACAGCCGCCCACACAAGGCATTATCTGCACACAGGCCGCTTTAAGTCTCACTGAGAGAGAGAGAGGAACCAGGAAGTGTCCCCGGGCAACTCGTTAGTGCTGATTACACACATATGAGAGGCAGCCACACCAGCGCAACACATGCCATTTTCTACTGTTAATGTCAGCTATCTGCGCTCAGCTCATGTGGCAATTATGTACAGCTCATCAGTCTGACACTCTGCACTTATACAGCCACAGTGGAACAGATAAACAAGCAGAAGGTCCACGGTTTAATTCCCAAAACAGACCTTAGGTGTTCCAGGAGGAGAATAAAGAGAGAAAGTCTGCAATTTTGGAGATGATCCAGTTACTAAAGATCCAATATCCAATTAAAATTCTACACCAAAAAGGAGAAGTTGCATCTAGTGGGCGATATTGAAAAAAAGAATTAACATAAACGTATTTTTGCAATATGTTGCTGATAATACTGGCACACCTTATTCATCACAAAGCATCATAAATGTGCTAAAATGTGTCTGTAAATTCATACAGATGTTTTGGAGATACTTGTGTTTTTTTAGGTCATATTTAATACATTAACAATTTAATTTATGCGCTGGGTTTATTCGTTTGCAATACAATCAAATAAATATAGGGACTTGAAAATTACTCACTTAAAGTGAAGTTAGATGCTAAGTCAACTGCTGCTAAACATTGTATATAGTGTCTACGTATATAGCTTGCCTACTGTTTTGAGTAATATTTTGGCAATTGTGCAAATTGGGCAAATTAGCAAGTTATATTAACAAACTGTGTTGTTGAAATTGGAAATTAGAACGTTATAATCACAAACTGTAGTTTTAACTATCAGCATCAGCAGATATTTTGTGCCAATGTTTTTAGAAGATGTTCTCTATTCTCTGCATTTACATGTCTGTCCCAGTTTGTCCTCAAAGCATCAAAGCTGAACAAAGTAAAGTGTAAAAGTTGCAAAGGCAGGTTTTCCACCAGGAGACAACAGAGAGTCAGCACATGCTTCAGAAATACATCTGTGACCATCACAGAGATGCACAAAGACTTTTAAGGTCAAATGTCAGTTCAGTTCTATCGGTTATTTGCCACAGCAGGAGGATATCGAATAAAAAAAATCCATATTGGCCAATCCCTATTGATGAAGTCCCCATGGATTGAGTGACTGTTTCCAATCATTATTACCTGTTGTCAGACCAATCACACTGACTGCTACTGGTTTTTAACTTTCTTTTGACGAGTGTAGTCAAATTTTCACCTCCAAAAAGTTACACAGTGCATCTTTAACTACAACCTGCCCTGTGCATCGTAGTATTGTCACAAGATCTCAACCGTATCAGGTTAACGTGTCCTTTATTGCTATATATTAACATAAAAAATCGCTTTTTATGTTACAAGCTCAACAAAACTCTCCCATGTAAACAGAGCACTTGGTTTATTGAGTCGCCAACATTACAATCAATAGTACACAAAAGAACACTGCAGAATCTATAAAACTGATCCTATCGACTACTCTGCATAGACTAACCTGCAGTGGACACAAATGGGAACATCATCATTCTCCTGGTATTCCCGCATTAGGCCGATCATGTCCAGGATCGAGTCAAAGGAGGATGGGACATCGTGGTCGGCCAGTTCATGTAATGAAACTGTGTTATCCTCCTCGTCTCCTGGAAAAACACATTAGTACAGAAATGACTCAAATATATGCTAAAAAGCATCTGACGTTTATTAGAATGTGCTCAACATCCAGCGCTGCCATGATTAATATGATTCATTGTATGCTTACTATTTTGTAGTGCTGGGACGATACATTTTGTCACAATACAATATATAAACTTGTTTTGCACATGAGCAAATGCTTGATAAATCAGGCCCTCAGTTTTATGGTTTAACACATACTTTTCTCTAACTGAAGTCAACTAGATTCACAGGTCAAGTTTACAAAATGAGAAAGTAACTCAGTAATTTGTAAAACTAAAAATCCAAATAAAAGGTTGGGATTGTAAGGCAAAACTTTTTTTAATCAATATATACAGCAGTCTAGCAAAAATCATTTTAAAGGAAACCTATTGTGTTTTTTCCCAAATATTTAGTAATAAACTAGAACATATGCAGATTAGTAATTTACCTTTTGTTCAATGTAAAACACAAAATGTTACAAAACACCTTGAAAATAGAACACAACTCTATTGGCTTCCTGTTCAAAACTGCAGAATTGATAAGCTCCGCCTCTTGATTTTAAAATGTAACTGTAAGAAGCAACTGATTTTAAATAACTAATATTATTGTTGGAAAGTGGCTTTGGGACAGTTTTGAACCATGTATGCTTAATTTTGAGTTTTTTTTTTTGACTTATAACAATAAATACAGACAAGTGGGAAGGGATAGGTGGTAGGTGAGAACAGGGATTTTCTGAGCACTTGAGCTCCAGCTGAAGAACAATATAAGATTACTCAAACATACATGAATCATTAAAAAATAAGTTTGTGAAACTTGATTACAGCAAATATTTTAATTCTATTTCAAATGTTATGTATTGTTTAAGCAGTTTTATTTTAGTGTTATTCTCTATCACAAATTTGCATTGATGCTTTTTATATTCTATTCGCTTTGGCATTGCTTTGACACCTTTTCAATCTTAAATCTATCATATTGTATTTTATCACACCTCCACTGAAGTTTTTCCCAACTGATTATTCAATCTGTACTCAGTTTCATACTTGTTATATATAGGGCATCAAAAAAGGATTATTTGAACATGTGAGAATAATAAACTACTAACTAGTTTTCAGGTGTAAATCATGCTTGATGCTAAAAAAATATTTATTTAGCCTAATAAATCAAATTTTTTGATAAATGGTCTATAGCTGGTCACTTACATTTTCATTCTCCACAACTAGCGTCCTGATGAAATAGTCTGTTCTGGCCTGTTCTGACTCCTACAAAGACAAAAGGGCGAAAACACAATTATTAATGCCAAGAATAATTTAAAATGTGAACTTGCTCTTCCGCCCACTTCTTCAGATTATGATAAACTGCAGATACTTACGCAGGAGATTCTAAAAGGTCCAAAAGTCAACGGCTCCTCTCCAAGCTGCGGGAAATATTTTTCACACTTTTTCTAATGAGAGGGAAGACAATAAAGGAAAACAATTAATGTTAACGTAGAACTTATATCTTGTAACTGTCAACCTAAATGACAGGACACATAACCTTATAAGCCTGTTCTAACATTTCTTTGTCAAAAACACAGCAATAGAGAGATATTACTTTTCCCCCTTTGAGCCTCAGAAAATATTGTTCTATATGCCCTAGATTTGTGTCACAGATTTCTGAAATCTTCCGCCCTCTTTTTAAGTCCATACTTAAATCATCCAGACTAATTTAGTTCATTTCTGCAGAATTAGCTTATCGGGCAAGATATTTGATTATTTCAGTTGTGTAATTTTGAGCCACTCTAGAAGCTCTAACTCAATTCCTGATGTAGGAAACACATGACTGTCACGTGTGCTTTACTACTTTACTTTTCCAGTTCTAATACATAAAAAGCCAAGGAAAGGTGATCAAGATAATTTTTAAAATGCAAAAAATACATTACATGTATCCTCTACTATCATGTGTATGTCAATCATTATTTTACACCTTTATTAGTGTAAATGTAAATACATCTTTAAAAAAAACTACAAGATTTGATTCTTTACAGCTGCCCTGACTAATGTAGCATGAAGGAGTTTGCCAATAAGCTTCTAGACTTGGGTTCTCAAATACTGACATGTTTCACAAAATAACAAAATGTAGTAAATATTTATATTGATTATGGAGTTCAAAGTAGGTTTTGAAGCCCTACTTTAGTACAGAATTTCTCATCTTAGCAGAGGACTCATATTTTTTTTTTTAGGCGGGGTGAGGACGATACTTACCCTTCCCATCTCGAACTCCCGACACGCCATGACAATAACCTGCAGAGACAAAAAGGAAACAAAACAATCAACATTTAGACTGAAACACTGATGAAGTGAACACGTTGAACCTATTCCTGTCAGTGTGTGTTTATTCATGCTAAAATAGCATCTGGAAGTTTAACCCTTGCTTGGAAAATCTAAGGTTTAACTATTTAAAGGGAGAATCCATTAATGACAAAATCCGATCCAGTTATTAACAACATCTGAAATATCTAGAAATGTAACACATCATCAATATGATTTCATTTATTAGATGTTGTGATGTGACCTAAACAGAACCAGCTGACTAGACGCTAAATACAGAAATAAAATAACAGGTCCCAATACATGGCATAACATGGGAATTACAGCACTTTTGTTTAAAACATTTCCTTGTAAACTGCTGGAATACTCACCGCCACATTATACTCCCAGTTCATTCTCCAGAAGTCAATGACTGTGTTTGGGAGTGGACCCTGAGTCGCTATGTACGCCTCTGGCCCATCAATACCCTTTGAAACAAAGAGATGAAATATGTGACGAGCCATTTCAAACTTGCATTTAGTAAGAATGTTGATATATTTGCATCAAAATATTCAAATTGACTTGATATTGGCACTGATATTGGTTGTACCATTCTCAGATAATAATCGACAAAATGTTCATACCCATGTGCAGGTATATAAAGAATATTCAGAAAATCAATAATGGTGATTATTCAGGTCAAAATATTTAAAACAATTATACTGTAAAAGTCTAAATTGAGTTTTTCACTTATATTGTACAAAAAAAAAACTTATTTTTCACCATAGAAAACAAAAGTATTACTAGACTCTAATTAATGAGACATCACTATTCTCATTTTCATTTTCGAAGTGCAATAATAAGTGATTTATACTGGCTTAAGACTTCATTTTTATTTTAACAAGGGCTTTAATTGTGTATTAGGTGTTGCTACCTTGATAAAGTTGGCGTTGATGTAATCTGTGTCCTGATTGGTTGTTTTTAACGTCAGCTTCACTCTTGTGTGATCAACTGCAACAGAGAAAAGACATGGAGAAGAGATAATTGAATATAATTATCACAGTTTGAAATAGCAACAAGCTGCAGCTGTAGGAGGGATTGATTATAGAAGGGAAATGTAAGCAGAGTCAGGTCAAACTAGGACAAACTAATGGGAAAAGTGTCTAAATACACATTTAATGAGAGAAGAGGCAGAAATGAATAGCGACATTGTTTTGGGAGGAAAAAAAGGTATATATTAATCTTTGGATAAACATATAAAGCAGATAGTGCCTTTCGTGACACTCAAATTGAATTCAATCTAATGTGAATTTTGAATATTCAATTTTCTGGTGATGGCTTTTTATCTTTACTTTGAGATTTGACTGCTTTGCCTGGGATTAGGAAATTATTTAGAGTTTAATCAGGGTTCGTTATGTCTAATCATCAGTGACATGTTTGTTTGTTTGTTTTTTATCAAAAGCTCCACATTTCTCTTGTCATAAAAATGTGATTTAAGGTGAGCTTTGTGATTTTGCTAAAGGCCCTATGCAGTTTATTTTTAAAGCATACAACTTAAAATCAGTTTTGTACAAATACAGTATGTTCTCACTGTATTTAATCGTGTGAAAATCAGTTCAGGCATAATAAAAACAGAGCAGTTTGTTCCATAAAACCCAGAAAGTTATTTGTATTAGGCAGCAACGATTTCATTTATAATTTGAAACAATTAGAAACTAACTTACTAATGGAATAATCGTTTCAACAAATACACATACACTTCAAAGCCAGTCATGAGCTGAGAGGAGGTTTTATCTGTCAGTGATGTTTTCATATGGCATAGTTCATATTAAAGTTTTACAAAAAAATAAATACATCTCAAATTTACAGGTTTTTGCAATCTAAAAACGGATACTTGATTACCACAATAATTTTCAGCTGCTGCTTTAAGTGCAAATGTTTTTAGCATGCGGCTATAGCTTCAGTTAGCATACAAGACAAGTTAAACGTCAGGAAAAGTGTGTTCTCGTGGTGAAGAATTATGAGGCTCAGAATGCATTAGGCAAAACATACGACTAATGTAGAATTCTTCTAATAATTCTAATAAAATTGTTCTGTTTGCTTGCATTTTTGAGATAAGAAAAATCAGGCCTATATATAGCTCCTTTAAATTGTGGATTGGAAGTTTATGAAATAAAGCAGAGAACTCGAAGATCACTTTTCGTCTCTTTTGTCAACTTCCACATTGGAAACTAACCCTACCCTTGTTTACCCAACACAGTTATGCCGCAACCTGGTCAGCATACTTTTCCCAAATCCTTAAACTAACCATATTCTAATCCTTATCCTAACCCTAAATTTACTCAAATCCATGAGGTATATATCTTAAAATCTAAACTTTTGCTAGCATAGGCACCAATGCAATAGGATGCTACATGGCATAAGTGGGTTGGGGAAAAAAAAATCTAGCATTTTATACCAGATTTTGCTTCCTTAATTTAAAACTTTCTACATCATGCTTTGCTCACTTACATAATGCAGAATTGTTCCCTGTGAAGCTTTTTCCACAGCTGTTAGGAGCGAGGCGTATCGGTATGCTAACAGTAATTAGCCATAATGCTAACAACAATAACAGATGAATGGAGTTTGGTGAACAAACTGCAAATTATTAGACATAGTCAGGGCATTGCAGACTAATTTCCACATGAATTGATACATAAACAAGATATCTGTGCTGTAATTTTCACCAGGTGTTGCACAACTAAGCATAAAACAAGGCGCTGGTTTGGTTTTCAGTTTACTCATTAGATCTGTGGAGAGGTTACCAGTGTATATGATTGCACATTCTCCACTTTATTATGTATTTAACGAAGCAAAGCAGCAAACCAGGAAAATTTAGTAGTATACTGTTAAATATTATAAGCTAAATAGTTGTCATTTTGAAATTGAAATGCAATAATTTGACACAGTTGAACTATGGCAGAAATAATAATTATTAGCTTTTTTCTCATTAGCAAAAACACAAAATTGAGTAATGAATTAACACAACTAATGTGGGGTCAAACGAGGACAAACAAACAGAAAAAAAAAATCCAGTGAAAAGCATTTAGAGAGTTTAATAGGTCTGGAGTACGGCCTCATTCTTGTGCAGAGCATGTAAGCACCGCAGCTGTTCTGGATAAAGCGCTCATTCACTAAAAGCATTACAGAAACAGACAGATGCAGCACAAACAGGGAAAAAAAGAACCAAAACCAGTCCAGATGTTGTGCTCCTGAGTTTATAGACCCGCGGCATGGTATGGGACTCACAATCTTGTATTCAAACAGGATATTAAAGCATTAATAACAGCAAATGCATGAGGGAGTTGTACAGGAAAAGTTATGTCATATGCACCAGATTGTTAAATCCGCCCACGAGTAATATTACTTAGAGAGCAGGACTGATTTAGGTTTTAGAATGATTAGAAAATGCTTGTATGAAAAAGAAATAGAATAACATTTTTGTTAAATTATCTGGGTTCAGTTATCTTTGGAGTCTGAACCTTGTAAGAATGTTTCAGCTGACAAAACAAAAAAAAACAAGCTACATTACATCTTCCTAAAAGGTCCTCTGGCTTACATTTGCTTCTTTAAAAACATAAAGTCAATTATTTATTTTTATTTATTTTGTTTACATTTACATTACATTTTAGAAGCCAGCGTGAGTTGAGCTGTGTCAGTATGCTAATAGAGGCTAGCAAACACAAGGAAGAGTTTAAAGGACACTGCAAGCTAATTTTCACCCAAAAAGATACTTTGACTGTACATCTGTACTGAGGAGAAACTGATTAAGTTGGTTAATATATCAAAACAACAAATAATAACAACTAGAAAAGAACTTATTCCAGCCAAAATCACAATAACTATGACTTCGACAATGAACTAGCTGTGAAAGAATGTAAGCAATGCTGCGAAATTAATAGAAAGATTAAGTTTAACTTCAGAATATTACATTAAAAACTTACAACAAAGCATCAAGATGCCAAGATTCTCTCAGCTGTTAAAGCCTGACTATGAAACACTCACTTAAACTCACAATTTGAAATATAGAAGTATCCTGCAAAATTCCACTGAAACCTTTTTACATGTTTTATCAAGGTTAAATATTCCAAATGAGAAGTGTGATTAAGCTTCCCTAAAAGTTGTTCCCATCCCATGTGTATAATACTGTTTTAACTTCCGGAAAATCCAACCTCCGGAGACAACATGAATGCAGCATGCCTCCAGGCTAAATATGCTTCTGTTATGTCATACTCCACAGAATGCATGTTCAGTCCTCCTACAAGTAATGCACTTAGACAGAGCATGACTACTGCACTGCTGAATCAAAAATGTTTTATATACATAAGTGTAAATTTAAAACAGCTCGGTGAATGAAAAATTAGAGCTAAAACGTCTCCAGTTGTGCCTTTTCCAGCCGATTGCATTGCAAGTAGAATTCACCAGCTAATCTACTTGGAAATTTTGTTTATTTCAGGCTTTATGTTGATTAAAAACTGCTTTCTATAAACAGTATATAAAAAATATGCACATATTAACTACTCGGCTCAAATGTATGCTGTTATGTCATATGCAGCAGATGCGTGTGAAGTAAACTGAGCCCTCCTGATGTAATGTACTTACAGAGAGCATGTCTGTTCTATCATTTATGTGGATTCAAACCCGGTTTGTATCATTTTCTCGCACAACATGCTAGGATTTTCAAGACTCAAAGAATGTTGAGTTTCTGCAACATAATGAAAACGTTGTAATGGCAATCACAAGTCTGTTCCTAACATGGTTAATTAAACATAGATGGAATCAGTCACAAAAAGATCTAAAAGGAAACATATTGTGTTTTTTCCAGTTACATATGCAGACAGGTTATTTATTTATTTATTTGTTGTTTGTTTTTTACATAATTTGCATTTTTGTAAAGTTGATATAAAACAAATAATAACATGTTTATTGAGTTTCTTTTCAAAACTGCAGAACTGATTGAACTACAAGCAGCAGATTTTGACTTGCAAAAGTACTTTTCAGGCATTTTTTAAACAAATAAAAAATAAATAAAATTGATGAGTTGTTTCTCCTACATTTCTATAACATATTGTTCCTAATTCTTGTCAATAAGTTTTGTTTTAAGTATTCAAGAACTTCAGATGAGGTCAGATGGGGCGCAAAGGCAAAAGGTAATTTCATACATTTTCAGTCTGGTGATTTCTAATGATTATTCACTTTTTGTATTGATAGTTAATGTTGGTGTCCAAAGCTTTGGCCTGGGACTAAATGAAACCACCAGCTCATTTATTTTGTCTCCCAGTTCAAAAATGTTATTTAGTACTGAGGTCAGTGTGACTTTTCACAATCTCACAGTAATGCTAATATTATTAGCAAACTAACAAGGCGCCTCAGTACTGTACAGTAAAATGCTTTATAATTCAATGCAGACGGCACACAGCATCTCATTTTGACTGCATTAAACCTGAGGGAAAACGTTTTTGCTTGAATACACACACAGGCTCTTTAAAAACAGGTTTCTACTCACATGGCAGTATATCTTTATAACGATTCTTCTTGACATTCTCTTCTCGCTCTCCAACATTTGTGGGGTAAATCTTTTCTGTCCGGTATTTGGTTGATAATCGCCGTAACCGCTGCAAAAGAAAAGAAAAGGAACAAGTTAGTTTCTATAGACGCAGTACTGTAAAGATCGAACACCTGATATTAGGAGGGGTGTTATATTACAAAATTACAAACTTTGACAAATAAATAAATATATCAATATTTTTTTTGTAAATCTTTATCAAAAATAATCCCCAGTTTCTGCCCTACTGTTGACTGAGGTTGTTGATTTGGACTTACAAGCAATCTTAGATTTATGTTGTGAGCTGAATTGAAGAATTGACTTGAAGTGGATCAACATGTGTGACATTCCTAAA
This sequence comes from Mugilogobius chulae, assembly GCA_038363315.1. Taxonomy (NCBI): domain Eukaryota; kingdom Metazoa; phylum Chordata; class Actinopteri; order Gobiiformes; family Gobiidae; genus Mugilogobius; species Mugilogobius chulae. The sequence goes on along the minus strand of CM076401.1, from coordinate 25,651,847 downwards.
ACGGTAATATACAATACATTTTTCAGACTTGGCTTCGTCTGAACCACAATGGCAGTACATTTGTACCACCTGCAGTTCTATAGGCTTATGTTTACGCCTATGCAAAACCACAGCAGCTCTGCACAGCTCTGGATGTCTGACAATGTCTCCAACTAGGCAAGTTTTAGAAGTGCTCAAAGATGCATTATTCAAGTAGGTGACAGGTACTTTTGGACACCAATGTCAAAACATACAAACATAAAAAATAAAACAGGATGTGCCTGAGAATATCCAACCTGACTAGAGCACGCATGTTCTGTGTAGACCTCTGGACCAAAAATTGTCCAATTCTCTTCGGTATTTTGTAACAGGGAACTCTTAACACTGATCACTTGCTCTTAGTGATCATTGATATTGAAATAAAGAAAATGTCTGTATCTCCCTTGAGTGTCACACAAACTTGTCCACAACTCCATCCTGTGTGACCGTTCAAACCTCTGTGTGTCCATTATCACGCACACCACAAAAACACAATTGAGTCTGTCATTTCAAAGCTGAATAAAAAGGGAAGAGTGGCATTTATTTATATGTAGATTTGTATTTGTAAATCATATCTGTCATCTCTGGGTGGAACTCACGGTTACAGTGACGCATAGGTAAATCTTAATAAAGTCATTCTCATGTACCCTATTAGATGTTTAATCTCCTCCATTTCTCATTTCTCATCATCTGTTTATCACTGTCAACTCTCTTTTATCTCTTATCCCACATGTTACCCTAGTTCTCTTCATTTAATTTATATGTAACAAAACGCGAATCTCACGGTACAATAGGGGCTGGGCAATTAATCGAAAAATCAATCAGATCCAATTATTTGGTTGTGGGATTTGAATTGAAAGGTCAACAATCAATTTTTTGTCATTAAAAATGTGTGGTTTAAAACAAAAGTCAAACTTTGAGGCAGAATATTGATATATAACTTCAATCAAATCTGATAAATGGACCATTTTAAAAGTTTTGTTTTTATTTATGTTCAAAGACATTTTTCTTTTGTTTTTTTCTTGAGATGGATAAAAATTAAGATCGATAAAAATGAGCAGTTTATTTCTTCATGTTTTCTTCCCTGAAATGTAGCAAAGCATCATGATCTCTATGTAGTTCCTTATGTGTTCTTTTACTATTACTGTAACAAAACAGATGAAAACAAAGCACCGGTAATATGACAGCATTGTTTCAGTTTTCCCTCCCTTCATCCTCCCCTCTTTTCCTCCTCTCCTCCATCTCTGTGCTGTGTCTGAGAAAGTGTGTGTGGGCGTCAGCTGCTGTGAGAAAAATGTTCCACCTCTTCTTCAGTCTCTGTGGCTCTGAGGCTTCCCTTCATATACATACACACACATAGTATATAGACAAACTCACCAATGTCCCTGTGACACTAAACTCCACGTCCACATTTCAGAAGACGATATACTGTACCACGAGTCCACTGCTGCACTCAGACTTCATACTACACTATAGGGCTGCACTATTTCATTTTAAAATCTACTTGTGTTATTTTCAAACAAGCAGCAATTACAGTTTGATTTGCGTTTTATGACGTAAAAATCTGATTCTGTTCACAATTCAAATATGTCCAAAAGAATTACGAGAAAGAAAAGTCTAGATTTACTTGATATTATTTTGAAGTAACTTTATTCTTAGTTGAGTAGAATTTCCATTGTGAGAAAGGTGCTTCTAAGATGATCAAAAACGTCAATACCAAATGATCAATAAGTTAAAGAATCACATGCGGTAAGTCATGTTTTACAGATCAAATTTTAAGAAATATCGTTCTAAGATCAAAGTTCTTTAAAAATGGCAACTTATGCAATTTGTTATTTGCATCTATTATTATTATTATTGCAATTTTGAATTGATTGTGACTAATAAAGCAGCCCAACAACATATTCTGCAAAACAAAACATCTCAAAGAGCCGTTTCTCCAGAAGTCATTACATAACCCAGTAGAAATCCACAGCTATATTTAATGAAGTCGTCAAAAAAGTGGGACTCTTCAAAATCCCAGAGTTCAAAGAGGTAAGAATATTATCCACAGCAAGAAGAGCTTTACATTCTTAGTTCCTCCTCACATAAACTAGAGCTTAGGGCTTTGCAATTAATCGAGTGTCAGTAATCTTTATTGTTCTAACTTCTGTTGATAAGAGAAATTGTGTAATCAATAAACTGTATTCTGGATTATTGACAGCAACTCTCAAAACTGACTAAAATATGTATAAGTTGACAAACTCTTAAGAAGCACATATTTCGAAACAAATCTAGACAAGATTAACAAGTTGTATGCAGAAAATCACTAGATATTTATATATTTGTGGAGAAATGTATAATACTCTCACTGCATCTATTTGATTTGATAAATTGTGCAACCCTCGTGTGTAGGAACAAAACATTTGAAAGAGTGCTTCTGTGCTGAACCTGAGCCCAGAAAAACTCCTCCAGACTCTCAGCAGCAAAGACAGGAAACTCCAACAAAGTACAACAACAGGAGAGAGCATGAGCCAACAGTCTGAATGGTCCCAGTAACACTAAATAATCACAACACAGATCGCTGGTATGAGCTGAAATGTGGTCAAACTTCACACATTCTGACAAAACAACCAACTATACTGACATCACATCTTTATTTCTGACTGTGAACTCTAATCTTTTGAATTAAAAAAGTTACACAATGGCAGTGCATGTAAGTAACTGTATTTCTGCAAACAACAAAGCTCAAAATACTCCAAGATGATGATTATAATTTTACACAATCATGAATCCGTGAGAAAAATGAGGATGTTGTTTGACCTTTGCCAGTAATAACAGACGTGTTTATAGTCAACATCATTAAGACCCTGACTCAATAATAGTTGTTCTGCTTTGCAAAGAATTTACATTTAAATGTATGGGTGTTGAAGCACTTTTTCCATTGAATTTGTTGTCTTCTAGTTTTTCACCACTTTGTACCAGCTGACACTCTCTACATCTTTCCTAGCTAATGCTAACGGCTATAGAAAAACAAACAGAGTCAAGCTACGTGTCTACTAATTATATGTCTATGCTACAACTGATGTGTTGGTCGCAGTGTATTGACCCTACTTTGTCCCGCCCACTTTTCTAGGAAGTGTACTTCCTGTATAGCTGCATTTAGCCTGTAGACTTCAGACGATGGTTTTATTTTAACTGTCATGACATATTTTTGAAATTGCCCCACAAGACAGACAGATAAACATGTAAACTACTGTAACAGAGCTAAACAGGAAGTGCAAATCCTAGAAAAGTGGGCGGAACAAAATAGGGTCAATATGTAATGTCTGGTAATGAACAAACGGCAGATATTGATTAATGCAAAAATTGACCCGCCTACCATAGAACAAACAAGCTCCAATACTGAGACATCAGACGGTTTCCACGGCGTGAAATTAAACCGGCTGATACATCAGGCTACATAGTGCCCATGGGTAAATGTGTCCTCTGCATTTGGCCCATCCTTCAATGCCTCTGGTCAGGACTACTGTAGCTAGAGGACTTTCCCTATGACACATGCTTTGAGTGCTTTTATAAATAGACACAGACAGCACACAGTGGTCTTGTTTTAAACCTATAATAGCTGTAACAATCTCTCTCTCTCTCATCTCTCCTCTTTCTCACACACACACACACACACACACCACTGTCTCTCTCTCTCTCTGACCCTCAGGCTCGAGTCACATGAGGCCGACACATTTCTTTGTGATGACTTAAACTCGAGCTAAAGCCACTTTAGGTCAGGAATGCCAAGAGCCCAGAACAGTTACTTTGTGACAAAAAAAAAAAAAAAAAAAAAACAGGAAGAAGAGGTTTAGAGCTATGGTTCTCAAGCCGTGAGACACAATTTGATTCTTGCCATGATTCTGATATGTTTTTGATTTTGATAAGCTTCACATTTTTGTCTTTTGAGTTTGCAAAATCAAACATGGCTTTTCAATAAATGACAACATTGCTGCTTTATTGTAGTTTTTAGGAAATTAGGTCAGTTGTTTATGAAGTTATTGTTTAAAAAAAAGCATATTTCAGTCATTCTTTGGTCAATTTGTGGAGTTGGTTAAGGTTAAGTATTTTGTTACTATTTCTAAATAATAACACATATTCACATCCACATTAGAAATAAACTGGGGCAGCAACGCGTATTCAGTGAGAGCGATTTGAATAAACATGGCAGGGAGTCTTTTCAAGCAACAGATTTTTTTTTTTCTCAAAATGGTAACATAACTGTGTCACTTTTTAGTCTTGATTGAGAAAATGTTTAGTCAGCATTTTTTCTTTAATGATCCAAGCAAAGACCAGTACAGCTCATTCGACAAAGCCGGTGAGTCAAAAGAGGAGGCCTACAGTAGCTGAGGTATGAACAGAATTGTGACTGTAACCTAGTTTCAGTCTCTGGCTGAATAAGTCAGTACCTTGCTGCGAAATGAATAATTCACTCCAGTATGGAAATAAAGAAACATATTCTGCTCCTCCACCTTCAGCTCCACAGCGAACACCAAACAAGCTGTGTGTGGTCAGAAGAGAGCTTCTGAGGAACTGGCCTTACAGGTTTACAGTGCAACTTTTTGACTAAAAATAGACCTGAAAAAAAAGCATGTTTTTGAATTTAGACCTCTCTGATGCACTAATCAAATAATTTAAAAAAATGCGGTTTTACATTGAGCAGGCTTGTATGACCATTAGAAGTTTTTTTCCCATGGATAAGCTCTTACTTCGCTGTACTGCTAACATAAGAGAACAAAATCTATTTATTCTCATTGACAATGCTCCAAAGTATAGTTTTGACTTTCTATTTTTACGAAGCATAATGTAGCTGACTTTTCACCTCCATAAAGTTACACAATGCACCTTTAAACCTGGTTTCTGGTCTGTTTTAGATGCAGTTTTTCAGTTTTTCATTGAACCTGGTAGCCCACTTTAAATTGTAGTTATAGTCCCAGATTAGTCCTCCTGGGTAAGTCCAAGTTTAGACCTCATAGTAAAGTTTATGGTTGTGATGACTTAAGACGTGCTTGTGTTTCAACTAAGCTCTGACACAAGTTCTTGCAATCATTTACCCCTGTTTTTATAACATATTTGACTAAAAATGTAACTAACAGATTGACAAACACAGGATTTTCATAGCTTGTCAATTGTTTAGATTGTTTTGCAATGTTGTTTGTTAGACCTTTGAGAAACTCTGACGATATTTATGGGCTAACATGTTGGGCCGCTTTCAATTATTTTTTCCAGATTACAAAAATTGACTACAAATTCGCTGACAGTCCATGTTTTGTACACAGTGCTCTGTTTTGACCAAAGTGTTAAAATTAAGCTTTAAGCTCATTTAATAGACAGCAGGTTAGTCTTACTGTATATTATATCAGTCAATGTCCACAAAATTTAACACAAACTTGAAGCAAATTTATAGTTTGCCAAATACTTATTGTTTATTGTTGTTTATTAGATCCTCATTCGCATCAGCACTCTTCTTGAAGTCATTTTAAATTTCAAATATTATAATTGGCAAATGTAAGCACATTTATGTACTATTTCACCAATATTGCAAAATACATCCCTATTAAAATGTGTTGTCCTTAGCATGTTATCTGGGATTATTTTCCAATATTGATTTCTGAAGAAAACCATATTTTGTTGTACACGTTTGAAGCTTTTGCAAGTCCTGGTGAGTCCTCCATGTGTGATCAGATAGAGAAGTTTAGTCATATTTCAGTCTTGTGCAGCTCTTTAGGCCACTTAACAGTGTTCAGAACAGAGAGATCCATACAGCGCTCACCTATAAACACACATAAAGCTAAACTAGGTCAGCAGCACTTACAAAGCAGTGAGGAAAATCCATGCGCCTCTCTACAGCGAGCAAACAGAGACACAGCATCTGTCACTGCAGCCCACAGTCCCTCAATACGCCTCATAATGGAGCGCATCGGTGACGTCAGGGTTTATACAAGAAGCCAACAACTGTCATTTGTAAAGCAGCGGGAAAGGGCTCTGTACAATTACTCGGCAAAACTAAATTACAGCTGCTAAGAGTCAGAAAAAGAGATGTGATGATAATGAGGAGTCAGGAAAAAGAGATGTGACGATAATGACAAGCAAAGGTTACGGCTTTCTAAAAAATGAAATCTTTCAAATAAGTTTTAATTGAAGTCATCGCTTACTGGTGTTCTTTAATACAAGCTGTTGTCAAATTAACAGGCAGTTATAGAGCCTGAGCAAAAGAGCTTATAACCTGTTGGATAAAGTTATTTCTAAGAATAGCATTTTACTGCTGCATTTTATCCTTCTCCAAAACTCTCTGTTCACTGAACTAAGAGGTCATCTTGCATCTAAAAGTTGCATATAGATACAGCCGGCATCAAAGCCAACGCATCAAACTGAATAGGCCTACAGAGTGAATCAGAACAACAGTTTTATCAATCACTGCTCAACAGCTACAAATGTAGACTATAGATACGAAGACATCAAGATAAACAAATGCTTACAGTAGCTGCAAGCTAAATGCTAACGTGATGCTAGCGCAGCCTGGCGTGTTTTAGGATCTTTTTTTAAACTTTCTGTTTACTTTTCTGACAACACTACATTAGCAACCACCATTTCAACATAGTTGTGACTTGACTTGAATTAGTTGGACTAAAAATACACTTAATTTGCCAAAAAACGTCTTAAAAGAGGGAAATAGTTTAGCTTCCCGTACTTCTACATGGTAAGGCATGAGATGCTTTTCCCCTCAGCAGGCCACGCCCCCCCCCAAAAAAAATTAATAATACATTTATGCATAAACTGTGAACAGAATTTAATAATAAACAACTTGTAAATCTAATCGCTATCACAACACTAGTCAGACAAATCACAATTAGATTACACAGCACAAGCAGGTTTTCATGACAGGAAGGAACAGTGATGCTTTCAGTGACTGCAGAGAAAATAGGAAATGTGTCATTTGGAGCCCAAGCGTCAGGTGTGAGTCTTGGTAAATGGACCTTACAATCTAACCGACAGGAAACTCCACCTAACAACTGTGGACCACCAACATGAGTCAAATGCTTCAACTGCTGATGGCTAATGAGCTAACGATCAATAGCACAGATAGCATGTTAGCAAATAGCACCGAAGGCTAACATTTCTCACCAAAGGACACGCACTAAATGACTCAGCTATTGTGCTAGTGGATGTATACAGTCCTTAGTACTTCTCCTGCTGAACACACATGTCTTCTGAAGAAAGAGAAAAATGTATTTCATTCTATGATAATCATTGACAAAGACAAACTATAGTAGTTACAATGTTTATCTGAAATCAACTAACAGGTTAGAAGCATTTCCAGAGACTATTCACTAAATGTATTACATTGATGACATTAGAGATGATTTTCTTAAGTGTTAATAATTGTGCATTAGAGGTGGGCAATACGGCAAAAATAAATATCGCAATATTCTTTGAGCCAGGTGACGATTTCGATTCTATCGTGATTCTTGTATTCTTGTCTTCAGAAAATTCTTCACTGTCAATAGCTAATTCCAGCTTGTTCATTTAACTATTGATTTGATCAAGACTTTGAAATTAAGTATTAAAACAATAGATTAATAGAACACTGTGTGTCTCCACAAAGCAAGTTTCTAACATTGATAATGATATTTAGAAATGAAAATTCAAAAATATGTTACGGTCATAAATTGATATATTTTCAAAAAATAAACTTGAAAAAATTGCTCACATTCATTACTTTTATGACCTGAAATGCAGCACAAAAAATCTAATCTTCAAAATTCAATAGAGATTTCAAAAAAGAAGCCCAAAGTGGCTATACAGAAGTGGATTTGGCAACTCTGAGGCTAAGAGAAATCTGTATTTGAACAAACAAATGCATTAAATAGAGAAATGTGTAATGACAATATGCAGAATTTCAGCAACTCTTGCGTCCAAACAGAGCTACCGGGAATCAACTAAATGCTGTGGTCCACTCACTTCCACTGCTGCTTTAGGTCTATGGAGAATTCATGACATAATTCAGTCTTCAGTATATCCACAGCCCAATAAGATTTTGATAAAAGTTGATAAATTCAATCAGGGGTATTTCTGAATGAACTGCATCTTGCATTGTTTTGTGGGGCTACTATGGGGGATTAGATCACAGACTCTGGGCAGTGAGTGCACACACATAGCTTTGATTCCACTGGAGCTAATGGTCAATGTAGGTCAGTGGAGCAGAGCGAGCATGAGTGAGCATGGACAAACCCTCAGACACAGAGGCCAGACCTGCTGAAGAAATAATATTAAATCAGTCCAACAGAAAACCTTTAAGCAACAAACTATGAGTTCAGCAAGTCATTCCAGGGTCTCCATCTTCAGATTGTCTGTTAGTAAAGTCTCTATATTTACCAAATTGTAGTTTAAATGACGACCCCAACTAAGCTGAAGTACATCACGACATTTTATTATAGATTTACGTACGTACAATAATAGCAAATCCAGAATAAAGGCAGTTCAAATAAACATGTTTAAATATAGTTTTGTGTAGTAATACAAAAGTGAATGGGTCTAGAGAAATAATAAGATAAGAAATAAAAAGATTGAAAATGTGATAAAAAATGTTATATAAACTACTAAAAAAACAACTAGTTTTATGAAATCAGATCAAAATTTCCATTTTATGACAAATCTTGTAGACTGTTTATTTTCCTGTTGTCTTTGAGGTAAATACAATTCACTATCAATAGCTAAATCCAGAAGTCAAAATCTGACCAGTGTTGAAAGATTTTCAGAGCGAAACAAGCAAACTTCAATAAATAGTTAACAAAGTAATCAATTAATTAGAACATTGTGAGTTGCAGCAAAACAAATGTTAGGGAGTTTGCATATCATGTGTTTTTCTTACAATGTTAATAACTTTCAAACATGAAACATGCTAGAAATCCATGTTTCAGTTATATACATTGATATATTTTCATAATTGTCACAGAGATGAGTTCACGATTTGATTTTGATCACAATATTGCCCAGCCCTAAACATAAACAAGTGCAGGTTAACATAAAAATAGTAAAACTTCTTCATCCAAACCTCAACTCTGATTTAACCACCTGCCTTTACAAACAAAACATTAGCTGAAGACCTTTCCATTTCAAAAGGCTTTAAAAAACCATCTTAATAACTTTTTCCATAATTAAGCAACCCCTCTACCACCACACCACTTGAGCAAATAAAAACCATAATCAAACATTGCATAACTAGTAATCATTGGTAGATTAGTATTTGTAAACAATTGTGATGTGGTCTGGAGATGTAAAACCTCACTAACCACAGGAGGACCACCGTTTCCTCATTGTTCTTCACAGACAAAACTCAAAGATGAAATGAAAATAAATAAAGGTCAATAAAAGAAAAGCAAACTGAATAGAAAATCAACTAATAAAATAAAAGTAACAACTTGGGGGTGAGGCCGACCAAAACAATTCTTAGTACTGATATTTTAAACGCTCTTCAACTAAATAGTATCTCTTTGATCTGACTTGTACCAGACACAAACTAAATTTGAAAAAACTAAAAATAAAATGACTTAAACAAAGTTATTAACTTAACTCAACTTACTTGCTGTGCAAATTCTCAGCCAACATACTCCTTTTTATGTTTTTTTCTATGTTTCTATTTTTGTAAATACTTACATCATTTTAATAATTTCTAATAATTTGTCTACAACACATTTTGGTTGACAAAGACTTACTCAACCATTGGACTAAGACTAAAAGCTGCGCTGCTGCAATGATAATTTTAGTGATAGATTAGTTGGACAATTATTCTTTCGATTAATCGATTAGTTGCTTAGAACACAAAAGACAAGTGACTTCACAAATTTGGCAAAAAATTGCCAATGGAACAATAATTAAAATGTATTGTTATGCTAAACACAAAGAAGGACAAGCATTTTCTCAATTAAAAATATAGCAAAAAATATACTGTAGTTCTATTAGTCACACTTTAGTCACATTTACTCAAAGAATTATCAAATTTGTGTTCACTAGTTACACTGACTTCTTTAAGATTGTGTTGCTGCCCAATTGGGAGTCATAAATGTATTATTATTTTTTTCAGTTCATGCATGTTTGGGAACCTATAAAGATCAGTTAACAATTAATCGATTACTGAATTAGTTGTGATTTATTGGTTAACTTTTTGCAGCCCTAAAGTGAATAAAGACCTACAGCCCATTTGGTTAGCACTCTCGGCTCACATCAAGACGGATATGGGTTCATTCTCCGGTCAGACGAAGTCTTTCTGTGTCAACTGTGCGTATTTCTTTTCATGGCTGACTGATATGCTCCAGGGCATCTCGTTTCCCCCACCAACCTAAAAACATGCAACAAGAAGCACCAGCAAGAAGACCTAGTGTCAGATGTGAACACTGTTGAGACACTGAAGGATGGCTCAAACTTCTGGTATCTACAGAAATAATACCGTGTACCTTACCTGGCTTAGACTGGTCTAGATTATAGAATTGGGCTAAGTGATATTAAAAAACTTTGACATCACAATGTTCTTGGAGCCAGAACATGATATCAATTTGATCATGATTCATGTACATTGTTTTCTTAATACTCTTTCTTTTCTTTTCTTTTTTTAAAGAAAATTCAGCCTTCACTGTGAATGGTTAAATTCAGCTGTCACTCACTCAGAGTATGGCAAGGCTGACCAATAAAGTCACAAGGTTGTAAAAAAAAAAAGGCAGATTGTGAGTCCAACTGTTCACTATATTGCTAAAGCTTCAATGTGTAGCCAATAATACCTTTGAAATAATGAATAATGCTAGTACTAGACATTGTACAAATGTCCATTGAGGTCTTTTACACATGTATGACTCCGCTTAACCCAGTGCCCTCTTTATTCCATTCTCTGTGTTATCTGTATGTGTTGTCCTCAATGACATGAACATGTCCCAAGGCAAACACAAGGACAGAGTGACAAAAACATACCACAGTTATCTTATCCCTTGTGACTATAACACATCCGTTTTTATACAGAAGACAACTAGGGCTGGGTGATATTGACAAAAAAATATATTTTTATTACATATCTCGATTACGATATTCAGACGATAATATTTCAAACAAGCATCAAGTATGTGTTTAAATGTATTAGCTGACATTCTTGGCTGACATAAAGGTGCACTCACTCTTTAACTTTTTGGTTGTTTTAATTTCTTTGTTGGACTAACTAAATAATAACAATCTGCTTCTTTACTTTGAACACGGGTGGATGCCCACTAAATGAACTATTATTGGCTTGGAGCAGCACAGATGTTGGTTTAGTTGTATTTTTTCACATTCAGAATTTGGAATTAAAGTATGGTACTGTTACATTTCTATTCCTACTGAATTGTGTAATTTTTCACCTCCAGAAAGTTACACACTGCTTCTTTAAGACATCAACAAAAAGCAAAACTAGCAAGTGTCTTGGTGATCGGACCAAATGTCTGACCCAAACTGCATTCACAAGACACAACTGCATTCACCTCTAAAAAATCACTGTGTAACTTTTGATCATTTACAACGTACATTTCTTAATTTGTTAAGTCTTTTTCTTTAGATTTTTGTGATAAACGAAAAACTCGATATTCTGTTTTTGCATGTTTTAAATACAAGAATTACAATATTATCTAAAATTCAATATATTGCACACCTCTAAAGGCATATTGTCAATAAAAGGGCTGTTAAAGTTGGTGTTTTTTGTTGTTGTAAATAAGTCAACTTTGTGTTTTCCACCAAAAAGTCTATGATAAATGCAGCACTTTTTGATCAAATGAAATGACCGAGTACTCTCTGAATTGAATAATAAAGGATTTTTGTTCTAATCAGGAGCCGAATGCAGCGTTCTGATTGGCTGAGCTTGAGTGATCCTCTCCAGTTTTACTTTAAAAGAGAAAAAAAGGGGTTTTAAGTTAAAATTGCAACCAAAACTTAATACATAATGATATTAAAAATGTATTGAAGGATCCGGGAGAAAGTTATCAGATTTAAAACCTGAATTGTGTTTGCAGTGTGAAAATCCCCTACCCCACCTTTAAGTCACTATTCACTTCCACATCAAGCAAACACTGCTGCTGCTTTCTCTCTGCTGCTATGAAGATGAACAAATTTCCACAAAATACTCAGCCAATTAAAAATTTGATAAAGATACCTGCCTTAATGAATTAATCAACTTAAGGTTTACAGCCATTTGACACACATGAGTGAAAACTTGAATGAACGGTGATGCTTCAGTAGGTCACCGCTAATGGTCCTGTGACTTTTCCTAAAAGAAATAAGTCATTTTAATAATTCCTCATAAAGCAGTTACAAGATGAGACAGTCATGTAACTGCTCAATGTTTTTATTTAAAAGAACAAAATGTAGGAACATTCAGCAAAATGTCAATGCAGGGAAACAAGTTAAACCAACGCACAAGCACTTTGAGAGACGTTTGACTTAAAAATAGCGATTATGGCAAACTACAATATGACAACACAAATCCAACTGTTCTCGGAGAAATTGAAGTCAGTTGTCGAAACAGACTAAGTAATTAGTTTAATGAAGAAATCTACACAACTGGTTAAACATCCAAGTTTCAGGAATTTAAGCTAAGCTGGTCCATAGCTATGTTAAACTACCAGAGATGTGGCTTTACAATTCTGCTTTTTTTAACAAGAGTTCTGGTTCCAATTTCTAATAATAAGTCATTGTAGATCATGGGTCTCCAACCTGTAGCTCGCCAAAGGATTTCGGAATTATACATATTCTGCTCAAATTACTCAAATTACATACTCAAATTGTATTTATTACATGCTTTTTGTGTGTCTACTTCTTAATGGACAATGGCTAATTTTTTATAATGGCATTTAACTGTGCCACTTTCATTGTCAATTTCTTGTGCTCACTAAAAGTAGTAGCTTACTACCAGTTTAGTTTTGTAAAAGTAGCTCTCTTGGCGAAAAAAGGTTGGAGACGTCTATTCTAGACCAATAATGTAACTTACAGTGAGCAGCAAAATGTAAATAATATTGACTCACGTTTGTTTAAATCTAAGAGCTAATAAAAATGCATAATATGTCTCCTTTATGGCTTGGTCGCTTGTTGCTCTCTGACAAACTGGCAACCCAGGTTACATACAAGTTTATGTGCACCATGTAGAGATGAGTGTGTTCACTGGTGGTCTTCTTTCCCACTAAAGCAGGAAGCAGATGTGGACAGTGTTTAATCTGAGTCATCAGGGACAGCAGCTCTCTGTGTGCGTTTCATCGGACCATGAGTGCTTTTTAATCACAAACTGTGGAGAGATTTTCACAACAGGGTCACAGAGGTGCTGACCTGGGCTTAAGCCAGTCACTGACTTTACTGAGATGCACCGTGAGCAGGGTTTGATGAGGATTTTACAGCTGATAACAATAGATAATAATTCTGTTGATGCATAACCATTTTAAAATCTGCATTAAGGTTTTCAATGTCAAAAGAATAAAACCTAGGATGCTAGTCGATACAAAATTGGTATCAAAACTAGACACTCTTACTCATGACACACAAGTATCTTTAATAAAAGTCACAGAAAGTGTAGATGCTGCCAGGCAGCTTTTTCAGATACTGATAGAATTTAGCTTTAAATATCGGATGATTCCGGATATCAGCCAATTCAAATGTAACTGAAAACTGAGCAACGAGTAATGGATCAGAACTATTATCATGCAAACAATGACTAAACAGCTTTGTGTGTACATTTTATATAGAGCTTTTTAGGGCTGGGAAATATCATATTGAATATCTTATATCGCAATATTCATGTGGAAAAGTTGACTTTTAGAATATCGTGATATGATTGCACTTTCATCACCACAGCTCTTTTTGCAACCGAGGCAAACAGAAATTTGGACTAATTCCCAATGTTGCCAAAAAGCCAAAACAAACATCTTATCAGTAATAAAGACTTTATAACACATTTTGTGCTTCATACTTCAATTTTTAGTGGGGATACCTTTGTGGATCAAACCTGCAAAACCGCTAAAATTTACAACTCTTGACTGTCAAAATTCATAGGCAACTTTCCAAATAAAGAAGCCCAAAGTTCCTATAAATATATATATAAAGACTTAACAAATCTTGGAAATTTTCATCTGATCTTTCTAAAAACTTGAACAAAAGTAACATATAATATGCCCAGACAGTGGAGGCTCTGCAGAGGCTAAAACCCAAATAATGGAAGAAATAAAACATGGTGTTTAAAAGGGGAACTTACACTGTAACTAAACAAACCTGAAACACACAATTATAACAATGATAAATGCTATAAAGTATACGTATATCGTCAACTATGTCGTTACCGCAAATGTTCTCTTTTATACCGTCATAAACATTTTATTCCATATTGCCCTGCCCTGGCGCTTTTCCACCTTAAACGGCTATTGCAATCAAAGATCCCCTCAGCTAGTGTACACAGACACAGAGGCGAGTGTCCTGCCCAAAGACACAATGACAGTCAGTTCCCTCTAACAGTCCCACTCTGGCACCTGGTGTTTGAGTGGTAAAAGCGTTGGGACCTCCTGTGGTCAGTGGAAACTGTTGCCTCACAAACAAAGTCACAATCGTGCACACTGTAATGAACATTTTACAAGTGCCCAGCAAGACACGAGCCTGGTACTCTGAAGTCTGTGTGCTTTGATGCTACCTATGGCTTTTACAATGTTTTCTACTATAAAATGTGGAACAGGAACAAAGCTGTGATGGCTAACAGGACAAAGATACAAAAAAGGTAACAAGGGCTGTTTTTTAACAAGCAGCCAAACGCAAAAAAATGTTCTAATAAATATAAACACACAAAATGTTTTCAAGTTTTTTTTTCAGTCACAACCCACAAAAAACACATCATAGAAATTTGTGACCCCTAAACACAAAATTTAAGCTCCTTGCAATAATTCTGAAAGCATCATTTATCAGTGATGCACCGATCCAGCTTTTTCTGTTCAGATACCGACAGTGGTTTTATCTGTTGATATCTGATAACAACCAATACCAGTGAAACACCAATTTTTTCTTATCATCATATAAGACGTGGTCATATAGTGTTATGTAATTATTATTTCTACTGTAAGTCACAACTTAACAACTTGAGCTGAAAAACATGGATCAACATGAGCCAGTAAATTAGTCTCACTAAGCCCAAAGCACAACAATGGTATCGGCTGCTGAACCAATACTATGGAGCAGATACCTGATCCATCAAAATTGGCACAGATATCTGATCCCAGTACTACGACACGGTGGCAGAGCAGATAGCGCTCTGGCCTCACAGCAAGAAGGCCACAAGTTCGATTAACCTGCATGTTAGGGAACACTTGGTGGTAGTCGGTCAGTGGTAGTCTGAGGTTGAAGTGTCAGGTGTTTAGGCGAATCTTCTCTGTCACTGAGGGGGGAGGGGTTCATCTCACTGTGAAGCACTTTGTGAAAAGCGCTATACAAATGAAGATTACTTACTATACAATAAAGATTACAGTATTGGTGCATCCGGTAGGCCAGCATAACCTCTAAATCTATCACTACATGTGAAAGACGTCTAACAACCTTGTTCAATTTTCTACCATATGAGCCTCCCAGAACTCATTTGTCAACCCCAGGTTGTTAGATGAAAACATATTTTGGGGCTTAACATTTATTGTGTACTTTTTTAGCCTACTACTACATTTATTTTAAAATTAGTCCTTCAATATTTTTACAAAATAAACATACTAAATTTGTTATGATCAGGCAATGAACAATGAGTTGTGGATGAATGTTTTTTAAAATCGTAAGATTAACACACATAACAAGCCAAATGCGGCTATGCACATGACTCCATCGCCATAATTTTCAGAGCTTCATTTATAATGAACTAAATGTTTTTGCAGAAGTGCTAAAAACAAACTGGTGAAAGAAAATGTTGATCAAGTGTGAAATTTGGGATATGAAAATAACTTCAAAAGTGAAAGCTGAGAGGAAATATATTTATATATGTCTGTAAAACGGACACACAGTGGTTATTACTGGAAGTTGTGGTCTGATCAGAGCTGCTGATTTTCAGCTGCTGTTTTGTTGAATCAGCTCCAGTTCTTACACAGACATTTGTAAAGTGCTGCATCAGAACTCAATACTGTGAACCTGTCATTATGCAGCAGGTGGACAGCGATCACTTTTGATGTATAGTATTGATAGTAAGTTTACCCTGATTTATGTCGACATAGTGTCACTTATAAAGGTTTAAGCACAGGAGGAAGCTATAAATATAAATATTGAAAAAGCTAAGAAATATCTACTTACAATTTTGCTTAATTTAGTAATTTAGTTCCCTCTCTAAAAAAGTAACAAATTCAGAAGCAGATTAAAATCTTCTATAGCCATTTAGATAGCTGTTAGGAACAAGACATGTCGGTATGCTAACCAGTTAGCCGCAATGCTAACTACTACAGAAAAACTTAGTGGAGCTTGGTAAACAAACGAGACAATGTTAGCCATAGTCAGGTGCTGCAGACCCATTTATAAATGGATAGATACATTAACAAGAGATATGTGTTAAGGGGAAATTGATTTTAAGTTATTTTTAAGTCTTTTCAATTTAATCTCATGCATCTTGTTGCTACTATAAAGAATGCTGATTAAAAGAAACAAATAAATAAATAAAAGATATAAAATAAATAAAGATATATTTCAAAACTTTGCAAAATTATTCAAAATTGATTATAGGTGTACTTTTATCGGAGACAATTATCAAATTACAAAGTTTGCCTTCACAAACTACAAAATATCCAGTGATATTCTACATACAGTTAAAGTTGGGAGAACTAATATTTTTCAGTTATAGTTCGCAACCTTTGTGCTTTCCACTAAAAAGTATAGAATAAATGCATCACTTTGTGAAAGAAAAAGACCACAGAGTACTGTCTGAATAGTTCTCTTTGGGAGCTGAATGCTGCTCTCCGATTGGTTGTGCTTGAGTGGTCTTCTCAAGTGTCACTTTACTGTTTGTAAGAAGTGATGTTTAAGTTATAATTGCAAAAAAAAATAATAATATATGCTGATATTAACCATTTGTCGAAAGATTGAGGAAGGAAAGTTGTCAGATTGAAATGTAAATCATGTTTGCAGTGTGAAAACCAATCAATCTTTAATCTGCATAATTCAGTTGTTTGGTCAATCCTACACAGACGTTTTGAGCAGAATCTAAATGCTATTGCAATCAGATCAGAAAAATCACAGTGAAATTTTGAATATAAAAACAATCCTAACATAGAGATACTTCCTCACAACTATCCTCCCAGATCACACCTAAATCCCAGAAACGCAGCCCTTCTTATGGCACAGATACAAAGTGTGTAATGAATGCCTGCCTGTGCCTTCTCCACGGCTGTGATTATGTCGATAAAACACATTCTATATTTAAACAACAATAGGCAGTTAAAGTGGTGGTTGTGAGTCAGAGCCGAGAGGAGAAAACGCCTCTGGAGCTGGTGCCACTGTCAGCAGCTCCTCGGGGCTGGGACGGGCAAACGTGAGACACTGCTGCCTGCGGGGATGTTTACAGGATGGGTTCTCACACATTCTATGGAGCAATACTAGTAAATGAATACAGATGGAAGTCAAATTAAATGAATAGTTTAAATGCAGATTTAATGAATAGTTGAAAATTAATAGATCTAGTCATTATTAGAAGTGACAGGACTCGTGAGAACAAACTGTCACAAAACTGTTTGCACATGTACAAAACAGTCGACCAAAGAAACTCTTGGAAATTAAAGACTAGGGCTGTAGTCAACCAAAAAAATTCTCAGTCGACTAAAAACATGTCCCATCGACCGATTAATCGACTAAAAAGGGGGCGTGGCAAAGACTCTGAAGCTAAAAGTAGAGTTGTCAAAAATATTGCAAAATCGCTAAAACTGATGTCGAAATTTTGATAATCATTAGAGCAAATACTAATAACATTAACAGGACAAACATTTGAACAAAATCTGTCATTTTCTGGAAAATAATCCTGAAACAAGCTTGAGTTTCATCAAAACTGGTTTGAAACTAAAATGTTTGATCTAATACTTTCATTCTAATTCTCATTGTGGTATCGAGACTCAAGTTTATTCCTTAGTATCAAAATCGGGTTGGAAATTTTAGTTTCGTGACAACTCTGCAAGAAACTTTGCCCAAAAAGAATAATAATGTTATGTAATTCATGCAAAAAAAAACTATAGTTTATGCAGAAATGAAGAGGAAACAGTGTGTTTATATTAAAAAGGCAGCTCAGACCAATGATTCTGTTATTGTTGAATAAAAATTCCTAAATAATTTAAATAAAAGAAATAGTCAGCTAATAAAATTTTGGTCGACCAAGACTCCATCAACCGATTAATCGACTTAATGACTAAAGAACTACAGCCCTACTAAAGACATGTCCCATCTAGGGCTGGGTACCGTTTGATTTTTTTTCGATACCAGTACTTTAAAAGGTACTCGCTTTTTGAGACCGGTTTACAGCTTTTAATGAGGCTATTTGTTAAACAATATTTTAAAGCGCACACAGTCTGTCAGTTAAGACTCTAAACAAAGCGCATGCTCAGCTGGTCCTCACGTAGACTCCTAAAAAGAGCGCTGCCCTTTAATTTTCATTTTCACCATCTCGCCACACATGGCACTGTACAAAAGAGCAAAACAACATTTGCTTTTGACACTGTCCCTTCTCTTTACCTGGAGAAGGCAGCATTACATTATTTTTACTTGGACTTCTTTGAATGCAGACACGTGCCACAGTTATTTACATTTGAGATAATGCTTTTAACTGGAGCGACGAGCAATAGGATGTTATGGCAAAGTTTGGATTATATTTTGTGTTTGGCGACATTCTTGTGCGTAAACTTCAGACTAACACACAAACTTTTGACAGAAAAGCTTGCACTGAAGACCGTTTTCATAAGAATATTATTTTAAACTCTGTCCACTTTGTTTAAGAGAAATAAGTGAATTGTATCTTAATTGTGCAGAGCGCAGTTTGAAGCTCACGCAGTTTGTTTGGGGGAAGTAAGAAGTGATTGGTGTAATGTAGAGCGTAGCAGTTCGTGTCATTGTTGAATGCACACTTGGCACTAAGACTACATGGTATTTTTGTTGTTTGTAGAGCGCATTTGGCATGTGTGGTGTTTCTGTTATCGGCTTATTGCTGTGGAGATTTAAAGACAAGAAACCACTGAAAGTGTGTCCAGTATTTCTCAAACATTTTCGGTCGATTTCAAATAAGAACAGTTTTTTCAGTCCCATCGACCGATTAATCGACTAACAAGGGAGCGTAGCCAGTTTTTTAAACCTTAGCATTTTCTTTTTTTTAACACAATAAAGAAGTTGCATCATATAATTGCTGAGTTCAAGAAAAAACAAGTTGTACAGAAAATGGATCAAAAACACTACAGCCGATTTAGACCAATGATTTGGTTCCAAATCTCCAGCTATAGCCATACTTTTATTTTTGTTGCTGTTCTATATAAATCCTTATCATTTAGTTTGGACGATTTTCACAAAAATGACCATCTGTATCCTGATAACGATGTTTTATCAATCCAACAGAAATGTCTTTATAACTTATTATTGAAGGGCTGTCAGGAAAATATACAGTTACCAGTTTCCCGTTTTAAATTTTGATTTTATTTGCTTTTTTGGTGTATCTTTTCAAAAAGATACTATATCGAATAATATAGTCTAATATTCAATTTTTGCATACCTAGACGACTAATGTACATTTTGGTCCACTATACTACATCGCCCGGTTAATTGACTAAAGGACTACAGGTCCACTCACAAGATTTTTCCTCTGTTTGGAATGGTCAATAAAATGATAAGCTGTGGAACTTTAAAGTGGCTTTAGTAGAAAGTCTTTTCCATATACAGACTTGTAGCAGATCTATTCTGGCAGAGAACAGTCAAACAGAGTAATGAGTAGCCTAATATAATAATGTGATAATGTGATGCAAGTTGGACTATCTGCTCTCAGGCTTTTAGTGTAAAAGCAAAAAAAAAAAAAAAAGAAAAGAAACAATTGTCTAATGTGCCTTTTTTTAGATAAATGCAGCTTCCTATTGCTTTTTTTTTCAAGCAGTTTGTGCCAGATACTTACTCAACACAAAAATATACTTTTTAGCTTCAGAACTCTGTTGCCTAATTGGCCAATGGGACACGTCTTCAGCCGACTACAGCTTGTCTCGCCTCATTCTCATGGACCAGATCTTGTGGTTCGTTTTGGGTCATAAAAATCTCACGTTGTTAAATATCTAGAAATGACTTTAACAACATTGCCATAAAATATCTAAAAGATTATTTATGATCCATTCTCAATCGATTTCTATTGGTGATTTGGCTATTGCCTATGACACACAGCTTTTAATTGATAAATTTATGAAAGCATGTCTTTAGTTGACAAAGGAATGATTAAAGTGGCAAAAGCTGATGAAAAGTTTGTTTGTTTTTTATCATCACTACAGCTTGAAAATGAATTGTATTTTTCTTTCTTCTGTTGCATACCAGTAATACCAAAATTATATACCAAAAACATTTTCTTGCCACTGTCAGAGAACAAAATTTATCAACTCTGAAGTCTGAACATGTTTCAGCGATGAATGATCAAATAGTAAAATATAATATATGATAATATAATAGGCTAAAATTAAATAAGATGTAGAATAGAAATAGATTGTCAACAATTATAGAGTTTTATAATGAAGACACAAAAAAACTCTGCAAAGAGATAATTGCAAACATATTTGCTACAACTCTATTTCTAAATACAATAAAAGTAGCTAGCATGCAAAGCAACCTCAGTCCATTTTAATAATCAGACAAGGACGTTTGTACAGAAAATATGACAAATGCTTGATTCAGTCTACAGTGACTACATTTGTCCAGACTGGTGCATCTTTGTATGAGTTGATAAAACTGCAGTCTGAAAGTCAGAACAAAATGTTATGAAATGGCCCAAGAAAGAATGTTGCAAGCTCCAGCAAGCAGCTGAGCAGAAGAAAGCGCAGAGTGTGTGCTATTGTCAACATGATTAGGACTCAATATAGGTAGCTACAAGCAAAATCAATAACTTTAAAGAATAATTTGGCATCTCATTTCAAATATAATAAATCCTGCCATGAGTAACAAGTAAAGAAATAAAGTGATGCTGTTAGAAGGCTAAAACAAAAGATGAGCTGATATGAGTTTTTATTTCATCTTTAGCCGCAAACACATCTTGCGTCTTACGTGACATGACTACTATGCGTGGGCAGCGCCAGCGGAGACCAGCGTTTGGCGACAACTCACCACTAAGTTGAAAGGTCGCTGAAGTTAGCTTTGGAAACGGCGCTGCAGAAGTTGCATTCATTAAAAGAATCAAGTCAGAGGAAGTTCTAAAGATGACCAGGGCTTAGTAGGGTCTAATTACTCTCCAATATGTAAAACATGTCAATGAAAAGTTGAAGTTAAAAGCAGGATATTTGACTGCAATGCTTTTCAAAAACATGGCGATCAATTATCATTAATAATATTATGTTTAAGCAAACGGGCTGATAAATCAGAGGTCTGCCTTTTTTTGGGGCTCTTTGAATCGGCATCAGCCTGCCAAAAACGTTATCGGTCGCCTTAGAAGTCATTTCACTTGAACATGCTTAAAATTTGAACATTGAAAATAATTCTGTTATTAAAACCTAAATCACATGCAAATTTAATCGCAATCACAATTTGATCCTTTTCTCAAAATGTGAAACTCTGCCACGCTGCCACCTTAGCCTACAGTGTATTTAGCTCCAAATGAAGCTACTAAACTGAAATCTTGTGACTAACAGACTAAAAAAGTAACCAGTCATGTTTGATTTTTCTCTGGATTGGACTACAGGCTCTCTGAACATATCAATCATAACGTTAGACAAACAAAATGGCAGTAACAAATGAAAAAAGCAAAATAAACAAACAGAATTATCAATAAATCACTTACTACCTAAATATCATGAAGCCTTCAGTATTCATTCACATGACTTTTCCTGATGGTCATTGACCCACTTCTTCTGATCTTGGAGGTCTTCGTCAGAACATTTGGTTAAAAATAGTCTCATTTTGTTGCAATGAACAACAGAAACCAAAAGTCAGTCAGAAGAAGTCAACGTTTTAGAATGTCTCTTCTAGAAATGGCATGTCAACTATTTCTCAATCCTGAAATAGAAAGTAGTTTGTTGAGTAGGAAAACAATAACATGAAATGATGTAGTGTGGGAAAATCTGATCGCCACTGGACACTCTTCTAGAATAGGCCTTCAACTAACATTTATTTTAGTGGGCAACTATTCAGCGGATGTATTTTTTTAATGGAAACTACAGAAGAAGCACTCTGCACATCCAAACGAGGTCAAACCAAATCAGACCTAAGTGGTTGTGTTCACATGACATCAACACATTATATATGTCAATAATATTTTATACAGATGGAGATCGAGCACCAAAAATCATTGTTTTTAGTTATGAATTGTTATGAATTGATGCTCCCCATCTAAACTTATGACATCCAATTCAGCTCCCATCCTTGCCTAAGATACAGACAAAACACAAGATTTCACTAAGACTAGTCAAGGAGGGCTATAGCTTTCATCCAGATTTAACTAAGAGAACAAAATATATGGTTAAAACGAGATGTCAGTATTTTAAAATTAGTTATCAGCTGAAGAACATGTGTGCGTAACTGCTGCTGTCAAAAACAACCCTCAGTCAGACAACATTGTTTAAAAAGTAGCCCCCGGGCATGAAATCTGACGAGAACTAATGACTATTTTCTTTTATTTCTTACAAAAGTGCGCAGTCACTCGCTGTGTGGTGGGAGTGTCCAATAGAGAAGGAAACACTAGGCTCTGTAAACTTAAATAATGTTTTCATTATTATTATTTCATCAAGCAAAACTTGATGTGGTGTTTCATTAGTCTTGGTACTTTGATGACATTCAAAACTGTGCTTCCTGGTTAAACATGGTCAAAAAAAGGAATGTGGTGGTATTTCCACAATGGTCACTTCACTTGCAAACACAGAATAAGCAATCGCCAAATCTATAAATTACCGTAATTTCTAGACTATATGTTGCTTCTTTTTTCACAAACGTGTGGCTGATTCAACAATGCAGCAAAATGATATATTCTCATACACTTACTATTAACAAGTGCTACATATGTACTTTATGTTTTCTTTAATATTCAGGTGTGCATATGGCGAAAATTATTGTAAATAACATGGCAACAATAAATTACATGGCAACACCTTTAAAAATAATTTTAAAAATAATTGCTTAAACTTTTGGGAAAATGTGTCTGTTGCTTGAGAATTGTTTTAATGTTGTAGTCTAGAGTCTTAATCAACCAAATTTTTTATTAGTCGATTAATTCTTAATTAAAGTAGTAAACATTTATATTGAGCAGTAACAAAATTAGTGAATGAGCTGAACATTTGGTTCAGAAGCACTGGTCTAATCTGCCTTTTGTGATAAAAACACACAGCTTCCCATTCATGTTCAGTATGAATTAATGCTTTTTGAGCACATTCGATGGGACATGTTTGAGAATTGACTATAGCTCTAGTATTTTTGGCGACACTGATTTTTTCTTAATAAATTTCTGTTATAAACTTCTGTGTTTTAAACTTTTTGCAAATTGCATCTTGACAGATGTAAAACTCTGATAAATATTTACCACAGAGACTATCACATTTTCAATCTGTGTAAATTATGCAATGTTTTAATACTTATATGTATGTACGCAAAGCAATTTGAGTTGTCTGCGTGAATGAAAAGTGCACCACAAATAAAGCTATAATTAGAAAAACTTATCATATAAACGCTGAAGACACTGTTCCACTGTGTGATGTCATTCGAATTGGTAGTAATAATTTTTAAAGTCATAATTATTGAAACACTTTCGTCCTTGCATTGACCTGACTTTGAAGCAAAAGCTATTGTTTTAACGTTGCCTATATGTACACTTACGCTGCCACAGACTAATCTTTTTGTAGCATCAAAAAAAAAAAAAAAATGACAAATCAAGGTTATTTTATAGTGTAAAGCAGTTCTATTGAGGGTGAAAAATGTACCACTTAAAAGACACATAGACAAAACTGTCTTTAAATAATATAACATAAAACGCTGCTGGTGTTTTGTCTGTGAAATACTATTCTTTACCCTCTGAGCCTCAAAAAGCACAGTTCTTTGTGTTATCACATGTAGATCTTTGAGACCTTCTGTTCAGCAATATCAGTTTAACTATTTCCCCTGTGTAACTTCCTTTGCAGTCAACAGATACAACTATCTAGAAATGTCAAAATAAAAGTTCTCTGGAGCTACAAATAAAGGCTTGCATAATATCTGTCTTTTAGTGACATCACAAGGTTAAAACAGAGCATTTTGAGCTTTGAAGATGAGGACAGATTTATAAACTAAAATTACTCTTAAACATGAATGAAACCAGACTGAACTCTGGGTTTGTTTTTGACTGGCAACGATATAGTAACATGGCTAAAAAACTCACACGAATCCCCATTACCTAACATGGGATCTTTAAAATGAGCTAAAAGACAAAAGAAGGAAGGTAAAGGGAGACTGCTTTAGGTCCTAGCCGGGTTCTGAGGACACAAACATAGGCTCGGGACACGGGGAGGGGTCGGTGTGGTCTGGTCTGTGGGAGAAAAAAATGTACAGGAGGAAACGCGAGCTTGGTGTGTAGCGAGAGGACGTTTGTGCGTAAAGGTACAGTTCTGGGTTCGACTCACCATAAAGTCGCAGCCGAAGTTGTCCTCTCCTCTTTCCTCGTCTCCTTCGCTCATTTCCTTCACGCTTTGGATGAACTTTTTCAGGATACCGGCTTGCTCCATGTTTTTAGTCCTGTTCTTGAACGCGTCCCGTGTGGTACAGTACAAAACAGCTCCTTCTTTTTCTTGCAAAATTACGACTCGCTGCAAGGGTCAATTTTTAGACAAACCAAACAAGGGGACGGGGAAAAGGGAAGGAATAAATTAAAATAAATAACCCCACAAAGTCATAATCGCTTTACAGCACGACACCTTTGCACTATCGGCCCATGTTTGAGGCTGATTTCTTTCTTTCTTTGGTGAGGAATCCAACACAAGGTTTGCGCTCCCCGGGTCCCGAACGTGAACAGCGGTGCCAAATAACTTCCCGAACGTAAGCCAGCATGAATCAGAAGCTATAAAATGTGAAAAAAGAAAGAAAATGGTCCCAGAAAAAGCCCTGGTTTTGGTCAAAATCTAATACCCCTCCCTGTCTGCGCCTCGGTTGTCACATTCGCACATTGCTGCTGCTTCATCCGGACTGGGCAAAACCAACGACGCCAAAGCCCGCCTCTTCCACTTAAACTCGGGTTCCGATTGGCGAAGAGCAACCAGGAATTGAACTCTCATTGGTCAGAAAGAATGTAGGTCCTGAAATTGCGTTTATTTGACTGGCTAGAAGATTTGTCCGTCTAGTTTTGTCATTAAACGTCAGCTGTCGTCATATAGCTGTGAGAAATTGGAGATAATAAATAAAAACAAAAACTTTGTGTGTTTGGCTAATTTTGGAAACTAAACTATGAAACTGTATAGTTCAAATGCTTTCATTAGCAGTGCAATAAATGTGCATTAATAAAATTGACTGAATTATTCAAATTGTGTAATGTGAAAAAATAAAGACAATGAAGAAATTTCAGTGTTGCAATGCACAGTTCAAGAACAGCAAGGGAACAAACAATCAGATAGTCTAATAATTTTAAAATAGACTTTGCCAAAAAAAAAAAAAAAAGTGTGTCAAATAGCCTAGTTATCATTTAGGAAAAATAAACACTCGTTAGTTCATTTATTGTTACTTCCTACAAACAAAAAACAAAAATGTTTAGTTCCAAATCATGTGTTACATTTCAGACTTAAATCAAAATGCAAAAAAAGTCATGAAGCTCTTGACATCTCTTAACTATTAGAAACCTATAGAACCTATTATAATTAGAATACAAATAACAAGAATGTAAGCCAATGCACATTTTACAACAACTTTATCTGTTGTCCGGTTTTTGCATTTGCAGTTATTGCAGTGTGCTTTTAATCAACACACATATATAATGCACAGAATTATGTAAAGGCCTTAGTGAAGATGCCGCAGCAGATTCATGGGTCAAACATGTCCTATATAATCTGGATTAAAAGAGTCTAAAATAGAAACAATGGCATTTATTCTGTCACATAATCCAATGAGGTTTAATCCTTTGATACACTTAGTGTAAAGTAGCACGGTGTAACTTTCATAGTGGTAGACCTAACCGTATTAACTAAGATGAAATATGATGAACCTGTCATTTTTTTGTCATTTGCTTCACATATGTATCTTGCTAAATGAGGCATATTGTGTAAAGTCAACATTAATCAGTTTCTAACCTTGTTACAACAGTGTCTTCACCTTTAGTTAGCTCGAGATACCTATGATTTCCCAAAAACAGAGCATTCATGACAGCAATGAAACACACGGGAAGCAGAAACAAGAACAAACATTTGCATAACTTCACCTATTGACTCTGCTGATCCATAGAAAAGATGAGTAAAAACTCTTACATGTCTATTTTGCCCTAACATTGGTCTTAAGTATTCCTCTGTTGGCCACTAGTGGCTCTCTCCAGGCGCTATACACTGTCAGTGTAGAAGATATGGCTTCAGCCAGATGTGGGGTGCAATTTCCTTCAATGAACCTGGGATATGTCACGCCTGTGACAAGTGATCTTTTTTATTAAGTCAACAGGCTTTATGTAAAAGAAAAGACAAATTTTTAGACAAAGTTGTTAAAGTCTGTCATATGAATAGACTTTCACCAAATAGATTTCTATTATAACACTTTTTTTTTTCCCAAACTGAAGCTGCTGCTACAGTTCACTTTTGCCTGTGATCTTAATGCAGCTGCCTACTTGTCAAAGACGTGACACATCTCAGGTTCACTGAAGGAAATTGCACCCCCACATCTGGCTGAAGCTGCACCTTCTACACTGACAGTGTATAGCGCCTGGAGAGAGCCACTAGTGGCCAACAGAGGAATATAAGACCAAGGCTAAGACAAAGGCTAACGCAAAATAGACCTGTTAATGTTGTGAGAGGAGAATTAAGAGATAATGTGTGTTGTTTCTTGTTGCTATAAATAAATTATTTAAGAAATTTGCAATTTGATGCAATAACTTCATTCACTCACTCATTCATTTATTCATTCAGTGCACTTTGAGTGCCTTGAAAGGTGGAAAAGACCCATTAAAATAGGCATAAACCAATTAAGGCTACATGGATCTGGCCTATTTTTCCCTAATATGCCTGACTTACATTTTTTAAAATCCAAACAAAATTCTAATTGAAAATTCAATTTGAGTATTTAGTTGTCAGACATTTTGTTTAGTCTTTTAAACTTGAAATAAACTAAACTTGTTCCAGAATTTGAGTGTTATTTACCTTCCAACAGGATGTTTGATGTAGTCTGTGTGTTGCCTTGCAACTTGTGGAGAAGCATCTGGGTATGCATGCAAAAATCTGAGATTTACATTTTTAATTGTTAATTTCTAAGGCTCAAAGAGAAGAAAACTGCCAACATGCAACAGACAATGTTATAAGCCACCATAAATACAGTTTACTGTCTTTTCCATTTGAGCCTCAGAAAACCCTGTTCTGAATCTCTCAGGTTTGTGGTGAATGACATAGATAGATCTCTGGGACTTTCTGAGAAGTTACAGACTCAATTTGATCATTTTTAGATAAAATCCAATCAGTTTGATTATTTTCTCAATATAATTTTTTTTGCAGTCAGTAAATGGAGCCAAACTTAATTGCTGATATTTTGTTTGAACCGCTACATATCTCAATGCAAGAGAATGTAATTTATAGCTGGGTTTCCTTTTATACAGGATAAAATAAATTAGTATTGTTTAAATGTAGCTTTTTGTGATTTAAAAAGTAAATGAGTCTAATCACTAATACAAATATTCAAATTTAAAATATAAAGAAAAAAAAACGTATTTCAAGGAAAGCATGTCTTAATCTGACTTTAAGACACATCAAGCTGATTTGTTCACCTAGATGTGTTTAAGCTTTTTTTTTTTTTCTTCAGTTGTGATGTGCTGGTAAATGCAAACAGCAATAGCCATAATGCTAACAATAACAACAACAACTGACAAACTTAGCGGTGATGGGTGAACAAACGGGACATTAGACGTAGACAGGACATTGCAGACTCATTTAAACCTTAATAAATACATTACTGTGACAAGATATGTGTGCTAGGGGATAACTGATTTTAGGTTTTATTGTAAAAAAAAAAAAATCGAGTATAGTCCCTTTAAGTTTGCAAATAAATAATAATGTCTGAAAAGGAATAGAGGAAAGTGAACCTTTTTTGCTCTATAATGTGACATGTAAGAAATGTGATCTGCGTGTGTGTGTTTAGATGACCTTCTGTTCTCATCACAGGGTTCAAAGGTCAGGTTCAGCTCTGGTACAAAATAACTGAAGCCAGCGCTGCATGGGAAAGGAAATAGTTTGAACCAGAGCAGAGACAGAAGACAGAAATAGGTTTGTTGATGTGGCTGGTCAGAATAATGTAGATAGATAGATAGATAGATAGATAGATAGATAGATAGATAGATAGATAGATAGATAGATAGATAGATAGATAGATTCAATAGTTAGGTTAACTATAAGACTACACCAGAACTAAGTCAAGCAGAACTAAGTCAAGCCTACGCTGGGATTAAATCGGGGCAAATCATAGTCTCTTTTAAGCCATAGACAATAAAAAGAGGCATTTACTGTCTGTGGTCTAAATTAGGTTCAAACGCTCTCTCTTTCTCTTTCTCACATTGGAGTTATGCATGGGCTTGTTACAGCAGCATTCCACCACTCAGCTGCTTCGAACAGCACATTCCTTAAAGACAAGACCAGAATGGGAAAAAGAAAGGGCGATAAGAGGAAACAAATAATGCAAACAGCAATGTTTCTTTATGATTATAGTTCACTCAAAGTTGTTTAAGTCATTCTGTGAGATTTGAATGTTTGCTCAGAAGATATAACGTTAGTTTGGGACATTTGTCACTGATAACAAGACATCAGTTTCATGTTACAATGCAGTGGTGCAAAGTGGGGCCCGGGGGCCAAATTCAGCCCAACAAGGGGGTTTACTGGCCCTAGAAGAAATGTGTCTGTCTGAGAGTGTCTGTCTGATTACTATTTGAGTTGTTTAGTTATTTAAGTACACAAAATCAAGTTTTTTCTGTGCTACACATGTTAATAAAATACAATTTAATTAATGGCTTTTTGCAATAAACATTTTGAACTCAACATAAAATTAGGTTTGGCCCTCGACACCTTGCAAAACCATTTATGAGCCTTGGAGGAAAAAAATGATTACATTTGGCCCTGTGAGAATTCCATTGAAATAAGCAAGAGGAGGCACAAAAGCGTACATTTTCGATAGATGCAAAATCTGCTTATAGTAAAAAAACAAACAAACAAACAAAAAACCTACAGCTTCTCAAAATGCATTAGCCTATTTAACCATCAGGCAGGTCATGGAGAAGAGACACCACTAACACTAAAATATAGGTCTATGTTTTTCAAGTTATAAGAAAAAACAAGTGATTGAAGTTATGAAGAACATTACAAGCAAAGCAATCCACCTTCACAAACTAGTATAACTCACCAGAACTAGAAGTAACATATGCACTTTTAAACAAAGCTGTGGAATATAGGCCTGAGTTAACCAATCACAGTGAAGCGTGAACTTTCTGAAGAAGCAAATTTTAATTACCTCAAAATGTGATCAAATCAAACTTGTAATCTAGCTTTAATAATGTGATATTATTTTTTGCCCTCTTCTGTGATCCTCTTCAGTGTTTGAGCGAACAAAGGCCATGAACATGACGATGCCTGCAGAGCCTGGCCAGTGCACTTGACGTGTGATAGAGAACATGAAGCTGCCTGTAGTTCCTGAACAAGCAGCTTGAAAATGTTTCCCTCAGGCCACTGAATCATAGAGTGGGACAGTTACGCAACACAACCGGGAGGAGGAGCTCATGCTTTATTCTACTGTCAGTCTCCACGCGAGTTTAAGTGACGTTCTCAACAGGAGAAGAAAAAAATAAGCTACAATGCAACGTCTGTATAGAAAATGTGTCCAGAGGTGTTTGCTTAGCCCCTTCTAATTATGAAAGACCTCCCATTAGCCTATCTCTTGATAAGTACTAGGTGGCTCAATATCTGATCTGAAACAAACTATGAAGTAGGCCTACCCGGTCATGTTAAGGGACTAAAGTATTGTATAACAAAATAACTTAAAAGCAATTTTCCCCTAGCACTGATATCTTGTCAATGTATCTAAACCGCAATGTCCTGTCTATGTCTAATATTGTCCCGTTTGTGTCCAACTTTGTGTGTTGTTGTTGTTTTTAGCATTGTGGCTAACTATTGGTGGCCATACCTGTCAAAGCCTGATTCCGTCAGATCTCAGAAGCTAAGCAAGAAAGGGCCTGGTTAATACTTGGATGGGAGACCGTTAGAACATCAGGTGCCGCTAACAGCTGGGAAAAAACATTTAAACATATCACGATGAACCATTCTGAAGTGAGCAAATTATGAAGACTGAAGTAAGAAGTTTAAAATTAAATATGTCTGTTTGTTTACATTTTGAAGGATGCAAAAATCAGATAGTCCCTTAAAGCTAAAAAGAGCATTGTAACCCTTTTTGTAAACAATTTTTGTCAGTTGTTTCAGGGAAAATAGGCCGGAATGATAAGGGGTTAACAGCAGATTTTAAATGTTCTTTCTCATAATAATTAGCCTATCTGTCTTGGCATAGCCTACAACTTACCTCCCGTTAACAAAGTAAAGTCCTTTTTCTCATATAGTAAAGGACAATAGCCCCCCCGAGTGGTGAAGAAATGTA
Source organism: Mugilogobius chulae (assembly GCA_038363315.1). Classification (NCBI taxonomy): domain Eukaryota; kingdom Metazoa; phylum Chordata; class Actinopteri; order Gobiiformes; family Gobiidae; genus Mugilogobius; species Mugilogobius chulae. The sequence continues at coordinate 25,620,824 of CM076401.1, read as the reverse complement.
AACACAATGTTACACATTTCCAGACAAAAACACAAACTTAAAAATGTTAAGAAAAGTTTTATTGTTCTTGCAAAAGAGGACAATTTATTAAAAAATCCTTTTTAGCAGGCAGAGGTTCTTGATTTATAGAGAAATGTTGAGCAATCTTAGCCAGAGATAAATCTGTCTGTCTGTCTGTCTGTCTGTCTGCCTTTCACAAATGTACATTGTAGGCAACAAGCATCTAAAGAAAGTCTAATTTGTGTATATGAAACAGATTGATGTTAAAATGTTGTTATTTCATCAAAAACACACAGGAGTTGTGATTTGCCTAATTCACACGTCTGATTAATCCTGCTTTATAAGTCTGTCTATGTTCTGTTCCCCCGTGTGATGTCATCAAGTGGGAGTTTTAAAGTAAGTCACAATTGAAGTTTTGCAAAACAATGCACTGTCTTTGTTTTTAATTTTTTCTCAGTTTAAATTGCCATAAAAAGCCCTCAGTTTATGTCTATGAATACTGGATGACATCACAATGGGGAACATAGTGTTTTCAGTTCAGAGCAAAAGAGCCTAAAAATGCATCATTTGAGTGTTAAGCATGTGTGAATGAAATAAAGTACAACTCCAGATACTGAATATCTTTGATGAGGAAACAATAAATGAACACAAACTCAACTGAGCGTAATATAAGCCCTTTAAAACCACAACCTATTTAGGGAAGTAAATCTGTTTGGTCAGTGTGGAGACCATGCAAGGAAACATCTTTGTATTTAACTGCATTTGAGTCTTTATCTCCTGCTTGGACACGTCTCTGTTCACTTTGGCCATGATCTGCATCAGCTCCAGGTTTCTGTTTTCCATTAAAGCCTTACACAGACTCTGAATGAAATAGGTGCCCTTCTCAGCGCTTCTCCATACATAGTGTCCTGCAAAAAAAATGGTAAAAACAGGGCTGAATGATGATGGCTGATGGAGTTTAGCACAAAACTGCTTTCCTGTTCTGAGTACTTCTCTGCAAAGGATAAGATAACGCCATGACAGTTGTTCTGAATGACAAAACTCCTACTACTGCATTTTTCTGTTGTTTTACTGTCAGAATTATGCAACTAAAGTTGAACACAACACAGAAGCTACAGATGTGACCAGGACTGACACGTATCCAAAGCAATTAGAAATGCATTGTTCTTCTCTCCTGTGTGTTTTCACGTCCATCACCTGGGAAATAAGACATAAACAGCAGACCCAGACCGTCTGAAAAAGTCCATCTTTTACCTTTGGTTGCACATTGTACTTGATGTTGTTTGTGGACTTTGTTTCTCAAGATAAAGCAATCATCTTTACAATCACTGATAGATTTTCAAAGTTGGTTCACATTGTTGCCATTGCACTGGATACAGCTGACATATTAGTCCAACCTGTCTTCATTGACTTTGACAGGGGTTTCCAGTATATTTTTCTAGTTTGTATAAGTTTTGCCAGGCGCTTGGAACCTGGGGTGAGCCTTTCCTCTGGATTCCATCCCTAAACTAATGGCCAAAGTGAAAGGGCCAATCAAAATTTGGAAGCTAATCTTTGCTGTGTGGCATCACAGAATCCTTCCAAATTGTAGTTTTACTTATCGTGAGTTGAAATGTACACAAATCTCTCTCTTCTGCATCTGGTATAACCTGGCTCATGCCATATGGATCTTTGTTGAATTCCGATTTGAGTCCTTCCACAGTATCCATCTGGAACTTTACTCGATGAAAGCGTTTGGGAAAACGTTTAATGACGTCCCACTTATTTGTGCTTAACCAATCACAGCAATTTGATGGTTATGGCGTATCCAATGTTCACGTGGGACAGAAGTGTCATACACCTCTGTGCTCTTCTTTCAAAAGAAAAACGCTTTGTATTTCTGCTAAAACAGACTTAAACGCAGCGAAAACACGTACATTCATGGAAGTCGCCATCTTTGTTTTGTTTTAATACTTCCTGCTGTCATTTCAACCAACCCCTCTCAACCCCCACTGCTGTAATGTGATTGGGCCAACACGCCACTGTGTCGGACTCCAAACCAATCTTACCTCCTATGTTTCCAGAACAGGAGAAAGACGTTGGAGTTCCCCCCATAAAGGAGCTTTGTTCTGCTCTGCTGATCGCAATTTCCAAATATGTAGCAGATGCACCGGATCCCTTCCCCATCTTACCAACCAGGTCAAAAGAGTTGCCTTGCAGCTGACATGCTGCTGTCTGTTTAAGATTACCTACATCTATGAAAATCCACCCAACCTTTTATGTTTCTCAGTTGAATCCAGTTTATGAGAGTCCTCTCTGTTCTTCTTGTCTCAAATCATCATATTAGTTCCATTAAGAAAAACTAAAATTGCTTGGCTCAATATTCCTTATTGCAAATTAATGTTGGCAAAATTAGTCAGGATTTTCTGCAGAGGCAATAAAAAATCAATTTATTATTGGGCCTGCAATTTACAAAATATGTCCTACTGAATTGAAAAGAAGTTGGATGGAGATGGAACAACGAGGCTGTGCCTCATCTTCTCTTCCTAATCGGTTTACTTGCTGGATGATTGTTTTTTATTGAACTGGAAGCAGGCAGAGCTTCAGTCTCATGTAAATGTGTTAAGACATGTAAAAAAAATCACTTTTTTAATGCACTTTGTCAAAAAGAAATGTATTTTTTTTGTATAAAGTATTTTATAAATATTATGCTCAAAAATGTAATTATGTTTTTTGTTAGTAATGAGAGAAATTAAAAAATAAGTCACATGAGGGAGAGCAGTGGCTCTTCATGTGCCTCCTAACACAGCTAAACACCAAGAAAGCAGATTTATTGCGACAAAGATAAAAAAGCAAACTTAATGCACAAGAGGGCAACAGAGCTCAATATCAACTCAATCACGAGGCAAACATGCCCTGCATAACTGTGTAACTCAACCTTTAACATTTCATCAGCAGGGAAATAACAATTTAGTGTTTTCAGAACCAAAAATGACAAAAATGTTTTTATTAGGACTGCAACAAGTTAATTAATTATACAACTAATCATAAATGAATTAATCGCAAACTATTTTAGAAATCTTATAATCATTAACTGGTCGTTATACAGGTTCAAAACATCCATGAGCTGTGGATGAGCGTCAGATTTAGAAATTACAGGTTTTTTGTAAAAACTAGTTTGCCTGAGCCTAGTGTTTTTATGATACTAAAGAAATATACTCAATTCCTCATGTAATTATGAATACACAATGATAAAAAAATGCTCTCTTTGTGTGAAATTTCTTTATAACAGATTTCAATAGAAAATACAAAGACTTTTTTTTTATTTTAGCATTTTGATTTTAAGCTAGTTTTGGTTAAACTTTTATTCTAAAACTCATCAGAAAATGTAATTGTCAATTATTGTTTGACAGAAATACAGACTTTTAGACTTTACTGTCTCTTTTTGCTCTGGTAGTTTAATATAGTTACCTGGAGTTGCACCGTAGGCGATTAGAAAGTCTTCCTCCCCAGGCATGCTTTGTCCAGAGCACTGCAAAAAAAAGTGATACAATAACAGTTGGATCTGTCAATCAACATTTTGCATGGATCATGTTTTGTGAGTTTGGAGTGAGACATAGCATCCCACAACCACATGGAGCAATAAAACTGAACTTGCATCACGTGCAGACATGAGATTAGTGGAGGGGTCGAGGGGAGAGCTACATTTGCAAAACACTGTAGAAAACTTCTGCTTTCAGCAGTTTGTTTATAATAATGATAAGCTTTAGTTGTGGTATACTGTACATATACCATTATCTATTTATTTGTGCACAAGGTTTGACTAATGTAAATATTTGAATTAGCACGTTAGGGGGTGGAGTCTGGAGTTAGAGGTGGAGTCTGGAGTTAGGGGTGGAGTCTGGAGTTAGGGGTGGGTTGGAGTTAGGGGTGGAGTCTGGAGTTAGGGGTGGAGTCTGGAGTTAGGGGTGGAGTCTGGAGTTAGAGGTGGAGTCTGGAGTTAGGGTGGAGTCTGGAGTTAGAGGTGAGGTTTGGAGTTAGGGGTGGAGTCTGGAGTTAGAGGTGGAGTCTGGAGTTAGAGGTGGAGTCTGGAGTTAGGGGTGGAGTCTGGAGTTAGGGGTGGAGTCTGGAGTTAGAGGTGGAGTCTGGAGTTAGAGGTGGAGTCTGGAGTTAGGGGTGAAGTCTGGAGTTAGAGGTGGAGTCTGGAGTTAGGGGTGGAGTCTGGAGTTAGGGGTGGAGTCTGGAGTTAGAGGTGGAGTCTGGAGTTAGCGGTGGAGTCTGGAGTTAGGGGTGGAGTCTGGAGTTTGGGGTGGAGTCTGGAGTTAGAGTACTAGACTGAAAATCACTGAAGTTTTGCTCTCGTAGCTGTTTTGAATGCACATTGGCTTGTAAATCATGCTCTGTTGAATAAAAATAAAAATAAAAATAGGTCATTTGAAATGGAAGTTGACCACGAGACAGCGTCAGAGAGAGCAGAGAGTGCACAGTGAAGTTCAAAGCAAAAAAAGAGAGACTTACTGTTAAAAAGAAAAGCTTGGGTTTTCCATTGAGAGTTCTGCAGTCGTCTCCTACAAAATACTGTGTGAGAGATTTGACATGAACAAGTCCATCAGTCATGAAGACACCTTCATCAGTGCCGTGGCTCATAATCACACAGACAAAGGAGGCATTGTCAGTGTGATCCTCATCAGACTCTAGAAAACATCAAGGAAAATATATGAGCTATCACCAGAATCAATTAGTGAAGTAAAAAACTATTTTAGTGTGAGTTAAGTAAAGTTAGATTTTTAGACTGTTTCTAAATGACACATTACCAATGAACTTTGTTTCATGTTAGTCATGCAAATAAACCAATCTAATGCCCTGGTTCATTGTGGAGTTGGATCATAGGCAACTCTGAGACCAGTCCACTGGTCACACAAGGGGCTGGAGGCAGCTTGATGAGCCCATTTGGACCAAGACGGAAGAGCGTGTTAACAATTGTGTGTTAATTTAATGTGTTTAGTTGAGTTAAAAGTTTGCTTCGTTACAGTTTTGTATTAATATGTATTATTTTCATATATTTTAATATGTATGTTTTCTTTGAAGTCTTTATTTAAGTCAGTATGTTTTGTTTGTTAGTATTATGCACCCCACCATTTGTGTTTAAGTTAGTCTTGTAATATTTTATTTGAGCTCACAAATTTGTTTAAATTTCAATCTTTTGAGCATTTGTTAATTTTTATTTTATGCACTTTATATAAAGAATGTTTCTTCACTTGTGATGGCCTTTGTGTTTGTTCCATTTCATTTATCATCTTATTTAATAATAACATGCAAGTAATGCTTGGTGGGTCAAAGTTGAGGCGCCAGGGGTTTGTCACAGGGCTGCTGAGTTGGGAATGTTGTTAGCTGTAAACCATCTCACTATGAACAGCTTTGTGACTATAAGGCACTACTCAAATAAAGCTTACTTACTTATTCTTTTATTGACTCATTTGATATCAGCGTCTTGTATTTTAGTGTGTGTGTGGGTGTGTGTGTGTTTGTTTGTTTTTATCACCTTATAGGGACAACCACCGGACAGCACACTCTACAAGTGGGAACCTGAATGTTTGTCGGGACAAAAATTCTGGTCCCCACAAAAATGACAATGTAATTCATGAAAATAACACAAACAACACCCTGCACAAATTTGGGAAAAATCCCCACAAGTCAAAAAACCTGACTTTAAGTGTGTGACTACACACACTGTGTCTATTTTAACAGAATAGCGCGTTTTAGAGGGGGATTATTGGAGACACTCAGTCCGCCTCTGAGGCACTCTGCTCTGGTTTTCTGATATGGGGGGGGTCATTGCTCACTCTCATGCCCGGAGAAGAGCACTCATCCCGGCTAGGTTGGACGGAGGGTCGGCCTCTGTCCTCCGGAGAACCAGACAATTTTCTCACCCGATTTTAAACACTTTAATTCGGCCTGGGGCACTTCTTAGGGGCATGGATGAATGCAGCATGACCTGCTCTTTAACCCTGGGTGGGTCTTAAGCCAGAGCACCGTGTATTTTTGACAGAATAGCCGGTTTTAGAGAGGGGGAATCCCGGGACATCCAGTCCGCCTCTGGTGCACTCTGCTCGGACTGGGCTTTGGGGTTATACACCCCCTGAGTTCCAGAAGAACCAGACAGTTTCGGGCTTGATTTTACCTTGTCTAATAAGATGCTTTGCTTGTTTTAGAGGCATAGATTGTGACTCAGATGACCTGTCTGGGTGTACCTCATCGGGCAGCCCTGCTTTTATTCCTGAATTCAGCGACAGCGACAGCGATAGGGACAGTGGAGATTCATTTAATTCATTCATGTCAACAGAAAGCAACCTGCCAGGAAATTAAAAAAAATAGACCCAGGACACACTCAAAAAGCCCAATCCAACATACCAATGACCTTCAGAACAGCAACAAGTACCAGAAAGTAGCTCATCACCTCCTTGGACAGTCCGACGCCAACGTTCACTGTCAGTGCAGGCAGTAAGTACAAAAGCAGATGGGTCTCGCCAGTACAATAAGAGACAATATTGCTTGTTCTGTAAATAAAGGATTACTGAAAATAACTCGACATTTGGAGCATGTTCATAAAAATGAACTCGAGGTTGCACAAGCCATGTCTTATAATAAGGGATCAAAAGAAAGAAAACTCCATCTTGAACATCTTCGAAACAGGGGAAACTTTGCCCATAATGTTGAGGTGTTAAACGGAGGTCCAGGTGAACTTGTTCCCAGAAGGAAACCATCAGTCAACACAGAAGCCCAGGATTACATGCACTGTGTTCACTGCCAAGGCCTATTTAGAAAGAAGATTCTTTTTAAACATGTCTCAAAATGCAAGTTTAAGCCTAGCGGTGAGCCAAATCGAGGAAGAACGCGGGTTCAGGCGCTCTGTGCATTTGCTGTACCACCACCTCCGGGTGTCAAAAAGACTTCTGGAAGCTGCTAAGCAACATGATAAATGATGAAGTTTCTTCCATAGTGAAAAAAGATCCATGTATTCTAGAATTTGGTGAAAATCTTTTTAGTCGTTTTGGCCATGATCCTGGGAAACATGAGTATATTCGTCAAAAACTGAGAGAGTTGGGAAGGCTTCAGTTATGCTCAAGTAAAAACCCGGAGCTAAAGACCATTGAGGACCATGTTTTGCCTTCAAATTTCATGCTTGTTGTAGAATCTGTGAAATGTGTAGCTGGTTATGACAGGCAAAACAATACATATAAACGCCCAAGTCTGGCTCTCAAATTAGGGCATAGTCTGTCAAAGATTTCAATGTTGGTTGAAAGTCGTTCAAACATCCAGAACAACAGTGTTGCAGCTAAAAATGCCCGTACATTCCGACAAATCTATGAAGCAAGATGGAATGAAATGATATCTGCAGCGTCACTGAGAACACTTCAAGAAGCTAAGTTTAATGCTCCACTTTTACTTCCATTCACAAGAGATGTCCAGGTGCTTCATTCATTTCTGGATGCAGAGCAGCAGAAACTTCACTCCATGTTGTCTTCTCAAATGTCAACCCAGGACTAGGCTGGATTAGCAAAAGTCACCCTGACTCAGATACTTCTCTTTAACAGACGGCGGTCCGGCGAAGTATCAAAAATGCCTCTGTCAGCATACATGTCTCCGCATAGCCAGGATGCGCTGGAAGACCTGGGTGATGCACTCTCTGATTTAGAAAAGAAACTGTGTCAACACTTCAGAAGACTGGAGATAGCGGGGAAGAGAGGAAGGAAGGTGCCGGTTCTTTTGACACCAACCATGCAGGAAGCATTGGATCTTCTTGTCAGCAAGCGAGAGATGTCTCCGGCATTTTGCCAAGATGTGTGGGGCAAAAAACCCAGAAAGCCTCACCTCCACAAAACTGCGCAAGCAAACTGCAACTCTGTCTCAAGTTCTTAACCTGAGCAATACAGAGTTGGATCAGCTGGCCGATTTCCTGGGGCATGATGTAAGAGTCCACCGACAGTTCTACAGACTTCCAGAAGGCACCCTTCAACTGGCTAAAGTGAGCAAGATCCTCATGGCTTTGGAGCAGGGGCGTATGGCTGAATTCAAGGGAAAAGGCCTGGATGACATCACTATTGACCCAGAAGGTAAAGATTTTTATGGTCTATCCACACTTGAGCTCAGAGCACACAGGCCAGGTTTCAGGTTAAAAAAGCCCCAAATAGTACCTTGTAAGTCGGATCTAAAGTGACACATTGTGCCGTTAATGACCCAGAGTTTAGCTCCAGCAGACAGGCCAGGAAACACTCTTTTAAACCCCAGAATAGTACCTTGTAAGTCGGATCCAAAGTGACACATTGTGCCGTTAAAGACCCAGAGTTTAGCTCCAGCAGACAGGCCAGGAAACACTCTTTTAAACCCCAGAATAGTACCTTGTAAGTCGGATCCAAAGTGACACATTGTGCCATTAAAGACCCAGAGTTTAGCTCCAGCAGACAGGCCAGGAAACACTCTTTTAAACCCCAATATAGTGGGTCTATGCTGGGCAGAAAACTGGCCACTATCAACCTCTGAGTCTCTGCCCAGGCCTGGTGCTCCTCTCTGGGCCTAGTGCTCTCACACTCTGCCTCCTGGAGCCTCTTCTCCACCTCCACAAGACTCCAGGAGAGCCTCACACTCTGCCCAGGAAAGGTGCTCCTATCTGGGCAGGTGAAGACATACATAAAGTTTGTACATTTCGGCTTGACTAAGCTGTTTCTTTACTTTTGGCAGATCATGCCCTCCAGGACAGTGAGGACGAGGACGAGAACCAGAACATAGAAGAGGATCTGGATACTGAAATGCCAGACGAAACAAATGAAACATCTCAGCCTGTTACAATTGAAACATCCAACCATCCTTCACTGCAAGCGGTCCAAAGACCGTCACGCAAAGGACCGTCACGCACCCCCACTTCAGCTCGCCGGACAGTCGTAAAGAGAACGTGGAACCAAAGAGAGGTCAAAGCCGTGGAAAAGCACTTGATGCACTTCATAAACTCGTGCCGAGTTCCGGGCAAAGCAGACTGTGACAAGTGCCTTCGGCTTGAGAAAGTCGCGCTCAAACGGAGGGATTGGTTAGCAGTTAAATATTATGTAAAGAATCGAATCACAGCTCTTAAAAGAATAATAATAATTATAATTCAATTTATGTTAATAAAGATTTAGTTTTATTCATTTTGTGTGTCATTATTTCCTAAAAATTCATTCCAATAACCAGTGTACATGGTTGGGTCTCATAACTATCTCTATCCCTGAAATGTCCCCAGAAGTTTTTAATGGAAGAAATGTTTTTTGAAGTCAAATTACTGCTAAGGAAATTTAGAGAACCATAACATATTTTTTGGGCTCCGGTAGAACCAGCAGAAAGGGACGTTCCCACAAGGCATGTTCTAGTCATGCGTCCCTACAATATGTTAAAGACACGTATGTGTGTGTGTGCAAGAGTGTGTAGTCTACATGCATCCGTCAAAATGTTTTTTTGCTTTTGGTTAATGTGACGGTGGCACTTTTCATGTATGAAAAAGCTTAAAAAAAAAAAAAAAAAAAAAAGAACATTATTGTTTACAAATCCCTTACATTTGGTGATCCTAGGTTTTTTTTTTAATATGGTAATTTTGATGTAAATTAGTATTCATGCTGTAACTGGATCTATGACTTATGTCATATTGTTGTGCACTGTCCCTGTATAGATGCATACCGCACCATACTTTGTGAATAGGGCTTAAATGCAGAAGTAATTTAATTACAAACAAATAATCCGACCTACCCTAAGGTTAGTTATTGCTAAAACTACAAGACAACATCATGTAGATGCATGCTTGGTCTCTGCCTCCTCACTGAGATAATCATTCTTACAGTGAAAAAATAGAAACAGTGTTTTAAGAGTTACCATCAAGCAGCACATTTTTCATTTGTTTCTTAGTGAGGTCTGTGTGAACGATGACTTCATATCCAAGACTCTCAAATGTCTTCTGTACAGCAGACACATCCACCTCAGTTCCTGTTCGAGGAAGCAAACCTGAAAAAACAAGATCAAAATCATACTGGTAATGTTTTGTTTAAAGACATTAAATATATTAAATACATAAAATATACAGAAAGTCCATCAGTTTATCCAGTTGTCTAAAACATATTCACAAAAAATATAAAGTTGATGATCGTAAGATTTTTTTTTTTCAGACATTTCTGTCTCAGGCAAAGAGAACCAAAAAACAATATACAATCAACAAACAGTCAAGGAATAGGCAGAAGCCATAGCTTATTATGCACACAAGCCTAAGGAGCTGCTACATTCAACATGTACAGGAAATAATAAACGTATATCAGCATTTCATCATATATTAATTACGTATATGTGATTTCATAATTTTCTTTTCATACAAACGATTTATTGTCTTTGATATCTTGATCTAAGCTGTTCCAGACATTTATTCCAACAGTTGAAATGCACTTCATCATATCCTCTGAGATTATACTGTATGTACAGTTTCGATCATGTAATAGAACTTGGATGTGCAATGGTAATTGATTATTCCTAATTTTATACATAAATTGTGCTGTTCTATTACTTTCTAGGTCTTTGAATTTCATCCTGTTTTTTGAATAAAAAAGTTGTTTGAATAGGCCCTATAAGGGGCTTTATTCACAATTCACATTGCTCGTTTTTGAACAGTGGTAATTTCAACCAAATTTGTTAGATACTATGTGTTTCCCCACACCTCCACACAATAGCTCATGTAAGGAAGAATTAACGTACTATAACGGAAGTACAACGTTTATTCAACCAAATATTCTTTTACTTTTGATATAATTGCTATTGATTTACATAATTTTGTCTTTATAAATTAGGTGTGATTTTTCCACCTTAAAGGGGCACTGTGTAAGATTGAGAGGAATTTTAATTATCACTTATAGTCCACAAACATTTAAATCATATTGATTCTTTACAACATGAATACTTAAGAGAGCACTGTTAACCAATCCACATCAATTGTGATACATTTATACGTATTTGAAATGTTTTATTACGGGCCGGAATGTGATAAATTGACACTAGATATCAGCAGGGTAGATGCATTGGAAAGGCTCCCCCTGGTGTTCAAAAGTGGGATCACTTTATTTTTATTTTTTTTTTACACAGTGCCCCTTTAACTTATTTGGATTATTGTTCCCAGAAATTTAATTTCATTTACTTGTTCTATCTCTGTGTCTTGAATAGTTTAGTTTCTGTTCAACTTTGTTTGACAATTTGTAAAAACTATGAATCAAACCAACTTTTTAAGAGTTTTAGTTCTTTTTCTATACCTCATCAATTGATACTTCTAAATCATTGCCACAAAGAATTAAATTTGTATAATCTGCGAATAATATAAGGTGTACAGCTTTGGAGACCAAACAAATATCATTAATATAAAGGATAAAGAGCAAAGGGCTCAACACTGACCCCTGGGGGTGGCCACAGGTCACTGTTAGAAAGTCAGAGTTAATTCTATTTATGTGAACATATTGCGTCTTATTTTCTATATAACTTTTGATCCAAGAGAAGGCCACACTTCTAATTCCATACTGATACATTTTCCTGAAAGGTAAATTAACTGTGTCAAACGCTTTTGTTAAGTCTAGAAACACTCCTAAGGCATATTGTTTGTCATCTATTGCATTTGATACGTTTTCAACTAAATCTATTAAAGCCAGTGTAGTGATTCTATTTGGTCTAAAGCCATATTGCTCTTCACAAAGTATATTATGTTTTTCAAGGTAATTGTATAATCTTTTATGAAATATTTTTTCCAGAACTTTTGCAAACTGTGATAATAATAAAATAGGTCTGTAATTTGTAAGCTCATATTGATAATCAGCCTTGAAAATAGAGATAATCTTTGCAGTCTTCATCTCTTGTGGGAATATAGCAGACTGCAAGGATAAATTAAATATGTAGGTGACTTCTTTTACTATATTGTTTCTTTCAGTACACACATATCCAATCCATCCCAATCTATTGAGCTCTTACTCTTCTTTGTTTAACAGTTGTGCATATTTCACTCTCATCTGTTCCTTGTAAGAATATGATTTTATCCTGCTTGGATATTTAACCAACTATGTCATTCTTTTGATTAGATTCTGGAATTTATTTGGTCAATTTAAAGCCAATGTTGCTAAAATAATTGTTAAATTCATTTGCAATTTCCTTTGAATGGCTGAAAGAATTTCTATCATTTGTCAAAATGTGTGTAGGGAAGTTGGCATTTTTATTGCACTTTTTAATTAATTTGTTTAAAACACTCCATGTGTTTTTAATGTAATTTTAGCTTTTCTCCAATATTGCAATAATATTCCTTTTTACTTGATCTCATGAATAAAATACACAAATAGATCAAAAGTATAAGTTTATATAAAAAAAGTATAGTTTGACTTTGCTGTGACTAATATTTAGAAATAACTTTACTCTATATAGAGTATAATTTCTCAAACAGGTAGTTCTTTGTGCAGAGTAGACTGACCTAAAGATTCTGCAAAATTTATGTTGTTGATGATCACGCAGTGTCCCGCGTTGGGGAAGTTGGTCCCATAAATGTCTGGGTTCTCCTTATCAGTTGACATGTTGCTCTGAAGATGAAGGGTTTTCTTGCTGCAAAGATAAGCAATGTTAAATTTGATCACAAATAACATTGTATTTTCCACATACCTTTATTGTGGTAAAGAGTTGTGTAAAGGCGGTGATGGATCTGCTCAGAGACTGTCGCAGCAAATGAAGGAAAGGCAAATATAAAGAAACCAAGGAATGTGCTTCAGGCCAATCAGAAGCAGGGTTGTGTGTCTGAGTGTATCACACCTACACAAGGTTTGAACATGTGACACATATCATCATCATCATCATCATCATCATCATCATCATCATCATCATCATCATCATCATCATCATCATCATCATCATCATCATCATCATCATCATCATCATCTTTAATACCACAAACTTCACACATATTTCAACAGAATACAGTATCTATGATAAAATGTAAGAAAATCATTTTAGTAATACATATTTTGTCTTTAAACATGCAGAGCTTGGAGTTGATTTGGGAGAGACATGGCTATAACCTATGTCCTGTAGGTTCATTTAGGCCTGAACAAGCGCAGTGAGTTGATGTCTTTGTATAGGCCTATTTGACAAGCTTGCCACACGAAGATAACCAAATCTCCCAATTCTTTAAGCCCAATGTAAAATAAAAACTAAATGAAATAACTCAGACATTTTTGTTAGAGCAAGTTGCTGAATGAGCAGATCTCCTCATCACTTGTTTTTGACAAAACTTTCCCCGTTAAAACAGAAATTTTACTCAAAAAAACTGAAACTTTTTTCTTAAAAACAGGATTTATTTTACTTGTAAAAACAAAAACTTATTCAAGTTAAAACAGAAACTTTCCTTGTAAAAACTAATTTAATTCAAATGAATGCGATAAGCTTCCTTCATGGCAGCCTCTTACTGCTCCAGATTTCCCCAGCCACTCTGAAGGGTCAGATGAACGATTTTAAAGTTAACCTTAATTAGCTGAGGTCCAGCTAACAAGTTCCTAAGAATTAAAGTCTTTTTTACATAGTTGTCACACCTGCTTGTCAGAGTCAGAATGAGACACACCTTCTCTTCTTCTTTAAAACCACAAAACTCCAGAGAACTCAAAACAGACAAAAAAACACATCTGACTTACAATGACATTTTGTAGATGATCCCAGTCCACACTTTACATGGCCCATATTGGTTTTTGCAAGGACAGTGAGTGGTCTCATAAGGGTAGGGCGATATGGGCCTCATGGATGTACTATAAGAGGGGCAAAGGTTATAAGACATGAAGCCCATGGACAAGGATAACTTGGAGCACTTGTAAGAAACCCAGCTAAGCCCAGGTAGAACCCATGGAGTCTACTATGCAAGTTTTTTTTCTAAATCATTACACTGTACATATTTTAGAGTAAACTCCAGACATTGTTATAAGTTAATGGAGTCTAAAACATAAATGATTGCCTTAATTTAACCTCTAAAAATAAACAAACACACTTGTGCTCTATGCTAGGTTTGATGGTTGTAACTGGAGCTAATCTAAGAAAACACACATCATATCGTGGCTCAATATATCTGTATTTGTTTATTATGACACTTTTTGATAAAGGCACATATGATTAGCACTGGGCCCAGTTTGTGAATATCAATGGAGAAAAATTGATCTTTATTTGTATAAATGCCCCCAATGTATACAGTGAATCTTTTTTTTTTTTTTTTTTTTTTTTTTTTTTTCAGAAATTATAGCACCTTATACAGGGAGCAGATATGAATTTTACCACCTTTATAACAGATAAAACTACTGATGCTCAAAATGATTCCTGCCTTTCAAAGATTAGTAAGAGATTTTAGTTGAATTGGTCTATACAAATTTATAAATCCAAAAATCAAAAGAATATAGGTTTTTTTACTCAATCTGAAATAAATCTTATTCGAGAACCGATTATTTGTTGGCTGCAGCATCATCATTCTCTCAAATTCATCAGTGTGAAAGTCACTGTCAGACCATAGTGTCCTCATCTCTAAATGAACTTAACTGAAAACAGAATCTGTGCCTGGTAGGTGGAGAAATAAAAGTCCATTCAGTAATAGTTGTTTGACTTTTTCATTCAGGAACTGTATTTATCTCTGTGAATTATTTTATTTTATTTCATTTATTTGACAGGGACCATGTACAAGAGTATTAATCAAAAATGACATTGAAGAGAAACTTTGTACGAGACTATGGCTCTCAGAGCTAATTTCCATCTGCAGTCCCAGAGACATTAGAGACTGGGTTGCTGATCCAAGGGTGCAGTGAACAGCAATTCATTAAATCGTAATGTAACAATATCCTCCTAGGGAACGGGGAAATAACAAAGCTGAAATAAAAACTACAAGAATTAGAACAATCTAACAAAAAGATGGCTTTCATGAAAACAAGAGAAAAGTTGATCTAGGTAACTTACTCTATCTATTATCTCAAAGTTTGCAGAATACAGATACTCAAATATAAGAGCCATTCAGGAAGATCGGGGCCTACTCTCCTCATCCGAAGCGTACAAATATTCTAATCTGTAAACAAAATTGGAAAGCACACAATGTATACTTTATTTGTTTATTACACCTTCCTGTTCTGTCTGAGGCCAAGGCAGAACCACTTGCTTGAATTAAAAAATGCTGTAATGTGCAAGAAAAAGGATAAATAGCCAGGGTGAGACGGTGTTTATTTACATTTCTGGGAACATTTAGGCTTTCGTTTACTGGCTATAATGCAAAAATCTACTGAGATGAGTAACTTTTGTAACATGACACTTATCATAGATATACCTAAACAAAATAAAGACATCACTAAATGCACAAACTATAGATCTTTATCTATTCTGAATGCTGAAACTAAGATATTTGCCCTTCACCTGCACCTCTGACAGCAAAATGAGTTCATAAAAACAAAACTGGTTTTGTGTTCTCCCATCACCTTGCGCCACCCTGAGTCTGGATGTGGAGAGCGCTTTTGACAGATAACCAGAATCGCAACATGTATGGGAGCCGTTCTTGCAATATTTTAATTTCAGCAATACATTTATTAGCTTGATACATCTGTTCTATTGTACCCCTAAAACAATGATTAATGTCAATATTTATATTAATAATAATGTCTAATTTTACACAGGCATTTACGTATACTAACAGTTGGTGATAGGACATTTTAACAGCAGCAAACAAACTCAGAAGTAGAAAAAGGTTATAAGTTTAACTATGTGTGCTTCCAAAATCTGTGAGAAATGTGAGATAAGCTAAAGTCTTCCTGTTATCTGCTTGTCTACCACTGTTTACACGATTTAATTTTTTTACATGTCAGTTACAAACCCAGTACTCAGCAGAGTTGTTGTGGGTTGGATTTGTTCTCACACTAGCGTTGTTTCTTGTTTTAGGGGTATTTTTAGGTCTTACAGGGGTAAATGTCCTTTCTCTCCATTGACTCTCATGTTTTGTTGCCACTCAGTCCAAACATTTAGAAGGACGTGAGAATGTCGTTTGCATAACTACTATTCCGTGTAACTAACCTGTCAAACTGATCTGTAACTTTCCATCCTCAACAAACAAGTATGATAATAATGTCTGATAATTAAAGATTTTAGACAATATCAGTGGGTGTAACATGTTCATAGGAAATGCTGGCACCTACAATTTAATTACATAAAGTTCCAAAGAAATGTCAGTGGGTGTGTTAACTGGTTCATAAGAACTGCTGGCACCTACAATCCAAAATTTTTGGCTCTTTATAACAGCCAAACCATTTGCCACCAAGCCAAGCTGCCAGGGCTGTTGAGCCTGAGGCTTCCTCATATTTCACTGATGCTGTCCCACCTGTTTACAATCATGCACAGCACACTTACACAATCCTTCAAATAAATAATACAACATACATGTCTTAAGGGGAGAAAACTTAAAACTAAGGCTCAAAATGGCCTTTGTAAAATGAGTTTTTGTATTACAAAAAGCATTTACACGTTACCGATTTTAGCTGTCAAACATCTGTTTTAACTTTTAATGACCTATAGAATTTTGTGATGCCATGTGAACAGAACCTATTTGATGTAGTAATAATGACGAACAAAAGCAGCATGTTAAAAAAATAAGATATTAGCTTGTCCATGAGTTCCATGAATGGGGCGTGGTCAATATTCCGTACCTCACACATAAGGCCCATATTGGCAAATTCAAGAGAGGCCTACCTCTCTATTCCCATATTAAGTCTACTCTGCCCAAACAAAGGCAGAGTAGGCTCCACAAGCATGGACTTTCATGTTAAATCTTCATAGAGGTTTAAAAAATGTTGAAAGTTTAAAAACGCCCTCTGGGCTAATCAGCTTTGTGAGTCATGAGCATAAGACCTACATTTTTGCTTAAAATCCATTTCTACAGCTTTATAAAGTTATTAAGACATCTTGCCAAATTTTAGGTTCATAGAAATAGAAATAGAAATGTGCTTTTTAGACCAAAAAGAACTGCACTGTGGATCTGAGTTGCAGCTGGCTAGCCCGCAATATTTCTTTAAACTCCAATTTGGCACTTTACAGTTGGGCAATTTACTTCCAGAACCAGGCCGATCTTCCTCTGTTGAGCCCCAGGCGGAGAAAAGCCATACAAAAACAGTGCAGCTTCATAGGTGGAGCACTAATCCAAGGCAGCAACAAAGAAACAGCACTTGAAAACTTCCATGTGCACCAAAAAAAAAAAACCTTGTGTCGAAACCATGCACCACGTCTCAGGAAGACTCTCATCCGATGCCGCCACACAAACACCTCGCACTTGGGATGAGACAGCATGGTCGATAGCTGGTACAGAAATGTTCACTCATGAGGGTCAACAATGTGGCGCTAGTTAAATGTCACTTCAACACTGGAACATCAAACAGAAGACTCAAAATGTCTGCCAGACTAAAGAGCCAGTTCTGCTCTCAGATGAGGTTGCTTAATAATGGTCTTGTTGGTCTGTTTCTAATCAACGGTAAGGTTAAACCACAATCTCCCTGCTAGGTTAGATAATAAAAGTGCGTAACAAGTCTTCATTAATGTTTTGACAGATAACACAAATGTCAAATAATAAAAGCACATTAAATACAAAACACAAACTCAAGTTATAAACAGTGAACCTTTTATTGTTCTTACAAAAGATTTGAGGACAAACCATTCAAATAAAACACTTCTTTTTAGCAGGTAGTTTGTATTTTCTCAATATAAAGAGAACTGTCGAGCAACATGAGCCAGTGTTTTAACTTTTAGAGAAAAATGTAAAATATGTAGCAGAGTTCGCACACAAACGTCTGCTTTAGCGTTAAGGAACAGGCTTTTGGCATTCAGCTGCACTACAGAACTTTTCTTATGACGGGTTCATTTTCTGTTTGTCTCCATGGAGATGTAAATGCTTTCTCTGGAATGTCCCATGCTATGGTATTCGTCTTTTTAAATTAGCGTTTTTTTATTGCTAGTGTCTTGGACTCCTGATTGTTTACATGGAAATGGTCTAATGCCACAATATAGAACATTCTAGACAAAGCATGATGGAGCTTCCAGCAGGAAAGTGGGGTAGGCCATGTTTCAACTGATATGAGAGCAACTGACACCCAAATCAATGTAATCAATGCTTTGATAGGACATAAAACCTACCTTCAGAGAGTCTAATTTAGACTTTCTGAAGTTTAAAATTCCAGTAGAACTAAAAAGTTCTACTAGATTAGACCAAAATGTAGCTTAAAAGATGCTCTTTGAGAACATCAGCTAAAATGTGCGCTAGTGGAAGAGTATAGGCCTACATATTGCAGATGTATAACTATCGATTGTAAGTAGTGACTTATAATGCCTATTAAAAGCAGTTAAACAGCTATAACATATCTTATTATAATATTTGTGTACATTTATAACATGAAAAGGGTTAGCAGGGTGGGCCACTCTTGCCTGGAAAATCCAGACGATATATACGTTTTTTATATATCGCCACTGTGTCCCTCTTTTGAATTTCAATGGGAGTGACTGAACATTAATTAGCCAATCAGAAACACGCATCGTCTATCCTATGAAAACCAACATGGCTGCTTACGATTGAAAAAAACTGAATGTGGAACTGAAAGACAACAGATTTTTGCAGAATCAATAAGCAAAGCAAAAAAAATGATTTAATTGTGAGAATTTGGTTTAAAGAACAGACGACCAATCAGCTCTTTGTTTTATGTGTGTCAGGCAAATAAACTAATATGATTGTCGGGAGTGGTGACCAGACCCACTCTTTGCAATTTGTTGAAGCGTGGACTCTGGATCCCAGGCAAGGACCACCCTGCCTGTAGAATAGTAGGCAAACACTGTATTCATGACAAGCTTTGGAGTTTGTGCTTATTAACTTCCGAAAAGTGATTAGTTTGATTAGTCGATTAACTTGCAGCACTACACCCAGAGTGTAATCATTTAGCTGTAATGAGGGCAAATGAATGACTCAGAACATTGAACATTGCTATGTAAACACCTTTAAAACATGTTAAAACTATTAAAATAAATAATAATATTGATAAATAAAAATGAATAAATACAAAGAAAAAAAGTGTTTAGTTCCATTTTAAAGTTGGGGTAACTACCATTATTAGTTGTGAGCCGTCAAATGTAAGTGTCAAAATCAGCTACCCACCTTTAAGTTTGTAACAATACTCTACCAGTCTTCTCTCATCATTCATTTACTTGAAGTTATATTTGAATTCATTCGAAATTTTTCTTAAATAATTTTGTATATTTAAGTTAAATAAGTTATAGGTAATTATTAAACATATGGAAAAACGAAATTAATTTTCAGCTTCCTTAGTTCAACTTGACTTTGACAGCTTTGTTTTGATGTTTGTGGCCTCAATATTAAGTTACCATGACTGAAAATAAGACCATTTATCCCAAAATTAAGTCAGCATTTGGTGAGAAATTTTAACATTCTTTTTGTACCTGCGTTTTCTCAAGTCTGCGTTCAGTCTATCCAGTCATTTTGTGCTACCGTCGTCACTTAAATGGGTCAGAACACTTGAACCAGTTGAAACATGCCTTTAAGTGCATCTTTACGCAACAAAGTTGGGAGATTACAAATTTATATTGGTAAAATATTACAGTTTGAATGTGTAGCAAGTGAAACGCATGAGATGATCTTAAAATATGTTGAATAATAAATATAAATAATTAGTTAAATAAAAAATATACAATTTGAATACTTGCACGTACGACATTTTTCCGTCCTAAATCAAACAATAAAAATTAGGTACCACCTTTCAAAATGCAGCAACATGCTACAAAACACTGAACACTCCATTTAGTAGGACGGATATCCGCTCATATTTCAATAAGGCCAATTGAACATTGTACTCTTAAAAAGGCTGAAACTGAGCTGTGTGAACAAGTAAAATGCATTGAAATTCTGTAAACAAAACAAATTGTCTTTTAGTATCTTCAGTTGAGGCGTCTTCTCTATGGCTGTGTGGTGATGAGACATTTCAGAAATCTGAAAATAAAATCAACAAAATATTATTTCATATGTTAAAAGTGCAACTAATTTTTCGCTTTTTTCAAGTAATTAAGTCTCATTTTCAAGTACATTGTTTGGTTACACACGAGGATCAAATATCAAATATAGTCGATTCACACTTCCAATAACAATTTGATATTGTATTTTGTTGTTGTTAGGAAATAAAATTTTGCTGTTCTTAAAATGAAAAGAAGTGTGTGTTCTTATCAGAGACCACGTTCACTATCTTAATAAACAAATTAACAGAACACGTGTTCTTCTGAAGCTCAATAAATCTGAGACAAGAATTAAACTCTTAAAAAAACGAAGCTTAGGTGACTTAGGCCCCGAACCCACCGTCACACACGAGTAGAACGCTCAAAATAGAATCCAACCTATTTTTTGACGCTTCACGGGAGTGTACACGCGTATTTCAGCCAAAATACATAGAAAGTTTGCATTATCTGTAAAATATTTCCCTCAAAATGATTTATAAATTGCATTTAATTTTTGATTGTGCTCATTATATAGCTCATTGTTTTTGTGAGACAGTGACAGTTGGGCTTTCCAGCTGACACCTGAAAGTAGCCCTGGTGTTTGTCTGGATCATAGACTGTATATATCAGTCTATGGTCTGGATACAGCTGTAGTTCAGCCAGTAGGTAGACCCACATACAGTGGATATAAAAAGTCTACACACCCCTGTTCAAATATCACAATATTATTATGTAAAAATATTGCATCAAGCTAAATAATTTCACAACTTTTTCCACCTTTCATGTGACCTATTACCTGTACAACACAATTGAAAACACACAGAAATCTTTCAGGGGGTTGTTGTAAAAAATAAACAACTGAGATAATGTGGTTGCAAAAGTGTGCACACCTTTTTATAACAGGAGATGTGGCTGTGTTCAGATTTAACCAATTACCTTCAAACTGATGTTTAACTGCAGTTAGCACACACCTGTCACCATTTAAGGCCCATCTGATCAACTCCAAATAAATTCAGCTGTTCTAGAGGGATTTTCCTGACATTTTTGTTGCCACATTGTCCAGCACAAGCCATGGTCCGCAGAGAGCTTCCAAAGTATCAGTGGGATCTCATTATTCAAAGATTCCAGTCAGGTGAAGGCTACAAACGAATTTCCAAGGAATTAAATATATCATGGAACACAGTAAAAACCATCATCATCAAGTGGAGAAAATATGGCACAACAGTGACATTATCAAGAACAGGACGTCCGTCTAAAATTGATGATAAAACAAGAAGAAAACTAGTCAGGGAGGCTACCAAGAGGCCGACAGCAACACTGAAGGAGTTGCAGGAATTTCTGGCAAGTACTGGCCGAGTGGTACATGTGACAACAATCTCTCGTCTTCTTCATAAGTCTGGGCTATGGGGTAGGGTGGCAAAGAAAAACATCCAAGCCCGGCTTAACTTTGCAAAAAGACATCTGAACTCTCCCAAACACATGTGGGAAAATGTGTTATGGTCTGATGAAACAAAGATGGAACTTTTTGGACATAATACTAAAAGATATGCTTGGCGCAAAAACAACACTGCACATCACCAAATTAACACCATACCTACAGTTAAGCATGGTGGTGGCAGCATTATGCTTTGGGGCTGTTTTTCGTCAGCTGGAACAGTCAGGGTAGAAGGAATTATGAACAGCTCCAAATACCAGTCAGTGTTGGCTCAAAACTTGCGGCCTTCTGTTAGAAAGTTGAAGATGAAGAGGACCTTCATCTTTCAGCACAACAATGACCCAAAGCACACATCTACAAAAGAATGGCTTCACCAAAAAAAGATTAAGGCTTTGGAATGGCCTAGCCAGAGTCCAGACCTGAATCCCATTGAACATCTGTGGGGTGATCTGAAAAGAGCTGTGCACAGGAGATGCCCTCACAATCTGTCAGACTTGGAGCAGTTTTGCAAAGAAGAGTGGGCAAATATTGCCTCATCAAGATGTGCCACACTGATAGGCTCCTACCCAAAAAGATTGAGCGCTGTAATAAAAGCCAAAGGTGCTGCAACAAAGTATTAATTTGAGGGTGTGCATATTTATGCAAACATGTTAAATTGAGTTTTTTATTTTATATTTTTTCCCATTGAAAGTTTCTGTTTGTTTTTCAATTGCATTGTACTGGGTACAGGTCATATCAAAGGTGGAAAAAGCTGTGAAATTTTTTTACTTGCTGTAATTTTTCTACATCATGAAAACGTGGCATTTGAACAGGGGTGTGTAGACTTTTTATATCCACTGTAGTTGCCTTCTGCGTAATCTTATCAGCAAAAGAATAGCTGCCAAAACTCTCCGTCTGTTTAATGCTGATGCTGAAATAATGGGACATAATACTAAGGTAAATAACACTTGTAAATTGGTTGTTTAACATACTTTAGTGCCTTACGTGATTCAGAACATAACAACACAAGATAATTTCACAAATGCAGGAAAATAGCACAACATTTCAATCATTTGTATTTTACTTTAACATATATTTCACTGAAATATGGATATTTACTGAAATATGAGTTATTTGACATATTTTCTCTGCAGAAAAACACGTGAACTCAGTGCTGATCCAAAATATAGAGTGCCAACAAGTCTGATCTACAACCTGTAGAGGCCAATTGTAAATTTACATACATTTTAGTCACATCCACTGTCTATCCCAAATACCCAGACGTCTCCAAATTAATTTACTTTTTGTGTCCCTTCCAGTGGCACCAGGGGACTCCCTATATCATTTTACTATAGTAGGAACACTCCAGTTCAACAATGAGGTACATTTTCCATCAGAATTCTACAGAAACAACTCGTTAAATATGATTTTGTGGTTGCAACAGAGGCGCGCAAGCCGGGCGACAGAGCGATGTTGTAGCTGGCAGTGGAGTTGCCTATGCGTAGACGCACGTCTGTGGTTACGCGAGCTTACGTGCATAAACGCGGCAGGGTGCAGTGGGTCATTCACAGAACTGTTTGGACACTGCTCACATTTTTTTTCTCATGTGGGTTATATGAATCTCTGATGACATTCAGAGTATTAAAAACATTAGCAAAAATGTAATAAAGATCAGAATGTGTGCAGGGTTTTCCTAATTTTGGGAACTTTTTTCTTTGTTATGTCCAGTGTTTCTTCTTCTTACCTGTGTCGTCGGCTCCTCCCCTTTCAGTCGTAGAGTTTAGATACTTGTTTCCAAAAGCCCGCATTAAATGGCTGAAGAATTTCATCTCCTGCTTTCCTCCCCTGAAAATACATAAACAAACTAAATATCTTTGATTTTAGGAACGGGGCACCTCATAGACATCTGAGGTGTGCAAGCTTGCGTCAAAATATAAATCTGCATATAAACAGGGAAAACAGTCTGATTTCAACAGGATTAGTTCTCCTGACCATGATCACTTTAAAGACAACCACTGCTCATTCAGATTCATTTGCTTTAGAAAAAAATGGCAGGAGCACAGAGAAATTTTTGCACACTCAAATAGAAGATGTCAAAAAAAAGTTTTTTTTTGTTTTTTTTTTTTTCAGATAATGTTAGCATCTCAGGCAAATGGGTTTGAATATTTTTCCTTGTACAATTCTTTCTGATATGCAGCTATGTAAATAATACTTTGGTTGTTCTTTATATTATATCAGCAAATAAGCAGCAATTCACCAAATCTGTGAAACACATCTGTAAAATCTTGTTAGGAAAAATGAGAATTAATTCCTTGGGAAAAAAAACATACATATAATGAAAAAAACGATTTGATGCAAAATGTGTGACTCACTTGCGTCCATCGAGAGCGCTTTTGAAGCCCGCGCGGAGCCTCTTGATGCGGCTCTGGCACTGGTCGGCGCTGCGCATGTATCCTTGGCTCATCATGGCTTTGGAGATCTGCTCAAAGATGTGCTTGCTCTTAGTGTTACCCTTCAGATTCTGCTGCACACCCTCGCTCGCCCAAATGTCCAGCAGCATTTTGGTCTCTTTGTCACTCCCAGATCACCTTAGTGCTATCTCCGGTCCACATGCCTGAAAAATACACACAGAATTCAGTCATAACATCATATTAAAGTGCTCATTGCTAGATTATAGGTTACAGTGACATTATGCAGTTGTCGTCACAATATCCCAGCATGCACCATGTGACTATGCCATGGTAGTGAAGCTGGTTATCGAAAGTGACCCCGGGCTCACGCTGCCTCCAGTCCAACTCCGGTGCAGTCACCGGACCGGCCGACCTCGCGAGACCCCGAACTCACGGAGGTTCACGCTCAATGTGGGAGAATACGCGATCGCTGAGCACTTTTTTTTTCTCTCTCTCTTTCGCTGAGCACATGTATAGGTAAACAAAGAACACATGCGCCGAGTTTTGGGTTTGTTTCACGTCAGTTGATTTTCTGTTGGATTTTTTGCCGCACAATGGGTAAGTACGGGAGGTTTATTTACATCCTATGTGTTACATAATCATGTAAATGTCATATTTTGTATTATTAGTGGTAATGTAATGATTTTATTTTGAAAACTACCGGATTTACTTCACCCTGCGCTTGCTTGGTTTCCTGTTTATCGTGTCTTGTTTTCACAACTTCACTAAAAAGGGCTCCGGTGCGCTCCGGCGAAACGGATTCGGAGCGCCGGATTGGCCGTACCGGAGACACCGGACTAGACTGTACGCCGTGTGAGCCACTCTCGGACTTTTCAAGTTAAGTAAAGAGTCCGGTGGCTGCACTGGAGTTGGACTGGATGCAGTGTGAGCCCGGGGTAACGCTGTCAGCAGCAAGAAGAATAGGAGAGATCTATGCAGCGCCAGGTGGACCACAGATATATGACAGGAAAATGCTTTGTTATGTGAGTAAAACCAAGTTCCACAAGTGAAAGGATTGTTTACCAAACTTTTTTTCATGTGTGCGATATGAGCGGTTGGCCTGACGATGACGCTGTCCGTTACCGTGTTTTGATGTCAACATTTCTTCTCCCTCTGAATCCCAGCTGTTTAGCCTAAGTTTTGAATTTATTGTGTATCTTATTGCGTTGTTGTACTAGGATCTCTGACGTACTGAGATCATTATGAAAGGCTACAGTTGTCTTGATCCGAGTTAAGTTGTGTCCAGAGACGCAACATCATGAAACAGGGATCAAAGGGCCCATACAACAGTGCTTTAATGTCTATATTCTGATGATGTTTCCTCATCAAAAACATATCTGAAGGTACAGTATGTTTTGCTAAAATGACACCTATTTAACTCTTCTCTTAAAATGAAAAGAGGCATCATGATGTCATTAGGTGGTATTACAAAAAGTAGTCCGCTGTGGTTTAAAACTCCACACACCTTCACTGTAGTCATATTAGCATATTCAGTCTTTATTTAGGTCGATTTTTAGACTGCAGGTATTGTTTAAGGCCCTAATCCTAAGCCTTTAACAGAAAACACTTAATGTAAGGGGTCTATAGAGGGTTTGACCAAACTACTGTGCTGCCGTTCCACCCATATGTACAACTGAACAGAAGATTTAAATAAGCTGCACCTCTGTTTGGGTCTGGCTCCTCGATGAAGGACATGTCGGAGAAGGACAGGCTGGGTAGACTCAAGACCGGCAGAGACACATCTCCAACACACTGTCGGCTTTAGGCTGTTTTTGGAAAATCTCTTCCAGCTCTTTGTAGTACCTGAAGTCGGACCTGATGACAAAAAAAATAGGAACAGACGATCACATAAGGTACATTATCAAAGACTTATTCATTGTTTACATACTGTTTCAACTTCTTCTTTAAAACTGTGGTACTTAAATACTGTAGCACTGATTTTTTGTGCCAAACTACTTGCAGCTTTCAAGTCACTCAGTGCAGTGGCCAAAGACATTTCTAGTTTATCCAGTATGTGACATCATGTTGGACCTTTTTCACTTTTTTCTAGCAGTGTCTGTTTGAAATGTGCTTGTGAGTTAGATTTTAGGGGCCTTCTTACCACTTCAACTTGACGACTACACAAATACTTGTTAGTTGCAGCCCTAACCCCAAGTCAACACAGCTAGTTTACTATTAATAACAAAGAAAGTATGGACTGACTTCTCGTGGTGGTATCCAGCCTTGAGGCGTTTGATGCGCGTATAGCACTGGTCTGCACTGCGGTTGAGGCCGTACTTCCTCAGGGTTGTGGAGATATGGTTGTAAACGTGGCGGTTCTTTAGAGAGCCTTTTAGCGTGTGCTGGATCCGGTCTTCACCCAGATCTTCAGCAGCAGCCTGGTCTCCTGGTCTGACCACGTGGCCTTCTTGGACGGGTCTGACAGCAGCTGGCTGGTGGAAGGCTGCTCGTCTACAAGGAAACAAAACAGATACAGTATGTGTCAGGGAGTCCAAACGTTTTTTTACATTGAGCCACATTTTGAAACTTATATAGAGTAAAGGGCCATATAATACACAGCTGTGAAGTGAATCATTCAACATTTTGCATTTGACATTATTTTATTAAACCACCCCAATTTTAAAAACATTTAACATAAATTTTAGGTTTCAGAGACATCAAAGTGTTTGTTATTTCGACTACGATAGAACAATTGCTCTAATTTGACAATAAAAGCTATACATTTTGTATTTTAGGCATATCTAACAGGAAGTCTGAGGGCCAGAAAAAATAGGTCCTAGGGCTGCATTTGACCCCCGTTTTGCAGTTTGGAATGCTTGGTGTATGTGATCATTGGAGAGGAATATCTGTCATAGCACAGGGATGTAGAAATGAACTGGGACAGAAACGCGTAAAATACACATGTAAAAAAAAGAAATTGCATTCATATGACGCAATGTTTCAAACTGCGTGTTATTGACATGCATATCTGTGAGAACAGACTGAACTAACCTAGGCTTAATTTTGAAAAGATACTAAATCGATGTAAAGTTTACATACAGGCATCCTGGTCTTTGTCCATGAAGGCATCTTGGTTGGAATCATAAACAGCGGCATCAGTGTCAGCACCAAAACCTCCCAGAACTGGAGCCATGATGTGGAGGTAAGGAAACGCTGTTCTGCGAGAGCCACCTCTGCAAAAGAATAAGTCATCATGAAGTTAGACGCAACTCTAAACAGTAAAGAAGGTTACTATTAATGTTTTTTTTTTTTTTTTTGCCAGGATATATTATATACAGTATGGATAATGATACACAGTGCTATGCACTGTTTTTGTAATTTAATTTTGATAAATGCCAAACTTTCACAGATGTTGTATGAAAGGTGTAGTTACATCTCACAGAACAGTCAAAGTGGATATTTATGTATTAGAGCAACTTTTCCATGACTTTTTACAAACTTATAACTGGCAAAGATATTTATCATTGTAAGAAAAAAGCTCACATTTTCAGACACTAGCCATGTTTAGAAAGTTAGACGATGTATCTAATATTTTAACCTGGCTCACAACACATGGATTTCCATGGATAATTGCCGAAAATTCAAGTTAAGTGAAAAGCACAAACGTCACATTTTTTTCAAAAGCAAATAAAGTCATAGTTTTTCGTTAAATTGGACCAAACAGTTTGTTTTGGTCTCCATCTTTGCCTTACATCCATCTCACAATGTTGTGCTATTACTGGTTCATCACTGCGCTGTGATTTGCCTTAACCGCTTGTTCTGACAGGAGAGATAGATTCTCACAGGTTTGTGAACAGACAAATGCTGTGGGAATTCAATTCATCAGACAGCGCTGGTTAATTGTATTTGAGATGTATGCTTTTAATCACCTATGCTTTAATTGACAACTAAATGCAAAACTCACTAAAACAAAGCCAAATATTGATTTAAAGCTGTGATATCACTTGTTGTACAACAAATATTAGCACCACAGCTGACTGTAAAGTTTGAAGGTGTTCTGATATTTGAGCTTTTTATGTAGATTTTTTTGGGGGCTTCACATTTATAGCATAAGTGACTACAAAAAAATGTCTGTTGTATTAGTCATGCATTAGAAACTAATTGACTGCTCAAAATTCTATCTCTCACACAAAATGGGTCTATAATTGCTGTATTAGCACACATAGATCTGCCTTTCAAATTTTCTTTGACACACATAATCATCATATACGCATTCTTTTCTTTATGCTTTTAAAATGCAAACTCAAGTACAGCACCTTCAATCTATTACACACAAACCTGCAGTAGCGCCTGTAGTTTTTCTTGAGTTTTGTGATGTGGTCGTGGCACTGCTCGGCGCTCTTGTAGTAGCCCAAAGTGGCCAATTTTGCTGATATTTCACTGTAAACTCGTCCAGTTCTAAAAGAGGATTTGAGGTTTTGCTGAATGTCGTTTGCAGCCCAGATCTGGAGGAACGCGATGGTCTCCGGCTCCTTCCACACAGAGCTCACACTATCACCAGCTTCAACAGGAAAAAAGAGCAGAGCAGAGGGTGAGTTTGCATCTTTGACATGAGGGTAGGAAATACACTTGACAGACATGGCATCAACAAATAAACGACCAACTGCTGCTCACTGCTCATACTATGTTATGACTGGTGAAATGCATTTACCACTCACTCAGGACATAATAGAGACTGACCAATAGGAGAAGTGGTAGTTCAATCCAAACTATTGTTTAATACTGCATGAAACAATACAATTGTTAAATGTAAGATTTAAAATAATACAGAAGAATTTTATGCAAAGTGTATGAAGATTTTAAATAGATGACATAAACAAGTTTGGGGTTTTTTTTGTTTTTTTTATTTAGAAACAAAATAATGTTCATGTTTTTTGTAAATCTTTGAGTTTATTTGCTCTTACTATTGCCTCATCAGTTTTTGTTTTTCTTGTTTTAATCTAAATTTTAACCTTTATTATTTCTACACAAGGTCTGATACAGCATAGTGGAAGGTTTCCATCTAGTGGTACTTGGAGAGCCAAATATACTCTATATTTAAATTGTAGTTGGGGTGAAATGTTTAAGAAACAATGACTAAACTTTTAAACCATCAAATCATTGAACTGAAATATTTAACCATTCTATATCTTATGCTATTTTATAAAAAAGGTTAGGTCAACTTTTTCTTAATCTAGTTCTTCAAACTAATTCATGTACTTTGTGCTGATATCTGCACTCACCTTTTTCTGCCTCTTCATCTTCAATCAGAGGACCGAGAATTGGCTCCAGCTGATCATAAAACCTATATTCCACAGCTTTACCAGCTCTAAAAAGGCACAAAACAAACAATTATAAATGACAGCAGAAAATAATCCAAGTTAAACTAAAACGGATTATTCTTACTTCTTCCTTTCGTGGCATTGTTGAAAATTGTTGCGCAGTTCCTTGACTTTTAAGCAGCATTGGTCGTAGTTTTGGCGAAGCCCAGAGATGTCATTTTCTCTATTATATTTGAATACATTTGTTCATTTCGAACTTCCCCCGTGAGAGATTTTTTCACTTCCTCTTCCGCCCAAATATCGATCAAAGTCCGCACCTCCACATCCGACCATTGGCCCATCTCGAGAAGCTCATACCATCTGAAAGAACACACTTACAATTGAGTATAGGACTTAATATGTAATGTGATACTGAAACCTTTCTAACTAAATTTAAGTGGTGAGAGGTCAGGTGAACATTTATCACTGCATGTTATAGGACTGCATAGAGCTTGGCTGATATCACATAAAGCTACACAGTAAAGTAAAATAAAAAACAATCGAAAAAAAAAAATAAGACAAGAGCGGTGGAACAACTCAATAAAATGCTAGGTCACTACTGATAAAAACATCTATCACACTAAAGAGTAAGAATATGTTTTAAAGAAAGCTCTAACTAAATACGATTTTAGGATTGTTTTGAGGATGTATTTTTGCGAACACTGGCACTAGGGCTTTGACAATATATCGTGATACAATTTGCTGCATCGTAGTGTATCGCAATACTTTAATATATGAATAAAATCCAGAGTTAAACTAAAAGAACATGTAAATGCACTATTAGATTTACACATGCCACATATCAAGGTTGTCAACACCAAACCTCATCATGAAATCTGATTTGATGGTAAATACATTTGAATATGCTTCACCTTTGAATTTCTTTGTGGTTCTTAAAAATACTGAACCATAAACCTACTGCTTTGGAATAAACATAGATTTTTTTGTTCATTAGTTATTGTAAAAATATTGCATTACTCAAAGCAGAACTAAGTCACAGTTTTACCTTGTTAAATATCTTTAAAAAAGTCTTCATGATGGTTACATATGTATTTGGGGGCATTTGAAGCATGTGTCAGCTCTTCTCTGAGTCCCACATTAAATACAGCAAGGCAATTGTCTGTGTTGCCACCGTGCCGACCTGAAATTCTCTCCTGAAAACACTGGCTCTTTTGTATTTTTTTTTATTTATTTATTTCATTTGGCAGTGTTTTTGCTGATTTATTTCAATCTTAAAGTTGCGCAAAAATGAGAAATTAAAGAAATAATGTTGAGTCTCATTTCAATTGGCTAGTTTAATTACCCAAGAGAGCTGTAAGGGGAGCACTACCGCTGAAGTTGCTTAGTTCTGCTTTAATATCAACTCACATTATATTGTGTAATGCAATATATTGTGTTTGCAATACATTTTTTTATTGAGTCTCTTGTATCAATGATTGTATTGCAAGAATAGTGTATCGACTCAGCCTTACGTAATGAATAAAGAAACAGACTAAGTTTGCAACACTTAAAACATGCAAACAAAAACAAAGACAAACACAATTCAAAGATTTTTTAGGCGAGGTGTAAAAAAGGGAACACATAAGCTAGCCGTACCTATTTCAGGCACTGAGTTACTGTTGGAGTCTTCAGATATCTCTATAGGATCCACTGCTTTGGCCGAGGGCGTCGAGGGTGTTGAAGATGTGGATGGCTGACTCCCCAGGATCTTATCCAGGATGTTATAAAACTTAAAATCTGATTTGTCCCCTCCTTTATCTAATCTGAAAAAGAATTTAAAGGTTTTAAAGGTTCTCTTAGGAATGAGACAAACAGTAAATCTTTTTTGGCTTAGAAACTTTTTGAGAAACACTCCTACAATGACAAAACTAAATAATAAAAAATACTAGTTCCAAAATGACTCTTGTTGCTTGTCTACTTCTTCAGTCTTTTTTTTAAGCTTGTGTATTAAAATAATTGTCCTACGTTGTAATGTTATATGAATAGAACCTATTGTGTCTTTAAGCAAAAACACATAATACATACTTTTCCAGACAGTTGCGATACAGAGCTTTAAGGCGCTTGATTCGGGTGTAACACTGGTCAGCACTGCGGCGATAACCACAGGCGGCC
The DNA here is from genome assembly GCA_038363315.1 of Mugilogobius chulae. Taxonomy (NCBI): domain Eukaryota; kingdom Metazoa; phylum Chordata; class Actinopteri; order Gobiiformes; family Gobiidae; genus Mugilogobius; species Mugilogobius chulae. The sequence continues at coordinate 25,589,496 of CM076401.1, read as the reverse complement.
AACTTCTCTGCAATCTCATTATAAACAGGAGAGTTGTGAGGGATACGCTTCAAGTCATGCTGAACCTAAAACAAGAAAAACAAGCAGTTATTAATGTGATTCAAAAGCTGCAATAAAATATATATATTTTCATGTGTTGAATAATGAAACAATAATAAAGTTTGTTGGTGCACAAATAAGACTAAGGAAAGATTTTATCAGAGGACTTAATAGGCATAATAAAGTAGCTCTGTGTAGTTTTCTGCATGGACATGGGTGTAACTTTCTTTTGGTAGAAGATTAAAAAAAAAAAGTGCCAAACCTGTGGATCGCCCCAGATCTCCAGCAGCAGAACAGTCTCTTTGTCAGACCAAGTTACTTTTTTCCTTTCTTCTTGCAGATTGAAAACAGCATCTGAAGAAAAAAACAAAAACCTTAGCATAACCTTATTGTGTAAATCCTAAATAGATTTAATTATAGTACATAGCATGAGCTGAAATGGGAATCAAGAGTAGGTCTCGCTTTATTGTTACTTATCTCGGCCAATTGTGAGAAATTTGTTTGCACCTGCTCTACTGAAGTCCAGTTTCAAATGCACGTTAAAAATGTATTACATTAAATTATACTGTACTTTTGAATGCTAAAGGTCAAAGACACACTAAAACAAACGATTTACAAGAATAATGTGTTTATATGTCAAATGTGCTATACAACTTTGGCTTGGCACCATCTACTGGCAAAAAATATATATATTTTTATATATAGCCTTGAACCTGGTAATGCTGGCACATTATTGTAAGAAACAAGAATCTGATGATGGTTTAAGGACCTAAAATCAGGTCAGAAGCTCAACCTATGTCAGTTTTGCATAATATATGTTCTAAAAAGATATACAGTAGTTAAAAAACTACTTATCTATTAAGAACAGATATTGATACTGATAAAGTGTCTTGAATTCCCATCCCATCTCTAAACATGAGCATGTGCATGTACCCAGATCCTGGTTGAAGTAGGCAGACAGGTCATCGTCCTGTAGCTCCTCCAGAGCTCTGTCCACCTCGTCCTCCAGAGAGTGGTCTCTGGGCATAAACCGAGCCAGCTCAGAGAAAACCCGGTCCTGCCCTCCACCACCACAGCTACACAAGCAAGACACAAGGGTTTAGTTGTTGTGACAGCTTTACATGTCTTCATTTTGTTTATGTTCATTACATAACATTAGAGAACTGAGGGATACTGTAAAACATATAGGGAAGGGCAATAAATAAATTATCTTCAGCTCTAAAGTATCAATTAAATGTATTTTTGTAGGCTCAAAGAAATCACAAACAGTTGTCCTGAGATTTCACAGATTATTGATTTAGCAAACAAAAATATTAGAAAAGTTAGGGTAAAAAAATATGCTTCTTAGGCCAATGCATAATACAACTAAAAGAAAAGAAGATCATTAAATTAAAGTGAAGCTGGCGTTTTAGAATTACAGTTTGAAATACACAAATAGAAAATACAACATTTTAGAAACTTTTCTGTGCTCACTTGTTGTCGTAGCTCTGCCTGAACCTGGCCTTGAGCCGTTTCATCCTGGTCTGACACTGGTCTGGTGTTCTGAAGTATCCCAGCGCTGCCATCTTCTTTGAGACAATGTTGAACAGCTGAGCTCCGCGGTGACCTCCTCGGGAGCCTGCCTGGTCCTTGTTCTCACCCCAGATGTTGATGAGGGCCAAAGTCTCTGAGTCAGACCAGGCGGCTCGAGCGCTGGAGGAAACTAAGGGCAAATAAGATTTAAGAGAGTTAAATAATATTAACTAAAAACTAAAAATTAAGGGTAAAAAAAATAAATCGCTCAAATAACATTCCATGCTCAGAGTAAATGAATAGCTGTTTGTTTTAACGTTTTTAAGAGAGCAAAATCAAGGTTACGCTTCTTTATCTTTTGTATGACAAAAAAACACCTGTATTTAAACAATAATCATTTTACTGCTCTGGTTCTGTTAAATAGTATTGATCTAAATGAATAATTGTGTTTTATTGTTATTTTAATGCTCGCCCAAGCTATTTTTGTACAATACAGTTTTATTGTGCAGATTTACAGAGGTCTCAAAGGTCAAAGTTTCTTGCTAACCCCTCTAATTACATACAGTAGTTTGAGGTTTCGCACGACACAAATGCTAATGCTAAATCCAGTTCGACCCAATTTCAACTACTGTTGCTGTGTGAACACAATCAAGAGAAGCTGAGTAGGTTCTCTAACTAAATAGGGACTTTGGAATATAGGGCCTAGTTCACACAGCAACAAGTTTTCACAAATCTGCCATGTTTTGATTTCAAATTGACCTTTTCTTATCCATGACAATGGTCTACATGTTCAATATTCATTTCATATTTACAAAGCGCTTGATGGCAGAGGTAGTTTAGTTGGACACAGGAGGCCATTCTGAGTTTGTAATTGCTAGACAAATCAGTTTTGCTGTGAATGGCTCAGAGGCATGAAAGTTATGTGATCGCAATATACACTTACAGGCCTTCTTGCACATTTAAATGTCCACAAGAAACTGTCAGAACATTAAATGTTACTTACTCCCATTGATGTACCAGAGAAGCACATGGCATGCAAATTATTTAAGTTATTTAAAAATTAAAAACAGAAAGTGCATTACTTATGCACTTTAGTGATAAAGTACTGCACCTTTTCAAGTTTAAGTTTAACCCGATAGATTTAATTAGGCAAGAATGGTGCATTTTTTTTAACCCCAGTTGCTGCATAAACAGGACCATAGATTTCAGTGTTTAACCACCATGTCATACCTGTGTCTGTGGAGGTGTCCAGTGGTAAGTTCTGTTCGATAAACTGCATATCGTCGTCAATGTCCTGGCTCTCCTCCTCATCTCCATCTTCACACGTGGAGTCAGGATCTGCTCTGAGGATCCGCTCCAACTGGTCGTAAAACCTGCACTCTGTTTTACCAGTCACACTGCTGCAAAATATGTGCACATGGTTTTAAGGTAAAACAACAAATAAGTAACAGCACATCTGATTGAAATATATTATGTGTACACTTAACTTAACTGTTTCAGATCTGACAATTCAAACATTTAGATTGGCATTACCTAAACATTAGGATTGACTGCTATTTTAAGGTCCTATTTTGACCTGTAAGCTTTAAGCATTGTAAGGATATTCTAACCTGATCATTCATAAATTTATTCATAAATAGGGATGGGCCAATGTACATTTTTGGGCCTATACCAATATCCACTATTTGGTCACCTGTTGTGGCTAATAAGCGATATTTGTCGATTAAAGATAGACAATATATCGGCTTTTTTTTTTTTTTTTTTTTTTTTTTTTTTTTTTTTTTGTTTTTGTCTGATTAAAGTATATACGTGTTTATATTCCTTTGTTTTTGAAAAGGAGAACTTTCTTGAATTACTCTTTAAAATGTTCTCCAATGAGCATAAACATGTTGTATTCATTAAACAATAAGACAAAACAATGATTTTTAGATTTTTTTTAGATATACTATCTAATCTCAAGTGTGTTTTTGAAAAACTAAATAAGAAAATCTGCCTTAGAAATCGGCCTTGAAAATAGGCAATTGATATCTGTATCGGCAAACCCATATTGGTCAATCTCTATTGCCGATACCAATATTTACATTTCTAAAGCAGACCTACATACCATTTGTATCTTGTTAAATGTCTTTGTAAGCCTGTGTAATAGTCACATAATATATACTTTTGGGGGATTTAATGAATGTTTCTGCTCTCTGCTGCCTCTGGGAGGAAAAGCTGCTTTTACTATTTCAACTCCACAATAGATCTCTCTTTTACTTAGAAGCTGGGCAGTGTAAAATGTTTTTGTATATTTTCACTGTTATAGTTCAATAAAAAAGAAAAATAGGTAAACAAATCTGATTCTAGATTTGATCTTTAGTAAGTATATTTACACAAGAGTTGTTAGGGGGGCACTACTGGTCGCTAATTCCTTAGTTCTGCTTTAAAATGCGTAGCACAACTCAAATAATAACTTTCAACTTAAAAAATAAAATAAAATAATTTATCTTCGATACAAAACTTCTGTGAAATTATAAAGTAAATATGCAATATATCTAACTGTTCATTTATTTTTACTCATTTCACACTCTAGTCTTTTGGGACTAGAGTGTGAAATGCTTTTGGGACTGCCACATGTGCAAACACAAGCTAGAGAATCTCCTGATACTGGTAAACATTTGTGTCTCACAGACACTAAACATGAAAATTTGGAGTTGGTGCATATTGGTTTTGTGGAAGATGCCATGTGTAGTTTTTAACTAGAAGATTCTGTGCAAAATGCATTTTCTTCCATTGTTACTCGCAACTTTGCACCTGGATTAATAAATGAGAATCAAGAGTAAATTTAACCGTCTATTTAACCTAATCTAAAAATGTAGGTTTGTCCCAATTATGAGTAGTATAGCAATCAATTATCTAGGCACAGGAATGACACATCTGGTTTGGGTTAATGCTCTAATACCACAACCTAGCTCTAAAGAGAGATTGGAGAAAACCACTGCTCCATAAAGCATCTGCGGCTAGACTCTCCTGACCCACTAGGGCACAAGCATTTGAAAAAAAACAGGTAATGACAAGGACAACGCGATAGCATGTTTAAAAGCTAAAGTGAATAAAACTTCAATTATGGTTTAGATGAAATTAACTTTTATCTCAATTTGTACTTGCACTCACCTGCTGATTTGTGTGAAATATTTGCGCAAGCGTTTGATTCTGGACTTGCACTGCTCAGGTGTCCTCCTGTAGCCGCGCTCAAACAGTTTACGGGAGATGTGGCCAAGGAGCTGGCGATTTTTCAGTTGTCTGGTGCTCACCATATTCATGCCCCAAACGTCCAACAGAATGATGGTCTCATCGTCCGACCAGTGCAACTTTGAGTCTGAGCCCACAGACGGTTTAGGGCTGTCTGAAAGACAATATAGAAACACTTATGAGATTGTGGACATGCATGGACACAAAATCAAATAAATTATTTGACTCGGAGGAGGGTCTCTTCTTGTATGTCCATGGAAAAGTTGTTCTTTTATCTGTATTTTTCACATTATGGCATAACATGTATTTTTGTATACATGTATCCCCATTCAGAATGATTTAAGTATGTTTTTAACTTTCTATTTCTACTGAATTGTGTAGTTGACTTTTCATCTCTAAAAAGTTACACAGTGTTCCTATAAACTAACAATGAGAGAACACTCATATAAAAACAAATGAAGCATTGGTAATAACAAGAACACCAGTTTTACCTGTGTAATCGCCCCATATGAGATTAGAGGAGAATCACTTGAATTATCTTCATCTGCTGAAGAGTTTCTAAAGAAGGAAAAAAAAAAACAATGTAATCAGTTGTTTCTTAAATCAACTAAACTATAAAAGAATGAATGGAACAACTACAGTTTCTACAAAAGGTCAAATAAAATGTCTTATAAAAAATAACATAATTGATAGGATGTGTGTGTATTTTTTTTAATTATTATTATTATAAGGTTAGTTTTTGTTTTAGACACAAAGTATATGTTGCTGTCAGGTGTCATCATGTGACACTGACAGACCATCTGATAAGAGTGAAAGCTTTCGATTGCTGATTTCTTTACAGTCCTCTTTACTCTAACTTTACAGTTCTCTTTGTGCCAGCTGTTGTTAACTCAGCTATATCATCACTGAGTGTCAATGTGTCATGTAATTTGATAACTTATAGCACAAATTGAAAATTATGTTTTGCTGCATTTTCTTTCCTTGCTCCTCCATTTTTACATTTTATGAAGCCTACGGGCAAAAAAAATAAACCAAATGAGATTTCAAAATGCTAAATACCAAAAAAAGAGCATTCTGACATTACAGAGTAGTAGATAACTGCATACAATACAATAAATTGAATCAAACCTTTGTGGCAAGGCCTTAGTTGGTTGTTTTCGGGGAATGTCTTTGTAGTCAATGGTGGTTTTCCTCTTGCGCAGCACTCTTCCTCCAGTAGCCTGGCTGGACTCGCTCACGTCATCTGTATCCAAGGATGAGGTTAGGTTTGCACTGTCTACGCTCTTGGTTTTACCGGGACAAGGACTGAGGTCTCTGCTGCTGTGGTCCGGCTCTGAGTTTGGGGTGAGCTCCAAAAGGGCGGCGTCTGGAGCCCGTTTGGCCGCAGATGGAAACGACAGAGCGGAGAGGATGCAGTCGTCCATTGGCAAATGTCTGGAGCCTGGGTATGAAAAAAACACCATAAGGCTTTGTTATTAATATAATTTAATTTGCAATTACACGTCAGTTACAATTATGATAATTGTTAAGGCTACAATTTTTTGTTTTTAAATTGCATGAAGTGCATGAGGTGAGCAGCTTGACTTGTCTTTACATTTTCTGTTGTTTTCAAAAGTAAAACACCAACAATGAAATGCTTTTAAAGGCAACCGGTATGCGAACAGTCATCAGACATAAGGAGCTGATTATAATGACTTACTGTGTGCTGTATGTGATGAAATTAAAATGTCTGTTCTTAGTGTGTTGGCTATTTCATACATTTTAAGAGCTATCACAGAACAGGCTGGTAAAGCCTGGCGCTGTCTCGCTGCTCTGATTGGCTGTTACAAAGTTCCTTGTGCAACATGTTGGAACATTATGATGATACAAACTAGAGAGTTGCACTGATCCTATGGCGAGTAATACGACAAATAAACTTTTACAGCAATCATTACTTGGGCTACGCCTCCCTGAATTCATTTAGAGGCATTTAGAAGAATTTTTGTTTATCAATACGGGCGATGTTCCCGCACCCTGCCTCCCCTGATTGACACAAACAGTGGAAACAAGTCCAAAAAGCACTGTTGTCAGCTTACTACAAGAGTTTATCACTGTGCGAAAACAAAAGTTATGCTGCTAAAACATTTGTGAATGAAATTTGACCCTACAACACTTAAAAGTTACATTCAAAACGCTGTCTCAAGGTTCAGGAGACAGACGTCTGTCATATCTGTTCAGAGTCTTCAGACCTGATCAAAAAGCAAGCTCTCGTCCTGTTTCACTGTTTTATTCAAAGAAGTTTCCCAATGTAACCAGACGGAGAGCGGCCCTTACTGCATAAAGAATGTGCAGTAGGGCGGAAAGACTTTGACCAAAAATCCCTCTATTGGGCTTAATATCCAGTCAAAACTCCTCTAATGTGCAGAAGACATATTTATCCAATGAAAATCTTATTGGCTTGGATTTTTTCCATACCATATTTAGATTTTCTGCACAAAATATTTTGCACAAAATTTGGATCTTGTGAGTGGAGCTATTTAAGTAGACCATTGAGGCATTTACTAGTTATAAAGGGTTTTATTGTGTAAAATCTACTTTCCTGAGTTTTTAATCATGTTACAACAGTGTTCTCTCATTATTAGTTTATCCAAAGTTGTATTTGGATTGATTCATGCATGTTTGAGTAATCTTTTGTCGTCCTGCAACTGATGCTCCAGTGCTCAGACAATCTCTATTTTCACCTACCACCTATCCCTGCCCACTTGTCTGTATTTTCTTGCGATTACTCAAAAATTGAGATTACAAGTAAAGCGTAAGGTTCAAAACTGTCATGTAACTACTGTTCAACAACAAAAAAAGTAATTTAAAATCTGTGGCCTGAGAAAGTTAAATTTTACAATGAAAAGGCAGGGCTTATCAGCTCTACAGTTTTCAACAGGAACTCAATAGATCTGTTTGATATTTCTAAGCTGTTTTAGATCATCTTTGTGTCTCACAATGAACAAAATGTGATTTATTGTTCAGCATATGATATAGTTTCTTCCTAATTATACAGAAAAATCACAATAGGTCTCCTTTAACATTTTTTTTTCCCATGCCCCCCTTTGGTCGGTGGGATTTTGTATTCCAGAGCATATTTAAACAGAGACTACCAAACTAGGTCATAATAAAAAAAAAAAAAATGAAAATCTGTCGAACTGGTTAACATTTGAAAAGAACATACAGAATTAAGCAGACAGGCAATATGTGTTTTACCTTTCTCCTCAAAAAAGCCCAGGTTCCTGTGATGTTCCACCACAGCTTTCATGTCCTCTGGGGAGAAAAACGACTGCAAGCAATTCTCTAACAAACAGGGCGCATCGCCGAGAAGAGCCGCCACCTACGAGTCAGAAACGTGTCAGTGCATTCCATTTACTGTGCATTATTGGCCTGAGGGTTTATTCTTTATTGAGGTATGAGCTTTTTCTTTTTTCTGTTTCATTAAAACATGTAACATGTAACCAATTTTCATTTTGCAGCCAAACATCTGTATTAAATATTATTGGTCTGTAGAATGTTGTGACGTTGTGATAATGTATAATCTTTAACAAGAGTTCAATAACTTATAGGCATGAAGAATAGGAGAATAAAAAGTACCTGTGTGAAGTCTGGCGAAGGTAGAAGCTCCTCCAGTCTTGTAATAAATTCCCAAATCAACATCTCCAGAGCTGTGTCAAACTTAGGGCCGTAGAAATCAGGGAAGATCTCCTAAGAGCCATAACATAAAACAGGATGTCTCAATTTAACTACAACTACAATCAGGGTTTATACAACTATTAGAAGATTAAAATGAAGCACTGTTTTGTTTAAGCGTCTTTCATAATCCGATTATGGAACAATTTCTTTTTCAAACTGCTCAGGCCCACGTACTTTGATGCAAGCACTGAAATTGCTATTGTAAACATACTTAGTTGGGATAATCCTATTTTTGTGAGCTTAGCTTGGTCAAATTTATTATCAAGATATAAACTTTTCCTGCTGATAAATACTTACTCAGTCGGTTAAAACTATACACAAACAGTTGATAAAGGTTAGAAAACAGAGCAGAGCTGAGTGAAGTTTACTTTCCAATGTAAAACGACTAACATTTAATTTAATTAAAAAAATATAGATGCGATTAAATTATCAATACAAAAGTCCCTGAATATGAACAGTGCATAAATCCCTATAAACAGAGAAAGGCCTATGATTGGTCATGTTATTAAGTTATGGCATCAATCAGTTATTGTTCATTGTAACTGGAGATAACCAATTTTCAACTTGTGCATTCCAAACACATAAAGCCTAATTTATCAACCCAGGTGCTAAATTAAAGATATAAACAGAAAAAACCCTGTGTTATTTGTGGGATTTTTTTTGCATTCAATTTACAATTAGACAATGCGCATTTAACAAAAAAACACATATACACCACATCAGTATTTATAGTGACTGTGTGAGAGCTTGAACTCCTCTTAACCTATTTTGCACTTAAGTAAATGGTTGATAAATAAGGCCCAAAAATACATGTGTATAAAACTTACCTGAAAAAAATGATTTCGTTTTGAAGAATCCTTCAACAACGCTTGAACAAGCTCTACAAACTTTACTTGCGATTCTTCTACTCGATCAGGATTCTCCTGTTTAACAAAAATACAAATAAAACATTTACCAGAATTTATTCACTAACTATTACTAGGAATGGGACAGTATGAAAATGCATTGGTATGATAATCATGACCAAAATACCACAGAATGAAAGTAATTATTTATTGTTTTGACTATTTTATAAGGCTTAACATGTTTATAAATTAAATGACTCCTTGGTTATGTTTTAATCTTGCTACCTAGGTATTTAGAGACCTACTGAGTCATTTTCAGGACAAAACAATTGGCTTACAGTAGTTAGACTTAATTACAAGGACTGATTTGAAACAGATTTCAAACTGTTCCTTTTTGATTGTTTATGTTATTTGTGAACTACAGTTGACCTCAAAATGTTGTGCTGCATTTATCTCAGACTAAGTAAAATAAATTAGCTCTTTCAATATAGTCAGAAGTTCATCTTTAACATATTGATATCGAGGCATTTTAATACTACCATATCTTAATAATAGTTATTGATGTCCCATCCCTACTCATTACATAACACTCTTGTTATAAAGCTCAGTTTAAATGTTGTTTCACACTTACAGGCAGATCTTTTCCGTTGCCAGGAGTTTTAATTCTGTCCAGACGGTTTTGAATGTCATTTATGTCCAGTGGCTCTTCTCCTCGACACAGCTCCAAAACAAGCTACAACAAAAACATATGACAGCAAAAAAAAATAAAAATCAATGAATTTAGTATATGGATTGGTGTGATTTAGAGGGAATGATGTTTTAGCTGAGCACAGCTCCTGTCATGAAGAGACAGTGCAAAAAAATTATGTTTTTAATTAATTGTATAGCAGCCAGCACTGGTAATATTCAGCCAGATTAATTTGATGTAGGTTATTGTGCAGTGAGCTTAACCTGTCAGTATGTTGAACATGCAACAACATGCAAACTAGCGCTATCTCTGCTTAGGCCAAGTTGAATAAAGTTCTTGGTGACCCAACAAACCAAGTTCAGCATACTTCTGCACACTTCAGCAGAAAATCTAATTAACTGCAACCTACAACTTCACATTATAAAATCCTAATATAAATGTAAAAGATTATTTTTAGAGCATTTTTTTTCTTTCTTGCATTAGCCAGTGGTGCTAAATAAGGGTGCAGTACTGACCCTGGCTCGCAGCCCCAGAACAAGCTGTGCTCTCTGGTTGTAGCTCATGAGCTCCGGCACCAGTTCCGTCACCATGGAAACGAACTCCTCCAACATCCCGTAATGTTGCACAAGGCCCTGCTGCACGACCTGCCACATAGTTGCCGACAGGAGCTGCAGTGGAGGGGCCAGCAGGCGGAGGTAGCGCATCGGAAGTCCATTACCTGCAGAACAAAATATCAACAAGAAGAGACATCGTTTAAAGCGCATATGGCAGGTTCACATGTACTGCACTGCATCAAATTACAAATTTTTGCTTTAGTGATAAAATTCTGTAAAAAATATTATTAAACGGAGCCAGAAGAATCGTCAAAACGACACATCACATGTATTTTGAAACATTTACAGATCTTGGCTACAGAATTGAATAAAGAAAATACTTAGTACTTCAAAGAACTCCAGTCGATATGATGACTAATGCTAAATCGTAAGCTACACAATTATTATAGATCTATGACATAGGTCTTATTCGCTGCTCATCTCCAACCAGGAAGCCCAATTATAACGTCTTCACAAAATTAGAAATTCTTCGTCAATTCTTAACTGGAATCATTTTTACTTTTCTGAAAAGTGTAGCTCAGCACATAGCAGCATTTTTAATTTGGGTTAAAAATACACATTTAAATGAATAATTCATACTTCTCAACTGCTAAAGGTTCAGAAAGACAATTCAATAAATGAATGACTAAATATTAAAAAACAAACAAATAAAGTGACAGAAATTTTCATCACATTATAAACCACAATTTTTTATTTGCACAAAAGTGACTTTGTTTTTGTTTTTAGTGGGTGGTGTTTAGGGTGTCACGAACACTACTGCACACTGCGGGTTGAAGACATTTAAATCTTGATCTTTAGGAAAACCAGAACGTCATTATTTTCTCACATTAATTGTAGATTAGGTCACATAATTTCTCAATACAAGAAAATAAGCAATTTTATTATAATATAATTATTACTACTGTCAGGGTCAAAATTTTGAATTGTAAACCATTTTAGAGTTGTTCCCAATTAGGAAGGCCATATTTGTTATATTGATTTATGAAAAAAAGAACTAATTACACAATTGTAATTTTCAAGTTACATTTGTTCTTATACAAGAATAGAGTATCTAGGATTTGAACAATTTATACATTGTTATAGTTTGAGGAGTAATTATTTATAATAGCTTTTGAGCTAGTTTACAGTTGTAGAATAGCAAGCCAAACAAAGATCAAGAGACTTTTTTTCCTATAATGGGGAAATTTGCATTTTGAAATGCCAAGTTCAAGGATAGCAAAGGAATAGATCTGTGCAATAAAAAATGTAGATGAATAACTTACATGACTGCAATATTTACAACATAATAACATAAATAGTCATTCCTGGATGTTAAAATTGTATGTACTTCATAACATGAGGGCAACACAATTGAAGAGTAAGTCTCTTAAATTGAAGAGACTTACTCTTCAACTCTTCAACAAAGCATTAATAACTGTCAATAAATATTTGTTTAAGGCCCTGCTGTGAAAAGTTAGACTATAAGCCTCAGTGGTTATAGAAACTTGTTACATGTAATAGAGAAGTAGCATTCCTAACATCCTGCTGTCATCGGCCTTTAAAAATGACATAATATGAATCTTTTTTTTCTCTCAGAACACCACATACTTTCAAAGACATGTCTTGTGTGTACATATCTCACACAGCTCCACTTAATTCCCTGAAGGGCATTGTTAGCACAGCCTGTTGTGTTGACAGGACTGCTTGGATTGTTAGCTAACTCCCAGCTAGCAGTGTTAGCATGGATGCAAAAGTACAGCTTCTACTTCTGCTTTTTCCACGTAAATGTAAATAAAATACTTTGTCAGGTGTACAAAACATGTCATTGTCCAATTTTACACACCTTGTCTGCTCTCGTTCTCATTTTCATGCTTTGTTTCCATTGGCAGATTACGAAAGCGGTTCTTATTCCCTGGGTGGGCTGCTGCTGCTGCTCCTGGATTTCTCCACACAAACGTAGCTCGCTGCTTTTCCTTGATTGCTGCGGTGAAAATACGGCCATGAAGGTGAAGGTTGGCGCAGATCGGAGGCTGTTTTAGTCTCGGATCATGGGTGTGTTTGGATGTTCCGTGGGAGATCGGGGGGCAGAACAAAGGTCCCTGGGCTGAGGCGGTACAGTGCCTATCATAAGCCCCGTTTCCTGGTTGGTCGAGCGAGCGTGTGTGGCCCGGATCAGCGCGCCTCTGCAGTACCATACTACGAACACGAGATGATAGTGTCGGATTGGAGTTCACGTCTTAAAAACGTGTCTCTAGGCGTTATTGTTATATATTTACATAAACAAACAAACAAACAAACAAACAAACAAACAAACAAACAACAGAGATGCGGAGACGCTAGGCTATGCTGTGTTTTCCCAAATGAATCTTTCCGATTTCTGTGCGAAACTGAATTGAGTCAAGTAATAAGCCAGTGGGTTAAAGGTTAAAACCATAGGCTATATACTGTACATTTTGCATCTAAATTTGAAACAAACAAACAAACAAACAAACAAAACAAAAAAATACAAGAAGTTTAAGTCACTATAAAGAAGCATAGGCCTAAATCTCAGTTGTACTTTTTTTAACAGAAGTCAATTAACTTGTTTCTAAATACATTAAATTAGTCACACACAGCCCAAACTATCTGGAAAGGTATAGGTTACAATAATCTAATTTAATTTGCCTAATTTGCCTGTTCCTTTGATAATTTCCATGAATAATGAAATAAACATTTAGACCTAGACAGCCACCAGAGGTCAGCATACACCCAGGATTCTAGAAAATGTTAAGTAAGGGCACAGTGAGTTATTTCTTTTAATTGAAGTTCTATAATTCAAGGCAGTAAAATCCAGAGCAAGGGGCCGTTTATCCTAATAATGTTCTTTGCCTTGAAAAATCAATTTCACACATTTAAAATCTAGCTATTACCCGTTATGTACCCATTTTAGTAGTATGTTGTGATGTCACGTGAACAGGACCTATTGACTCTGTGTTCAGAACTTTGTTGGCTTGTATATTCACAATAGAGAACTTCTGTAAGCCTAGATATGAGTATTTCCTGTTCAGTTCATTTCTGAGGTTTTCCCTATTGACCCTATTTTGTCCCGCCCACTTGGCTTGGAAGTGCACTTCCTGTTTAGCTCTGTTAAGGTAGCTAACGTGTTTGTTTGTCTGTCTTGTGGGACAATTTTAATTATATATAATGAAGTTAAAATAAACCCATCGACTGAAATCTACAGGCTAAATGCATCTAAACAGGAGGTGCATGTCCTAGAAAAGTAGGCGGGACAAAATAGGGTCAATATCAGTCTGAAATGAATACACATTTTGAAGATCAAACAGTGAACAGTGAGTTGTGATGGATGTCTCTGAAAACACGTTGAGAACTTTATAACGTCAGAAGAGTTGGCCTTCTTCACCAAAGGATATTTTTGTGTTTTATATAAAGAGATATGCTCATGCAAGTGCTTTGGTGAAGTATTCGCCGGATTTGTGAATTCTTTAACACATTTTTAGAGACATTCAAAGCCTGATCCAAGTGTTTAATCATCTTGGACTGATCTAGTGAAAACCCCATAGAAATGAACAGAAAATACTCATTAGACATACATTTTCTAGTTTTGGAATGTTCCTCATGTCTTCTTATGAAAGCGTTCTTCTTCTATTTCAGACAAATTCAGTGAGAGGTGTTTTATTACCCGACTAGTTGCGACTTCATCATGCCTTTGACAAAGACGGAAGTGGCCGGTGCTCAAATGGGGCATCAAAATCCTCATTTGAGCACTGCCACTTCTCTGAGTTTTAATCCAAGACTGAGGCTCTAAATACTTAGCACTTCTTTTTGGACAGTACAAGCAATTATTTTTGCCCACTTAAAGCACTTGTGTTACTGTGTGAATGAAACAAAACACAATTCCAGTCATGATTTGGAAGATGAGTTGAAAAGCTTTTTTTTTTTCTTAACTGCTCAGGCCCAGATACTTTGGCAAAAGCACTGAAGTTGCTTTACAGTGACCATATTGGAACAAACTTCATTTGTAAAATTAGCTTGGCCACAGTTACTCTTGGAATAATATTAACTTTTCTGCTAAATACTTGCTCAGAGTCAGCTTAAATTTTATAGGCTATACTTAAACAGTTAACAAATGTTAGAAAATTGAGCTGAGCTGAGAAAAGTTTGATGGCTCCTGCCCTCCACATTGTTTGTGTTTAAAATGAAAAAATGTGTGGACACCATGTGTTTGGGGAGGGGTAGGGATGTTAAGTGGTCTTTTTTGTTACATTTTATGGGAGTACACACAGAAAAAAGTAGCACATTGATATACAAGTAGCTGCATTTAAAGATTAAGTTACATTGGACAGAACACAAAAAACATACAGTATATTTAATTTTTTAAACCAGTGCCAAATTGGACCACTTTTCAAACTGAGCAATGACAATTTCTTTTACCTAAATCCACAATAAAAATGTCTCTCCGAGCCTCATTTGTACGATGATTAGCTTAAATATTCCAGCAATGACTTCTGGGTAAATGTTTTGTGTTTTGCCCGAGTGGATTACATATGAATATTTTAGCAGACTTGGGCTCATAGCTGTTGTGCTTATTATGCTTTTTATAACCCATTACACAGCAAATCCCTATAGGCCAAATAAACAAAGTCAGCTTTTAGGGAGAATATTAAAATGCTAAGTTGGTTACCAGGAAAAGTGAGTTAAAAGTCTATTACAAAACATCCCCATTGAAATGTAGCTTTGGGATATGGAGACTTTTGAGGCGCACTACAATTAAAATGTTTTGAAAAAGACACCTGCAGGAAGTCATACAGTCAAGAGCAGACTTCAGAAATAAAGTGGTGGAGTTTCTCATTTACGGACCTCTCCTGCATGTTTTACAATTTCCCGAGATTCTAAAATCTAATTGAAGCAAAGTTGTTGTTTTTTTTGTGACAGATGGTAACAGATGGGAGCTTCTGCGTGACTGCTTTTTAAGATTTTAAGATGTTGAAAGTAAAAGAGAGGTTGCAATGGAGACACATTTTTGAGAAATACTCAGTCGGCTATTGCAGTATTATTATTTTGGCTAAACAAATTGAACTATGACACTGTTATTTAAACACTATTGGTGTTGGAGCTCATGACCACTCATCTATGGTCATGAGCTTTGGGTAATGACCAAAAGAACAAGATGCAGATACAAGAGGGCGAAATTAGTTCCTTTGCAGTGTAGCTGAGCGCTCCCTTAGAGCCAGCCGAGGGGTCTGTTTCAGGGGTCTCCTTGGCGTTTACAGGCAGTTGTCCCATTGGGAGGAGGTCTCGAGGAAGACCCAGGACACGTTGATGGGATGTCTCTAAACCAGGCTTATTCACCTTAAGGCCCAGGGGAAAAATTGGCCCTCCAAAGATTTGATCTGGCTCTTAATCCATCTTTCTTAATTACAGGCTTCATTCCAGTGTACCTTAGACCTGAGTTGGTCCCTTTTTAGTTCTGGTGTAATTCAGCTTTAGACCACCTGAACCCCTGGCAGCCTAATGATAGTGCAGACTTGGCTAGTTCTGGTCTAGTCCTCATTTAATTCTGATTCAGTGTTGGTTTTCGTTTGCATAGCAATTTAAAGCAAACCAAATAGAGACTATAGCAGGAGTGACTAACATTACTGAAATATTTCATTTGGCAACATTGGTGACATACTTTGGAATTCCCGGCCCAGTGACCATGACTCTCTAAAGAATCTGGCCCTATAGGAAAAAATAGTTGAATAGCCCTGCTCTAGACTGTCCTGGGAACGCCTTGGTATTTCCCCGGTGAGCTGGAGGAGGTGTGTGTGTGGAAAGGGAAAGTCTGGGCGTCCTTACTTAGCTAAAGCCTCCGCGACCCGACCCTGGATCAAGTGGAAGGAAAATGGCGCTCACCGTTCTTACATGCAGGTGAGGAAAACTGGCCTAGTCCAATTTAAACTGATTGTAAACAGGCTTTTGTTTTTTTGTAAATCACCTGACACGTATAGTTCTGACCAACTGCATTTGTCCTATAAACAGACTGTCTGCAGCTGAACAAACGTAACTGTGCATTCAACACTCCAGCAATTTGAGAAATTCAGAACAAAAAAGCACAGCGCATTAAGAGGCAAAAACAACCTCATAGCGCAGTTCAACATAAACCAGAAAGAGCAGTGTGTTGTTTTATCTGTAACAGTACATTTCTGTAAATATATGGCCGTGGCTGTGTGCCTGAAGTCTGCTCTTCACTAACAAATCCACATCAGGTCTCATGTCGTGGGCAGAACTTGGATGGGAGACAGCATCATCATAATCATAAGCATCATTATCGTCTTAACCATCGTTACTCCTTGCTCCAAAACTCTCCTCCAAAAGTAAATGTAGCAAAAATATTATCCAGTCTCACCATGATCTCTTTCTTTCTCCTGGTAGTATATGCATATAAGGCAAGGGTTCCCAACCACCGGTCCGAGGGCCAAAACTGGGCTGCAAGTAATTTGCTTTTAGGCCCTACATGATCTTTTGAAATGTATCTAATTTCATTATTTTCTTGTTCCTAAATAGTGCCACTTAACCCTATATAAAAAGCAAATTTAAGCAATACAAGAACTAAAAATATATACAATAACTGGTTGTTTGCTTTTTACGTCGTTGTTATTGGCGCTACCCAAGTCGACCGGTCCCTGGAAAAGAAAATTGTGACTGAACTGGTCCTTATAAGAAAAAAGGTTGAAGACCGCTGGCATAGGGTAAATGTGTAAGGTGTCTAAAACAAGAACGTATTAGCAAAGAAAATTAAAGTGACATAATTCATACTGACAAGCGGCGTCTGGTTGTTATATTCATGCAAACTTTGTGAATAAAAGTTCCACCCAAAATCAAATATCTTATTGTTTTAAAGCTTTTTTGTTTTTTTCTTCACATGTAACTAAATTATTTGCAGAGCCATTGAAACAAAATTGTATGTGTATCTTATGTATGTGCTTATATGTGCTTATATGTGCAGAGAGTACGGAGTCCCATGGAGAGCAAGTGAAGAAAAAAAATGAGAGAAAAGATAAAAAGATCTGAAGATAGTGAGAAACATGATCACATTCTGAAGTTCATTTTCCAGTAGAGTTTTATGGGATGGTAACTCAATAGGCCTAGAACATTTACGTGTGAACGCTGCTTTACATTCAGCCCAGTTTCATCCATTAAACAAAGGTTGCTGATCTTGGAGCTTCTTGCAGACATTAGGCCCTACTTACAGAGCGTGAGATAATTGAGTGCCTCCCGCCCCTGAGTCTGCCGCCCTCTGCTGTTTGGGGATGTCCTGAGGTATTTTGTATGTGCGCTGAGGTGTGAGCTTTTGACTTGGCAGGAGACGGAGGACAGGTGGAAGCACAGCCAGCCAAGGTCCCATTACAGACTCTAGGGGGCAGCGCTGCACCTGCCAGTCTGCGTGTGTGTATGTATGTGTGTGTGTCTCAAATCCGAGGTAATTACTTTTTGGAGACTGTGAAAAAGAGTGAGGAGCGTGAACTGGTGTAGTTTGAGTTAAGACACAGCAAAAAAAAAAAAAAGTTAAAATGCCTTAAATTAAAAACACAAACAAAAAACTTTCATCTTCTGAATAGTAAATATGGCGATTTGAATCTTTAGGCTGGAAAAAACAAACTAATATATTTCTGTTTTATTTATGCAAACACAGGAAAGTTATAATGTTTAAAGGACACATGTAATGGCAAAATTGACTCTTCAGTTTAATCTTTTGTGCATTGCTTACTTGTTACAAACACAGCTGGAGTTCTGTTTAAGATACTCTTTTGTCCTCTGACCCAGAAAAACATTTCTATTTGTGATCATTGTGATCTCTCTTTGTTATTCACATTTTTTTTATAACTTTTCTGTATTGTGTGCAACAAAAATCTGTCTGTCTGTCTGTCTGTCTGTCTGTCTGTCTGTCTGTCTGTCTGTCTGTCTGTCTGTCTGTCTGTCTGTCTGTCTGTCTAGTTGAAATAACATTTGCAGGAACAGAGCCTATTCCTGATGTGGGAAACACCAACGTGCAACTACTAAAGAGCATGCTCCAAAAACAAGAACAATGCAAATAAGATATCCTCTTTGTCCTTTAATTTAGGCTTTTTTATGTATATTTGTTCAAGTTATCCCCTGGCTTAGTCCTGATTTAGCCCCCGGTGTACACCTATCTCTCCGTCTGTCTGTGACTTCCCCTTTTCGCCCTGGCTCCCCCCCTCTCTCTCTGTGTGATAATTACTTTTCGGCGCTTGTGTGTGTGCTCCAGACTTTTGTGATTATGGCGGGTTGCGTGGCACAGGAGGAGGAGGAGGCTTGTGTCACGCGTTATCTCTGCCTCTCGTCTCATCAGAAGCGGCTGCTGCCGGATTCCCTGGATGGCTCAACACTGCACTGTGCTGCTGTCAATCGGCCCGTCAACACCGGCACAAATCGATGCCAATCTCCAGCGCTCTATTTTTAACCTGGGCTCAGCACCAGCAGCAGCAGCAGCAGCAGGAACGTTTGATAAGGAGGCGGCTTTCTCTCTCTGTCTCTCTGCAGAGGTCAATCATAGCTATTGTACTCCAGGGTTAGAACTGGTCCATTACTGCTTTAAGTCGTGTTTGCTATCATTTAAACCTGAGCGAGGTATGGTTTAGCAAACATATTTTTGAGCTTAATAGTAATTAATCGTTATACTTTTTTAAGTGCCCTTCAGGACACTCATGGACACTGTACAGTAGGCTACAATAAGTTATATACAAGGTAAAATAACAGAATAAACAGCACAAAAGTGGATGAGGGAGAGTGTGGCTGTGGTAGGACTGTCAGATAAATTTTGAGTCTGGATTTGATAAGTGGAAGAGTCGATGTTGTTGATGTTGGTCAGAAGGGAGAGTATTTCAGAGCTGGAGAACAAAGCAGAGAGAGCGAGAGGGACAGAGGAGAAAAAGCAGAGTGTGTGGGGGGGGGGGGGGAATAGAGGGGATAAAGAGGAGAAGAGCGGAGGAGTGGAAAGAGCGAGAAGAGGAAAGAAGAGAAGAGGGCACAGAGAGCTGAAGAAATAAGGAGCGGAGAGAGGAGAAGAGGAGAGAGAGATGAGGAGTGGAGAGAGTGAAAGAGAAGAGAAGCAGGGAGAGCAAGGGGGAGAGAGGAGGAGAAGAGGAGAGAGAGATAAGGAGAGGAGAGAGTGAGAGAACAGAGAAAGGGGGAGGAGAAAGTGAAAGGGCGACATTTGGAGAAGATCAGAGATGTGAGGTGGTGCCAGGTTATGAATAGGATGACCATAACATAACTATAACAGAAAAACAGAAGATCCACTAAAGTCACATTTCTATTCACCTGGGTCCCTCCGACCAGTTCACTTTGGAGCGGTTTGTGATGATGAGTGTTTCCAGTTCACTGCAGGTCCAGGCTGCAGTAGATTCTTTTATGTGAGCAGCTGATGTCACTCACACATTACATATGCTTTCTCAAATAAACAAATAGGAAAATGTACCTGAATTATACTTTCTTCTTGGCGTGATTCACAAAAAGACGTGTGATAATTCAAAATCTGTGGCGCTGTGGTATAAACAAGAAACTACTTCCTGTTTATTGTCTCTTTTTATACATTTAGTTTACTTTTTTTGCCAAGCCTCTGCGACTCTATGCTGCTTTCTAAACCCGTTTTGATCAATGCATTGAGGTTCGTTTATGTTGGACACATTACACACAGGATTTACTATTTTTACAGTGTTTTGCAAACAGAAAACAACTGAGGCTAATGCGCTAGCTTTGCTTTGTTAAGTCTATCGAAGCAACAAATAAAGTTTTCATATGCCGGTTTGTCACAGGATCAAGACGGCGATTGGTGAGCAACATTATTTTATGTTTTTATCTGCTCTTTTCAGTCAGGTTTTCGCCTAAACTTGTGTCTTCTCTTGTCCAATTATAGAGCCTAAACGGGGGACCGCTGTATGGTCTGCTCCAGGGTCCAGGGTAAAAACAAGGCCAAAAGCAGCTTGCTAAGGACCCAGCAAAGGGGGTGGAATGGCTTGCTTTGCGCAGTGAAAACAGGACCATACCGTACCGCCCTGACTCGAGCCTAAAACAAAATCTCTTGCACTGTCTTAGGAGAAAAGGTATTTAGTAAAATATTAACTCTGCTTTCTACTATGCTTTTGACACACAGTCACTGTCTGTGCACTGATATCTTTAATTTAGAATTGGTTAACTTAAACCAGAATGATGACTTGTGTGTATGTGGTTTTTACAAAAACACTCAAGCTGCCTCCAGAACACTGACTGTAGCCTTGATGGTTTGTCATTTTCTGTTGCAAAATGTTCACTGGAAAAACATAAATGTCAGTCTCCACTATCCATTTGTGTGACTGTGTTTAGTATTAAAAAGGGTTAGGATAGCTTTGATTTTTTCTTTTTATCAATGGGGTGAAGAACAATGTAACAGGTCTAATATGAAAGCTATTAAGTCTGGCACCAGCCTACTCCTGACAGTTTTACACCAGTAATAGGCTCACAGGGAGAGTGTGAGGAGGGGCTTTTAACTGCTCCCTGTGTCAGCTAACACCTTTCATCAGCAGCGAAGAAGGAGAGAGAGATCGAGAAAGAGAGATAGAGACAGAGAGAGAAGAGTGCAAACAAAAAGCAGCAAGACATTGGAGACAGCAAACAGGTAGTGAGAGAGATTGCGAAAGAGAGAGACAGAGATGGAGACAAAGAAAACTAATTTAGGCTGCATGTTTCCGTGTTCTTTCAGTCATTATCCAAAGCTCATGACCAAGGGTTGGAACATAGATTGACCTGTAAATCAAAAGCTTTGTCTTCCGAATCAGCTCCTACATCACTTCAACTTTCTGATTGAGAGGCTGCATCACTGGAGGCATACAGACCTGCCTCACTGTCTATCCTTCGCTCACTCACTCAAGAACAAGACCCTCAGACACTTGAACTCCTCCCCTTGAGGCAAGGACTCTCCACCACCAGGAGTAAAGTGGACTCTCCACCACCTGGAGAGGACAATGCAGCTTTTTTTTTTTTTTATCGAGAACTATGGCCTAGGATTTGGAGCAGTTGATTTTAATCCCAACCACTTCGCACTTGTAGCTCAAACCGTTCCCAGGTCTTAGTTTGACGAAACCATCAGCAATACAGAGAAATGAGACAGCACCAAGAATTTCAGTCCATAAAAACAATGAACAGAACCGATGACAAAGGGCAGCCCCAGCAAACATGCATAGAACAGATCTGACTGGCCTCACTGAAGGCAGTGTGAACACAACTCTTGCTCTGTTCATACAAGTGGTTAATTTGAAGGAAAGACCAATGTTTCCTAATAAATAAATAATAATAATTTAAAAAATTGGGCTATTCTCTGCACATGGCCCAGAAACCCAGGAAGAGGTTCCCGTAGACCAAACCTGAATCACTGCATTAAAGGGATGATGTTCCTCCTGAACTTGAGGTTAGACAATCCAATATCAACTTTTATCAGATGGTGAAAGGGAATAATAAAGACAATGTGGCATTTTAAGTATGTTTTGGACAAAGATGCCAAAGCAAAATTATTAGAAAGCATGTTAATAAACAACAGTTACAATTTTTTCACAATTTTAACTTGGCTGCTATAAACTACAAAATATAATGATATAAAATTCATTTGATCTTTCTGAATATAAAAAATAAATAAAAGACTACAGGACGTGAATAATTGGAAAGTGAAGAGCTCTATCTAAAGATAATTTGTGTGGGTTAGTTGTTTTTGGCAGGGAGCTGATGATGCATGGACACAATGAAATGACCATCTCCATTGGTCTGCATAAGCCCAAACAAAAACAACAGTTTGCGGTTAGGCTGCTGTTGCTATGTTTACTGTGAAAACAACACAAAGGGTGAAAGTGTTAATTAATCCTGAGAGGAGTTGTACGGGATTAGCAGAAACCTCCATGAAGTAGGCTTCAAGACTCTAGACCCCCAATTAAAGAAATGTGTACGTAATGACTTCCTTTGGCATTTCAGACTCGGAGCTTCCACTTTGCACCTGCAGTCTAATTATCCAGCTGCTATTATGGTAATATGACCTCAAATCACTATTGCTATTAATTGAACATTTAGCTTGATGCAATTCATTTTGTCTGAGTGTTGCTCTCATAGTGATGCCGCTTTGAATGGACCGAAGCATAATATTTACCACTACAGAACTGAGCTTAAAAAGATTACCACACTTTAATGATTGTTTGTAATGGAATTAAGTATGTTTTTCTTTTTAACTGTAATTTTGCATTCATTAGGGAAAACAAAAAGTGACAGTGACAATCACAAAGGCAAAGGGTTTCTGACACTGTAAGGTCAAAAAGCTTCATCTGCGGAGTATGTTTTTGATGAGGGACAATGTTAAATTCAGGTCAAATATGTTCTTAAATATTACAAAGACTAATCAGCTAGTTGAATTATTTATTTATTCATTTTAAAGTTAACTCCAAGACCAGACTGTGTGCGCTCAATGAGTTGAAGGTGCTGAGAGCGCATGTCATCAGAGTATGCCTCCCATACGTGAAGTCCAAGTGGGAATGAGACGCATGGACTGGAGCAGAGCAGACACTGACGGTATTTACAGTCTATGTGCGATTCAAGTTGCTGCTTGTAGAGCGCAATAGAAAGATACCATTGACGTGCCCTTTTTTGCATGGACCGTCCGTGTAGTCACAAAGTTAACCTGATGTCTACACAGAAAAGCTGATTTAAGGCCGATTTATAGTTCTGGGTCACGTTACGTCCTCCAGTTTGTCATTGGAGCATCTGTCTAGAGTTAATCAGTTCCAGGTGCGTCTAGTCTGTTGCACAAATCACAACCAAATCACAGATCAGCTGTGTGTTTGACGCCAAGTGACTTTTGAGCGTATGAGCACGAGAACGGCGCGATCAAGGCGTGAACCCGGCGCAAATGTTGATGGCAAGCTTTCTGATTGGCTCCCAGAAGCCCTGGAAAAAAAATAAAACAAAAGACATACGCTCCAATGGCAGCTCATGTGACTCCTGACCATGTGACCTGACCATAAATTGGCCTCACATGGATGAGTTTGAAGGGCGTGTCGGCAAAAATGACATAACTCCACCGCGCTAACAGATCAAGTATAAATAAGCTTAAATTCTTTCTGAGCTCTCATACAAAATTTCTCAATATGCTTTAATCATTCTTAGTAAAACTTGGGAGTAAACTAATGAGCAGTTGTAACAAAACACGGTTAAAAACGTAGAAAAACAGATAACAAACTCCTTTAAATTTGTACTGTTTTTTGACTAGACTAATGCCTTGTTTATCCTCCAAAATTTCATCCAATACAAGTTTTTTCCAAAGTCTGTAGTCCTTTGATAATTTCTTCTCTTTACGCTCTTTCAAAAGTAATCTCACTAATTTGACTTTAGCTGGCTCTTATGTCGGATCATTTTCTAATAGAACAAAAAGATATCGTAGCCGGAGTGGTGTAAAATGTGCTAATTGGTTCTTTTTTGTGTCTGCATGACTTTGATGTCCACACAGCAGCAAAAGTGAGTAGGCAGCGCTGCATGCTGGGTAGTCGCAGTGTTATGTAATTTCAACAAGTTTGATCTACAGGTCGTCGTGTCCACAAACAGCTCGCCTCAAACATGCACAAAGTTGTTGGTGATAAGTTTTCGGATTTAGCAGATTAAATGATGGAGATGGAGGTGAGTTTTAGGTCCAGTGAGCGACAATTACAATAATATCGGCTTACCATGAGGGTTTTACATTGTTTGTGTGTTTGTGTCAGTGGGAGTGTCTTGTAGTTGCAAATGAAGATAGTAGTTAACATTTTGTAAATGTAAAATTACAATACAAAACAAAACGACAATATTAAAATATACATGATCTTCATAAAATTGACTTTAAAAGAAATAAAGAGGGCAGATAAAACCTTTTCATTCATACGCACAGACAAACAGTTTTGAGCCTATATTGCTGTTCCAGATCTTAGGGCAATTTTAAAGATCGGCCTGAGGTTTAGCTCAGTCATATGTCGTGCACGTGTAATGAGGTAATGAGAAGCGATTAACACATCACTGTTAGCTTTGATCAATAATCGTAGGATCACAAGAAAATCAAATTGGCTTGAAATCCTGGTCGCTCCTCGTGGACATAGCACTGTAGAAGCAGTGCCACGAGCCCATTCCCACACTGCCCATTTGCTAACAATGTTTGTTGTTAAACACGGGGCAAGATGGCAGCGACTCAAGAAACAAACGCATCTCCGTTTCTTGATTCTTCTCCATCACCTTTTATGTTCTTTTTATGAGTCTGATGCGCCGTGGGTCGACGTACAGTGTGAGCACTCAGATTACATACTAAGACCAACCGGCCGTGTAGTGTGGGGACATGAATTGAGAGCTGCTAACTTTTGACCCCAGCAATTCACTCGTACAGTCTGACAGGCGCTGCATATCCACGACAGAAAACATCGCACAGTGTCTGCCCGCCTTTAGCTGCATAAAACTGAAACACTGAGTTCTCATGTTTAGTTGTGACTCTGGGCACCTGCTTGAAGAGGTTGCAGTAATGCTCCAGAGAAGTCAGGATGGTCTGAAGAGAAAGTTGACTGTTAGTTAATTGTAGCAGTCGTCACAGCACATTGAGCTGATGCATTTGCTTTTATAGACATGCTACTTCAGTGCAGGGCGGGAATTTGCTGACAGAAACACTTCATCTGGCACAAGATGTTTGTTTTTCCTGTTTCAAAAGGTTTCAGTTTTGCTAAATTTGCTTTTTTTTCCCCCAAAAAAAAAACAAACAAACATGATTTTACAATAGTATTCTAAATACCATATTAAACCATATTAACAGAATACAGCTACTCAAAATAGTATCCCAAATAATTCTCTGGTGACCATGGTTCAGTCCTTCATAGCCTAGCCTTTGAATTAAAGGACAACCATGATGCATTTTTTCTTTTGTTCTCGTTTTTTAAATATGCTGCTGAGCACTTCTGTTTAGAGTTCATGCACCAGAACCAACAAAAACAGTAAAATGAAGCACACATGACCATCATGTGTTTCCTGCGTCAAGAATTGAGTTAGAGCTCCATCTACTGACTGCAAAAGAAATGACACCAGGAAAACAATCAAAGTGATGTGCTAATGCTGTGGAACTGCTCAAAGCAAATGTGGATGACTTCTGGAGTTAAAAGAGAGCTCTATCTATGACATCACAGATCAGGGAGATTCCAAATTGTGTTTTTGGGGGAACAAAATATGTTCCAGAGACAAAATTTCAGCAGTGCATAATATGTGTACTTTAAAATTTAGTTTATTTTCTGTAAAGCATGCCTGTCACTGTAGCCTTTTCCCTGGTAGTTATTGGCAGAAGACGATTCAAACATTCTCTCTGTAATTGGATGTTTTTGTGGATCGTGGATTCATCAAGCCGCAGGATACTTAATGTTGTTTGGGCATCTGAGGGGTAATCCAGCCAGACCATTAACATATCATTAGTGAGCGCTCTGCAGTGGTAATTGCAGTCAAAGCGCTGACGCTACATTCTCATAACGCGGCGGACTCCGGTCGTGATGCTTTTTAGTGAGACGTCGAGGAGAAAATGTGCACGTCTCAGCACTGCCAGTCACAATGGGAAGTCTGTGGGTCATGCTGTTAGCACACTACACAGCAACAGCTTCCAGAGCGGACAGATGAGGGAAGGATCGGTTACTAATCGTAGGTCGTTTTCTTGTAACGCCAGGCCTGCTTCTTTATTATATCTAAAGTGGAACTATTATGCAAAATAGACTTTTAACATAATGATTTTGTCTCATCATTAGCTTAAGTGAAGATGTATTTAGAGAGAGTTATGCAGGTCTGAATGATCATGTATTTTCCTGAATATATAATCCAGCAAAAGCCTGCTCACGGCAAATCTCAAATATATAGATCATTAAATTTCAGTAAAAAGAGAAAGAAAAATAACCTCCCACAAAAGCGTGCCATTTTGGTTGGATGATTTTCTTGGACTAATGAACAGAATAAAAATGTGTCTTAATTCTGTGCAGGCTTGTATCTCCCCATAATTGATCCCTATTAGACCTAGTGGAAGACTTCTTCTGTTGGTTTCCATGGAAATGATGCTCCTTTAGCTAAATATTGTACTTTATGACATTAAACTCTATGCATGTACTGTAACTTCTGATTGGCTGAGCTTCGGCAGTCATCTCTAGTTTCACTTTGCTGTTAGTAAGAAGTGTTTTTTAGGCCATAACAGCAACCAAAAAACATGTTGATATTAACCATGTGTTGAAGGTTTTATGAGTTGAAGCTGACAGATTTAAACCTGATTCGTGTTTGCAGTGTGTAAATCAGCCAAACCACCTTTAAGTAACGATATTCTAACTTGCTGTGTAAAACTGAGATATTATAGGCGATTCCCCAAATGTTCAGCATGTTGTTAGTGTTGGGTTCATGTTTCAAAGCCCTAACCTTGACAAAATAAATGATTTTATATTTGTGTGGGTTTGATGGTGGAGCAGAAGTCCCAGTCTTTCCTTTCTATACACACTTCCTTCAGCTCTTTCAAGGCATTCAAAAGACATTATCACTCCAGTGTGTCTGGGGTCTTCCCAGGGGTCTTCTCCCTTTGGGACATGTCTGGCGTACCTCAGGAGAGAGGCCCTGGATGTCTCTCTGAAACAGATACAGAGCCACCTCAACTGGTTCCTCTTGAAGTGGAGGAACAGCCGCTCTACTTTGAGCTCCTCACCCATCTCTAAGGGAACACCCAGCCACCCTGAGATATCGAAAAAAAAAAAAAAAAAAAAAAAAGAAAATTATATATATATATATATATATATATATATATATATATATATAATATATATATATATATATATATATATATATATATCAACATAATTTGCTAAAAGAAAATACAACAATGCTGAGAGTTGCTGCTTGATTAAACATTTACATACAGACTAGTCTTTCAAAAACATGTGTCAAATCAATTTCCTGACCACAGCATGCCAAATCCACAGATCAGCATTCTTTTTTGAGTGGACTAACTTACCCTGTTTTCTCATAAACATACTCACTGATTCAAGACTGGTGCGGTGCTGGTTTAATGATCTTTTATATCAGGGAAAGCAAAGTTTTAGGCTCAAGATAGCTTTCTGACTAAACTTTCTGACTAAAGATTTGTCTTGAAAAAAAAAAAAAAAGAAAAAAATCAACCTATAATAAATAAAATAAAAACAATTTGTCCATCATGTTTAGTGTAAAATAAAAATAAATAAATACATAAAAATTACATACATTGTTTTGTATAAATACTGTAATTTGGGAAGACAGAATGGTCCTGTTTATGTCATTTTAAATCATTATCTTCCATAACCTGCCCCTTTAAAACCTTTATTACTTGAGAAAAGCAAAACTTTCATTGAGATCTTTTTCAACTCATGGCATGTTAAATGAAATATACCTGGCAAGCTCTGTGTAACAATAAAATGACTCCCTCATGTTTTCCCTATGCTCTTAAACAACTGCATGGATTCTTTTTGACGGCTATATTACAGAATAAATAATAAATGACACACTTGCTAGCAAAGAGCCTTAACTTTCTACAAACCAAAGTGCTTAGTGCCACAGGGCAGTTTGTGGATTTAGTAGGAGTTGTATTTTCCAACCGTAATCTTGTTCTGTGTAAATACGAGATTGTATCTGTGCCTGGTTTCATCGGACTAAAACTCTTTATCTGCAGATAGATACCGGTGATTGTGGAGTTTGTGCAACTCTGGCTTTAGCATCAAACACAGCAACAAACTGGAAATATGTTCAGTGATATGAGCCTAAATCCAGGGCAGGCAACAAGCAGACATTTGATTTTTATTTTAACATTGGGTTTTCAATACGAGGAAAATACTTCACCCTGTAAGTCTACAAAAGAGCGTAACTTTTAGAGCAATGCTAAATAAATCAAATAAATCAGCGTAAATATTAAGCAGTTTGATAAATACAAGCTAGTTATTTTACCTAATGAATTTATACAGGTTAACACTAGCTTCAGAAAAAACACATGAAGTATTTACCTCAGCTCTGAACATGCTGTAAATGATTTTCTGGCTGTAACTGTTTTTTGTCTGTTTTGTGTCAATTAAAACTTGAATTAGTTTACGACATTTGAGCTAGCCTCCCGGCGGAATGACTTGATTGGAAACAAATGTATATTCACATTGGAACTAACCAAGCCGCAGCTATAGCCGTTAGCTGCTAGCTATAGCTCGCAGAAAAAACAAGTTATAAAGAGTGTCAAGTCAACTGGTGCAAATCTATGTAACACTGATAGGTCAGAGTTTTCTAATGTGCTTTTCTAGTGTACTTTGTATTTCTAACTCGTTTTGTTAAGGAAGCTATGAGGAAACTGTATAATGGCATCAATGTGCTCATGTCCCTTTTAATAATGTAGACTCTGATCAGGTCTATAAGACGCTAAGAAAATAGCGTCTCTATTTAACACTTTTCACAGACACGTAAAAAAGAGGTAGAAATGTACTCAGCAACACAGTCTCACAAGAAGGTGTACATATAGCACGACACAAAATAGCGTATTTTTAGCACGATATCAGTCCTGTTTTGTGTACTTATGTTACACCGTACATATAGCACGATATGAAAAAGCGTAAAAATGACACGAGATTTCACAGCGTAAAAATGCCACGAGTTTTGTTTGAAGCCACGTAGAGATGTTTTCTTCAGGTGAAACGGGTATGTTTAGGCATAAAGTTACTAAAATGGGTAAGATTAGGGTTGGGGCTTGGGGTAGGTTAAGATTAGATGTAGGATTTTGTTAATTTTCATAAATAAAAACACATCTTAACAACCACCATTGAAATGAACGTGGACTGTGACGCGTACTATAATTATGCAAAAGAGCCGTAAACTCATGCTAATCATACACAATTTACATGTTGCGTTATGTCGTGGTATATGTACGCTTTCTTGTGAGATCGGGCTGACTCATGATATGTGTTTATCATGTCGTAGTATACGTAGATACACCTTTGTTTATCTATAATTTATCCAGGCACATTTTTAATGTTTTTTTTTGCCAGCGTACCTTGACAGTATTTTCCCATCTCATACAACCCATCGTGAGGCCAGACTGGTAATTTGTTTTGTATTAGTTTTTATTTTCCTTCTACTCAACAATAATTCTCAGAGATGGGTTTCTTTCTGGCACTTCGACTTTTGGCAATTATGGGAAAGACAAAGATGGTTTTGGTGTTTGTCGGCATGCACACAGTAATTGGATAATCCCTGAAATCTGAGCGAGCAGAGCACTAAAGGGAATCAGTAATTAAAGCTCAGAGTCTGTTCAATATTGACACAGATGAGGCCTGGCGTTCACCGATACTGAAGACAAGTCAACATTTATCTGACTGATTCGACCGCACAGAGAGACAAGGACAACGTGGACTTTATCAAACCGACTGGTCTGGAGAAAAAGAATAGACTTATATTTAAGCTTAAATAAAGCAAACTAATAATTTACAATAGTCAAAATAATTTTCTCCTTTTCTCTATTCCTTTCACTTATATAGATCATTCATCACCATTGTTATTGAGCAAAATGGAATCATTTCATTCTCGGCCAAAACAATAACTATTTCTCTGTTCATAAAGATTAAAAGATTAAACCTATGGCTGCATATTAAAGGTGCACCATGTAACTTTCTGGAAGTAAAAAATGCAACTTCACAATTCTATACAAATTGCAAGTTAAAATCATTCTATTGGTTTTAACTTGCTATTTTTTCCATGGAAATAAAGAAAATGAAGCCCTCCTCTGGATCAAATTATACTTGCCTTGCAAACTCAGACATTTTTAGTATTTACTCGGTGTCACAACAACATCTAAACTAGAGAAACCTGCTTTTATTTAAGTACTTTTTTTTTTAGACAAAAAGTTACACGGTATACCTTTAAAGATTTTAAAAATGTTTGCAATTTTTGGAAGTATATAAAAAAAAACACAGTTGTGTGACAGGTTAAAAAAAAGCTATTTATAAATTTAGAAAGTTAAAAACTATTGCTAAAAAGATTTCATTTATTATTTCATCTATGCATTGGTTCATATTAAAAACACAATTAATTTTGTATTAAAAATATAAATACTAAAAAGTATGTATTTACAATATTTACAAGGTTTGTTTGGGATTTGTGCAATGCGCCTACGCAAAACTGGCTCAGTGTTCTTTTTGAAATAAAACGAAAGCGCGTGGACGTGAAATGTCTCTGTCACAATTTTTCACTCAAAAAGCACCACACACCTCTCACAATCCATTGGAGCAGAGGGCGCAACAGTTGCATCTTATCGTATAAGGGACATAGATACAGTCGGTATCAGAGAGAACAGACCTTTGTGGAGGAAACACACGTCAACAGTGTATTTTATAGAGAACAGCTTTATCACTCATTGCTCAACAACTACTACAGCAAATGTGGAAATATATTGTGTCAAATATATATACAAAGACACGGTTAAGAAAAAAGTGATCCAATGGTCCAAATATGTACATATAGGCCTATCAATGCTAACAGTAGCTGCCGCTAAATGCTAATGCAAGGCTAACATCCCCTGGTCTATTGTCAAACTTTCTGTTTACTTTTCTGACATAACACAACATCAACAAGCTACATTTAAAGTCGGTTATGACTTGACCTAAATTAGTTATGCTAAAAATACAATACAATCCTTAAAACAGGACCAATTGTGATTGCCAACTGTGGAGAGTGAAGTTTCATATGATTGACCACAATGTCAGACTAAAAACAAATAGTAAACACTACATAAGGCAAGTGGTCAGATTTGGATCACACCTCCCTGTAGTCTGTAAGAAACACATTAATATCAAGCCAAAACACTTAAAATCAGATTTATCCAGCGTTTGCTCATGTGCAACATAAGTTAGGAAGAGCAAAAAACATTCCATAGCTGATATTTTTCCCTCACACAGATAAAGGGGCTAAATTTGAGGTGCTGCACTTCTGTTCTGTGTAGTATATTATATGTGCATGTTCCAGTAATCCAAAATGCTTACAAATAACACATGCAGTTTTAAAATTTTGCACTCTCAATTTAGCACAAAAGCATGACACAAATATCTTTCCCTTTATAATAGACATACATTTATAATACCAATATAGATTTTATGCACCGTATATCCTCCATAGGTTTTTGCTAAATGCAGAAAGCTTTACATTCCAACCTTCTCAGAAAAAAACAAAACAACCCTGAGAATGATTGAACACAGGATGTAGGAATGAAAAAAGGGAAAGCTGGCTGATGTGTGCTTGCCATGGGCTCTTGCTGGTGGATTTCCTGTGATTTCATCAGAAAAAAAAAAGTCTGAGGCGATCCCCCAGACAACAGGCGGCCGACGTACTGTGGTGTAGGCGAGCCCCAAAAACCTCACTGAAAAACAAAAGGAAAGTGCCAAGCTGTGCCTGTGCATTTCAGCCCGTTAGCCTTGTTAGCTGGCCTGCTGTTAGCTGACTTTGTGTGCTAGCGCTAATGATTCCTGTGTTTATGTGGATGCCAGGCAGGCCCAAGGCGCACAGTGCTAAATAATAGTGTGGGAGAGCTTATGGCAAAGGAGACTGTGGAGTTTATGTAATTACTACTCTGAAGTTCATCTCAGGTCCAATGTCTTAAAGAAGACGACTGGACACTATATCTGAGAAAGAAAATAACTACTCTTTAAAGATATACAGCCCGATTTTGCCCTTTGTCCTAGCCGGTTTTAGCGGATGGTCTTAATTATTCCTCTGTTGGCCACTAGTGGCTCTCTCCAAGCTCTATACACTGTGTAGAAGGTGTGGCTTCAGCCAGATGTGGGGGTGCAGTTTCCTTCAGTGAACCAGACAAGTGCTCACACCTGTGACAAGTGAACAGTGATCACAGGCAAATGTTACTGTAGCAGCAGCTTCAGTTTGGAAAAAAAGTGTAATAATAGAAATCTATTTGGTGAAAGTCTATTTACTTGACAGACTTTAACAACTTTGTCTAAAAATGTGTCTTTTCTTTTACATAAAGCCTGTTGACTTCTATTATTATAGTTTTTTTCCAAACTGAAGCTGCTGCTACAGCTACTTTTGCCTGTGATCCTAAAGCAGCTGCTCACTTGTCACAGGCGTGAGCATGTGTCAGGTTCAATGAACAAAACTGCACCCCCACATCTGGCTGAAGCCACACCTTCTACACTGACAGTGTATAGAGCTTGGAGAGAGCCACTAGTGGCCAACAGAGGAATAATTAAGACCATCCGCTAAGACCGGCTAGGACAAAGGGCAAAATCGGGCTGATAGGCTACTATGTATTTTTTCTGGAGAAAGGTTTGTCATCTCGTCAAAGCTCAATCTTGTCTAATACAGTATAGGGAGCAAAGTAAGACTGAATCAGGTCTCATCTTTGTAAAAGAGAATATATCGACAAAACACAGATTTCCTGCGAGAAAAAAACATTTATTATGTCTCAACAAATGCTGTTGATAATTTTAATATACTTAAAGTAAGGCTAAACACGCGTTCAGAGACTCACTCCGCCCTCAACTGAACCTCAAACAGGCTTGCTAAAGTGAAAGACGCCCAGAGGTGTGAACAGACATTTATTGAAAGCACCAAATATGAACAGCAAGCTTGGTGAATGATGTGAGTTTTGTGTGGGAGCGATCATGACGTGTGGAGACGTTTACAGCTCTGAGGCTGTGCCAATGGGCTTTGCACCAACATCTTCTCATGGCTTGCGTGTAAATACCATGCCATGATAAACTGCGTGTCATGATGATGCCCTCTGCCTTTTTTGGTGTGCAATTACACTGCCGTTTTTTTCCGGTGTGGTATAAACACGCAATTTGGTTGAGGATAAATGGGAGGTTTTTTGGGGTTAACGGCTAAGTTTAGGTCTGAAGTTACAAAAATGTCTGAAGTTACAAAAATGGGTGAAGTTACAAAAATGGGTTTAGGTCTGAGAATTGGAGTTGGTTAAGGTTAGGATTAGGATTATGTTAGTATTTAAGAATAATAACACATCTTTACATTCACCATAGATATGAACTGGGACAGAAATATACACACACAAACAAATATAAATTGTGTTCATATGGCATACTGTTTCAAACTGCGTGATATTGACATGCTTATCTGTGAGAACATGCTGTGTGCACAGGTCTAGTATGCATAGTAGAGTATTTTTTTAAAATGAAAATGAGATGGTGCGATGCGCACTTTTGCACATTGTACCACACGCTGATCTAGCTGAGTCAAATGAATGATAATGTTAATTTCCAGCAGGCGATCGCTTTCCAGCTTGCCCATAATAGATCCATGAACTTGCCTTAGCATCCAGTGTCAGAAGGAGGAGTTTTTATATCCCACCTGGGTGGCTCGTTTGTCGCATCAACTCAATATGACATCGGCGTCAGCACAGTCGCATTTTTTCCACACATAACAGCAAAATGAGCGAGTTTGAACAAAAATGTTCAAAAAAGGCCCAGAACCCGCAGATATTTCAATTTTGACCCCATATACACAGTTTGACAGTGAAAAAAATTCTGCGTTTAGTTTCTCTAAATGAAATCACGCAGAACTTAAGTCATATTCTTGAAACTGAGATGACATTCCAAGACTATTTTGAGGTGAAGCCTGGACTCTTGATGTCACCCAAGCTGCTGCAGGACTGAGGGGAGACCAGTGTCCACCAATGTGACTTTCATTGCCTGAACTAAAAACTGCTACGACAACCACCAGCCAACCAAAAAAAAAAAAAAAAAACAGCTAAAGGAGAAGCTGTGAGGTGTCCTGAAGAAGAGGTGCCATGGGAGAAGTTACAAAAGAGACACTACGATATCACATGCTTTGGGCAAGACCGAGGATGCGACAAGGACTGGACAGGACAGACAATGGCGTGAACATTGTTGTACTTGTTCTGTTTGATCAAATTAAAAACAAACATGATTAACAGGATTTTAATAGCTTTGCATGTGTCCTTGAAAGTGGCTGTATTCTCGGTGTCAATGCATCCAATCAAAAAGCCACAATGCTCTTATTAAGAAACAATAACACTGATGTTGCTATAAAAACAATGGAACTATTTTCACTCAAACCTCTATCATATCTTTATTCATTCCAATCTATGTGTGTGGTATTACATATAAATAATGAAACAAGCTTGAATGACATATAAAACAGGAGATACTCGGCAGGTTGGACACGAGTGATTTATAATTTATTGAGCAGCACTGACACGACAACAGGGAACAAATCACACAAGACAAAAGAGCATTATTTATGAGCAGGGAATGAAAGAGCAGCCTGCATGGGGGACTATGCTGCGACTGAGGGACAACTACACAGAACTACATGTGCTCAAATCTATTCACACAAGAAGATGTGTGTGCGTCAAGAAGATCAAATGTTTTATGTGAATGTGGAGATCTAAAGCATGATAAAATTCAGAAATAACTTGGATAAAACTATACATTGTTGACTATACAAGAACAGCTTATTTGTCAGATGAAATGTATGAGTGATTAGAGAGAGCGAAGCTTTATTCATGTTGCTTATTCCTTTTTCAAATTTCCCACTTTTTTATTGTCGTATGTTGTTAGACCAAGCAGTAAACAAAGACCATCACATATGTAAAAGTCATTCATCAGCCATCACCAGAGTGTTCTGGCATTTTTGTCTCATAACTTTTTTATTATGATTAGTATTCTGTAGTTTTTTTACACTTTTACTTTTAATGTCTTGCTGTGTTTGTTCCTAATCCAATTGATTACGTTTCTTACATCTTCATATCAATATACTTTCTTACATCTTCATATAAATATACATACTATGCCTTACATTTCTTTGAAAGCGACTTTTAGTAATTGTCTGTCTACTTACTTTAACTCAAAATGTATAAATCCAATTTACATCTAAGGCTATTTTACACCTGAAATGTTTCTCAATAGGTTTACTTGAGCTGGATGGACTTGTTGGGATCCTCTTTTAAAACCGCTGGATCATGGGTTCAACTCCCAGGTCGAACATATCAACATCTCACAATCTCGCTGGGTGGAGTTTGCATGTTGTCCCTGTGTCACTATGGTACTTCAGTTTCCTCCCACCTCCAAAAACCTATGTTTAGGTTAATTGGGCAATACTGTACATTTCCCCTGTGAATGATTACCTGTCTCTAACCCTATGGCAAGTTAGCCTAAGGCCTAAAGTCACTGGAATAGGTTCCATTCACCTACGACCCCTAACGGGAGCAAGTGTAAGTAAGTAGTAAGCAATCTCCTCCTGCAGCAAAGCGAGAGAGACAAGTGAGGAAATGAGGAAGTGCAACTACTGACTATTGCTGAATAAAAACTTCAGTGTTTTTGTTTTTTAGTTTCCAAACACACTCGAACAGACTCAGAGGAAGCATGTTCAAGTCACAGATGTATTAAAATAACGCTGGGCTTTGGCTGTTTATATTGGAGGAAGGAGTCTTTCGCTGTCTTTTTTAGCAAATCAGCATTTTTTTTTGTCTGTAAAATTATTTTATATACAATAATTTGGAAAAATATATAACCTAAACTCATGTAAGAAATACAATTTTTGACTGAACTATATAAGCAATAAACAACAGATTATGTTTCTCAAAAGTGCTCCTAAAAATGTTCATAAGAAGCCCTTAAGAACTAATTTGTTTGTAAGAACATTTCATGAATAAACCCCTTTTATATTTATTTATTTATATTATGCACCTTGATTCTTAATAATGCATTTTCCGGCATGCTCCTCTTCTGATTGTTTCAATCAAAAATGGAAAGCCATCATCTCCCATATGTTATGAAAATGTTATTGTTCTGTCTGAGATGTTTCACCAAAATCAAGTATGCATTTCAAAACTTTTTATTTCAAGATATACCCTGAAAAACACACATTCTTACAACAAGTATGGCAAACCATTATCTTCTGCACAATGCCAATCACAGTTACGCATCACGCTCCAAAAGTTACCTTTAAAAACAAAACCAAACACTTAAAAAATACTGCCTGTTCTGTTTCTTACCTGATTCTCCTGCTACTTGACCTTGTACATTTCCTTTGGCGTTAACAGTGAGATTTAAAAATGCATATGTGTCAGATTAAAACAGAGGTGATGCAGTCGACATCCATATCTCACTGACATTTCAGCTGCTTCAGGCCAAACGCTCATATATTAACACTACGCAGTCATATTTCACTGTAAATTATGCACACCTTTACTGCATTTAGAAGGAGCGCCGACGCAAAGGTTATTTTCATTTCAATCGGTTCAGTTTTCATGGAATTATTTGGAAATGCTATCGTTTAAAAAAGAGCTATTGGATATATATGCACAGTTAACATTATTAATGACACAAAATAGACTTCTGTGAACTTTAAACCATGTTCCACACTTAAATTTAGATAGTTTGATAACAGCTTTTTAGGAAGTCAAACAATCTCCATTTTGAATTTCCCAGATGTGTGGTGTTAAAGTCAAGCTAAGCATAAAAACAACTTGTGTGCTGATCACAAACACCTGTTGCCAAACCAATTCCACTGCCGCTCTCCATCTTCAGCCCCTAATTGCATCCCTCTATTAGCAACGTTAGCCTACTGCAATAAATCAGGATAGATGACACACTGGAGGCTACATGTCACTCCTGTGTTTAATTCCTGGACTGGATGAGGTCTTTCTGTGGTGTTTGCATGTTCTTCTTGTTACATAATTTACCTTCGAGTCCACACAACTGTTGAGGATGTGTGTTTCTCCTTTCCTTTTTTTTTTTTAATCAAACTAAAAAATATCTCTAAGCTCACCCAAGTGTACTTGAAAAGAAAACAAATTCTGTGGGGTTTATGCAGAAACAATAATATACAGCTAGTACAGATGAGTCGGCCTTTAGCTATAGCTCACTCCTTTCCTCATAAAATTAGTCAATTAAACCACATTTTAGTCGGTCAAAGGCTGATTTTTACATTGCAAACACGATTTAGGCTTTAAATCTGACAACATTTTCTCATACTTCATTGGCACATGGTTAATATTATCAACATGTATTCATCTTGTTTGGAATTATGGCTTATAAACTTCTTTTACAAAAAAAGTGAAACTGAAGAGAACCACCTAGCCAGCCAATCAGAGCACTGCATTTGCCTCCTGATTAGAACTAAAATTCTTCATTATTCAATTCAGACAGATCTAAAGTGCTGCACTTGTTTTATACTTTTTAGTGGAAAACAGAAAGTTGACTACTAGTTGACGACTAAAAAAGTTAGTTACCTCAACTATAAAGACGAGAGGAGTTTAAACCAGGGGTCTCCAACCTTTTTCACCCAGAGAGCTACTTTTGTTAAAGGGGTCCTATTGTGTTTTTTATATATATATATATATATATTGTAAAAAGTAGAACATATGCAGATCTGTAATTTACATTTGGTTCATTGTAAAACACAAAGTTGATCTAAAACAGCTTGAAAATAGGAATAGCTCTATTGACTTCCTGTTCAAAACTGCAGATCTGATAAGCCCCGCCTCTTCATTTTAAATTTTAACTGTAAAAGCAACATATTTTAAATAACAATTTATTATTGTTGGAAAGTGACTATGGGACAGTTTGAACCATATATGCTTCACTTTGAGTATTAATCTTTTGAAATATATCAAGTAAATACAGGAAAGTGGGAGGGGATAGGTTGTAGGTGAGAACAGGGATTTCTGAGCACTTGAGTTCCAGCTGAAGAACAATACAAGATTACTCCAACATGCATGAAACAATTCAAATATAACTTTGAGTAAACTAATGGTGAAGAAAGTCATCATAACAAGGTTAAAAACTTAAAAAAGTGAACTTGACATAATAAGTCCCTTTAAACAAAAATGAAAGAGAGCTACTCATGGTAATGGTCACAATAAATTGAGTCAATTTGACATTCACTACAAGCGTTAATTAATTAATTAAGGTACACTTTATTGTCCCGTAGGAAATTTGTCCTCTGCATTTGACCCATCCTTCAATGCCTCTGGGCATCTGTTCAGGAGCAGTGATCGCCGCAGTGCAGCGCTCGGGACCCATCCCAGTGTTCTTGCTAGGCTTGGTAAGGACTACCGTAGCTGGAGGATATTACCTAACATGCATGTTATGGTGCATTGTTCACATATTTAGGCTATCAAAATCTAAATTTACAATGCCTACATGTGATGACTAAAATATACATATTAAGTGTAAAATGTATACTTTTGGAAATTTTTGGTGAACCATCTAAATGGTGGAGCTATAGGTTGTAGATCTCTGATGTAGACATATCTATAAATCAGAGGCAAATATTTAGAATAGCCTTCACGTTTGCTCTAATTTATAAATTGAAACAAAACAAAGAATAATTTGTGCAAATAAACAATGCATGTGAATTAAACTGACTTGTAAGGCCACAGGAGAGCAAAAATTCACTGAAGGTAAGAGGCTGATTCATTGGGTATGCATTTTAAAAGTCGTCATAGGACAGTAAAACCTGGCTCACAATGACCCCACAAACATCTCTTACAAGAATTCTTTCATTGACTACAGCTTACCTAAGAGGCACATTGGGGTTTTGAACAGGTCCAAACTCTACTATGCAGAAGGCTTAGACACCATGGACCGATTAATTGACTAAACATTAATGGCTAAACTAAAGCACTAATTCTGTTTTTGTGTGAGAAATGTTATTTGTTATGTTTTATTTTATGCTGGCTGTACCTTTAATGGTGTAACTTCCAATGGAATATCTTCTTTCCAGCTGCCTCATGTTTCTCTACAAATCAAAGAGAAAAATCTTGTTCGTGGGAGTGAAACCTGAAAACTGTGCTAAACCAATAAAGCATGCAACAGAAACGACCTATCCCACCTACTGAATATTAGATCAGAACAACTTACAGTTATGAATAAATCATCAGAACCTCAGCGGACCAGATCTGTTTCACGTTGAATAATTAGCAAACTCATATCGGTGTCATACAACCGCGAGACTGTGTCAAAGCCTTGTAATATCTGGGGATTAATAATTCAGAAAGTGCTTCGCGACAACAAGCGCTTTTGTGCAAATGTTGTTGTGGAAAATCAGTGCTCTGCTTGTAACAATGTAAAACTGTTTGAAATATTACACAAAATGCATTCATAATACGGCTTGTTCATTGCATTAATTAAAGTCACTTTTATTTAGAGGTGGTCAAAGTACTGCTTCTTTGGATGTGAGTAAAAGAAAGTTAAAACACAATGGAAATGTGAGTGATTGAAGAGACACAAACTAAGGGACTTTATCATGACAACACAAACGGTCACAATGAAGACACCTTTGAGGGCAAACAGTTACTGGACTGTCCGTGTTCTCTGGACTGACCATGGAGGCCAGAAAAACGAATAACTAGTCTAGTCTGATTTCAAACAGTTCTCCAAAGAGCTTGTAAACCCAGACAGACCGATTGAGAAGTTGTAAACCGGTTTTCAGAGTACAAACTGGCACCGGTTGTAGTCCGATTTCAGACGTCATGTAAAACGACAATAGGTCTACAGGTTGACAAATGTAACTGAGCATGCTCACAAACCCTGCTCACTCCACATTCCAATAATAATAATAAAAAAAAATTAACATTTTATAACAATAAAGTTCCTGCACAAAGTGGTACACACAGCATCACAATTAGCTAAAGTTTTAAGTCCTACATATCCTAGAAAGACAGGTGTCCTTTTACAAACAATACAACAAATAATAGGTAATAATAAACTAGATTAACATTATTTAAGTAATGCAGTCTGGAACCTGACCCAGGTTCACTATGGCATGGACCGTTTCTCTCCAGGGTAATCGGTTTACTCTCTTACATGTAAACAAGACCAAAACTGGTCAAACCAGTTTCAGGTGAAAACCAAACAGATTCTGTTTTTTTAGTCTAGTCTGATTTCCCTGATCATGTACACATACTGATAGACATAGGTAATGTGTGTATTGTATGTGACCATAGTTAAAGTTGGGGTACGTTATAATATAGTAACCTTTGTGTTTTCTACTTAAAAGTCAATGGCAAATGCAGCACTTTGTAAAAAAATGAGACCGCTGTGTACTGCCTAAATTGAATAATAAACAATTGTAGTTCTAATCAGGGGCCGAAAAATTGGCTGTGCTTGGGTGATCTTCTCCAGTTTCACTTTGATGTTTATAAAAAGTGTTTTTAAGCCATAATTGCAACTAAAAATGTACCATGTGTCAAAGGATTTAGGAAGGTGTAGGTTGTCAGTTTTAAACCTAAATCGTGTTAGCTGTGTGAAAATCAACTTCCCGACCTTTAAGTAATGTAGCACTGACCAGTATAATGTACTATCCAATCCAGTTGCACAAGGTCCCAGTTATGTTAGGTAATCGTGAGGCCCCTTACCTCCTGTCAATAGTTAATAATGCAGCTAATCTTACTCCTAGACAATCACTGACTTTGTAAAAAGATTGGTAATCTGGCTTGTACCTGGCTTTATGCTATTTCGGATTTAAAGTTGTGTGTTTATAGGGAGAATAGGGACAGATGGGACCTGTTAGGGACAGCATATAGGGTTTTAATACCACTTGTGTTCACACTTGAGTAATAAATCTCCATTCTTGATCAGACAGCTCAATCAATTTCTATTCTTTACCTTCTTTTGAGTGTTTATGTAGAAATTCCACAGCATACCCAAAACATATCTCCCTTAAGTGAACATCAGTCCTTTCATTTTTCAAAAGTCAGTGCACTCATAGAATGAATTGGGATCCACAGTTGTTGTCATAAATTGAAACTTAAGTATTTTCTTTGAAGCTACTTAGAAAGTATAACCAAAACAAATGTGGAAAATTCTATGTAAAATCTATTTAAAATGAAACTATTAAAAAAGTATAAAAAGTGTACTTTTAATAACTGCTGTAAGCATTTCCCGTTTGCTCCTTGCACCTAAGACTCGGAGATGACATTTGTGAAAAGCCCAGTGGTGCAGTGGCCTTACAGTGTCTGGATCGGTGCTTAATTGCAGGACAGAGTTCAGCTAAGGCACAGTTGGCCCTATTAGACTCTATTATAAAGCCAGTCCGGGCTGTTCTGGACCCTAATTTAAGACAGAAATGGTATTTAACAGGCTATACAGGATGATTTATCGTTTGCCAACTACCGCTAAATAGTAAAGGTCTTGCCTGCACCGAATACTCACCTTAAAAATGCAGAAGACTTCGGTTCAATTACATTTTAGTGATAATAAAATGAGCAATCCAGGCAGGAGCTGTTGGCTGTAATGAACATGTATAGGCTAACCTTTAGAAAATAGAACGTGTGTTATTTTGCAGTGTCAGTAAATGAGGCACGGGACAGTTTAATAAGAGTAAGTTTGCAGTAGAAATGAGATACAATACATAGATACCATTGGAAAACGTTTTGTCTGTATAGTTTATATGTATGTATTTGTCCTTAAAAAGCACCTCACGTTTATTTGCACTGGTCCTGGTAAATAATATGCACCTCAAAACAGCTCAATAAGGTGAAATACATTGTAATTATGAGGTCTTGGTATTTTCATCTTTCCTTTCACTTTGAGGCCAAGCTGCTTCTTTGCACACAGGCTGGACTTTTTATATTGTTAGTGTTCCCTTTCTCGAGTTATGATGAATGTGTTTTTAGGGATTCATGCTGTCTTTCTAAGTGGGCCTTCAGTGAAATTTGAATTCATAAAGGATAAATGAAGTGATTCTGACTTACTTTGATTTGACTTTTCTACTTCCTTCCAATGGGATTTTCAAGCGTACCTTCTTGGTAAGGACATGCCAGAACACTTCCCCGGGGAGGTTTTGTCCAGGAGACATTAAGAACAGATGCTCTATGGCCACCTCAGCAGCTCGTCTTGAAAGGAAGTAGCAGTCGGAACCATTTTTCTCAGTTCATTTACATGCACTGCTTGTTTCGCTGCTCTCGTCTTTTCGGTCGTTATTGCTCAAAGTACATGACCATAGCCGAGAGTAGGAACACACATTTACCCAAAGTTCATTTCTGTAGATCGATGTCCACTTTGGAGTGTTTCCACCAGTTTTTCTCACTGGGACCAGCTACTTTTTTTACCCGCTCAGTTCTGATTCTAACCATGTCAAGCGTCGGTATTAAGCTGTTCATGGATAGCTATGGATTCAACAGAGTAATGGAAACACAATCAGCACAAGTAGAGTATAGGGTTGTTATGTGATGACGTCACACAATTCTCAGTCAGTTAATATAGCCTTGCCTGGGATCCAGACCCCACACTTCAATGGGTCTGGTCAACACTCTAACTGTCTGCATTTCAGATCAACTCTACCTTGTCCCGGGCAATCAGATTAGTTAATTTGACGCAGAATGAAACAAATAGGTTGTTTGGTAGTCTGTCATTTAGACCAAATTCTAACTTCATTCACTCGTTTCTTGTTTCGTTCATTGATTCTGCCGAAATCAGCGATGTCTGTCAGTTCCACATGATATTTTTTTCTTGTATTTTTTTTTTGTCGTAAGCAACCATGTTGGTTTTCATACAGCAGACAATGTGTGACTCTTATTGGCTAATTAATCTGGCAATCTGGGTCACTGAAATTCGAAAGAGGGACACGGTGGAAAGACGATATAGCCAATTATAGCCTACATTATTTTCATGCATTAAAATACAATCCAGTACATTAATTTTGTGAGAGCATTTCTGTACGACTGTTTTCTGAATGTACTTAAAGAGCTTAATTTTTTGTAAAACCAGAAGTTAGCTGCTACAATTTACCGTTAGCTTGCGGCGCAAACATGCAGCGCTAGTTTTAGATGTTTAAAACACTTTGGTATTGTAGCGGGCCAGTGACCAACAACAAGATTGCTTTAAACAAACACAAACTAACTACCATTTTACCATTAATTTTAAGATAATAGCTAAACATATCCTAAATATGTACTTAATGCAGTTAAAGTTAAAAGTTTCATTTGTGACAACATTTTGTATATATAATTTTGTTTCAACATAGACTATAATAACTATAAAATCCCATAGTAACTGAAGTAAATGTACTGTCTGTGCCTATGGGTTTCACAAGTCAGTAGTTATTTGATTACCTTAAATCCAAACACCTGGGGAAATTTCACATGGGAACTACTTCAAAAGAGGATATACATGTATGATGAAATCCATTTGACCTGCTGTAGTAAATTACATTAAAAACAAGATTGTTATTGACTCATGTGCTGGATCAATGCAGCAGCATGCAGGCTACTTTACATTACAGGGCTTAGTATGTTTCTCACAGCCAAAGAAATCAGATACTCTTCAATATTTAACAAACAGACAAATGTGGGCCCACACTTGACTGGAGAAGAGCTCAATTGATTACCTATTTATATGCATGAGGCTAGTTTTTAATTGCCCTTTCGAAGAAACTTTTCTTATTTGCCAAACTAGTTGCAGCTCTGCCCAATATATCAAGTCTGTGGTTTGAACCTGTGATCTGCAGATCCCCAGGCCAAACAAAAACAAAAACCACACAAACATCATAACAGCACTTTCCTTAAGTTCTTCAAAATATTATTCTAGCATATGAGGAAAGAACGTTTCATTGGGTTTTAACATTATTATTTGTATCCTTTTTTATTATTATCTCGACTGTTAATACAGGTTCTGCACTGACATCATTTTGTTTGTTAGCCTACATGCTCATCAATATCCTGATTATCAAAAGAATATCTACTGTAATGTTTGGTCTATTTTTTATTCATGGAGCTAAGAAATTAACTTTATGCGGAAAAGTGGAAATAAGCTTTTCAACTGTCAAAAATATTTATTTAGGAGCAGAAAGGTAATGAGCTCAGCTGTGTGTGACTCTAAGTTCTGTGGCAATGCATCTATGAGAAAGTAGAAGTGTTCCTGTTGTGTATCTGTTTTTCTATTCTATTTTCTTTTGTCATACATC
Source organism: Mugilogobius chulae (assembly GCA_038363315.1). Taxonomy (NCBI): domain Eukaryota; kingdom Metazoa; phylum Chordata; class Actinopteri; order Gobiiformes; family Gobiidae; genus Mugilogobius; species Mugilogobius chulae. The sequence goes on along the minus strand of CM076401.1, from coordinate 25,544,881 downwards.
GGACAATACAAGCAGACTAATGGGTGTTTGTTGTCAGACTGAAGCAGCTTTTTCCTATTTAAGTTACAGTATGTTTGACTGGCCTACCGGTATATGAATGATTTTGCAGTGTGCCAAGGGTCAAACCTATTTTTATGTTGCATTTAAAAAGTTTATTTGCAATAAGAAAGTGATACTATTTTTGGGTCTTTTCAACTTAAAATATAATCAGACAAACTTTCTTAACATATCTCTGCACCTCTTCAAGAACCAAATGAAATCCCCTTGAGGGCAGAGTTTGGCCCCTGAGCCTCACTTTGGGCCACTGGTATAGATTGTAATAAACCGTACTGCTCTTTGAGACAATACCAAAAATAATATTCGATTTTTATAGCGATTGAAAACTGCCAACGCTGCGTTTGCTTAGTCCTGGTCCTAACATAGAATTAGAACAAACCGTATACACCAGGGCTATTCAATGTCATTTTCCAGGGGGCCAGATTTGACTGAGGATCATGGCTTCTGGGCTGGGTAGTTGGACAATGCGTCATCACTTTTGACGTGAGGTTGTACCAAACATTCACAGCACTAGATGTGTTTCTATAGTGGTACCAACTAATGTTGGACTGAACTGTAAAAAGTGACAATCTTAAATTGGACAATGAGTGAATAAATGCTTATAAATCTTAGTTTGGGCATATTTATCTTTGTTTGGGCATATTTTAACTAATCTTCAAACTAAATTTGCCAATAGAATAAGAGGATTTTCCCTAATAAGAAGAAAAATACAGCATTTTCTCACTGGAAATTAGCTAAACAATTGTAATGAAACAAGAAAAATACACTACATTCATTGTCACATTAAGAAATGTAAGTATTTTTAGTACAAACCCAGAAATGGATTTACAAACAAGAGAAAAAACGTTTTTGTAATATGTAAAAGAGAATCATGGGCCGGATCAGAGTTTTGGAGGGCCGATTTTGCACCCAGGCCTTAAGTTGTATAAAAGATTTTTAATTGATTAAATCCAAAATAGACATGCTTTTAAATGCCTATTATATATTCTAAGCAAAGCAAAAACAACTATATACTATCAGAGCAGAAACAGTGACCTATCTTTATCAGTTTCAATTTTCTTTTCCTCCTCTATTTTGAGAAACTTTACCGGTAGATTCTTCCTTGACTGTTCTATTTTTGGCTAACCTGGGGCTCAGTGAGTTGCAGAAGTGGGTTTGATATTCAAGGCATGAGCAGGCACAGTGCAGGTGGGAAGCCTGTCACAAAAACTAGGTCTCTGCTCACATTGATTTGCCAAACTCACTTAGGTCTCTGCCTCATTCAGCTCACTGTTTAGTATGTCAGGCAAATCAAGGTTCTCCGCCTTAGTCTGACCAGTGTTTTACCTCCTTATGTTTTACTACAGGTGGATGGGAAAGGGTTCAAATCTTCAAACATATACAAACTAAAGATAAGCTTCTGGGACTTGTATCTTTGTGAGACAGTTCAGGTTGTATGTAACACATGTCATTTACTATCACACTGTGTACAGATAAAAACACATGAATGATTAACAAGGACTGATCTCAAGTAACAAATGAAAAAAGAAGAGGGCATTTGCAGAAAATTGTAAATGGGACAGCATCTAGGAACAACACCTATAAGATCTGCAAATGACTTCTTTTGAGTCAGATTCGTGATTCAAGTCTTGGTGTTGATGTGTTGCTGTTACTTTCTGGTTGTGTGGTGTGATGCTACCCGGGATGTTGCTTAAACTGACCACGCTTCCTTGGAGAAGGGTGTTCCAGGTGGGTGAGAGAAGGAACACTTCTTGATGGTGTCAGCTCGCAGATTGCAGTCAAAACATGTCAAGGTAAATACAGCTCACTAACAAAGTTGTCTATAAGTTACAGTATTCATAAATGAAGACAAGAGGAGCAGCACAATAATAACAGCTGATAAGATTTAAACTGCGACGCTTGAGACAAAAGCGGAAGTGACTGTCAAAACATGCCAAGGTGATGAATCTCAAACCGGACATTGCATTTACATTGCTTTTAATGGGCTGCACTGACCCAGGTTTTTCACATTTTGTATGAAAAAACTTTATAATTCAGGTATTGATTAATAAAGACATGTATTTTGGGTTTTTAATCCTGTTCTAACATTGCTTCTTTATAAAAAACATAGTTGCAGTTTAGTTACTGTGAAAACACTGTTCCAAAGGTATTACAAGTTCTGGTAATATCTGTTTTAAAGGTGGGGTAGATGATTTTCATATTACAAACATGATTTAGGTTTCAAATTAGTAAACTTCCTCTCCTAAATTTTTCCACACATGGTTCATGTTGACATGTATTTATTTTTGGTCGCAATTACGACTTAAAAAAACACTTTACAAACAACAAAGGGAAACTGGAGAGGTCCACTCAAGCACAGCCAATCAGAGTACTGAATTCAGCTTTGGATTACAACTACAATTCGTATTTATTCAATTTAGACAGTGGTCTATTTTTTTTCACAAAATGGTGCATTTCCCATATACTTTTTAGTGGAAAGCAGAAAATGTACTAATTTATAATTATCTTATAGCTTTAAGGCCATAAATCCATACTTGTTTGAGCATTTCTACAGCATTAGGAATGTAATGATATGCAAACCACGATGCAGCAGGAGGGGGGTTGTGTTTCTGCTGTGTTTGATTCTGTATTTGCAGAAATATAGAGTAATTTATTTTTCAAAGGAGAGCAGAGAGGTGTATATGGGACTTGGACATTGGAAACACCATTACAGTTCGTTGCTGTGATTGGCTAAGCACAAATAAGGTGGGCTGCACACTCAATCAGCTTGATGTATTTCATTGATGTATTCATTGATATATTTTCATTAAACGTCCCCTCAAACGCTTTCAGTGAGTAAAGTTCCAGATGGATACTGTGGAAGGACTCAAATCGGAGTTCAGCACGTATTCATCTAGCGTGAGCCAAGTTAGCAAGTTGGAGCTCAAACTCAATTCCTGGTGTGGGAAAACTCTTCTGTAAGCTTTATTACATGCTGTTAGCTTTATTTTTTCATTCTAATACATGATACATAAAGTTCAACATAATACATATATATCAAATTTAAAGACATGAACAATGCAAACAATACATCAGATTTGCCCTTTAACTCAGCAAATGACCTCACGCAGACTGACATTACTGACAGTACTGTGCTGTTGTGGTCACACGCTTTCGGAGTTGTAGTCACATATACAATAAGAATAAGCCTAGATCGCTCTGTGGTGGCAGAATGAGCTCTGAGGCATCCCTGAAGCCTCCAATGTGTACGACTTTGAAAAGTTTGGCATTCTGACAGTTGTGTTGTTTGAGCAAGCTGAATCTTACTGTTCAGGCATGTAGTCAAAGCTTTTAATTTGTGCCTCTACAGTCCTGTGTCCTATAGAACTAACAGTGCTGGGGCAGCTGTCTTGTTCGTGGGAGTCTGGCTCAAGCGCCGACCACTCACCGCGTGTTTAGTGGCTTCAACTCCTACATGAACCAAAGGACCATCACGTAGGAATAAAAAGCCATAAGACACAACAGCAATTTAGCAAGAGGAGGGTAGGAAGCCAGGCAAGGAGCAAAGGAACCGAGGAGGCAAGGAAGCAAGGAGTTGAGGAGGCGGCAAGGAGGTAGAGAGGAAACAGAGGAAAGGTCCATGGTTTGAAGAGAAGGAGGAGACGTGCAGACACCTAAAGGGCTGGAGAAGGAGAAAGAAAATGTGAGATAAACAGCACTGTAAAAAAAAGATTGAAGAGTGAAACTGATTTGATTGAAATAGATATGAATGTTTAAATATAAATTAATATTAACTGGTACAAATTTGAGACACTTGTAAATGTTTCGATCACATAGAAAAGATTCTTATATGTACGCTATAAAGAAAGATTAAGACTAAACTAAGGCTGTGTTCACCCTTTCTTTGGTTTCTGCTTGAATTCAAGTTAACTTTTTTGGTGTTAATAATATATTTTTCATTAAACGTGAGTGCAAAATTGCTACTGAAGCTGGTTCGCCAATTTAGGTTTTGACTGCAGTTTAAATTAAATAATTGTTGAGTTCAGTGTTTGCCTAAGACGACCACTGTCAGCTCGACCAATCACAGCGCAGCAGAATATTGTGGTTTGGGTAGAAGTGTGCGTTCGAACCTAAACAAAAATGTCGGGAAATTACTCAGCTTCTTCCGCCTTGTGATGCTTCGACCAATCAGAGCTGCTCAAACCTTTATAATATGATCTAAATCCCAAAACTTGCTTTTGTTCAAGTCAATTTTAACAAAAAAGTTGCACAGTGGGGCTTTAAGTTGAAGCCAAATATATTCACTTTTGTCTCTTTCAGTTTCTGTTGTCAGGGATGTAACACCAAATTCTTTGTGTTTCAGATTGATTCATGCATGTTTGAAAAATCTTGTAGTCCTGCAACGAATGCTCTAGTGCTCAGAAAATCTCTGTCTTCTCCCACCACCTATCCCCACCCACTTATGTATATACTTGGAATTACTTGGAATACACTTTCCACCAACAAAAACGTGTAATTTTGAAATCTGTGGCTTGTTAAAGTTACATTTTATAATGAAGAGGCAAGGTTTATTGGTTCTGCTATTTTGAACAGGAAGTTAGCAGATTCTGTTTCTAAGCCGTTTTTACATAGTTTTTTTTTTTTTTTAATTGAACAAAAAAGTCCTAATTATAGAAAAAAATCACAATAGGTCTTGTTCAACTTGTCTAAATTATTCCAAAACTAAACTTCCCAGTGACATTTTTGATTTGGCAGGCTTGAGAAGTTGTGATATTTTCACAACAGTCGACTCAAAACTCTGTGACAAAGCATATTTATTGAACTCATCATTTTGTGTCAAACCTTTGCTTTTAATATTTTAATTTCTAGCTGGTAAATTTTTTAGGAATTTGTCCAATTAAAAATCCTCTTTACTTATGGCCAAAGTTCATTTGCTCTGTTTTATAGGAGAGATGCTTTGGGGGGCCCTTTCCTGCCCCGGGCCCATTTACCCACCCAGTCCGTCACCCCTGTCTGTTTCTGTGTAAATATGATGATGAGGGATTGGATGATTCCTCTGAGTTTAGGGACAGTATAAAGTCCAGTTTCTCTTCTCTCGTGTCATGAAATTAGATAGTTGTGAGCATGCTACAACTGTCAGAGAATGACTTTTCCAACTTGAAAGTGGTGTCTGTACCCTTGTTAATCAAACTTAGCTGAATTTATGCGGGTATTCTTGTTTTTCCAGCACTTGGCTTAGGGGAAAACAGGATTTGTATTGAACGAAGGGAGAGGAGAAAGCTGATTCCACTGAGGCTCCACAGGTGACGGTCTCTACTGTGCTTTCTGATTGTTTGAAAACGTGCAGCTCCGAGCCAAAATGAATTCAAACGACCAGCGTCCTCCTGAGAGTTGCTAAGCTGTTTTATCACGCTCCCAGCAAAACGATGAATTAAACAAACTTCTAAAGAGATGTTTTCCTTTGTTGGTGCTTTTTCAGATGCTCTGGTTTATGGCGAAAAATGTTTGTGCTCAAGATCATGTCTTTTGCCACAATGACTTTTTGAAGCTTTTAATCATGTCAGCCTGTCAAATGCACAGCAAGCTTGTGTTTTTTGTTGTATTTATGCATGTTAAAGTAATTCTTTACATTTAGATGGGGTAAGTCCTGGCCACAGAAGAAACAAAGAGAGAGAAGCTGAGAGGAAACATAAAAAGGTGAGAGGAGACAGAAGTTAAGGAGAGATGGAATACAGTAAGGAGAAAGGAATCAAGAAAGCAGTAAGAGGAAGGTGAGGAAAGAGACAGGAGAGCTAACTGTGAGACTTGAGACAAACTTTGACGTCTTTAAAAGCCATGTTCCCATTAACCTAGATCCGGTATTTTAGAATAAAGCTGTGAAAAGAGTAAGATTTCCATTTAAACTCTATGGTGGACCCACCCAGCTTTTCTGTGACACATCTTGAGGATTTTCAATCTACAATGACTACAACCAGCATCTGGCACATTCAGCGTCCAAAGTTGGATAAATGTGAACTTTTTTCATTCAGTAACTTTCCCTTAAAGCAACAGTCTTTGATCTAAACAGCAGTGCTTGCAGCAGGCAGTGACATGAGGACCTGAGGCGTCCAACTAGGATTCTGATGTTGCAGTGTGAACCAAAAATAATGGCTATCTTGTCTTATTTTAGTCGATTCTTCAGTTTTTCTTCTGCTTTGCTTATTTTCTCTTTAAACCTATTACGTTTCTTCTGTGTATTTAGTAATAAATATGACTGATGTAAGTTAGTAAGGTAATTTTGTTTACTGTGAAACACAAAGCGACAGCTTAGAAATCTATAGACTTCAACTGACTATCTGCAGAACAACATTGTAAAATTAAACTTAAATTCCTTGTGTTTTTGTTTGAAGATGTGCCACTCACATGTCTAGCAAAGAATCTACATTTTCTAAGTAAGCACAAACTTTGTTGGTTATATAATGTGAGATAAAACAGCTCAGGGCCAGAATAAGGCTGAGCGATCCTCAAGAGCAACCAGCCTTGTAACCGCTAGACTTAGCTGGTCCTTTAGTTCTGTTACTGGCTAGAAATGGTATGTATGTTTGTATTTTATGATATGTAGGATCAGTGTTTGTGCACTGTTCCTTTCCCTGCAGGGGACTGCAGATGTAAACTAGTCTAAGGCTAACTCTGGCATCAAATGGCAACTTTATGTTCTAATTGTACATGGTCCCCTTTTAAAATAAATTAATTAAATAATAAAAATAAAATTATCCGGGGAAAAAAAAAATATTTTTTCCCCACTGACCAATCTCAATTTTCATATACATTTTCTTTAACCAGTAAAAAAGGCTTTTGTGAACATGAACAAAAAGAAATCCAATTTCTTAGATCTTTTTGAAAATATATTTCAATATTTTAACTTAAAGTTTTACTTTTGCTCCAAACCACACATTTTTACTGACAAAAGATCCTTCGTTTTAAAACTCACAACCAAATAATTGATAATTCGATTCAATCCAATCTCTATCTCTCAATTTTTTTTTAATTAATTGCTTAAACAGGATAAAATCTGCTTAAAAACCAATAATAAAACATAATACTGAATTTATTTGACTTTTGAAATGTTACAGCAGTAACTAAGTAGTGTAATTATTACATATTTAAAAAGTAATAAGTATGTCATTACTTTTTCAATACTTTTCCCCCAACACTGATCACAAGTAAGTCAAGTGGACGGGAATAGGTGATAGTTGAAAACACTTTTTTTTGCACAGGAGGCTCCGCTGCAGGACATAAAGATTACTCAAACACGCATGAATCATTCCAACTGTGAGCAAGTTAATAATCAGAGAACGTTGTTAGAAAAAGAAATCAGACGAGTCCCTTTTCAATCCATCTCCGTGCATCAAAAAGATCTAAAATTACACCGTCTTGCTTTATTTTCCTGATAGTCCTTGTTCATCTTTTGTAGCGCAGTGGAAAAGCAGTCACGCCTTTTTTCTGCAAAGAGGTTACAGTGCGCGTCCAGATAAATATGTATGACTGCGGCGCGCTGGGTATTCCTGCTTTGTATGCAAATGACCTTATCCTGGTTTAATAATGCAACAGTCGCAGCTCAGGAGGTGGGTGGTACGTGGAGGAAAGTGCAGAGAGGAGGGGGCCGATCCCGGGTAGATAGCGTCTGACTAGTGGGGCAGCAGATTACGTTTAATCTTACTAATTGGATGCCAAAGAGACTCATTGCTATTCATTGTGTGGGCAAGGTGCGGGCGGTAATATATTACTGTAGTACAAGTTTCTTAAGAAGAGTTCACAGGCAAGTTCAGCCCCCAGATCTATTTTTATCTCCTACTTTAAATCGATACAAAAGTTGGACTCCTGTTGTTTCACTATAGACTGAAAGTTCAGAAAATGTTGAATATGGTTACTGTTACATGACCAACAAAAGGATGACTGTCAAGTGGTTATAACATTCACCTTACCACATAAAAGTTCTGTATTTAGAATTTGAGAAACTATTCTAAGCACAGTTAGAGTATGCAAAACTCCCATTGTATTTGACTTTAGTGAAAAGTAAAATCACAAAAAAGTTGAGCAAGGGAGTGTGAAATGGGCTTTATAATGAAAGAATTATGGAATGAACAACAAAATGGAGTAAGACTTGGGACCAGACATAAACTTGAAGTCAGTGACTTGGGACTTGACTTGTACTCAGAGCCCCGTGGTTAAGAGAAATTTTGTAATTTTACAGCCAAAACAGAGCGAAATGACACTGTAAAACTCGGTTGGGTTTAATACACATTTTCAACCCCAAAACATAACATTGTATGCTGCAAAAACTATATATCTAGACTTGCTTAAAATGACTTGGAATTAAAATGTTAATCTAGATTTGAGGTTTTAACTGAATAAGATTTATATGCTTGTGTCATGTAGAATATTTCACGGGTTTCAAAACATTTTAACAGTTTTCTTGACCCACTGGCAAATAATTTGACCCGAAATAAGAAGCAATGTCTTGAAAAGTTCAAAACAGAAACAAGGAAAATAATCTGTCTCTACAATAAATCGAGGTTAAATTAGTCAAAATGCTTGGAATTAGATTTAAACCTAAAACAAGCTTTTTTTTTTTTTGCAGTGTGTTAAAAACATGTTCCCCTGGCTTGTGTGTATATACACCACACCATGACATTTGCTTTAAATTGCTCATCACTCTCTAATCTAAGATCACTGAGAAACCTCTATTGATGGTGTGACATTTTAATTCACAGTTTTAGTGACATGACTTCCACTTGTTGAACTCAGGTTAATCTAGCGCTGAACCCCATTTTTTCCTTTTTGGTCTAATTCTGACTGTAGTGACTCAAAGTGCCAAAAACATATAATTTTACTGGGTATAAAAGTAGGACAGATTGTTTTTGTCGGTGTGAGTGAAAGCTAAATCGCTACTTCTATCTCTGTGGTGGAAAATACCAAACATGTGAATCTGACCAATCAAAGCGAGAGGGGTGGGCCTTAGTGTCAGGTTTTAGCGTTTAGGCAAAAAGAAAGAGAGAGAGCTGCGGAGAAGCTATAGCAAACCAACATGCACCGATACAGAAGTTTCCTAAACTCAGAAAACTATGAGGATTATTGAAGACCTCTTTATTTAGGGTGCTAGACACATTATAAAATAACCTAGAATCACCTCTGTTCCAACTTAATTGTCTCACTTGGTGCTGTGTCACGACATGTGAAAGATTATGGCTGTAAACAAGAATCAATCTTGCTGTAGATTACCGGTATATTTTGCCTTTCTGAGCAGCTCAGGGACTTCACAACTTTTGATGACTTTCTTGAATGTAGCGGTGTCATTTGGTGCAAGATGGATTCTGAGAAAATGACAGTATGAAATGTTTTGATTTGGAGGAAATGTTGCCAGGATCCTTATAAACGGTGAGTGGCATACAGGAGTCCACTTTGACTGAAATCTACTATGACGTGCTTTGGTTCAGCTGAATATGAAGCGCCCAAGTGGTGTATTTGTCTGGCAAAAATGCTGAAGTTCACTACTCAAGTAAAAGTACAGTTACTTGAGTAAAATACGACTCTGATGAAAGTAAAAGTAGTGCTAAAACTGGTTTAATAAGTTTTAATAAGAGTAAAAGTATAAAAGTTACTTAAGTAAAAAAATGAAAAGTACAATCACAAAGTTGGTTTGTAATGTGTTGGAGTGTGTGATGGTCTTTATAACAAAAATATAATAATAATCTCACTTATCATGTGATAAATTTATAATTGTTAGAAATTATAAAGTTTTTGGAAATGTCAACTAACAAAGCACTCACAAACAAGAACACAGCAGTTTTGCAAGGGTTTTAAAAGGCGGCGAAAAAATGGTTGTGGACCTAAAAAGTAACGAACCTATTTTTATAATGTAGGGCAGGCCTATTCAACCTAAGGCCCAGGTACCAATTCGGCCCTCCAAATATCTGATATGGCCCCCAATTAACTTTTTAAATATTACAAAAAGATATATTTTGTTTGTAAATTTAAGTCTGGGTTATTTCTCGGGGAAAAGTGAACCAACTTCAATTTCTTAATGTGTCATGATTTCACTCTGAAAATGCATTTTTTGACAGTGACAAAATGCTGTATTTTGTATATTTTAGCAACAACACCCTTTGCTCTTCTTCTAGTGGCAGATATTGTTTTCATATGTTCACTTTTTACAGTTTGACTTGATAAGGTCCTGTTTCAGTTCTGGTTTAATTTAGTTTTAAACCTTGTTTGGTTCTGGTTTAATGCTGAGATACTCCAGGTTCAGAATTAGTAATTACTGGCATTACAAAACAGACTGCTGCATTAGTTATTATCACAAATCTAGTCCTCTGAATATTTGGCACAACCTTGTGTGACCCAAAAAACCATATAGTCCTTGATAAAATCTGTCCCTTTGTAAAATAAAGTTGAATGACCCTGATGTAGGAAATAGAAAGTAAAGATATTTCTTGAAAAATGTAAGAAGTAAAGGTAAAAAGTTGACAGATTTTTAAACAGTCAAGTACAGATACTAAAAAAAAACAAACTACTTAAGTATAGTGCTTTTTTATTTTATTTTTATGTTCTCTCATCATTAATTACATGTCTCCTTGAATACACTCTATAAACTATTGTAATTTCAGTAACTTCAGTAAAAATGCTAACTTCTATCACCTGATTAACATGCACAGACAAAATGAAAATAAAGTGGTCCCACAGCAGCAGTGATGATCCATGTGGCTATAAAAAAGTCCGATTCACAGATGAAATAAAGTTTACTGTGGCTCTGTGCTAAATAATTCAGCTCCTGCGACACATGATGTATGGGCCACCTCCACAACAACTGGGCCTGGCTGTCGACTTTCTGCTAGAATTTCATTTTAAAGAAACATTTATGTGATTTTGTGCTTTCCCCAACAAGTTTTACCCCTTAGGAGAGCAAGAACATTTTGGAAGGATTTTTGACTTTATACGGTTGTGAATGCTGGCACAGTTTAGCCTTGGATTTGAGTTCATAAGCCTCGGGAAATTCGCTTGGGCAGAATAGTCAGAGTGGGAGTGTGTTATTTTCAACGACTGGACTTTGAAAGATGGAAATGTAATGCAGTGGTTCTCAAACTTTATGCACCAAGAAAATATGTCTAAAGGAGAAGTAGATTCAAACTTCATCTTGTAGTGTATTAAAGCAGGTTTAAAGTAGCACTTTTTGACTTTTCTGAAAGAAGGTACGGCTTGTCTAAATTGAAATGCTTGCTTCAACTAAAATAATACAGCGAAGCATTAAATCATCAATTAAACATCTTATTTGAAAATTGTATGATGTTGTAGGTTAATCATCCTTTATCACTGCCTTATCCGTACTTTACTCACTTTTGAGAACCAGCTCAGTCTCATTTTAAAATGTTAAAAGCTCTAAATTCAACCTATCCAGGATAGGATCTACTGGTACTTGGGGAGTCAATAACTTAAGTGGTACTTGGTGAAAAGTCTGAGAATCACTGAGAAACTTTATGGAGAAAATTCTAGCGGCATTATTTTTGTTTGACATACTCGAATGAAATTTGGGCTCTTCTAATCGTGGGTTGACTTAAAATAAAAAAAGAAAGAAAAAAAGGATGTATACTGACAGTATGCATTTTTGAAAAAAATATCTTGAACCACTACTTAGCAAAGTAAAGTAAACCAGAGCAGTAGTTCTTAAACTCAACTCAGATCAAGCACAATTTTTTGTTGTCTATATAGGCCTACAAAAAGAGCTACCGTAATTTCCAGACTATAAGTCGTTACTTCTTTCACAAGATTTGATCTCTGCGGCTTATACAACGATGCAACATTTTGGATTCTCAAGGACTCACTATTAACAACAACTCACTCTATGTGTGTACTTATCATTTTTCTTATTTAAATCTAGTTGGTGCAGCTTATGTCCTGTGTGCAGTAGTGTGGAAACTATGGTAATTTCTCTCACTTATGTGTCTAAATGTGAGTTAGTGAAAACTTCTCTTTTCCTGATATAATTCATCTCACAGTCTCAGGTTGTGTATCTCTAGATGCTGATTAGACAGCATGAATATTGCACAGGTGCTTTACGCTGGGTGGGTTCAATCTGGGACACATTGAAGTTTTGTTGCAAACGGCCTGTTACATCAGCAGTCCACTGCTGTCTGTATTTGTCCGAAGCTGCGCGGATTCAGGTGGACTCTCGCAAGAACGCTCAAATAATGATCGGAAATCCGCATCAGACTGCTGTGGTTTCTGAGAAAAATATACTTGTTTTAAGTGGATTTTTTCAGGTCCTCATAATGTGCTACCCCAAATGGACAAAACCATTGTGAATAAAATTTAACTTGACTTACATAGACTTAACTGAACATTTCACTACATCAAAGAAGATGAGAAAGTCACATCACCCAACAAAATGTGTGTTGTTATCAATGCAGCAATAATGCATGTTTAGTTTTATTTACAATCATCTGTAAAATATAACTTCAGTTCAATAACACTGCAGATTAAAAGTGCAGAAAGAACCACCACATGAGACTTCATGCAAAACTTCACATTCACTGTGCTATGATCCAAACTCTCAGTTACTTTAAATAAGAAATAAATGCTGCTATAAAAGTAAGTTTTCCCTCACAGAAGGAAGAGTTTCAGATTGAACTCTTGGGTCAAAAAGCAGCAGTGCTTATGAGTGGGTTTGTTAGAACTCTGCTCTCTTTGTTAGACCTCTGCATAGTAGCTCACGGAAAGTTTATATGCCCAAAAATACTTTTATTTGGATATTTTTGGACACAAACAACACAAGTAAATGTTGGCCATACTTTGCTACAGCCTCAGATGGAAGTGTAGCAGGATAACTTTGATAAAGGAGGATAAATGCGTTCAGCACCTATTTTACTATATATTTAATAAAGAACTCTTTAGTCCTTTGCAGTATTTACAACAGACAAACATGATAAAAAAGAATCAAAACTATACTATGTGCAGTTTGTAAGATAACACAATGTCTTCTGCAATAAAGTAAATTCAGACTGTTCTCATGATTTAAACAAACATTTAACAACATAAATTCATTCAACTGAACTTGCTGACTGCTTCTTAGAGTTCACTTATATTTCTTTTATTATTAAGAGCATTATGAATATGAAAATCTAATTAATTATGTTGCTTTGTAGAATAATGGATTTAAATGTTGTTTTAGACAACATTTACCATATATATTATATTCAGAGATATCCTTGTTTCAAATCATTGTAATGTGAGAAATAGTAATCCTTCTAGCATATTATAGAAAAACCTTCAGCCTGTAGTTATATTCAGCTTGCAAGAGATGTCCCAAGAAAGATATTTATTTTTTTATTTACTCTGAACAATTACAAACAAGGCAGACACAGATTAGTGGGTGTACATGCCTGTGATTGTTGCCACATCCAGGCTTCAACACTGTGGTCGAGTTTTCTGCAGCTCACTCATGTTGTCTTGTCTCTGTAAAAGAAAAAACAGAGAGAGAGAGACAGAGAGAGAGAGGTGAATATTAATTTAATCTGAGCATGAGAAAACCTTATTACTCCAGCGCGCCTGTTTAGTTATTTAATGAGTCAATCTGATGGCTTTATTATTAAATTATGGCATCTAATTATCTTTTGTTTGGAGGGTAGCGGCTCGCTCATTGCACAGTGCGGCTGAGTAATTGTCATTTGGAAAAAGTTGAGAAGTTTCTCATGAGCCTTTGTTTTCCAAGCTTACACTTTCCCTTGCATTTGATCCATCCTTCGATTAAGGCAGGGCTTGAACTTGTCATAAACTTGTTTGCGGTGTCTAATAAAAAGTATTTGTCACAAGATGAACACAATTAGACTTTATCTCATTTGCCTTCTGTTTACTGTAGTCTTCAACAACTCCCCCCAAAAGCTGTATTCATCAAAAACACATTTGATTAAACAGTTCTGGAGGAGAGAACAGGTCTCACATTGAGTGATGACATCTCCATAGAAACGTGATTGATGGGCGAGTCAGACGGCGAAGGCGTTTGAGAGACAGATCACTCAAACCGTCACAGCAGCAAAGGCTATTATATGATGAATGATCTGTTTAGCCCACAGAAGGGAGTCGGCATGAATTAAGATAAGATTCAGGATTTTGGGATGTGCCTCAATCATAGTAAAACAGACCTATATTTTTCTGCATACACTAGAGCCAGACTTGACAGCGAGGGCCAAATCTTTTGCATTTGAGATGAGGCAGTTTCACATGTGATCGTTCTCCCCTAGACTCAACACCTCCAGGAGGACTATAAGAGGCCAATACAGAGAGCTCTCCAAAGATGGAAACTAGCTCTAGGAACATGGAGCATCACCTCATTGAGGTTGTTATGGAATCTTTAAGTTGTTTCATCTTTAAGGTCACTCGATCCGTTGATGTGATCTGTTTAAAAAGTCACAAGAGATTCCCAAGGCAGAAGGACACTATTAAATGCTAAATGTTACTCACATCTTGTGCCATCAAACCTTTGTCTCACTTGAATGATTCAATCTCTCAGGAGACAATATCCCATCAAGGGGAAGTAACAACATGTTAACTAATCTTTTGTCTCACTTCTATATCTCCAAAATCTGGGCTTTGATGTTTTGAATATCATGTACTGTTCCCACCTCTGCCAGGGCCTCGAAGCTACTCCCAGTCAGAGAATGAGGGACACGGCTGCTCACATGGACGAGGACTAGGACTACGGGGGACAGACGACTTGGGAGGAGAGGACCAAGGGACAACGAGGGGAACTCTCTCAGAGACTGGGATACACGAGCTATGTAACTTTCAATTATGCATAATTGTACTTTTGTTAATAAATAATGCTTTTGAGATTAGACAATTCTCAAGGATATACTTTTTCCATAAGAATATTAAAACTCCACAACAAGTTGAAAGAGCACGAGCTCGTGCAGGAGGCTGACATGGCTCACCTTCATGCATACTATGCACTGAACCCAACTGCTGGAGAGGATTGGATTGACTTTTTTGACATGGCTCACAGGACAAAAAGGGCACAGCTCAGCTTCACATGTTGGAGTTTGCCCCTTTAAAAGAAATTGGGCCTGTCACTGTCATGTCAGCAAAAAGACCAAACAGCACTGCAGAGCACCAGGCCTTCTTATGGAATAGAGGGTTGAGAGAGCGTCTGGTGGTCATTGGTAGGATGACCACCTGGTTGTTGAGGGATATCTTAGTAAAAAATAGTAAGTAAGAAAGGATTCAAATTAAGATAACTGAAGATTGTAGACACAGATTTTTGGAGGCAAAAAAGATACCTTTGCTGAGCTCTGGTTAACTGTTCCAAAAAGCAGGACAGCAAAGTCTATTAATCGATTAAGTTAATGCAAAACTGAGAGCCATATTTATCCATGTTTGCAACCAATCAATCAAACTTTACTGTATAAGCTATTTATAAGACCATCTTTAATGGTTTGTTTAGGCCAAATATAAGTGACTTATTTATGACAACAAATGTGAATAATCCAGACACTAAACGTGAATTATTTCTCAGTTTTATAGCATTTTGGGGGCTAATGTGGCGCAGACAGTTTATCACTTTAGCAACAAAAGATCTCGCAGCCACAAAGAGGGTGGATTTATTGATTAGGTAAACACATTTTTAGGACACAAACTCCTAACAATGTCTAGAAGATTTAATATGAGACGACTTTGACTGTGGATTTATCATCACCCTGCCCCAAAGTGTAACACAACAATGGTGAAAATGATGACTCTTTCCTCCCTTTTTCATTTATTGTTGGGACTGTGTGTCATAATTGCACCATTTAACACTAAACTGATTTGAGTTACATCACGCTGTTAAATATTCATTATGGTGGAGAAAATATAGCTTTCCCTCAAGAGAAGCTACATCTGCTGCTGCTTCACCCATTCTTCACTAAAGCTGCACTAACTATGCCAGGTGGAATGTCTGCCATCTTTGTCTCCACATGTTCCACAGTATTTAATGCATTTCTTTCACAAAAGCATGACTTTAAATAAAAAAAAACAATGTGGACAGGACACTCAAATTGTGTGTATTCTGTTCTCTTCTTGTTAGTCTTATTTAACTGAATTCCAAAAATAAACTTCATAAACTGAACTTGTAACCCCTTAAGTCAGTTGTTCTCCAACTTTTCACAGCAACTCCAACCAATGAAGACAATGGATTTTAACACAACCTCAGGTCTTAAATGTGAATAAAGCTGGTGTACAGTTTTAATGTCTCACTGATGCTGTTGGACAAATCAAGAAATGACCCAAAGAAGGATTATTAAGTGGAAAAACTTAGCTACAAAATAAGGCTGCTTGAGGATGGAAAAAAATGATTGATGCACCGTGTAACATTTTGGCAAAAAAACAAAACAAAAAGTAAGTAAAAACATGTTTTTCTTGTTTAGATGTTTTGTGACAGTGAGTAAATAAAAAAAAAGTTTGACTTTACTCTGAGCCGGCAACATGGCCACAAAATGAACTATTATTTGGCCAGAGAGGACCTCCTTTTGTTTATTTCTATGGAAAAGTAGCTCCTTCAACTATTTTTTCACATTATGGCAGAAACTTATTTATTTCCAATAAAAATGTTCTAAAGAATGATTTTACCTTCTAATTTGCATTGGATTGTGAAGCTGACTTTTATATCCAGACCTTTACATCACTATTTAAATCACAGTTTTCCTTACGACTATTTGCTAAGAGGGCAGAGCATTGGTGCAATGCTGAGTGAATAGACAATATTAATAAAATCAAAACTAGATTTTGTAAAGTCCCAATTTTTCAACTCAGAGAAAGACCTGTGTGCTTATAAATACTGTACACTCATGATGAGTTAACATACTAATTACTTAAAGTTGGGGTAACTAACTTTTTTCGTTATAAATTTGTAATATTTGTACTTTTCAAAAGTGTATGGGTGTTGTATGGCTGTCTGAATCGAATAATAAAGAACTTTAGTTCTCATCAGGAGCTAAATGCTGCGGCCTGATTGGCTGTGGTTCTCTTCGGTTTCACTTTCCTGTTTGTAAGAAGTAGTTTATAAGATTGCAACCAAAAATGAATACAAGTGGATATTGTCCATGTGTCAAAGGATTTAGCAAAGAAGGTTGTCAGATTTAAACCTTGAATCATGTTTGCAATGATAAAAGAAAAAAAATCAGCTACCTCGCCTGTAATTTTACTAATTTTGTAATCAGATAAAGCAATACTTATAACGGAAGATACAATTCGATTAACTGTACAAGCCACTCCAAACTACGGAAATATTAAAGCTAACCTAGAAAACAAAACAAGCAAGTTCTAACATACAGTAAAATTTCGAAGCAAACGTTCTCAAGAGCCTGTTGAAAAGACAAGAACAATACAAATACGTCATACTTGCCCGTCAAGGCTATAATTCTCTTTGTTCACAGTAAACCGCTAAAACTATAATTCCAATTCCCCGTCCTCATCCTTCGCTATCTCACCATGTATCATCAATGGACCATTTACCACTGCAAACTCCTCACAACCACTAATCACAAACCCAAACTGTGTCCCGGAGGAGCTCTTGCGGCCGACTCTTTACACGTAGCATGTATAATTGATGCCTTGTTCGTCTTTGCGATAGGGCCCGGTGTCCTGATGGAGTCGGCTGATAGGATTTCGCGCGGGGAACAGCTGTAGAGTGGCGCCCCGGAGAAAGGATGGGGTCCGCGTGAGATCGTTTCTGCCCCGCCGTGAACAAAATAGCCCTCATATATCCCTGTAATCTGCATTAGAGCGGAGCAGGGCCAGGAGACAGCGCGGAGGGGGTGACTAATGGGCGCGCCGCTGATTTGGCATAAGCTGGTTTCCATCGCACCTCCAAAAAATATGAAACAAATGATAGCGTGTATGGTGCACTCTATCAGCGAGAGTTAACTTGGCTGAGGAGAAAATTGAGAACAATGTTTGCAATTTCGATTTTGGTAATGTGGTTTTTGGATGGCATGCTGGTTCGGTCTTTGTTCTATCTGATGAAATTGTTTTAGTCAAGATTTTGTTGTAATTGCCGGACAACGAGTCAAATGTAGCTTACCACTGGCCAACTAAGGCTCTACATAGCAATTGTGATCTGCAAAATGCACTGTTTTCATCCAATTCCATCAGCATTTAGGCACTATGATAAAGAGTGACAAAAATACTTTAGGTTTGAAGAGCTGCATAACAGAGACAATTCTAAGACCATGTGCTTTTCTGGGGCACTGGGAATTGGAAAACTATTTGCACTTAAGAACTGGTTTTGTTATGGTTCCATTTTATAATGAAGGCCTGTTGTCCGAAATGTTACAAATAAAACTTTTGGGAGCTGATGGTTGTGCAGACTTTTTCTCCACTTTTTTTTGTTTTTTTTTGGTCTGGCGCATCAATTCATTTTTAGGTGGATTCAATTTCTAGACTTCTTTTAATCTTTATTTTTTTACTTGGACAGTTGTACTTTTAAATGGCGTGTAAATTTTGACCCTGTGCTGCATTCCTTACTTTCAGTTTATCATGCAAAAGTTTCAGCTCTGATAAAGCCTTCAACATGCACCTTTTGTCAAGTGTATAGTGTATATGTTAACATTTTTTACATACACTG
The DNA here is from genome assembly GCA_038363315.1 of Mugilogobius chulae. Lineage (NCBI taxonomy): Eukaryota > Metazoa > Chordata > Actinopteri > Gobiiformes > Gobiidae > Mugilogobius > Mugilogobius chulae. The sequence goes on along the minus strand of CM076401.1, from coordinate 25,526,214 downwards.
CAAAGCAGAGCCAGTAGTGGCTTTGAGCCTTGTTTGCACGTAAAGAGAAAAATACAGAACAGACTTCAATGCTTCTGGATTAGAATAACTTGGTCCTGTTTGTGTCTGTTAGGATCACACCAGTGTTATACGCATTCAGAGGCATGTGCTTAAGAATGTGCTTCTGAAATTGAGTCTCAACTTGTGTATTTCACTTGCATGTAATCTGAAGTATAATGAATGAATGAATGGTTTATTTATTCAGATATAATCATCACATCATAGCTTAGATCTTTGTCTAAATAGATTCCTAGTTCATAAAACTAAGTAAGTATTTTAGGAATCAAAAGAACAATTGATAAAGAATCATTCTAGTGTTAGCCAGTCAGATAGATTCTCTTGTGATATTTGTGAATTCTCAAGAGAAATCCATCCGCCTCCATCCTCCACCAGCTTGATTGGTCTACTGTCCAAACCAGTGGTTTAATGGCCCAATCACATTGCAGCGAGGAAGTGGGTGGGTTGTTAGCAAAGACGAATGCAAATAGCATCTGAATCAAGCAAAAACAATAATGGCAGTTCTCGTGGATGTACATGTTTCTGCTTCTATTTATTCTGTTACAGCAAAAAGTATTTCCTTTTTGAAAGAGGAGTGACAAAGGCTATTCGTCAGTAAAATTCATTGCTGTGATTGGTTAAGCACAAATGAAGGAACGCACTAGCAGACAAGTCAACCAATCAGCTCTAAGTAATTTATTAAATGTCCAATCTTTGACCAAACACTTTCAGTAGAGGAAGTTCCAAATGGATAATGTTGAAGAACACATGTTTACCTGCTGTGAGCCAAGTTAAAATCCCACCAATTCCCATCTGTATTGCTGACCCATGCAATAAAAAGTAAGTATTAAAGCACCATTTTCTGATAGTTTGAAGATTTATATGTATGAGACTTGAAGCATATCACAGCCCAGATCAAGGCTGTGCTCAATGGAAGGTTTGTCCTGTATGTATTAGCTCAAAAAGGCCTCACATGAACAACCAAACTATCTCTGCCATCACTTTCAGCTAAGCACAGAGTGAGAGCGGTTTTAATAAACACGTTTGTTGCTACACAATCTGATACCAAAACTGCAGAACTGCAGATCTGTGAAACACATTGTTGTGTAAACGTGGCTTAAATATAACTGTTGGGAACGAGAAGCAGCATTTCTGCAGGACAAATGGTTTTCCAATACAATAGAAATAACACAACTTTATGTTTGGTTTTTCGCTGTACACAAACAAGATAAAGTGATTATTGATTATTTTTCAAATGTGTATAGTCAAAAATGACAACAAAATACATAGATAGCTGTTTTTGCTCTGGCTTGTTTCTGCCCTCGATTTGATGTGTTTTTTGTGTTTGTTTTATATTAATAAAACAAATTAGTTTTACTTATAAAAGGCAGACTTTGTTAATCACTAAAACAAAAATAGCGGCTGCACTCCTAGTCAATGCACTTTAGGAGTGTATCTGTGACTTGGATTTGGCTGCTTTCTCTCTCTCTAATTTGGTAATGTGTGTTTTTTGGCTGTCATGCTGGTTCAGCTCTTGTCTGATTACACTGAATTACTTTTAGTTAGTTTTAGTCACAATTACTGGACAACCATGTGGTCAATTATTGTTGGTCAAATCTAAAATAACTACAGCGAACCCTCAAACAGTGAGTTCATTAAATGAGGAATGAGTTGAAAACGTTTTCTAAGCTAATCTACCAGATGTTCAATCCAGTGTTTTCATGATGATTTTTTGATCTCATCTCGCTCTGCTCCCTTTAATATACCTGATTTGTAGAATAAAGAGTTTCCCACTTCAACAGAAACCTGATGAACAACTTTGTTATTTTGACAGTTTTTTTTTATTATTATTCTTATTAATTTGAAAAATGTGTATGCTTGCAGGGATAGAAGTAAAAATGACTCTCCATAAATTATTTCTTAATACTCTAAACAGTTCGATATATTGAACTTTGATTAGACAAAGTTAGAATACATTCATTTCTGTAACATATTTTTAAAGTCTTGCTATCTGGTACTTTTAATTACATAACTCGCTTGTCTCAATAAAGATGCTGCTGCTTCATTTTAAATCAAGCAAGCAAACAAACATTCTCTAATACTGTATATTCATCAAAAGTAAGGCCTGGTGTTATTTATACCCACTCCCAGATTGATGATGAAGTGTAGAGTTCCAAAGGTCTCATGCTCTTCGATTTGTAAATCATCTTGTTTTGTGCTATATATCTGTTTATTATAAGCATTATGTAAACCTTTGTTGTTTGTCTGCCCCTTTTTAAAGAGAGGGCATTAGAACTTAATCTGGTTCACACCAGATTGTAGTGTGTATCAAAATCATGGCAAAATATGAATCTGATTGGTCAAAGATCTGAACCGGAAGTAGTCAAGAAGTCATTTTTTGTTAAATATAATCAGAAGTGCAGAGTGGTTAAAACTCTAGCTTCCAATAAGGAGATCATTTGTTCATCTTCTGGGTCGAACCATATCAACATCTCACTCTGGGTAGAGTTTGCATGTTCTCACCGTGACACTGTGGGTTTTCTCCACTACCAACAACATGCATGTTTAGGTTAATTGGGCATCACTGTAAGTTTCCCTTATGAATGAGAAAGTGAATGGTTGTCTGTCTAACCCGCTACTAGCTGGCTGTCCAGGATGTCCCCCGCCTAAGGCTTAAAGTCACTGAGATTGGCTCCAGTCACCTGCGACCCTTAACGGAACAAGTGGTAAAAATGAATAAATATCACCAGTCCAAAAATGCACAAATCTCCTTAGGAGCATTTTTTATTTTTATTTTAATTAGTCTGTTATTCTGCTAAAATAGGCCAAAATACTTCTGTCAATGACAATGATAAACTGTGAATGGTTCGCTGCTGCTATGTGAGAGTTCAGTTAACCTTGGCGTACGGCGAGGGTTTCTTCAGATGGATTCTTCAGATTTCGTGAAAATCGCAAATATCTTGAGAATTCATCTTGTAAAGTCAGGTGTAAAAAAACTGTGCAGTGAAGGTAATTTAAACACTAACATAGAGATAAAACATGTAAAAAATGCTTGGTAGAACATGTAAGAATGAAGTAACAGTACAATTCCAAGTATGTTTATGATGAGGAACCATAGACGATTGTATAATTACCCTCATAATTCATGCTTTCCCATATTAGACTCCTCTTGCTTCAATTTACAATTAAAATATCTGATAAACAACCAAATCCACAGCTTGGGGAGAGAAAATACAACATATTTGTAGCGTCTTTGAATAAAAATTGGATTAGAGACAGTATAACAAATGAGCCAAAACTGCGACTTCTTCATCAAATTCAGAAAAATCGTTTAATCATCAGCAGAGCAGGGAACATGGGCATATGGTGAAATTAAATTTACATTATGGAACTACGGGAGAATCCATATCATCACTCAGAGGTGGAATAAACTGAATCTGTGAACTGGGCTGATGTAGCTTTTGGACGGTCTGAGTAAAATGTTTAATGATAATTGTGGAATTGGAGGTGTTATGTTGAGTAGCCCATAAACATAACATAAGACGCTAATTGTACCAAATATATTAAAGAAAAAGCAACAATTATGAAAGTTTGAATTAGTAAAGTAGAAATGTTAGTTTGTTAGCTCGATAGCAACACAAACAAAAAGAAAAAAAAACAGAAAATGTCTTATATTCATCAGTCAAATCGATTGATCATCTTATGGGAGGCGTAGACAAACACAGGAGGTATGATATGAAAACCTTGCCTAGTCAATAACTATTCTAGTTCTAAATTGGGTTAAATCAGACCTAAATTATGACTGTGAATTTGCTGTGCAAGTTTTAAACAAGGATAATCCACTAAAAGCACAAAACTGTGGATGTGACAGACTCTTCCAGCATCAGATTCAGAACACTGTCTCAACCAGTATACTCTAGTGCGTAACAGTATAATCACATTACGTTCAACTTCCTCTTTGCCTTCATTCCATTAATTAGAAAGTATTTGTTTTCAAACTTTTAAAGGCTCAGTAAAGCAGCCAAATTAGTTTGAATGTTGTTTTAATTCCAACCACCAAACATAATTCTACTGGGCTTCTGAAGAAAAGACCATGGCACTAAAATAAATCTTTCTTGCAGTTATTTGATTACAGATGTTTGCATTGCTCATTTATTCATGCATAAATGAAATGTCTTACTTAGACTAGTGATGGGCAGTTTGAAACGCGCTTCCTGAACTGCTTCGAAGCACTAAAGCGCATGCGCTTCGGATCACTGCTCCGAACTCTGGTTCAAAACGCTGATCACGTGACCTCTGCGGTTCATGAACCGCTGCTGTTACAGAAACGTTTCACTAGGGGCTTTCGGCTCGAATCTAACTTTGGCTGATCGGGCTACTGACGAATCACAAAACAGCATGAGCTGTTTCAAACCACGCCCAAAAGTTTAAAAGGCACTTTGCCACTTTTAGAAATTGTGGGTTTGTGAGGCAAGAGATAGAGCAATTTTGAGAGATTTGACAGTGATTTGATTAGATTTTTTCCCTTTAGTTAGAAAGTTAGTCAGTTAGCTTGATTGTTTGGAATTTAAGTACTATAGTATATAGTAATATAGATATATTAAATATACATTTAGGCCTACACATTGTTAATTTAGAAACACAATATTGACACAGCATCAAGCAGTAGGCATTATTTGTTAGGTAGGTGTAGGTAGGTGCTAAAACCATCAACGGCAGAAAAACTTATATTCTTGAATAAAAATCTAATGTTAACTCAACTTTTGTTTGATTCAAACTTTCGTTTTCAAACAGAATACAGGGCTTAGGGCCTATTTGTTCTACAGTAATATAGTAATAATGTAGAACTCATGATTATTTTGACTCCACTTCAGTACTTTATCTTTGTATGTAGGGACACAACAACAGTAGTATTTAGTTCATTCATTTTGAATCTTTTAATGAAAACATTTCACCACCAGATGGCGGTATTCATGCGTTTCGAACCGCAGTTCGAAGTTCCGACCCATTTTGTTCATATGGTTCACAGTTTCATGGCGCTTTGCTTTGCCATCACTAACTTAGACACACTCTAGATAGTAGAGGGTTTTCAAATTTCCTGCCGTTTTTTGCAACTATTATTTCTCTCACATTAGCAAAACGACTTTACATAACTAGCCAGGGTTATTCATTTGAATACAATCAGGCAGAAACTTTTATAGGAACCGTATGTAAGATTTTGATTTCAGATTTAACAAGCAAGAGCTATGTGTCCACAGATACAGATCCAAAAAAAATATTATTTTTACTGAAAGTCCTTGTAAATCTGAGTTATTCTTAATTAAAAAAGCTGATGATGTTCATTTGTTGATGTTTTGGTTCTTAAGAGGATTATCCAATCAGAAAGCAGAATGAGCCTCACATGACTCTCTAATTTGGTTTCTTAAGGCCAGTGCACACCGGGACGCTCTGCCGCGCGGCAAATTGGGCGCCTCCGTTAATTTCTATGAATGTACACACACCAGGCTCGCGGCGGCGCTTTACAACGCGCGTTGATTCGGTTTTGTTTGTTCCATCGTGGCACCCAGGGAAATGACCCTGCCGGCACCCGTAGTTTCTTCTTCTACGATTTAAATCATGTATAGTAGTTAACTTGTCGGCACTATTTCGTTAACAATGATGAACGCGGAATGCCCTTCATTATTTACGACATATTATCTTATAACTAACCCATTACGACCGCGGATCGTTGAAAAATAACGCCGAGCGTCGTATTTGGAGAGTGTTGACGCTTGGGTCTGGCGCGCGGCAAGTGACGTGCCATGGCGCGCCACGCTTTGGTGTGGGCTGGCCTTTAGAGTTGGAAGCTGATTTTGAACCATGAGTCATGAACATGTTTGAGTTTGAACTGATATCGCTCCAGGACACAGACTCAACAGTCTGTGAAAAGCTCATGCACTTGTTTCCAGGCTCCACCCATTATATAAAAATGTTATTGTTGGGAACAAACCATGACAAAGAGTCAGGCGTCTGAGAAAGTGACTTTCTGGTTATTACCCATGATTCATAGTGAAACATATTCCTGATTGGTCTATAGCTTCTCATCTTTTTGTGGGCTTTTTTTTCACACTCTGGCAACCCAAGTTCATTTGTGATTGTAATAGTTTTTTATACCACTAGTTGTGGATCTTACATACGGTTCCTTTAACTTTAGCTTGGATAATCCAAACTGAAATCTCTCAGTAATATTTTACACAACCAAGGAGTCTCACTACTGAAGTTACTCAATTTTGGTTTATGAGATTTATAAAATCTTAATAACATATTGTAGTCTTTAGTAGAACATTATTTGTTATTTTGAAACAATAGTTGAACAAAAAACAACAACACTGTGGCATTTAATTGAATTCATCTCCTGCTCCAGTTCTTGGCCACTCAAACCCTGCCGAGCTGAATGTAATCCTGTTAGCAGTCAGTGATTTTGTTGTTTTCTGGTTAGCTTACAACACGCCCGCTGCCAAATCCGTGCTCAGGTCATTTCTCATCCAAAAACCTACTGTTTCCGGGCAGCAGTAGCGCCGAACCATTCAAACCAATCAGACCCCACGGCAGCCAAAAACAGCATTACCAAATCAGAGAGAGAAAGAGAGGTAATGGAGCCAAGTTGAAGCCTCAGCACTACAAAGATGAAGACCTGATAATGATAGTAAATGTGTATTAAATGATATTCAGCACATTTTCTTAGAGAACAATGGGAGATAAAAAATGCTCAGTAGGTTTTGTCTTATTAGTCGAGCTATTCTATTCTTGCAATTATATGCATCACAAATATGAAAACAATTGGAATAGATGTACAAAAAAAAAAAACATGTTTGGGGAGCGATTTATTTATTTTAATGGCATTTGCGTTTTGACTGTCTTCATCAGAGCAGTTGGGAATGGAGAGAATGGTGGGTGGGTGAGATTATAACAGGAACCAGTACTTCCAAAAGCCAAGCTGTAGGTCAGGCCTATTCAAGTTAAGGCCCGGGTGACAAATCGGCTCTCCAAAAATATGAGCCGTTCTAGGTTATTACTCTGGAAATAGTGGCCAGCTTAAATCTCTTAATGTGTCGAGTGTTTAAACTAGTTATCTTGATTTTCAGTCCGGATTTAATTTTAATTCTGGTTCAGACCTTGATTATTTCTGGTTTAGATGTAGCTTAATGTTGAGATATTGCAGGTTCAGATATGATTATGTTGTTTTAGCACTGATTTGAACACTTTGTAGAGCAATAAAAATACACTGTAGGATTAGTTTTTCTCTACTGTGGATATATTCCTGACAAAAGAGTATTGTGCAACTATCTGGCCCCAAAGTCATGGTTCTTGGTAAAATCTGGCTCACTGGAAAATTAAGTTGAATAGCCCTGCTATAGGTGATCACTGAACTGTATTGATCAAACTCTTCTATCTTATTGAAAAGACAGACAGACTTTGGGTCCAGCAGAGAGCAGAAAGACAGATTACTGCAGTGTTGATAAGACCAATAATCCTTAAAAAATACACATTTTAAATTTGGACAACATTAAATTTAGGCCTAAACAAGACTTAAAAAAATAGCAGCAAACAAAAACATTTTACTACACTTAGGGCCAGATTTATCAAGCATTTGCTCATGTGCAAAACAGGTTAGGGGGAGCAAAACCTAGGCAAAGATGGCATTTTTCTCTTAAACACACTCTAAAGATGCAGAATTTGAGGTGGTTCATATCTGTTTTGTTTATTATGTTGTATGTTCATCTTCCAATATTAAAATTTGTGTAAAATGCTCATAAAAACACACTACTTTTTTCATTTTTGCACCCGCAATTTAGCACCTGGCTTGATAAATCAGACCCTTATTTGTCTAACAAGAGAAAAGCACTGAATCTGAAAAAACAAATGGGCTACACACGGCTAGACAATTAGGCTTTTATCTGTAAATGAAACAAAAAGATAATTTGTACCTATACGTGATGAAATGAAAAAGTCTCCCTGAACTGAAGAGGCACACATGTACAGTATGGAGTTGCAGCCCTGAAAGTGGCATAGTGCACCTTTAAAATAAAAACATTAACATGCACATGGAGTAACATCCCACAGAAATATTCATAAGCCTTTTGATTTGCCTCTGGAGACGTTCTATCACGGTTTGAATTTGCGATCACAAGTTAAGCAGATCCTGTTACGAGTCATTACAGGCTTTAAATGCACTGATGCTTTTTGTTATGCTCGCAATTAAAGATCGACTTCTGAAGATGGAGCGGAGTTTGAGATGAAAGATTGTGAAAACATTTGACTTCACATCAGCTGCGGAATTAGTCAAACGTTTTATCTTAAATCAAATAATTATCATTACAGTTTAAACAGAATAATGTAGAGAAAAACTGCCTGCATAAAATTGACTTTGAAATTACAATTTAGGGCAGAGTACCTAATTATGTATAAAAAATATATATATTTAGTAATTAGTGCCTTGTACGTCCACCTGCTTTTTATTTGGGTAGCATTTTAAAATACACAGCCTATTGTGGCATTATCAGTGGTACTTAATAGAAATATCTAAAATACAGTGGTACTTGTAGTGGAACAAAAAGTTGTTTTAATATTAATTATAGTGATTGTCAGTGGTACTTGTGGTGGTAGTAATATTGATACTTTATTTATTACGCAATTGTTACTTTACTTTACTTATTACTACAAATACTACAAGTACCACAAAACGTATCTGTAACTACCACTATATGTAATGCTAAACTCACCGGAAACTACATTTTTACCAATAAAAGTATCACTATTATTACCATTAAGAACCACTGATGATAACACATGAAGTGCTGCCATAACTAACTATTAACTAAAGAGCCGTATTGTATTCAAACTGTTGATTAGTGTTTACTTTACACAATATTTCTAAGTATATTTGAAAGTGTAATATTAGCTGTTTTTAACTTGCGTTTTGATCTTGTGTGAACTTACCATGTTATCTGACCTATCACACTTTTAGCTTTGATCATGATCATTTGGATTAGTTTTGAGTCTATTTAAGATGCTTCTAAAAGCATTTCTTTTTTGCAGTGCATTGTCTGTCTGCAAAAACAAAATGGCTGCCGCTTTTGATCTCACTTTTTCTTTCTGCGCAACAGGAGACTTGTTTCATAATTACCATAAAGATCATGTCCATTTACACTAATCCCTCTTTGTGCTTGAGCGGCTTCTCCTGAGTTAGTGCGCTAGCTCATTTACCTCTATTGAATCTACCTCGGCTAATGTGACCTCCACAGACTTCATCACACTTGCATCAGAGCTGCGCTGAGGTCCAGATATCATTATAGACCCTCAAAGGACAGTGCTGCATTTTATAAGTTATTCACAGAAGAACTAAGCTAATCACGGAAACCTTGACAATGCCTATGCTTACTTAAAGAACAGTATGTACATAGGTTCTTTTAAAAGTTAAAGATGGCTCATGTCATTTTACTTTTTTAGATAATCTTTTGAAGCTAATTGATGGGACACCACCAGTTGCGTTTCCTGTTCAAAATGAGCTGCCTGTCACTCAATGTCAGGTGAGAGTCAAACACAGAAACAAGGAGGGAAAATGTGAGGCTTAACACATGCTTCAAGAGAGAGACTGAACCCTAATGTTGCCTGGTTTTGTTTAGATGAGCCTATATGTGTTGCCAAAATGTACAAAAGCTGATGGCTGGTAGTCTTGGACCACTCTGGCCTCAAAACTGCTTTTTTAAGGTTTTGGTCTCATCTCAAACTTGAGCACATTTAGGATTTGGTCTTGCCTTGGACTCTGTCTTGTCTTGAGTTCTGTCTTATCTTGGACTTGGTCATGTTTTGGACATTGAGACCACAAGCTCTGCACCAGGAGCACAGTGACCAGTCCCTGGCATTGTTTGCAATAGTTTAGATTGGGCCCAGTAAATCCAGTCCGACCCGGCCTGGGCCTGCGCTCGGTGTCCAAACCCGACTGGAACCCGGGTCATTCTCTGTGTCAGAGCCCAAAGTGAGCTGGCCCTGCCCACTCACTGAGCTTTTCTCACTGTGCATGTAACATAAAGTGTGCGCTTTCTCTCTCTCTCTTCCGGATCTTTTTCTTGCTGCGTGCATACACATACTTCCTTGATCCACGCGTATGAAAGACATGCCTTCCCTCTCTCTCTTTCTTTCTCCTCTTTTATTTGCTTGGTGCGTGTAACACATACACAAGCCTTCTTGTCCCTTCTCACGTACATTTGGTGACTTCAAACTTCACTTGCATTTGTCATGCGGTGGTTTTGAGCTTGCGCGGCTAGGTTTGGGCTCGGGTCCAAAATCTGCACAATAAGTTCATGTAGGCACTGGTAATTGTCTAAAATTACAAAGGTGGTCTTAATTTGGTTTCGATGGACTGCAGTCTCCCGGTCTCAACCTATAAAGGTGTTGTTCTTGGTCTTGACTCGATCTCACAACTCTGTGGTCTTGGAAAGATCTTGGTCTCAATTAGAGTGGTCTTGACTAATACACTAGTAGGGAGTTCAAATTTCAAACATTTTGGTGATTTTGAAAATGTCCTAGAAGGACATCCAGTTAGTCCAATCTATTACAGTTATCATTTCCTCCAGTCTTTATTGTTGTGCTATCTTATCCTCCCTGGATTCCACATATTCACAATAATCATGTAAGCCCTCAGCTCCCTTTATGGCACCTACAGGACCAGCACTGTTGCATTGTGGGTAAGGGTGACTCCCTCTGACCTATATGGCCTTGGCGATTCGGCTCTCGGGACTTTTTTTCATTCTCCTTCACTCCAGGGCCGATGGAAGATTGATTTAGCCTGTTTTGTGTCGGAGCAGTGAAAGTGCTGGAGAAGCGTTTTGTGAGGCTGGAACAGATTGGTCTGAGTGTAATAATCCTGTTCTACACCTGACGCGCACATGGAGGTCAGAGGTCACAGTGGTGCCTGTACACTCTGCTGCAGTGGGGCAGATTTAGACCACTACTACGACTTTTGCTATATAATACTACTGCTATACTTATTACTCCACCTGCAAGAAGTAATTTTAAAACATCATGCAGTTTGTCTGATGTTATTGTTTTTTCTAAAATATTTAACAGTACAGCTAACGTTGCTAAAGCCAGACGGATATGTGTATCTCTCTGAACTCAGATTTGGATTAAATTGAGAAAAAACAGAACATCAGAGTGAATATTTGAAGTTAATTGGTAGAAATGTCACAATATGAAAGTCGAGCAATTGAGGGCCACGGCTCGAGGAGATTGTCAAGTACCACACAGACGCACTACATTTGGACAAACTGTGCTCTCTGTCAAAGGAATTCATTATTGGAATAGCCTGCCTCTGTCACTAAGAGAATGTCCATCCCTATCCAAACTGCACCTTAAACTGTGGCTGAAAGAAAATCAAGTTTGTGAGCACTTTTAATTCGATTATATTGCTCTGTTTTGTCTTTTGCATTGTAATGATTTTATGTGACCTGCCTAGGGACAACAGATGGAAATTAGCATCTTTGTTATAATCTGACAAATGTACATGTGTATTTTACATGTGTTCATTAATATGTACTATCTTTATCAAATAAATAAATAAATAAAATAAATAAATAAAAAGATGAAAGCACAGGCAAATGCACAATGTTTTATGGATTCCAGATGGATTCTCAAGATTTTGTAAAAGTCACAAATATCGCCAGAATCCATTTTGTCGAGCTACTTAAGTACAGCATTAAGGATATAAAAAAAATACATAAAAAAAAAAAGAAATATTTGTGCAACACTTGAATCCCAACATAAACCTTTTTGCACACTAAAAGGTTTTGGCCCAATAATAAACCCAATGTGCTTTCTTGTGTAGCCTCTTGTGAGACTTGAAGACAGCTTTATGTGACACACTCTTTTCCACAATTGGAAACCTGTTCTGAACTTGGCATGTACTGTATGTGGCATCGCTGTCCTTTTGCCACATGATGTGACTTAAACACACATCATTTTTGTGAAATGTCCTTATGTCTGTGGCCTGTATTTCTGACATTAATTATTAAAAATCACAGATTTGAAATTCCGACATAGGACATGTACAATACATTTTGTAGCACATTGCTCATGCATTTTTTTTTCTCAAAATATTTTTATTGTGGAATGACACAAATCCTGACAACTCTCTGGACAAAAATGTCAAAAATGTATGATAAGCACGTTTTCACGCCTTACGAAAAGCTAAAATGTAAAATAACAATGCATTCTGGTTGAAGCCATGTGGCGACATTTTATTTGGGTTTAACAAGTAATTTTAGGCTTCAGGTTACTAAAACGGGTAAGTTTAGGGATGTGGTTTGAAGATGAAAGAAAATGTTGCCACGTGGTTTCAACCAAAATTTGTGGTTATTTTACATTTTTGGCTTTTCCTAACATATTTGCGCAAAAACGTAGTTATTGTACTTACTGTACGCTTTTGACATTTCGTTGTATATCTACGTTTTCTCCAGAGACTATAGGTTAGAAAACAAGCAGGTAACAAACAGTAGCATATGTTCATGTCTTGGCCTTGTCTGAAACAACCACATTTCAGCAATCTAATATCAGAAACCTTCAGTCAGGGCTTCAGTTTGAGATTAGTATTAGACCAGTGGTGCCGCTGCTGCAGGTGAAATGAGGTGTAAGCAGTTTTGGGAGCACACTACATTATTATTCACAGGACTGCTCACTGCTCTATCCATTTCAACAGCTTTTCTAATGTACTTTATGCAGAGAAGGAGCAAGAACTTCAAAAGAAATACAGGAGAAGTGCAGTGACTTTGAAATGATGACTGCTGTGACTATTACGGCACCGACCACTATTCTTCTTCTTTTCAAAAAGTCTTAAAATGCTCGTTATCAGCACTTTATTTCAGGCAATTAGAAAAGAATATATTTCCGGCTTTTTCAGTATAAACTGTAACGGGTAAAATAAGGGGACACGTTCCAATGCAAAGAAAGCAATGCTGTTTATCCATAACTGACTTGCCTTCCTGACACTATTATTAAAACGTAATTAGAGAATGTATTATTTCCGTCTCCAGCTGCTTTTGTCTTGGCACAGTGAGTTACTGTTAAAAACTTGTTCATGTCACAGCCAAATGGAGAATCCATTCCACAAAATAAAATGAATCCTTATCTCCTCTCTCTCTCTCTCTCCGTTTCACTTTCCTTCCTCTCACCTTTTTCTTTCTCTTGCTTTTCCTGATAATGCATTCCCTTTTTTTTTCTCCTTTGGCTTTTCTCCTTTCTCTCCTCATCCCTTCTTTCTTTCCTTGTCTCTCTTTTATCCCCTTTCTCATCACTCTCTCCTTGTGCGTCATCTTTCTTCTCTATCTCTCTCTATTCTCCTGCTCTTTATTTACCTCCTCTTTCGTACTCATCACATTCCTTTCTTCTTTCTCTCTCTCTGTCTCTATTCTAACTCCCTCAACTTCTTTTCTTCCCTCTACTCGACTCCTTGTTTCTGCACACGTCTTCCTGAACCTTTCTCTTTTCATCTCTCCACATTTACTTTCATTCCTTCATTGACTCTCTTCCTCCTCTTTCCATCTCTCTCTCTTGTCCTTCTCTCTCCGTTTTCTCTTCCCTCTATATTTCTGCCCTGACTCCCCCCTTTACCTTTACCTACTCTTCCACGTCTTTCTCTCTTCCCTCTTCTTTTCTTCCTTTTCTTTCTCTCTTTCCTTCTCTTCTCTTCACTCTCATCCTTGAGCGTTTTGTCTCTTCCTTTCTATCTATCTATCTATCCGGCTACATTGATTAATCTCAACAAATTGATTATTGTCAACTAATTTAGTAATCGAACAATCGGTGACTGGTCTTTAATAGGTTGTGTAAATGTACTGCTTTTAAAACAATTCTAAATAAGACTGCGTTACTATGAAACAGAAATTTGATCTAGTAAACGAAAGTAGAGTAATAAAACAAAAATTTTATGTGATTATTTCAAGTTTTTTTTTTTTTTGCTAATTTCAAATGAGGATATGCTAGTCCCTGTCTAAACTTTAAATCTTAGCTCATTTTTTGTCAGCGTTTGACGGTAAATACGGACTACATCAGACTTTCTCCAAAACGTCCTCAACCGACAATACTTTGTCTGGATTAGCAAAATAATCGTTAGTTGCAGCCCAACTCTCCACCCTCATTTATTCTTCTCTCCTTCACTTCTCTCTCACTCTTATCTTCTTTCTTTCTCTCCTCCCTCTTCTTCATATTTTACCTTTGACAGTCTTTCTCCTTTCCCTCCCTCTCTTACCTCTTTCTCCTCCTTTTCCTTACCCTCTTCACTGTCTCCCTCTTTCCCTCTCCCTCCCTTTAACCTCACCTCTCCATCTTCTCCTCATTTCTCTCCCTCTCCTCCCTTATCTCTCCATCTCCTCTCCTCCAAAGTGAACCTATTTTCGCCGAGGCAATAAAAGGCTCATCAGCAAAAGGGCAGAATGATTTTTTAATATGACGGCGTTTTAATAAGGACTGAGGAGACGCCGAGGCTCTTTATCAAGCGCGGGCAGAGGACGGCTAATAGCTCTGTCTGTTTTATCGCACACTCGTATATTCTTTATTTGTATGCCCCAAATTTAATTTCACTGGGATTCAATTATTGTAAAGATACAAGCTGGCTTCTTATTGGCAACTTTGAAGATTACAGGGAAATGAAAAATATTGGACTTGTTTGACCCTTTTGGGACAGTCAGTGCTCTCAGAATCCAAATATTTCAGGCTATTTCTGAGTTTATCTGCTTTCAAGCTGTTTGTGTTACTATAATTTATGCTTTTTAAGTACTTATTTGGCTATTTTTGAGTCTTCATCACACTAGACAAGTTGGGGCTATATAGCAACCCAAATTATTCTTTATGTGTGTGGCCAAAGCAACAATTTGGTTAGCGTTAAAAAGGTTTGGAGGGATGGAAGTGATCTGGTTGTCATGGTGAGGGGTTAACGTCTGTTTCAAAACAGTCTAACCTGCTTTATTTTTCAATGTTTTTGTTTGGGTTGCAACAAGTTCATTGATTATTAGTAATTAGTTGATTATGGCAATAATCGTCAACATAAACCCCAAAGCTGTCTTGTGCTTTATGACCCAGAGGAAGTAATTATACTAGATTGTATTTTCATTTATTTTTATTGAAATTGTCTAACCTTATATCCGATTTTGTAAAAATATATCAAATTTTTGTAAAAAAAAAAAAAAAATTACTTTATATCAAATTTTGTAAAAACATTTTTTTGTAAAAATAGATTGATAAATCAATAGTCACAGCCCTGTTTCAGAGTTTGAGATTAGATAAAGCTGGTAATGCACAGTGTTTTTTTTTTTTTCAGTCATGTTAATGTTTCTTCCCTTAACCCTGACCTTACCCTTTTCCATTATCTTGACATTAATTCTCACTTTTTTTATTTGCCTTTCACCTTTTATCCTTCTCCTTTCAATTTACTCTCTGCATAACTAGATGGCCAATCCCTCCAGATCTTACTTTTAATGTTGAAGACATAGTTTTCTGTGGTCCAGTTTCATCTGTAAATTCTACATCATCTCAGGGATTGGTTTTCGCTGTCATTCCTATCAACACAGTTATCATCTTCTCTTCACGCATGCATAGAAGAATGGTTAGTGGTCCAGCTACAAAGGCTTTTGTTGGCATGTACTTTGCTCCAGCTTTGCTTGTCCGTCTGTGAGTGGCTGAAGGTTGTAACAGGATGTAGAAACAGTGTTTGAATTTGCAGAGAAGAGACCGACAGCTTGAAAGGGAAAAGACAAGGATTTTCCTTGGTCCAGTAATGATTGTAAACACATCCACATGTTCTCGATTTGTAGGCGTCACTCTGAAGGTGTAGTCAGCAACAAACAATCTTTGTTTTTTAAATTTCTGCTTAAACCCTCAAATGTGCCTCTAATAATTTGGAACATCGCTTGTTATATCTGTTTGTTTGTTGCAACTGTTTGTCAAATCACAACGATCAAATTTGCACAGGGGAACTTTATCACAGCCAATCAAAGCCGGTCAGCCAGCAAAAGATTCCTCTGTCTAGTGCAGAGCTGGGCAGTTATTTTTTCTCATGGGCCATATTTAAACCCAAACAAGTGGTGGAGGGCTGGACTGTGGTCATTGGTGTAACAAATTAGCGTTTTTTGCAAGCACATTTTAGTAAAAACACTGGCTTTTTAATGTACTATTTTAGCAATTTATTGTGATAATCCTAGAACAACAAAGACACACGCTACATAGCCAAGTCAATCAATATAAAGAACAACACTTATTTTGTGCCGGGGGCCATAGTGAAAACTGAGGGCCGCATCTGGCCGGGCCGCAGTTTGCCAGGTCTGGTCTAGTGGGTGACACTCTTAAAATGTATGAAAACTTTTATTTAGGCTTCAACCACCAGTCCACTAACTCTCCTGAGTCTCTACTGACGGGCTTAATCCACACAAGATTAAATTCTTAATTTTTATAATGACTTATTATTTGCTGGCATTCCACTTACACTTTTGTAATGAATGTATCTGTAATGAAATTGGAAAGTCTTTGGAGTGGTGTCATGTTGCTATCCTGGCTTTACCTTCGAAATAAGACCAACCTTAACAATGTATTCATCCTGTAGGAAAAATAAGTAAAAGTGTGTGTGTTGTTACAGAAGTCTCATTCTTTCTTTCTTTCTTTCTTTCTTTCTTTCTTTCTTCTTTCTTTCTTTCTTTCTTTTTTCTTTCTTTCTTCTTTCTTTCTTTCTTTCTTTCTTTCTTTCTTTCTTTCTTTCTTTCTTTCTTCTTTCTTTCTTCTTTCTTTCTTCTTTCTTTCTCTCTCTCCCAATCCAAATGTTCCCTGTGGGTTGTTGACGTGCTTTGTCATTGATTGCAGTGTAATCTTGTGGACTTGTGTGTTTGGAGCTGTCTGCTGCTGCTGTCAGCTGTGAGTGGCCGCTGCCAAAAGGTGCCGTTATTACTTTGGAGAGGATCACGATGAAATTACAGCCACAGAGCCAGTCAAAGTTGAGGCTTGTGTTCTAAAAGTTGAGGCAAAGTATTAAACCTGGCTATTTAGGCAGAAATACCTCTTGAAATGACACTGATACTGTGCGCATAGATACAGAATGTAATGTAAAAGTCCACCATGAATCTTTTCCCAAGAAGAGGACTATAAAAATATTAATATGTGTGTTTCACTCTAAGAATTTAAAAGTAGTTATCTTAGTATAAAGGATATAAAGGATATAAATGAAATTTTGTATGGACGCACATTTTATAAACAGGACTAATCAGATAAAAAATTTGCCTGCTGTTACTCATTTTAGGTAAAGCAAAGTGTTCCAGTAGCACATCATCAGATCCCAAAAAGTTTCCCTCATTGAGCATGACTGACACATATTATCCAATCAAAACAAACAACATGAAAGATAAAATACGGCAACATTTCTGAAGAATCAATGAGTGAAGCTAAAAAGTATTTCAGTGTCAGTTACTATGCTCTGTCAGCTAGCTTGTTTATATTCAAACTAGGTCACTTCGGAGCATTTCCTGTCATGAGGTTTTCACTAGGTCAGTCTAAAATGAATAACTATTCAAAAAATCAGGCGATGAACAGTGAGTTGTGGTAGATGTCTTTAAAAACATGTAAAGACTTTTTAAAGTAGAAAAAAATAAACTTTTTTGAATATAAACAAGCC
Organism: Mugilogobius chulae; assembly: GCA_038363315.1. Classification (NCBI taxonomy): domain Eukaryota; kingdom Metazoa; phylum Chordata; class Actinopteri; order Gobiiformes; family Gobiidae; genus Mugilogobius; species Mugilogobius chulae. The sequence goes on along the minus strand of CM076401.1, from coordinate 25,508,489 downwards.
AACTAACGTTCCGTGCACAAAGTCTATTGAAGTCAGATGTATAAATAAAGAAACAAATTTGATTGTAGGACTGTTGATTTGTTGTGGACTAGTTTTGAGATGTGGTTAAACGTATTATGTATAAGTGAGTATTTACCATTATCTGTATTTAAAGAATTGTTTACTTGAAATGTAGGAACCATTTTGACTATTTGAGAGTCTGAGTCCCTTCTAATTTAGTCTGAAAAGACTGCTTTAAAACTGCGAGGCCATAAAAGCTTGCACTAACTACTAGGTTGTGCCAAACGTTTTGAGAATCAGTTAGAAAAATGTAAAACCAAACTTTCATCCAGCAAGCTAGAAAATTGGGTACCTCAACATTAAAACAAACTCAAAAGAAATGAGTTGCTAAATACGCAAAAGAAGTGAAAAGCAAACTCCAAATGTTTTGAAATATAAATAGATTTCTTTTTAGTTCTTATTTGAAATCCAGTTATGCAGCTCACAATTAAGATGCCCGGGAGCATTGTTAGATTGTAATACGAACTGACACACTAATAGGAATCACATGCATTTCACACCATGTTTTTTGTAGCGTTTTAATCGGAATAAAAATCCATGGAGCCTAGATATTAACTTCTCTACAGTGGACATTTTATTACCTTGATAATTGCAGCGTTTGCTAATTACCATCATTTCAACTCGCCATTAATCTTTCAACGCTCCTTAAAAGTCTGAATTTTTAGTGGGAGATTTAAGAACTTTGTCTAACAACTTCAGGACTCTTCTTTGCTTCTTGTAAATTAATGTCACAAAAGGTGAGTGAATATATTTCGCGGGCCGAGCGTGCTAAATTAGTGGGAGAGAGAGAGCGTGTTTTGAATGTGACTTTGGCTTGATGCGCCGGACTATAATGAGTTGTCAGGCAAACGAGCGGGCCAGGGCTTTGAAACGGAGATAATGTCAGAGCGCTGTCAGTCACGGAGAAGACTCGTGCTCATTACATGCTGTTGTGTGATAAGAGGTGCTCAGTGAGGCTTGTACACACTGCCTTGTTAACAAGAGATGGCTTTAATATGAAGAAGGCTTCCGTGAACTCCGTGGCGTGATTTAGTGCTGGTGGAAGCTGTTATGGTAGTAGTAGTAGTGTTTGCAGTCTGTGTTCTGACAATTAAAAACAAAACTGTTGAACATGTGTTACCTGAGTCTTAAAGTGTTGGTTTTCTGCACATTTAGTAATACACTACATAATGGCAAATGTAGAAATGTAGGAACCGTAATTTTCAGGTTATTAGTTGCTACTTTTGTCTCAATTTTCAGACACAGCAGCATATATAATGATGTGGCTTATTCATGTATTTTTTCGGGCCACAGGGCCTTAGCTGGGTCGTGTGTGTCGCGCATGGAGGACCTATGGCCACAGACCTAGGGCTTTAATTACAAGACAAAGTCTGTAGATGACCATGAGTAAACAAACTAAATAAGCGCTTAGATGAAAATGAAATATCTGTGATAATCACTACGTTCATTTGATGTCCAACAGTGTTACAACGATTTCTTACCTGAAGCAGATGTTCTACGCATCTCATCTTCAGTTTGTTTTGTTCAAACTTCAAATGCATGCGTTATTCTATCTCTGTGCCTAAAAACCTAGTTCCTCATTCATTCCTCTTGAGAAAGTTTTCCTTCGCATGTTACTGATGCGAGAGCTCTGGGACATGCGCTAATCAGAAAGTGCACCAGTAGAGATTGTCATAAAAATGTGTTTGCCTTTTTAGCGATCTTGGTCAAAATAACTAATCATTACTAAACCAGACTAAAACTTTGTCAAATGTAGCCTTATTTGCTCGCTTTAAAGCGAATATGTCTCCGACATTAAGATTCATTGTCGTGAGCAGGAGTCACCTTTGCGCCAAGTATAAAACTGCATACATGAGTATGCACTCTCAAGAACAGCACTTGCGCTTCACAGAACGTTAACGAGCCAGTCAGTGCTATCTCTGAATGTGAAGGCAACATATCACAGGCGTCCGCGCAACAGCGGTATTTGTCTATCTGTCCTATTTTTGAGAGAGCAATGGTCTGACTGCATGTTCCAGCATAAGGCAACATAAATACCACTCGATCCTGAAGGTTTACTCACAAGTCTGCGGGTCCTCCAGCAGGACACGCGTCTGCAGATTGTAAATAGTTATGGCCAATGTATGTACTTTTTTGTTTTTCTTCTTAAATTTGTATGCTTAGGGACCGGAATATATTGCATGTTTTTTGCTGTTGTTCCAATGTATAGCATCTGGGGGTCCCAACGGACAAGCTTGTACAACAATAAACTAATAAACTCCGGACTTGTTTCGAACTGTTCAACCATTTAATTACAATCAAATCAAAACATGTTCTTCTAACATAACCTGTTACTGGTCTTGCAGGAATGGTTGTTATGGCAAGAAGCCAAGTCAAACTAGTAGAAAGTATTTGTAAAAGTGCGAATGATGGTTGCACTAATGGTATCACCAGGAGAATAATAAAGCAGCAGCAGCAGCAGTAGTTGTGTTCATTGATTTCCACTTCCCCAGTAGTGAACGGTCAGACTTGGCTGACTTCCTTGCCCAAGGTCAGGACAGACAGGCTTTTTAAACCACAGGACGCCACACAAAACCCTTCTCTGCATCCTCCCTCCTCGCCTCCTTCCTCCTTGCCTTCTTCATCCTCGCCTCCTCCCTCGTTTCCTCAAAGCACACAAGGTCGACTTGCGCTGGTGACACCTCCACAATTAGCATGCAGCCCGTGGTGTGCCTGTCTGCCGTCCTAATGAGACAGCAGTCAGCCAGAGCACCCGAGGGACGCTAGAAATACAGAGATTTAAAAGATTCCAGGGAGAGTGAACGCAGCGTAAGATGGGCCCTGAGGAGTGTGAACTGGAGAGGCCACTGGACCAGGACCGCGGAGAGGAGGCCATTTATTTACATAATACTCATAATGGAAGAGGAGAGGCATAAAACGGCAGTAATTGGGTTGGTGATGGTATAAATCAGATATGAACCAGGACTGAATGAGAACTACATCAGAAATAATCAAGGTCTATAAACTGATTCTAAATAGGACCACGGCGGGTTTGAAAGGAGCAAAGATTAAAGCAAGTTTTTCACAAGATCTTAATTCAGTCTCTCCCGTCTCACAGTGCTGATGTGGCCACAGCTGCCATGGGGCTGACTGAAAAAAATCTGATCATGGAGAGAGCAATGGTATGAACTGGTAACGAGATTTATGAAATATCACAAATGATTCTTGCTTCCTAATTAGTGTGCAATAGTTTTTTTTTTTTTTGAGTTTCTTTTTTTTTTTTTTTACTTTATGGGAGCTTGATGTATGGTTGTTTGGAATGTTCCAGTGTATGGCATTTAACTTTTTTCTTAATTCTAAGTTAAAAACCCACCACTGTGACAACGGTTTTGTCAAGCAAAACAGATTATTCTAAAATAGCCTTTTCTTAATTCTAAATTTTCCAAAAATTGAGGCGTTAAAGAAAGAGATCCAAAGGTCTTCCAGATTTGTGTTTTTGATATCTTACCAACTAAACTCAGTCTAAATGTAGGAAAAACATTACTGGAATGACTTTTTATTTATGTAGTCTATCATTTTAAGCAACAAAACTCACCAGCAAAGAATGCAATAAAGGCATATATAAACTAATACAAGATATTTAATTCTAACGCCATATTGGGAACAAGAATCTCTATGGAGACAAGCAGTTGGTGGTTTGCTTTGCTCTAAACCGTGCCACTCTAGCTCAGTAGTTTTACCGTTGCCAGTTTGTGTTGTGACCTAATACTTTGCTTCAGACAACGGAAATATTTTAGTGGCAGCAGCAGCTGTGCAGAATCATTGGCCAACATAAAACCTAACTGGTGCACAGATGTCAGATCACTAAGTACAATAAACATGGTTCACCCCAATTATATAAGCCATAGTCATACATCAAATGTCCCTGAACTGACACCACATGGAGACAAGCCACAGTAAGGTGAATCGTTTTGTTTGTATGGTAGGGATGGAACAATATTGAAAATAGTATAGGAATGTTCGCTGTGTCGTGACTCTTTGGTTGGCAAAACATTTAAAACACACACTGAACAAACACAACAAGACAGAACAAGACAATGATTGTACCTTGCTGTGTGACTGGGTTTGCTCACAGGTTTGATGAAAGCAACCCAAAAAACTTCTACTGTGTCTGTAAAGAGCCTACACCAAGAAAAAAGCTTTGAATTTTTTGGCAATTAAGCCTCAATAATGAAAAAAATATATATATTGGAAGCTAGTTTTGGTTCTGCCAGCCAGTGAGCGGCACCGCCTATATTTTGACATCACACGTTGGCTCGACGAACATCCCTATTGAATTGTTTGATAGTGGTGTTTCAATGGTGTTGGATTCAATTCTCCGAACCTCTTGTTTTGGAATTTTTGTGCAATTTCTAAAGTGCTATTTCCACTGTTGTTCCTTTTTGCAATTCTTATTTCCCTAAAAATTAAATTAAAGCAGTAACCCTAAAATTTGTTGAAATGTATTTTGCAATTTTATGGAAAAAGTAGTTTGTTTCTCTGACTCTTAGCAAAATCAAAAACATATCAGAATGGTGACCCATGTATTGAGACAAGAATTGAATTGTGACAAAACAAAATCATCTTATTCATATTGTATGGTGTAAATAAATGGTACATTACACCGTTTGAAAAAAATTTCAATAATAATCTAAATGTAATGCTTGATTGGTCCAGGGCCTAGATTAGGAATATATTTCTCTTGGGGCACTCAGCCGAGGTACCTATTTTCTCAAATTGTTACCTTAACATGTTGTCTTTCATTTTCATCAGAAGCATCACCATGGTTTGTGAAACATGCGTTGAGAGCTGTTATTTGTCAGACCTGGAAAAAAAACAAAAAAACAAAAACCATGAAAGGAAAATGTAACATATAACAGCTTTGTTGTTTGTCTCTTTTGAGGAAATTGGTTCGCAGCCTATTGGCATTTATGACACGCATGACACAAAACATTACAAAATTGAGTTATGCTCAGCTACAAAACCAGGATAGTCATGAATTTTACTGCCGTTTAAAATATTGTCCTTGCATTTCTTTTTACAACTGCCAATGGGCTTTCGATGATGAGTTTAGACCAGTTTACGCTTGTCTTTGATATTTATTCTCTATACATTTTGTTTGGACATACATCTCAGCCGCTCACATCTTCTCTCCTCTTCAGTTTATCCACAGGTTCCCAGGTAAAAAGCCTTGTCTAATTGCTGCATTATCAGTTTCATTCACAGCTTGCCGCAGTGTGAACACAAGCTGTTAATTATTTCTCTTATCAGGTGCTTTCGTCCAATTAGAAGAGCTCAAAAAGTACAGAAAATGTATAAGATAGTAACCAGAACAGAACATTAGCGCAGCGTGTCCTCTGGTATCATACTTGTTTGACTTCTGGGAGCAAAGCTAATGACCAATTACAAAATATTGTGTTGAAACAGGTGGCTAGCCTTGCAAATGAATAACAAGGTAGAGAGTGACTTATTGTATAATAGTTCAAAAGATAGCTTAAAGAGGCATAGGTGCGGGAAGTGTGTTGAGACGGGGACTGAGTACTATAAGGTATTTTAGTATGACGTCACAATCTTTTCCATCAAACTGATCCACAGCCATGAGGTTTTCCGTGAATCCCTGACACTGTAGGACTGACGTGGCCTTAACACCTGATCTTGCATCGTGGATCCTGCTCGCTCATGTCCCGAATCAAAACAGCAGCTCTGTGCAAATTAGGACGTAAGGTCTGCACTCCAGACCAGGCACAGCTGAACATTTACAGCTGTGCCTGGTCTGGAGCGCAGACCTTACTACGCAGGGACAGAGAGTAGTGCGTGCATGTGACCAATCAAAAACATGGATGAGAACAGGTGAGAGGAGATGCCTCAAGTGGATTTACTATCACAAAAGATTTTAAAACATGTACTGTATGTAGGTCTACAACAAACTAGTGCAAGAAAAAATATTGTTGAACTAACTTTGTGATTAAATCAGAGCTGAAGAGATATAGCCTAAGTAAACTTTTATTGGACACAATAAAGATTTGGGTCCAAACTTATAGCTGGAGCACTGCTTTGCAGCTCATTTTGAGGCCATGCGCGCATAAGCGAGAGGTATGTAGTCACAAAATAAAGATCTCAGAGCGAGATCCTGAGTGAAGGAATGCCAGCACCCACAGCACCTTACTTCATGTGCCAATGTAAAGAGGTTTTGTATGACATGTGTTTCTGAGGATGTTACTTTATGTTTCTGCTGTTAAATATTTATGATAGCACATCTCACTGAAAGAAAGAGGTGATGCTTCAGGAAAACAAAATTGTTTTTCGATCCTTATTTCACACCAGGCGAGCCACTTACACTACTTAAAAAGCAATAAAAACCTGCAACAAATAACCTCTATGTTCATTAACTAATTAAGTAAGCAAACCTCATAATGTGTGAACACAGACTTAATGTCTGATCCTAAATATAACACCAGGGTAATAGGAAATTAGAGGTTAATCTGCACGTAGGCTGATCATGATTATTAGCATAGCCTTACTACTAATGATATAGCCTTTTAAAAATGCTTTTTAGAACCTTTACTTTGGTACACATTACAAACACAACAACAACCACAACAACAACACACATGACAATTATCAGAAATTGCTTCATCTACAGGCTGCAAAAGAAATGACACAGAGGAAGCTATCAAATCAATGTTGCCTGATAAGATAATGCTGCAAAAATGCTCAAAACAAGTCTGGATGATTCATGGGCTTAAAAACAAACAATGCCCCTGAATCATCTAGTGCCTCTGATCTCAATTATCCCTGAGATCTGCCTATGACGTCACAAAACAAATATACACAACTGTGCTTTCTGAGCCTCCGAGAACAAAGAATAGTATCTCCCAGACATGATGAGGAAACAGTTTTACGGCAATATTTTGTGTATTGTGTCCTTTATTGTATAAAGCCTTCCATACACAAGTCGAGTTTAGGTCTGATTTTAAGTCAAGATAACTTCTAATAATAATGCACTAAAAAACTCCTGCTGCCAGGTTTGTGCACACTCATATTTTCATAGTAGTGTTCTTTATCCCAAACACTTGCACTCTGCTTGTAGAAAATTGCTTCTGTACTCAGCATGTCTGTGGTTTCTATCCTTCATGTGGCCTGTGCTGTCTAAAAATGCAAAAAAAAAAAAAGTAAAAGTAAAACCAGTTATAGCCAACAACCTGAAACAAGCTGAAAAAGTCTGCTTTTCTTGTCTTCTAACTGCAAAATATTGCTCAGAGTGACAATGCACAGTTGACAATGTGTCTTGAATAGTCTTAATTTCTGGTCAATAGGCTTTTTTATATAGTATTTTGTCATGTTTTAGGTTTTAAGAAGTAAATGGAAGAACATACACGCTCTCAAGCTTCTTTATTTGAGCACAAGTGCTTAACAAGTCATTCTTTAGCCCAGTGCTGTTAAAATACAACTTGTGTGTAAACTACTGATGAAGGAAATCCTGTATTTCTTAACTGTATGTGTTAACTAACATTACCCAAACATCTGTACATCTGTGTTTTACGTGTCATATCCAGAATGCACCTCCTGTCTCTCCTCAGTTGATGGGCCCATCTCCGAGCACCCCCCAGAGGCAAACTGCTGCGGCCACGTCACGCCTCACAAATCCTGGCTGCTGTCCCACTAATGGTCCCCTGTTTGTAATGGGCTGGGGATCTCGCCGCCTGACGATCTGCCAAAGGGGTGTAGTGTTATTGCCGAGCCAATCACCCACTAAGTATTGGCTGGCTCCTATTTCCTGTGTGCTAATGCGCTAGCCTCCCCCGCGCACCGCTAAATCGACTCTTTACGGCTGAATCGTCAAAGCCTTTGCAGCCTCGCGGGGAACATGTCGAGAAACACCAGCACGGACGGACTCAACGCACCAGGAACAACTTGCCTCCTGATGTGTCTGCTCGGTTACTATGGAGATGGGGCTAATAGTAGTCGTGGTTCGGTAGAAATAAAGCAACATGAAGAAACACCAACAGTAATGGTTTTCTTAACTCTTCTGTTACCTTGGATCATTTGCTCGGAAAATTTTTGTTTTCACCATTATGATTGTTCAAAAAAATTCAAATTTCGAGTAACTAATAGGGTTCAACACTGTCATGCAGCCACTTTCCAACAATACAAATAATTAAGCTAAAATCTGCGGCCTATTAAAATTAAATATTATAATGAAGAGGCAGGATTTATTAGTTTTTTCAGTTCTGGAACTGAATGAATGTGTTTCTGTTCCCAAGCCATTTTGAATAGCTATTACAAAACACAATGAATAGTGTTTTTTATTATTATTTCATCTCTAAGCTTTCATAGACAACCACATCCTTCAATGCAATCCTAAAATGTGTAAAAATGTTTCTGATAAGTAAAAGAATAATCCTCAAATAGAACAAGGACATAGCCAAACAAAACCAAAATGGAGATGGTTTATAGTTAGTCGTAGTCAGGAAATACTGCTTGTTGATTAACCTTTTTAAAGGCGCTTTATAGCCTAAATAGATTGGACTTTATCCTGTTATTTATTTGGAGACTTTTCAGATGTTTATCAATTTTTATTACTTGGTACAAAGCTATCTGCAGTTTTTGAACTGAAGCGAGGTTTTATCTCTATTGCAGTGATATAGAAAAAGTGACAGCAGCAGCATAGACTGCAGTAATACTAATACTTGAGGTTGTAATAGAGCATTATAACAAATCTTCAGGTATTTTTAAGGTCAAGTTAGTAAATAAGATCTTAAAATATAGGAGAATGGCCTCAAAGTCTTTCATTTGAAAACTGTAAATTTTCAAATTATAGTGCCATTGTGTATGTAAAACTGTCACTGGCCACATCTTTTGATATTTTTGACAATTTTGTAGAATGTTGCTAAGTTCCAAAACTGCACTTTGAGAAGTTTGTTGTTGCAATAAAAAAAAAAAAAAAAAAGGACTGCTGAATTTCAAATACACAACAAAAACAAAAAACAAAACAAAAAAGTCTCAACTAAAAAGTCAAAGGAACATAATGTTTTAACTTTATTTATGTGAAAAGAACAACTAACATGTTTTTGTTTTTGGATCTAGACTTAAATTTATTAGTTAGAACAAGAAAATTTACACATTTCTTTGTGCTTGCAAAACGCCTATAGTGACCTATATTTCTTAACATTAGCGCAATGCATTTTCTGCATTGCAAGCCAACTAATTATCTAATCTTTCTACAATGGCTAATGTATATTTACAGCATAAAAAAGCAATTCAGACAATATGACATTGCAAACTTTCTAAATACTGCAAAATTAACCAAAACTAACACAATTCCAGGCACGTTTTTGCTCAAAATAAGGTTGAGCTTGTTAAAAGTAAAACAATACATATTGGTAAAGACCTTTGGAATCTGGCAAAACCACCCAAGGCATTACGCTAATCAAGACTAACTGCGTTGACAGCTATATTAGCAATAATGTCAACCTCTGTTTCCATGGCGATGTTTACGGTCCAATAGCGATGCTGTGTTTGGGGGCGGGGCAGCTGTAAATCACAGAACGGTGATGGCAGCGCATGATTACAATGATGAGGTGGACGTGACCTTTGCACAGGCTGGTGTTACGACGCGATTGTTCACTTTTATGTGTGTTTGGATCCAGCGTGAGAAGACAGAGGAAGTATCAATCTTCTACACAGACAAGCCAAGATTAAAGGCTTCATCACACGTCGCATCATTCAGTTAACTAACGTAATTATAGGACACCAACTATGCATGTTTGACTTTTGAGTTTTTATTCGTGTCCTAACATTGCTTTATCAAAAACACAGCTGAAGTTCTGTCTGAGAGATGGTATTTCTCTTCTGAGCTTCAGAAATTACTATGCTAATGCCAAAGTTAGATCCATGAGATCTTCTGCATTGTTTTTAAGTCCATTAGGCATCCAGACTTATATAATATTTATTCAGCAGTAGCATATCAGACAAGTTCAGTTTGATTATTAACTCTAATACCCATGAAATTCACCTGTATTTCCCATTCTAGTCTATAGATAGACTTTTAGCTCAATTCCTGATGTGGGAAACACTGTTAGAATTAATTAAGGTGGTTTATATGGCTTTCATCATTTTGATTAAGCTGGCCAGCCAGGCCAGGTTATAAGATAAACCATCTGACCTTCCAGCAGCCTGATTGGTTTCGACCCACTCACTTCACAGCAGCATGGTTTTGAGGCCCAGTCACATCGTAGCAGGCCGGGGTCAGACTGGCTGTTAGCGCCGAGTTTGATTCAAGCAAAACAAAGATGGCTGCTCACGTGGATGTACATGTTTCTGCTGCTGTAAATCTCTCATTTATGTTTACAGCAGGTATTAATCCACCACATTAAGTTAAAATTAGAAATATTTAAAGCTTGTCATATAAACTTTATTAGACCAAACCATTGCATATTAACACCCGAGATGCTTATCGGTTTTATGGATGAAAAAGTGAGGGGCCGTTAAGTATCAAAGCAATTTAAGACGGAGTCACATTTTTGGGCCAAAGAACCTAATTGCAAATGTAAAACAGCGTCCATTTTGAGAAGGGAAAATATTTAATAGAGGTCACAGATTACACTTGAACTCTGCAAAATCATTTATTAGGCTTTGATTAAAAGGCTGGGCTCATGTTTTTCGTCTTTTATTTGAAAAGTCTTCTCAGAAGTCCAAGTGTGCATGAGAAGTTGTAATTTGGTACTTTGGGGATGAAGTTTAAGGATAACGTTATTGATCAAAGCAAGCCAACCAGCAAAAGCATCAAGCAGGCTAGACATCACTTGGCTCTTGGACATGAAAATATCAAATTTCTCAAAAGAGTTTTAGTTTAGATCAAAATTGAGATGTTGTAACAAAACTATGCACTGAGATTTCCTAGGAATTGCCCCACATTCACTTCTCAACAGACATAGCAGCAAGAACCATTTTCCTTAATTGTTTTTGTAAACTTGTTTGGTTGAAATAACATTGGCTTAAAACAAATACATTGCGACAAGCACCTAGCCCAATAATGAGTTATTGTGAGTGAGCCATTATAAGGAAAAAGAAAAAAAAAGGGCAATAGAAATGCCTCGTGCTATGACTTCTGCAGATAAAACAGCACAGAACACATTTGATTTCCACAAAACAAGTAGAACTGTTAATTCTTTTCTAATTAAGAAAGGACTGAGACTATCACAGATTCAGTTTGAATGACTTATGACCAGTTACTTTAAATTAAAAAGAACAAGTACAATCTAAGTCACACTCCCAGGCTATCCCCCAAAGACTTTTCAGTGTGGTAGATTTGGTAGTTAGTTGTTTTCTTTGGTTGTTTTTAGTTCAGATCATATAAATTCATGCTGGTGGACACAGGTCTCCTAACCTTACACCACTAACAGTAATGTAGTAGTAATGTAAAAGTAGTGTACTTGAGACCGGTTGTGGTCTTTTTTACTGCCTTGGTCTTGTCTCGGACTCAAACGCATTTGGACTTGGTTTTGTTTTGGTTTCGACGTTGCTTGGACTTGGTCAAGTCTTGAACCCCGGGTCTGATATCTGCTGAACTTGGCTCCAGAAGTTTATTATTCCAGCGCAGTGACCTCTCCCAGCAACAGTTTGCAACAAGAACTGCACAAAAAGATCATGTAGACACTGAGAAATGTAAATTCCAAAAATGGTCTTGCTGGACTTCGGTCTTGATCTCAGCACAGTGATAAACTCGACTTTTTAAAGTCTTGGTCTTGTCTTGATCTCTACCCACAGTGGTCTTGGTCTTGTCTCGGAATTGGAACATGGTGATCACTACACAAGTGGGAATCACCTCGATGACAAGAGTCCAGAGTTCAACTCAAAATAGTCTCGGAATGTCGTCTCAGTTGTCCCCGTTGTCCCAGTTTCAAGAAAACAACTTAAATCTTTCTGCATGGTTCTGATACTTTTAGCTATTCTATAAACCTATAGACTTCATTAATTGACTGGTTAAAATGATCAATAACACAATTATTATGAAAATGTTTTATTAAGTTCAGAAAGAGAGAACTAATGAACTGATCCATTACTCATTGGTAATAATTGTGTTTGAGGAAAAACAAAGCCACTTTAATTCCCTATACTGATATTGATGGATATAGTTATTGGCTAACCTGACTGAAATATTAGTGGTCTACAGAATGCTATAGTGCTATAGTTTAGATTGAGAGAACTAACAAAAACGATTCAAATGTGCCCTATTTGATTTTGACTGTACTGATTCTTGCCCTTATTGGAGAGGACTTAATTCCACCCTATAATTTCAAAAACAAAAAATGAAGAAAATTTACAAACACATTTTCTTGAAGGCAGGTGTCAGACCATGAAGACTCAAGCTGACATCAGCCTTACAGCCAGCGCTAAGAAAACTGTTAATCAAGTGTGCACGATGGGCATCACCAGACGCTCTGTGTGAATAAGATATATAAATATATATATGTGTGTATACAGTGTAAAAAGAGCCCAGTGGAACTCGTGGACGTGTTATCGTGCGGCGCAGATGTGTCAGAAAGCTCCACATCCATCAGTCAGAGCACCTCAGGGAGAAGACAGGATGGAGAGGGAGACGCATGTGCCAAACGTGCCATCTGCTGCCGTTTAGAAAGAAATGACAGCAGAGAATCCACAGGGAGACTCTCTGGTAACACGGCCAGAGCAGTCAAACTAAACCACCTCAAATTCACTCCTGACAAAGTGAAATAAACTGAAATCAAACTATTTTACAGCTTAGTAAATTTATATCCTATAATTAAATTTGCTAACTTCTGTAGCCTACTTTTGAGTATTTCCGGTCAGCATTGGCTTTTCGACACAAACATACCTCTTTATGATCACATGGGTGTCCTTTGGTGAACTTTTCTGATTTGTAATATTTCACTGTCCACAATCTAATTTGCCCAAAATGTATTCATTTTAGACTGATGCCGTGGAAAACCTGTCATTCCCAATCGGAGTCTCTTGCTAAGGTTAGGTCAATCATGCTAGTTGTTAGCTTGACAATAATTTTATTTTAAAAATCAACACGATCTCACAAGAAAGCGTATAGATAGTGGTTTTCGATCAACGTCACTTTCTGCCCTTCTGCACATGCTCTATGCAGAAAGATACGCTGTCCATCTGGTTAGCTGGGGAAACATCTTTGAATCAAACAACAAAATGGGACAAGAGCTCGCTGTTTTGATCAACACGTGTGATGCGCACCCCATAATTCCTCTATCCCTCTGATTGGCACAATTTTACGACTTTTTTGTGTAAATACGACACGCGTTGCAATCCCAGTTCAATTTTATGTATGTATATTTTACAAAACCGTTATAATAATCTTAACCTACCACAAGCCCCAGCCCTAAACTTAGCCATTTTAGTAACTTGAAGTTTAAGCTTACCCGTTTAACATAAAGAAAAGGTCCCCACATGGCTTTAACCAAAACTCATGTGTAGGCCTATTTCACACTATGAAATATCGTGTTTATTTTACGCTTTTTGTCAAATCGTGCACATCCTACGCTATTTGTGTGTCATGGAATATATACACTTTCTTGTGATACTGTGCTGCAGTCAGTGTAGTCCTAAATGGCCAGTTGCATGAGGTAAAAAAGTCTTTTAAAAAGTTTAATAATATTATTTTCGATCAAGTCCCAACTACGTCTCAACTAAACATTGCTCAAGTAAAAAGATTATGCAGAAAATAACAGTCTTTAGAATGTTCTTGTAAAAGTGTATTGTTTGAAGATAATTTGGTGTCTTATCAGAAAAGTTACTTACTGCATCTTTAGCTGACACATAATTATATCTATTTATCAGCTGTCTCTTTTTCATTAGCAAAAGTTTTAAGTTGATTAGAGCTTTATTGATAATCTTCAGGTAAAATCAAGCCAGACTTCTCTGCAGGCTGTGGTTATGCTCACACAGATTTGGCCTAATTGAAACGCCGTTCATTCCTCACAGTGGCAGAGCGAAGTCAGAAACAAAACACTACCATTTAGCTCTTTTCCCAAGGTGCAAATTAGGGAGAATTTAGTAGTTAAGTGAAGCGATCGGACTACAGGAGCTAAAAGACAAACGGTGCCTGTGGAATCATAAAACACACAGTGAGAAAGCCGCCTCGTCAGGGTGAAAAACAGCGTCCCAAATTTCAGCGCCGCAACACAAAAACCTCTCGCTAATCTGTCTTCTATCTCCCCTGAGTCATGGAGGTCTGCTTTGCTAACTTTAAGAGTGAAAAGACTCCTGCTGGTCTTCATTTGCAGTACGTCAGGTTCAATTATAGTAGTTGGTCAGGGTTTGTATTAATCTTGAAATTACTCTAATATTGCCTCAGCTGTAGCTAGGTGGTAGGTGAAGACTGAACTTGAGCAGGACAATGCAAGATTACTCAAAAATGCATGTCAATCCAACTATAACTGAGTGAACCAATGATGTAAGAACACCGTTATAACAAGGTCACAAAAGTTGGAAAGTTATAACCTTTAAAATAAAATGGTATACATTTCGATTATAAGCCTTGTGGATTACAACAACAATCAATAAGCAGAAATGCTTGGTGATGCTCTCACCCTCTCAACCTCCTCGGAAGACTATCAAATTATTAGTGATGCACCAATCCGATACCGGGCACCATGAGAACGGTTCAACGATATCCTTCTTGTGCCTTTAATTGAACATAATAAGACTAATTACTAGCTCAGGGGTGCCCAACCTTTTCAGCAGTGAGGAGAGGGGCTTGAGGAAGTTTTTTTTTGACTTGCATCAACAACAAACAAACTGCTGTAGGTTGGACAACACAGCGTGAGCAGGTAGGATTCTGTGGCACTACCTGTCTCCTACTCCTGCTCCTCTTTCTATTGCTTCTCTCTCTCCTCTCCTCATCTCATTCTTCTTTTGAGCGCATGTGTTCAGGAGACGTGTTGCTGACTTGCGCTGTACGGCTACTTGCTACCCCTAGAAAACTAGCGCTCTTAGACTGCGCTCGTATTATGTGCGTGTAGTTTGCGTATTGCGTTTGCAGATTGAGCATGTAGTTCGTGCTTGTAGTTTTGCGCTTAGGGCACGTGGTTAAAGTTTGTATACTCAGATGGGGCTTTAGGATCGACTTCCCCTGCCTCAAAGATCGACAGATTGGGCACCACTGTACTAGCTGATGTTGACCCACAGCATCTCATAATGTCTCAAATTGTAATCAATTAAAATGATTAAGTTGTTGTTTGCACAATAAATAACAGTTACATAACACTAAATGCCCAATTTTTCAGTGCCACTGGTGGATCAGTGTGTCCCTAAAAAGTATGCCTTGAAAAGATAATTACTGACAATTGCATTTTATTATTACTTGTGCACAAAGCACTTTCATGGTGGTTTAGGGATTAGGCTGGGTGGGTGTTTCACAATTTGGACCTGTAACATAGTTAACTATTGGATCTGTATTATAGTAAACTACTCATTACTCATTTTATATTGAGGCGCTCCCACAGTCCCTGAGATTCCCTGCTTAACTACTACTGTTTGTTTGAGTGATGCTTATAGATTTGCAATAAAAATTCAGATAAAACATTACATTCTTAGGTTGCTAAGCCATGCTTTTTGTGAAAGTGTGAATTTCAATTTAATTTACTAACTGTATCAAACTAAAACCAAAACAGCAGAAATAATCCAGTAAAATATTCATATTTCACGTCAGTTTAACTCATACATTTGGCCTGGCTGCAGCATGACAGCTCATACTGGCTTGCCCATTAAAGTGTAAAATGGGAGGTACAGACTTATTAATTTCATGGATTGTGAAACGAAGCGTGTAGATAAGGCGATCGCTCTCTTATCGGCTGAGACGGAGAAGAAATGAAACCCTGATGAATGGTATCTGAGGCGGTGAAGAGGTGGACGTTTAAGATCTCGTTTACCACACCATGATTAGATCGCTGTTAATTACAACCTTTTCTATTTTTAGGCCTTTCATATTGCAGCTCCAGTCGGCAGTGTCATTAGTTCACTGCTGTGATGTTTTTTCACAGTTATGGTTAAGGTCAAAGTTGGACATTTTAAAGCAATGTACTTCAAGAAAGGAATCCTTAATATGGAAAATGTTTATGCAAAGGATCACTTTACTTGCTTGACATGCACCACCACACTAGTTTGTTTGTTTGACTTTTCTTGTCTATGTCGACTAATGTCAGTTGTGTCAGGGTTTTGTGCCTCTTTTAGGGTGATTAGCTATTTTGGATATAAACAAATCCTTATTAAATGAGGCTCGAAGTGTCTAAACATTACAAATAAACCTTTTAAGTCCAAGCAATCAACTTAACTTTATGGAGATATTGCTTTGCATATAGAACAAGCTTAGATATCTCCATGGAGATGAGGATGTGTCATTGCCAGGCCAAGTTAACTCTTGTCTCCCAAGGATGGAAATTTCTGTCTTATGAACTTTTTTACATGACGTGATAGAGGTCCCACTGATGCCTTGTGCTGACCTGGTATACAGTCAAATCCATGATGCAGTTTCACAGATACAACAGCAGATGGCGAAAGTGGTTGTGCACTAGAACCCAGAGGACATCATATGACCGGAGAAAAGCATGTGCTTGTTGCCGTCAGTGCTACGTGAATGACAAGGACAACTGCCTCATGAAGGCTGGAGTTCTTTTCAAACAGATTACAGGCAAATATTTTGAATTAAAACTATGGTTGAGTAAGATTAGATATTTATTTTTAAAATGACAAAAATCGTGACGCTAGAGAATGACCGCAGACAGCTAGAACAAAGGAAGACTGAAAACGAAACCTACTCCCCGTCAGCAAGCTAAAACAGAGTAAGTAAAACTACTGTACGTCTTCATGTTTGGAGCGTTAAATATAATCTATGCCCTGTGAATAAAGCTGTATATAATCTGCACCAGAAAGTGCTGTACTGCCTTCTCATCTGTAACAAGCTTTTGTTGGTTTAAAGATCAAAGAGACACTCATCCTCATTGTTTTAATCATGTAAACCTTGTGTTTTTATCCTAGACATTATTTCATTATAGTCGCTAATATTCTCTTGAACAGACAACAACATTGAAATGAAGTTTGAATTACAAAAGCATGCTTCTGATGAAAACAATGAATTTCAAATGCTTATTCAAAACAAAAAAGATTCATGAAGAATAACAATTATTTTTTAGTATGAAAATGGACACTTGTTTCTTTTGAGGTAGTATTTTTGTGGGGCTGTAAATATTGTTCAAAATTTAAAGTGGCAGACTAATGGGTGCAAAGTGAGAGAGGCGTCATTGTAGTAAATCATGTTTTTAAAGTACAGTATCTATGAGCAATATCACACAAACAGGAATCTAAAAATAATTTCTAGAGAACATTATTGGCAAAGATTATTTATATGTCCTTAGCAGAAAAGTTACTTAGCTTTCTTATGATTTGAATTCTTATGTTTTGTGTTTATATGTATCATCTTGCAGTTTAAAAAATGTAAGTTTGTTGAGCAAAAACTTTGAAACTTTTCTCATTAAACTATCACACAATTTTAAAACATTTCAAAAGTTCACCATTAGAAACTTTTCAAATTCGGAGTTGTCTCGCTCAAGGGTTATTTTTTTATTTTGATTCGACAGTTTTGAAGGAGGATTTGGTCTGGTGAAGCCTGTTACATTTTCAGTGGAAACTTTGAAGCATTAAGAGATTGTAGGATTTACAATTGTAATTTTTGAAGTTTTGAGTTTTTCCTTTTCCCCTGATGTTTTCGTTCTGCTTTGTTTGAAAAGTTCGAAAAGGTATGAAAATGTTGTCTCTTCTTCTCTTCCAGTGTTAACATTCTCATTGTACTCTCCACATGGGAAAAGGTGTCCTACATAATCTCGCTCCTACTGTAAAAATTAGTGACAAAACACAAATCAAAAAAATGTTACTCAGGTATACAGCACTGTTGCTTTTCACTGATTCTATAGTCATTGTCAAAAACAGCCACAAACGAGACATATACTTTCTGTGGATGGTTAAATTTCAGATGGCGATTTGAACTCTGATAATTGTTTTGTAGTGACCTAACACCTTCCAAACAGCTTTTATTGATTCCTGGACCCACAATCACGTCTCCAAACTCCTCCAAACCTTCATATCATCACGTGAATGGGCCCAATCCTATTTCATGTCTCGTAATGACCACCGCGTCGACTGGACCAGAGAAAATGGCTCTGAGGCCTCTCCGGTGACTAAAGCATTATTACTGTGGTGATTTGACTCTTACTTTCACGGTAATAATGGTCAACCTAAGTGCATTGATCCCACAAAGACATGATGAAACCTACTGAAGCGGAGGATCATACCGTAGTCAGGGTGTATAAGAGAAAGATCTTATAATGGGTTTTCTATTTACTGTATTCTGGATTCCGTTATCATTTTTCTATTTAATAACACACAGCTTCTGTTTAAGATACTTTGAAGGGTAACCACTATGAACAATGAAAGGAAAATCATCAAGATACAATGGTTCTCAAGATACAATGTCCAATCAGGGCAACATCTGTGTAAAGTTTACATGTCGAGTCACTTTGCCTTTACTCTAATTGTGTATTTCTGTAACATCTTCAACACCTTCAAATAAAAATCTTCCACAAGTCAACAGTGGCATTTCTAAATAGCTACATTCAATGCAACTGTCAAAATTGCCTCTCCAAAAGTTGTGGAAGTCAAAGAGGCAAAAAAATAAATATTCCACAGCATGAGCAATTCTTATTTACATCTATACTCTTGCACAGTGTCAGAAAAGGAAGTGACTCATCATTATGAGACACCACTCTGCTGAGAAAGTGTCACTTTTGACTGATGGGTGGATTGACCACTTCGTACTCTACCCACTTTGTATCTTTTGGCGTAACTACACATTTTCTTCCCATTGCCCTTCTTCTACCTGAGAAGCAGTTTTATAGAAAAACTACTATTAATTTATGGTTATCAAACATGATAGAACATACACTACTGGCTCTAAAGACTCTTGTCTTTAAGTTTGCTAACATGTCCCTGCACATCCCCTGTGCCAGTGCTGTAATATCTTTTTACAACAGGCAAAGCAAGTGGCTATAACTGGTCAGCGGGAAAAAAAAAGTTACAAAACATGCTTTACTAATTTGTGTATTATCACTAAAACACAACAAAATGTGTCAAAACAGACTGAATCATTACAGCTTTTGGTCAGTGAAATAGGTTTGGATTTGCTCAAAGCTAAAATAAGTGCAGCATGTTTTCACCAAAATACGGAGAGTTGCTTTTTGGCCAATCAGAGGACTTTCTTTTGACTGACTGGAGATGCTGATTCTATGAACAAATCCTCCAAAAAACAGCCTCCATGACATCCACTGCAAACGTCTGAGCTTTTGTGGAACATTACTCTGAGTCCAGATGTCAGAGAACACTTTTAGCTTAGTTTAGTTTTGAACTTTAATGATATATTCTTCCATGTGTTGGCTTTTGGCTTAGAAAACATTTTTTTTTCTCACAGCCCAGAATTTGGGGCAATTTTTCAACAGTTTTCTGGCACTGTAGTTTGTGTTGAAGTTAATAGCGTTGTAAAATAGCTTTCCCATGGTGGCCTATTTTCGAGCACAGATGGTCAGAGTAACATTTAATGAAAGGTTATATTTTTGACACTTGCGGCAGTGTTTGACCTGTCTAAGGTTACAGGCAAAAATACCACCAAACTTTGTCCACAGAGAGCAAAGTTTTCCCTATAAATCCTGCATTTCACTTGACATCCCGAGTGGTGCAGAGCAAGAAGTCGAAGTATTTTTATTATACACGTTTTTGAAGGGGGATTTAGTCCACTGAATCTGGCAACCGACTGGAGATTCATTTTACTTTTCAAGAGGATACTCAAGCATTAAGAGCAGAACTTCTACCTGTGATTTGCAATTGTAATTTAGGATGGGAACCAAGTGAGCGAAAAAGTGAAGAGAGACTGAACTAAACTCCACCGAAGTGATGAAATGCCTTTAAGGACATAAATCTCCATTATAAAGCTGCTCTGTACCTGCAAAATTAATCTTGAAAGGAAGACTGATTTATTAGCCATGTTTCTTCGACTAGTTCTTTTTTCTTCAGGTTGGTGCTGGAGTTCTTTGGTTTGGTTGGGTTCGCTGAGGTTTGTTATTTCAAACTAAAGGCCAAGGTCTGGAACAAGTCACTAACTAAAAAATTTAAAAATGTCAAAGTAAATCTAAATTTATTTCACTTTGCAATGTGGCTAAACGAGATGATATTTCTGGTTGATTCAGCATATTTCTGTGAGCCTCTAGACTATCTCTTTGCTACTACATTGGGATTAAATATTGTAAGATGTATTATGCATTATCTTGACATGAGGGTCGTATGCTTTGTCCAAGGTCAGGTCACAGAGATGGCAGACTGTTTCACACACATTCCCAGCTTGTCTGAGGGGATACCGAGTCTATCCAGCTTGTCCTAGGTCTTTCCAAAGACATGAAGACCTTACCAGGGGACTTTTGTCTGGTCAATGTGACCAAGATCCTTAACCTATCTCTAAGGGAGTGCTCTGCCACCCTGCAGAGGGAACATCTCTTGACTGCTTGTATCTGTGATCTTGTTCTTTTGATTATTCCCAAAGCTCATGACTATAGTGGGCTGGACTGGAAGTTTCTCCTTTTGATTCAGCTCCTGATTCAATGGTTGGATGTGTGGGTGAGTGTCATACATCAGGAAACGGCTATTGTTATTGTGCTTTGCTTGTTTTGTTTTGCAACGTGTCAGCTCTAAATATGGAGTTACTCTTAAAAAAATGGTGCATTAAAAGATAAGGTCACTGGGCCTCATTCATGACACGTTCTTACGAACAAATTTTTTCTTAGGGGCTCCTTACGAACATTTTTGGCATTCACAAAATTTGTTCGCAATGGAAAATGTTCGTCTGTAGGAACAAATCCTACGAACACTGAGGAGCACTCGTAAGAACAAAAAATCAGCTGTTTCAGATTTTTATTCTTATATAGTTAAGTCAAAAATTGCAATTCCTACATGATTGTATGTTATGTATTTTTGCAAATTATTGTATATAAAATAATTTTAGAAACAAAACAAAAAAAATCAGTTATGCAAAAAAATGACTTCTTTAATAAACCTGCAGCAGCTGTCCCAGCCTCAGAGCCTCTGTGATCTGACCCCCACAGGACTCAGGACCCTGTGCAGCTTCTTCCTTGATCATTTCCCCGGCTCCAAGTCTTGTCGGTGACGCGCTGTGGCCGGCCCAGATTTGCCATATAAGGAAGTATGCATTATTCATTTTTATGTAAATAACCGTTCGTAGCTGGAGTTTGGTGAATTTGGCGTAAAGGCTGTTAGGAAGGAATTTGGCTCGTTACGAACTCGTCGTGAATCACACGTAGAGTTTTCACAGTGGCTTCTTAAAGTGGAAGTTACGCACAGATTTTACGAAGACTTTCATGAATGAGGTCCAATGTTTGGTGAGAAATATTTATCTATTGCACTTTAAATCATTGAGATCAGAATGTCTTTTTCAAGGGAACCCCAGAGAAACATAGACAAAAGCCATAACCGCTACATCATTGTGTCGTTGGTGCTGCCTACTGTTATTAATGTTCTTTCTGAATTTGGTTGTTTTGTTTTGGCTTGCGTCTCTTTTCCAATCATCTTGCCGTGATCTGGAGCTCCGCCTTAGCTCACTGTCACAAGGATCCAATGAGAGCCAGGCCACTTTGGAAGGTACTAGCTCACAGCTGTTCATTTTAGATTACAGAAGCGGTTTGCTTAAGACAATCACCACAGTTTTGGAGCAAACTGACTGTTCGAGGGCGAATCAGCGGAAATTGTCGCCAGCTTTGCGTTGCCAGATTGGAGAATGGCAGTAAAAAGTTGGTCCTTACCACATTATGCAGTCTGGGATTGACTCCTTAATTAATCTTCTCTGTTGCTCTCTTCTCAGTTTCTTCCTTTTGTCTCTGTTGAACAAAGAATAAATCACACTCATTAAGCCGCACAGAACTGAACTGTCTGATGTGCATAAATAAACATATGAGCAAATATATAAACATAACTCATAATTCTTTCAAAGGCCTTTGGAGATGGCTTATGGTAGAAAAACATGGAGAGCAATCCTTCTTCTCAGCACAATGCTATGTTAAATTTAGAGAAAAGGTCTGAAAACACTTTTTTCAGCTTTAGATCTTATTGTTTAATGTGTTTCTGCCTTGTTTTAAAACCATATTTGAGAGAAATTGCTTTTTGTCAATAAAAAATAACAAAAAGAACAAAAAAGATATATGTGTTTTTATGTATTTTGTGATTTACGTGTAGACCAATGCATTTTTGTTAATTGTAAAACACCAAATTGATTAGAAATGAAAATCTGCTCAATAAAAACCGATAAGTTCCAACTCTTTAAACAAGTAGTCGTTTTGTTCCAAAATGGCTATGTGACAATTTTAAACATTTTTTTTGAGGAATCACAATAAGTGGGCAAGAATAAGTGGTAGGTGAAGACAGGAGCATCAGCTGTAGGACAACAGAAGATTGTTCAAACATGCGTCAATCCAAATACAACTGCGAGTAAGCAACAAAGTCTCACTGAAAAGCGGATGTATACCAACATGTATATCATGCGCATGTTTCTCCTTTTCTTATACAGCGAAAAACGTAAAAACAACAACAACAATATTTTCTTAGCATCTTACAGACACTTGGTCTTAAGGGTTGAATGGCTAAGTATAGGTTTGAAGTTACAAAAATGGGTAAATTTAGGTCTGGAGCTTGGAGTTGGTTAAGACTGGGATTTTGTAAATATTTCTAAATAATAACACATCTTTACATCCACAATAGAAATGAACTGAGGCAGCAACGTGTATCATAGACACATAAAATGCATGGTATACATACATATTTAAATTTGCATGGTACACATACACATTTCAGTCAGATCTGGTTGGAGTAAGCTTATTATAAGAGAACACTCAGAAAAGTGGATTTACATAATCAAAATTAAGAAATATTGACAGAAATACCAGCTCCTGCTCCAAACTGTTCTGTCTACTCCACAATATAAAAAACAACCAATTTGTGACACCAAAGAAGATTAAAACACATTTGTAACACATCATTTTAAAAGTTATTTGGACCAAAGACACAAAAGTCATCTCGACTCCACGATTACAGAAGCTTGTGACAGTAATCCTCTCAAATGTCACCACAGCGTAACAGAAATGCCACGAGCCGCAGCTTTATTCCCAAAGTCTGGGCAACCTGCGAATATCCGGACAAAACAAATTACCTCTTCAACCTTGAAACGGGCGCATTTTCAAAACTGAATGTCTTTTTAAGCAATTTAAAATCCAGCGAGCAGCATATCGGCTAAAATTGCCTGTCGTCGGAGATAGGAGGTCCTCAGTGTGAAGCAATGCACAATTTAATACCAACCTAGACACTGGTGACATCTTCAACAATGTATGTCTGAAAAAAAAATGAGCCACAAATGACCAAAACCGGCTCGTAACATCGTAATCCGAACTCCTTTGATAAAAATGTCCCAATACATTGTTATCATGCTCTGCTTTGCTTGGTTTGACACACTTGCTTATTTATTTTTTAAACCCAGAATCCTTCAGGGTTTATCATTGGAGCAGCGTTTCATTCTGTGGCACAATTGGAGCCAGAGGGACAAAGCTAGGATGACTTTTTGTCCCCAGTGGCGGAACAAAGACAGAGGCATGTCGCGCAGAGGATTAGGAAGAAGTGTGCAGGCAAGGAGGTAGGAAAAGTGAAAGGAGAGGAGACGAGGAGGCATTCTTGCACATGTCAAAAACAACTCCTTTGAATTTAGATTGTTCATTGGTTTTCCTGTAGTGCATTAAAAGGTTTTAATCAAAGTCCTTGTGAAATAACTGTAGAACTAAAGATTATTTTGGTACAATGGGCTCTGTGCATGGAACATCAGTTGGCTTGTTTTGTTCAAAATAGCTAACATCTGACATACAAGCATTTCCTGTTAGCGTTAGCATTTAGATACAAACACATCTCTTTGTGAAGTCTTTAACGTGTTTTCTGTAACAATCAAAACAACTCACGTCACTGTCTGATCTTGGTTGGTGTAGTGAAAACCTGAACTGAACAGGAAATGCTTGTATGTACAGAAGTTAGCTATTTTGAAACTACACAAGCCAACTGAAGTTCGTGCACAGAGCCATTTGCAAAAACCTGTGAAAGAGTTTTTTTGTTGTTGTTGTTATTTTGTTTTTTTTTTCTTTCTTTTTTTTTTTTTTTTGTTACAAATTTTGACCAACACAAAGCTAGAGATGTTGCTTGAAAACATAATGTAGTTCATCACTTGAGGATTTTGAAAACTGTACAATTCTTGGTGGATCATGTCAAAGATTGGTTGTCAACAATGTCATTAAAATACAACGTTCTTGCATCAACACAGTTATAATCTTCACTCCACATGCTCTTGTTAAATGCTGCATATGTGTAAAAGAATGTTGAGTTGAGGTACTCTGGTTCTGTTCAAGCATGATCACACAGCATGGGCTAGTGTTTGCGGAGGCTTCTGCTGGTTTTCTATTTATTCCAGCTTTGCTTGTCTGTCTGTGAGCGCAGACAATGGCTGAAGGTTGCCAGAGGATGTGGAAAACAGTGTTTGAATTTACCGAGGAGAGAAAAAAAGCTTCAGAGGACCGGCATAAAACAAGGGCTTTCCTCAAGGATTGGCAAGTGTGTTAGAGTGTTAGATTTACATTTTGTTCATTGCAAGACAAAAAAGAGAAATATAAACAGTCCAGAACTGGTAAGGCCTGCTACTTATAACAAAAATCTATACCTTTAAATGTAACCGTAGCAAGCCACAATATTATATAATAGTCATGTTTTATTGTTGCCATGACAATTTTGAATATTTTAAATGAAAAAAAAAAAAATATATATATATATATATATATTTTTTTTTAAGAGTAATTTCAACTAAATGCAAACTAATTGGAATAGGTAATAAGTGAAAAAAGACTTTGTTACTACAGGCATAGAAGAACCTTCAAGTACAACTTAAGTAAACTAATAAGAAAACACTGATAGAATTGGTACAAGACATATTCTATTGCAGTACATTTAAAATGTAATGTTTATTAAATTACTTAAAATGTGGCCATACCAGCATGCCAAAGCCTGATCTTGTCAGATCTCAGAAACTAAGCAGGTTGGGCTTGGGAAGTACTTGGATGGGAGACCTCTGGAGAACCCCAGGTGCCACAGTGGGACAAACAGAGGAGAAACTCATTGTTGTGTCCTCAGGCAGACCCTTCACCCACATTGCCTAATATGGATCTGGTGTGTGTATGAATGGTTGATGGTGGCCGAGGGGACTATGGCGCAAAATTGCAGCCTCGCTTTCGTCAATCTGCCCCATGGCAGCTGTGGCTACAACAGTAACTTACCACTACCTAGTGGGGGATGAATGAGAGACCAAAATTTCATCTGTACAAGCATGGATAAAATAAATATCATTATGTGTGACATTGGAAAAACTAACATATGTGGTCAGAGGTGAGGCCAAAATTTGAAGACCTCTGGGCACCATTAATAGACTTTCTCAAACCAAAATAATTTCAGAGTGTGATAAGTTTTCAATTCTGTTTGTTTGTTTGTGTTTTGTTTTTTTGTGTTATTTTTTTTTAAAAATATTATTATTTAAAGAAAATGATTGTCTATTTTGCGTTACATAATGTTGCAAACTGAGAAAACCTAATAAAAACATGGTTAGAAACCTAGTGTGGGATGAATGAATAATAGAGAATGTGAAGGTCTTTGGGTGTCATTAAAAGCACTGTATAAATCTAATGCATTATTAAAAAGTCAGCTTACTTCCAGGTTGAACATTTTATTGTACTTATCAAAACATCGAGCATATCTCAAAGGCCTCTAATTAGATGCATAGTCAATGTAAATTCACTAATGAAAATAAATACTCAAATTATCTGTGGACAAAACTCAGCTAGGTGCAGTGAAAAACCGGGGAACTTTTTGTCCCTAGCAACGGAATAAAAACCAGAGGCATGTCGAAAAATGATTAGGGAACAAGTGTGCAGGTAAGGAGATAGGAAAGGTGAGAAGGAAACGAGGGAGCTGTGTGTTTCTCTTCTCCAATGAGTTTCTCCAATTGTTGTTCGGCGTGAAAATACCCTGGCGTTTTTCTTTAGTGCTTTTTCCACGGCTGACACATTTGCATTGGACAAAACAGAAAAAATCCACATGAGGGACGGTGGCATTTGCTTTAATTGTGAGCCGTGGTTGAGCTCTTCGATTTGGGGCTGGGCAAAAGAAACTGTGAAGGGAATTATACAAGAAGAGGCAATTTGAACCCAAAGCAGTCCATGAATATTTATTACTCTGCTGTTTTACGGGATTGTGCTTTCAGAACAAGACGCAGAAAAACTTGATTTGCATAAAGTTTGCTGTTGCTTTGTCATAAGATAAGTTCATGTATAGAACATCTCATTCAAGTTCTTAAAATGAAGAGGAAAGAGGCTGTGACATTATAGTTTGCTTTGGTACATCTGAAAATAATGCATCTACTGAAAACATACACACATTTTATTCTGTTTGAAATTCCTTCATCAGGATTTGCCATGGTTTTGAAACTTTGGCAGAACAAGACCTCTCTATGTGAAGATGGCATGTTCTCCTCATGTCTGCCGGGTGCTACTTGCCCCTAAGTACACATTAAAGGTGGGGTAGCTGATTTACAAACTGCAAACACAATTTAGGTCTTAAATCCGACAACTTCCTCCCAGAAATCCTTCAACACATGACCAATGTCGACAAGTATACATTTGGTTGCAATTATGGTCAATTAATGTCTTTTTTACAGACTACAAAGTGAACCTGGAGAGAACCACCCAAGCTCAGCCAATCAGAGAGCTGCATTCAGCTCCTAATTAGAACTAACATTCTTAATTATTAAAAAAAAAAAGAAAATTCCAAAAATGCTCATGAAAATCTTACATTTAGTGATGTTCGAAGGTGCTCACTGGTGATTGGAAATAGAATTGTGAAGAAAAAAGGATCAAAGGCACTTTATTTTACTGGGCTATTCATTGTTAATTTATGTAAACTGCTTATTACTTCAGATAGCATTCTTCAGGGTGTGTCTTTATTATTCAGTTCAGACAGTAGAGATCTCACTTTTTCACATAGTGCTGCATTTATCATTTGCTCTTATTACTTTACTTTACTTATTCACGACTACAAAATTGAGTCACCCCAACATAAATGTATGTGATTTGGGACGGTATTGCACAGGTTGATTCTTAGTCTTAATGTGAGGGCTAAATCAGCTCCAAAGATCTTGGAACTCTACAAATAAAAAAAAAATATGGCAAACTTTCTGAATGTGAGAGGGAAAGACTAAACAGGATGAATGAAACTAGCATGAATTAAGCTAAATGACAGTTGTGTTTTTGATGAAGAATGAAAGTTACAAATGGTTAAATGCTAATAAGACAGTTTTGGATTGAAAAAAAAAAGAGCTCTGGCTTCCCAACAAGGAGATTGTGGGTTTGACTTCTGAGTCGAGCCACATCAACATCTCACAATCTCTCTGGGTGGAGTTTGCATGTTGCTCATGACACCTAATGAGAACAAAGCCCAAAAAAAGACAGAATGAATAAAGGTATTTTATAGAAAGTAAACAAAATGTTTGTATTTTGATATTAAACAGAAAAAAAGTAGATTTGTACAACTAACTCTCAGTATATGTTATCAGCAAACTATAAATTCGTCTGTTGCTCATTCACATCTCACTTGGATAAAGTGTCTTGCTTAACAGAGAAGTAAAAAGCAAAAATAAGCCACTGAAAGTATAACATTCAAATATGGAGCTGTAATGGTCATTTTTATTTTGGTGAAGGGGCGTTGGATGAAAAGCAGCTTTAGACTTCTGACACAAGGAATGCTCCACAATGTTATTAGCTGATTTCATATTCATACAAATTCCATGACATTTTCATTTTGTTAAATATTAAAATGTCCTCAACGGTCCGCAGCAGCTTTCCTGTTGAATATTTGACTTGGAAAGCTCTAACTTGTAAATTATATTCCCACTAGTGTCTCCTTCAATGTCAATTTTAAAACAGCAAATGAAAAATTAACCATCCGAGACCAAATTTGTCACTCTGAAAATGCATGAATCCTTCGAGACATTTTCAGACATGATTTATTCAATATTTCGCTTTTTAATTGTGCAAATGTATTCAATATGAAATTAAAATTGGACTTTGAGGGTTGACTCTTTTCCCCAGATTTCCATTTTTCCTTGAAGGTCGATGCTTCTCATTATGACTGCTCCACTCGCAGTAATGATGGCACTATAATGTTCGATCATTGGGAAACGTATGGGACGGCTCTCCACACTGATCAATGAGTCACCGCAGCAGAAAGAGACAAAGACCTTATTTCAACTTTTCTCTTCAACAAATCACCAGACTCACAGTGAGTGTAGAATGTTTTGGTCTAAGTTAGTTTGTTGTTTCATTATCTGACCCACCACCCATCCTGACTCAGCACCTAGAAGGTTTGATGGGATCATCCTCAGCTAATCAGAAAGAATTTCACAACTAAAAAACATTTGCTGCTTGTCATTCATCTTTATGTTGAGTAAAACATGTATTCAGGACTTCAGAAAGGTCGAGAAAGATCACCATACACATTTCTAAAGGATAAATCAAAACAGATTGTCTCACTGCACTGGAAATATTATTATATCTGTGACTTTAGTGTGGATTGTTCTGATTGTTTCTGATCACAAACACTTGATGTCAAACCAAATACACTCTTAACTCCCTCCTTTCACCCCCTCATGAAAGCTGGCTGCACACTAGAGTAGTTGAAGATTTTTTGACGCGTAAAAAAACCCAAAACAACAGGTCACAGACATAAGGACATTCACAATGATGATTTGTCACATTCGCATCACGTCGCAGGAAGAACAGGGACGACAGACTTGATGAATGCAGCATTGCGCAGAGAACAGTGCGTGTCACATGATTGAACACAGTGTTTACTTTCTCGTCTGCAGTTAGAAAGTGAAACACGAGTAGATTAAACCAGGTTTATAAATGTCACAGGAGAGCGGAGGGTCATTAGAGATAAAGAGCTGTTACACTGATGCTTTGTGGGCGTACAATTAAAACGTTTCCTCAAACTCCATGTTGGCCATTATCTATAGACTAGTCTTAAAGTTGCAGTTTGTTGTAAAGATCCTCGTGCACGTGCAGCATGTGAACTCCACCATGATGCGCCCGGACAAAATGA
The DNA here is from genome assembly GCA_038363315.1 of Mugilogobius chulae. Lineage (NCBI taxonomy): Eukaryota > Metazoa > Chordata > Actinopteri > Gobiiformes > Gobiidae > Mugilogobius > Mugilogobius chulae. Next base: position 25,479,071 of record CM076401.1, on the reverse strand, counting down.
GAGTCTCAGTGACGCACAGACATACGAAAATTTGTACTCTGGCCACGCCTCCCTGAAGGGACATCGGGCTTAAAATCAGCCCAAGACTCTTTATTGTGCAAAAGGCTTTACTTGTTCAGTCACATTTTTCTCATTCACAAATAGAGGTGATTAATGAATGAAAAAATGTATCTGGTTTCTCTCAGATGAACTGGGGAAAAAAAAATGCTCCGAAAGAGTCACTTTTCACTTACCACCTATCCCTGCCCAACACAGTCTCACTAGATGATGAGATTACCACGACACAAAAACAGCGTATTTGGACTACGACTTCACAGCTATTTTTAGTACTTATGTTACGCCGTGCATTTAGCATGATATGGAAAAGAGTAAAAATTACACGAGATTTCACAGCGTCAAAAAAACACGAGTTTTAATTGAAGCCACTTGGGGACGTTTTCTTCAGGTGAAACGGGTAAGTTCAGGCATAAAGTTACTAAAATTGGTAAGATTAGGTCTGGGACTTGGGGCAGGTTAAGATTAGAATCAGGATTTCATGAATATTGATTAATAAGAACACATCTTAACAACCACCATTAAAATGAATGGGGACTGTGACGCGTACTATTATTACGCAGGACGGCCGTAAACTCGTGCTAATCATACCTCATTTACATATTGTGTAATGTCGTGGTAAATGTACGCTTTCTTGTGAGATCGGGCTCTCCTGCCAGAGCGTGTGCCAAATACAATTTATATTTAAAGGCAGTATATTGTTTTTTGTTTTTTTTAATCATTATTTTTCAGAACAGATTGCTAAAATATCAACTCGAGTAAACATTGCAGTGCAGTGTAACATCTGTCAAAATCTGTAGATTTCTGTAAATATTTCTGTTTTTTGTTTTTTTTTAAAGAAAGGTTAAATTTGATTTGAAGTCAAACATAACATTCAGGAATGTTATACTAGTTTTCAACAATAAATACCAGTTAATTAAAGATCAGTGGTTGCTACGACGCACCATACAATATGAAAAGTCAAAGCTTATTACACCGAACAAAATGGTAAAACTATGACCAACATTGTTAATACTAAAACAGACGTCGCCTTTAAATACAATTGTACATTCCGTTGTAAACATGTACAATTTCACTTCTTAATAGAGAAAGTTGCAATGTTGTTTTATGCTCAGTTATTCCGATGTTTATAGGTGTAAAAAAAAACCTCAAACAATCCATCTCCATAAATATGTATAAACTATTTAAGACACATTGGAGTCATTTCCCTGATGATGAAGCAGTTGTTTTCCTCGATGCATGAGCACACAGGTGACACAGTCGAGCCTCATACATCCAGCGGCCCATCAGATCGCACACTTCATTAGGCAGCCAGCCAGCCCTGACCGGGGGGAATCGATTCTGGATAATAGGTAGCACCCTCCTCACCCAGCCCCCAACCCACACCCACACCTCACCCAGCCAGCACCCTCCTCCACCGCAGCACCCCATCACTCCAGGGCTGTTTTTACACTCTGATATTTCTACATCACAACTGGGTCTCCTCAGCTCACCTCCAGCAGATCGCTCCAAATAGATCAGTAGAATTGTTGCTGATTTGGAGGAAAGCCAAGAATTACATGAACGAACTGATAATGGTAAAATAGTTTTGATTTCGTGTTATTGTTCAGTTGCTTGATTGCTTAAGCTTTTAGTTAGTTATTAATTTGTCACTTCATGTTTGTACAATTAAAAACACAGGAAGAGTTTGGGTCAGCTGGTTATCACTGAAATTTAGAAAAACGTTTTTCACACTTTTACAACATTACAGTAACATTTTTTCCTTGTTAAATGTCTTTGTAAGTCTCCACAATGAGGGTTACATAATGTATTTTTGGGCATTTGAAGCATTTGTTTGCTCATTCAGCTGCCTCCTACAGTAAATATGGTACTTGCAACTTTTCCATCTTGCCCCCATGTCGACCCAAGTTACTCTCCTAAACTCTGGCTTTTTATTTATTTTTGTTTCAGCAGTGTTTTTCTGTCCTATTTCAATCCTAAAATTACGCAAACATTAGAAAATAAATGATGTTAAGTTTTGATTCAGTAGAGAGCTGTAATCCTGCTTTAAAAGGTGCACTTTTTGACCAAAAATAGTCTTGAATAAAAGCATGTTTTTTTTTTTTTATCATTGTTGCATACATACAAAAGACAAATTTGCATCTTTATTTGGCCAGGCTTGCATGGTCACAAAACGGACTATTACAGATTACAGAAGGGCCAAATATTGTTTGTTTTCATGGAAACATGTTCCTTTAGGTGTATTTTTCACACATTATGGCATAAAATGTATTCATCCACATTCAGAATGTCCCAGTGTTTGGTTTCAACTTTCAATTGTGTAGTGGACTTTTCAACTCCAAAAATGCACCTGTAATAAATCAGATGCAGAATTTGTTCTTTCGCTTTGCCTATCCGGAAAAAATTCGCTCAGTTACAGATAGTACAATTTGTACTATCTACAGTAGTAAAATTGCATGACACAACAGTTGTATCAGCCAGTGCCCATGCTTTTTCATTTGTTATGGTTTGGTCCTGTGATATAATGTGAAGCTAAACACTAAGACAACTTTTTGGACTGTGCATATAGTAGGCTATTTAAATCACAATGCCTACTATTCTGGCTTATTTGGGAGCAAACGAAGGTAAAAATAGTCAGACTGGCTGTGTCTCACTTCAAAGGACAATGTAATTTCTAGTTGTGACATCAGACAAAACTTTATGCTAAACACAAACTTTAAATGCCAAAGGTAATCTACCTCTTTGTGTTACTTTATCCTTTTCCTGTACTTAATCCTGTTGTGCTCATCCAAATAGTGGATAGGAAGTTAAGCCCTTCCACTGGGGTTTGAACTGGGACAGAGGAGAACTGAGGAACCATACCTGTGAGCTCAGATAAACTCTCTAAAGATATTGAATTTTTCACACGAATACAAACTTCTACAACAATCGAAGAAATCACACTGCTGCTCGCCACCCTCATCCCATCCTTTCACCTTCTTCTAAACTTTTACAGCAGTGATCACCGTTTGAAAAGTGTGTGTGAGTAGAGTGTAGGGTTTAACTTCTGTATAAACCTGATGTTTGCAACAGTGATCTTCAAAAGCAACTAAAAATGTTCTTCTAACTTTTTAAACATCAATTTGTGCTCCCCCCCCCCCCCCCCCTTCCTCTTCCTCCATTTTGTCCTGCCAGTCTTCATCAGAGCTGGATGTCTTTCTTCATATTGTGTATCTAGCTTGTCTGTTTTGACACTAACACCGGTAAAAGCTCATTCCGCTTGTGTCGCTTGCGCCTGTTTCGCTGTCACTTTAGCACATCTAGTCTTGACATGAAATTATCCCATCGAGATTGCAAAAAAAAACACAAGTTCATTTGTTGAGTTTAATAAGTCACTCAAATCAAGATTCTGGAATAGATTCATTAATAGGTTTAGATAGTTGGCTGTCAACGTTTTTGCACTCAATAGATTAGTTTTGGCTCTGTCTCTGAGAGTTACTTTGATTTTATTTTAATGGTTTAATATCAGATTTGTGGAACCACTTCCTTCGACTTAGCATGCATGCAGGAGTTCAGGCTTAACAACAATATTTAACTTTTAGTCCCAAACAAACTATCAAATGTGACAACACCTTGATTTCACCAGTCTCACTCAGGACATTCTGAGCCCAGCCAGACCAAATAAGACCAGCTAAAACAGCATTTCTGGGCGAAAATATGGATCTACCTCTGAATCAACTCAATACAAGACTATGAGGACATGCCCACTTCCACCAAAACCATGAAAAAATATTTTGACATAATGTTGCAAACATTTTTAGATATTGTACTACTGAGGTAAACCATTACAGTGCTGCCCTAAAATCAAGTCACAACCAATTTCAGACAGAGCAAGCAAAGTTGACAGTGCTGAAGAACTAAAAGTGAGACAAGTGGTTCAGACTGAAGGTATAAAGAGGAGTAAGGCTGGTCAAAGCAGATACAGTTGTGTTGAGACACAGAAATGAATTGCATATCCTGCAAACTGACAGCCTTTCTGAGATGAATTCTTAGGAGCACAGAAGCTAAATCAGCCATGGTTTATACTACACACTAACATTTATTTTGGTAACACTGTCAAATTGGTAAGCGCTGGATAAACAGCGTAGTTGCAAGACCAAAAAGCAATTATTTTTGTTATAGTGTCTGCCTTGTTAAAATCAATGCAGTGACGTATCTTTCTGCGCTCATTAGGAGAACTGCAAGTCTGCTGTGTGTTCAAATACTTTGGAGTACTGTTTCTCAAACTGTGGTACATGAAAGCTATTATAATGACAAATGAGATCCGCTAATGTTCTGTTGTCAATTTAATCCAATTTTTTGTCCTTCTTTGAGTAATATCCTGGTTAAAACTACTGCAGCAATGACATAGTATCTGCATAATGTTTAGTCCTAATTTAGACCTGGATCAGTCTTGTTTAATGTTGGGTATGGATCAGGTAGTACTTGAACTTTTGAGGTGGTACTTGGTGTGAAAAGTTTGATAAGCACTGGTTAGTGATGTTTTGATTGGGACACATTTTCTGTTTTTCCAGCAAGTGTGAAACAACTTCATTTCGATGTTGTTTCAAAGTGCACAGAGCTTAAAACCTTAGCAACATTAGAATTAAGCAGTAACTAAAACAAATGTTATTTGCTGGAAGTTCAGAAGCCTACATTTTTTAAAAAAATTGTAATTTCTTGTAGTTTTATAATTTATTAACATTCATTGGATCCATAATATAAATAATTTATTATGCTTCACCATGGTGACTAGAATAGAATGCATGTGTAGGTCTGCTCCATAGAAACGGCTGATGTCACAAAACTAGTGTTCTAGACATTCACTTTAGAACCCCTCACTTTCACTCAGCCACTGCACTGAGACAGACGTGTTTTTCACTTCTCCCCTAACTACTCAAAAAAAACTCAACCATGAGTGCATCAATGTCAATTTTCGAGCAGATGAGGAGGGAGCAGCAGCTTTGTGATGCCTTGCTCAATGTGGCTGGCAGACAATTCCCTGTACACAAGGTGATTTTGTGTTGCTGCAGCACATACTTCAAAGCTCTGTTCACCCACTGGTCCAGCCCGAACTGCAGTGATTTTGAAATCACTCACGTGTCTGCTGATATCATGGAGATCATCCTGGACTTCGCTTACACCGGGGTGGTTAATGTCACCCAGGAAAACCTACAAGAGCTGTTTATGGCTGCTGACCGCTTTGACGTGGGCGGGATTTCCCAAGCCTGCTGTCAAGTCATGGAGCAGCAACTGTCCTCAAGCAACTGTATTGCTACATGGCAGATCACAAACAGCTTCTACTACCCACAGCTGAGGAAAAAGGTCTTCTCATTCATCTTGAAGCAGTTTGAAGAGGTGGTTGCCAACTCTAGCGAGTTCTTCAGTCTATCTATGGAAGACCTGTGTTTGATCATTGAAGACGACCAGCTAAATGTGAAGGATGAGAGAATCGTGTTTGAAGTGGTCATCAGTTGGATTGGACATGCGCCTCAGGAAAGATATCAATATTTGGTCTTGCTACTGCAAAAAATCCGTCTGGCTCTAATCCACCCTGACTACTTCATTCAGTGTGTTCAAAGCAACATGCTCCTTCAGAACAACCGTGCTTGTAAAGCCGTGATCAGGAGGACCATTCAGCTGATGCTGGATGCCCGAACCACAAGCACCAACATATATCTGTTCCCCACCTACCTGGCCCGGCCTAGGCTGCCCCGTGCGGTTCTTATGGCTATTGGTGGTTGGAGCGGAAACAATCCAACGAGCAGCATCGAAGCCTATGACAACCACACTAATCGCTGGGTGGGTGTGCCTAACAATGACGAGACACCACGGGCCTATCATTGCACTGTGTTTCTCGGTGGATGTGTGTACTTAATTGGAGGGTTCAACGGTACAGAGCAGCTTAACACCACCCACAAATACGACTTGGTTAATCGCAGGTGGCAGGAAGTAGCACCCATGCATGTTTGGAGGTGCTACGTTAGTGTTGCTTTGCTGGATGGGTTTATCTACGCCATGGGGGGGTACAACGGAATCGAAAGGTCAAACACGGTTGAAAAATATTCTCCAGAGATCAATCAATGGAAATTGATTGCATCTATGAACGAACAGAGGAGCGACGCCAGCAGCACGACATTCAACGGCAAGATCTACATTTGTGGAGGCTTCAATGGGGAAGAGTGCCTATCCACAGCAGAGTGCTATGACCCGCTGACCAATCAGTGGACACAGATAGCAGACATGAGTAGCAGACGAAGTGGCCTCAACATCATCGCATACGCCAATGAGATTTACGCTGTTGGTGGATTCACTGGGACGTTCCGTCTGAACACCGTTGAGGCCTATAACCCCAACACAAACATGTGGCGCCCCCTGCCTTCCATGCTGAACAGCCGCAGCAACTTTGGCATGGAGATTGTGGAAGACCGGTTGTACGTCGTGGGAGGTTTCAACGGCTTTAACACCATCCCTTGTGTTGAAAGCTACGACGCCCAAACTGGAATGTGGTCGGAGGTGCGTGACATGCAAGTGTCTCGTTCTGCCCTCAGCTGCTCTGTGGTGTATGACCTTCCCAATATGGCTGAGTATGCTGCACATTCCCCTCTACCTGAAGAAGATCTCCCTGAGATCTAGATCTTCACTCTCACTAAAATACAACCATTTATTAGCAGCAAAAAAGTGTTTTGAGTCTTTGTTACAAGATGCCTTATTTATGTCTTTTTTTTTTCAAGCCAGAAAGCTCATCAATCCCATCTCTTGTGGGTAAAATTTTTGAGTTCAACTGTTGTCACATTTCCAAAAATTTCACTTGCCAATGCAGAGTTGGTCTGTTTTTAATAATAATAAAAAACATCTAGCTATACTTGTTTGATAGAGTTTAGAGAGTTTCGAAAGGCTTTGTTATATATGGTTGACATGCTTTTGTAAGTAGTCAGTTTGCTGAATAAATCACTGTTAAACCGAATAAGTTCAAGTAACTCAAATGGGTTGATTAATGATTGAAGTTGATTTACTGAGCTGAAAAAGGGTATTCATATACTAGTAACTGAACTTAAACGTAATGATGTCGGCATGTAAACATGATGACTTAAAACATTAAACAGAACAAAATCTAATTTACTTAGATAAGATTGAAAGTTAAAACATGGCTTTTAGATATTAGAAAACTCTGTTTTCTAATACGTACCTTCAGTGCTTAGTTCTACTTTTGACCTGGTTTAAGCCATAGCAGAGACCTGTGGACAATATTTTAAGTTTGTTGTTTGAAATAGTTAATTTGTTAGCTTTTCTTAATACTGTATGTTGAAATAGTTATCAACCTAGTTGTCAAAAAATACTAACCTGGATGTTTCCACAGACGTTAAAAACAAGTTAACTTCACCAAAAACAAAGACAGTCCATGTGGACAAAAAAAAATAGAAAAGAGCTGTCCATTTTTAAGCTGAAGAAAATATACACAAAGAAAGTTTTTCTATCTGTATGAACATTGAATTGAGACCATTTACATAAAAATACACAAACATTTACAGGTCTAAATAAATACTCAAATCCATGTCATTTTTTGCAGTGCAGCCTTCAAAACAGCAGCGCTAACTTAATTTAACAAACTAAATTGCTAATAGCTGGAGGATTTAAACGCCTCAGGAACGGTCAAAGTTTCATTACAATTCTTCAAACACGTTTTGGAAATAATTTATTACGGTTAATGGGCCACTGCGAGCACGTTGCATGCAATTAAAGTTGTGATCCATTATTGGTACAAAACAACAAAATAGCCTGTCATGGCTGCTTTGTTCACATTCATTTAGGTTCTGCACCTGTTCAAGGAGTTTTTTTTTTACTTCTTCAGTATAAATAAACTGGAACTTTTTACACAACAACAAACAGACCACCAATGCTGTGTTCGTGTGGCATTGGAAACATCAAAGAAACAATCTTCCCAGCTGGAAAAGATGTCTTACAGTTCAAGAAAAAGCAACAAATCTATCTTATGTGTGTTCTGAGTTTATATGTACCGTAAACAAAAGATGTGCTTAGATATTTAGAATTCATACAAAAGATTTTCAAAGACTATTATAAAAGAGAAAAAACACTCTGGCCACAACTGTGTAGGAGAACGTGCGTGTGCGTTTTTTCATGTATTAGGACAAATACATGACTTAGGACAAACTTAGGTAATAATTGTAGATTGTGTTCATTGTAAAACTAAAAAAATAAATGTATTTTTTGGCTTAGAATAATAAACAGGACTATTGACTTTCTGTTCAAATCTACAGAAACGCTAAGCCCCGCCTCTTTTTATGTTAAATTTAACTGTAACAAACATCAGATTTAACTTTAAATTACTTGTACTGATGGAAAGTGGCTACAAGTTTGAATCCTACATGCTTTATTGGAATCTGAACATTCAGTAATCACAAGTAAATACAGACACTAGGATAGGTGGTAGGTGAAAACCTGACTTCTCTGAGCATTAGCTGCAGCTCAATACAAGATTACTTAAACACGAATAAATTCCAATACAATTCTAAGTAAACTAATGATAAGAGAACACGGTTAGAACATTGCTACAAACTTAGAAATAATATCCCATTTATAGTTTGTTTGTGGAGTCCACTGCAAGCGCACAGGGACCATCAAAGCAAACTCCCGTTATGTAAAAATAATGAATATATAATCATAATACTTTCTGCTTGTGTCTGCATCCATCATACCAGCTCCTCTTTAATGTCAAAATCCGGAATGATCAATTATTCACACGTAAAAAAAAACAAAAACAAAACAAGGATTTACTACTTTTTTTTGGCAACTATCAACAGGAACAGGAAGCTGACAGGAGGAGAAAGAGTCATATGAAAAATGCAACACTGCCACAGAGAAAGACAAGGAAATGTTACAGATCAAAGGAGCCCAAAAACCTCTTCAAAAACACAAACTTTTTTTTTTTCAAACTCAGAGCGGAAACAAGGCTGTGGATTGAATCTGAAATGACTGCTCAGAGCTTTGGTATGTCGTAGTTAAAAAAACCAAAAACGCATCTTTGTGCAGGAGCATGTCTGTGTGACTACTGAATGTGAAAGATGAATTAGTGCGGGCAGAGAAGGGAAAAAGTAGCAGAATTATATGCACCCTGCAGTGTGAATGGTTTAAGTTGAGATTCAATTCAATTAGGCCCAAAATCACCAAAACAGATGCCGCTGGGGGCTAGATAGGTTTGATTGACAGGTGGATTAATTAGAGAAGCGTCTGGTAATTTTTTATCAAAACAAACAGGATGGTTCATGTGAAAGAAGAAAAAAAAATGCAAAGAAAACTTCAAAGATACTATGTGTATCAGTCTGAATTGAATTTTACTTACAGTACACCTTCATCGTCACTCAACGGCGTCAGGAAAAGGAAGCTGATTGGTCAAGATGTTTTCAACCTGCAGAGAAATAAAAAATTTTTTAAAAATCATGCTAAATCCAGATATTGTATTTATATAGACATTGTTCTTTTGCACTGTGAAAGCTGTAATTCTGTTAAAATAGGCCAAAATATGAATGTTGAAGCCACCGTATTCATCTTGGTCTCTCATTTGATTATGATTGGTCCAGATGGATTCTCAAGAGTTTGTGAACCCACACATAAGCTATCTGGACAGTTTTAAACAAGCTATTTTCAGTTTGTTGGAAAAGGTCTGAGATGATGAACTGCCTCGGGGAGGAGCAATGACCTTGTGTCCTGTCTTTGTTTAGCTGAAAACTTCATTGAGACAATAATATAGTTCTGACTAAGAGACATTGTAACAATGTTTGACTGGTTTGATTTCTCACTTGACCAGGGTGAAAACACACAGCTGTAATCCTCCATTCAAGTTTAAAGAGGGATTCTTTCTCTTTTTAATTCAAAAGCAACAAGTATTCTGCACCTTGCCCTTCTCAATGCTCAATATTTTTAGATGAAGATGTACTGCCAACCAGAATTTAAGTGTCTTCTATATAGTTGCAGTCAGATAGTGATACCCAAGCGATAACTCTAACAACGAAACTCTTTCATTTGAAATATACTATCTTGAATGAATTCTTTGTTATTCTTCTTACAGAGGATACAATCTTCACTACATTTTTTAGTAAAACTAGAAAAAACTATATATCTAATTTATTAATCAGTTTAATTTAACATTGATTACATGGAGAGTGCCAATCAGCAGAGTCCATTGATAATTTATCGAGTCTGACTTTAGGAATCATAAGTATATTTAACCTGACTATTGCAGGCACATCATGGGTTTATGAAACACATTGCATTTGCAGCATCTCCTCCATTTTATCAACTGAAATTCACTACTTTGCCGATTCTATTTTAAATAATACATTTGAGAACAATTCAATAGTAATATATAATAAGGAGTGAAGCAGAGCCATGGACATGTTTTCAAAAATGTATTGTTTTGGTTGCCATGAAGAAATTAGTCAAACTTGTTACGTGTAAATTAAATGTCATTTGATCGAGGGCTGCGAGCTCATTTGTAACATTTCCAAACAGTTTTCTCTCACTATCTGGTAGGTAAATATTATGTACCAAAAACAACAAAAACTTTTTTTCTACTTTAGTTAGCTAAAGCGTTATGAGTTTGGTTTACTTGGGATTTTAATACATTTATAGTGGGGCAAAAAATATAAACACAACACTGACTGTAGATACTGATGCACCAGTCCAGCCTTTTAGATGCTGTGGCTTTAAGTATCTGTCGATGCCCTTTATCGACCATTGAAATTCTTTTTAACTAGCAACAAAATGGGTCACTTAGTGTTTTGTAACTGCAATTTAATGCACAAATGTCAACTTAACTTTGCGCAATTTCAAACATTATGAATCATTTTTGGCCGGTAAGTAGTCTCATTTACTGGCACTTTTTCTTTAAAATCACTTTTTTTCTTTATAAAAATCTAATACAGCTTAATAAACAAGTCTAGACTTTCGAGTTGAAAACTGCAGCGCTGAGTTGTGTCATTATAACGTGATGCAACTTCAAGTGGAACATAATAAGAACGAGAAGTAATAATACGCTTTAAAGCTTTTAAAAGTTGATATGTATTCTCTAAGAAACTAAGTGCGAACAATGTCAGTATTATTGTAATTTAAGATCAAGGCAAAAGTTTTCCATCTTAATTTAAACTTTATAGCCAAACTTCTCTCCGCTGTCTTCCACTCTGCAGCGTGATTGGCTGATAGATGCCGTCTGCAGAGGTAATCTCCAGCAGTTATTATGTGATGGACGCGTGGCTCAATAGACAACTTTCCCTTTCCGTGGGAGTGATGTCTGCTGGCGATAAGTCGTGTAGAAAATCCATGCTCCGTCTGGTGCTTGGGAGGATAAATGGAGTCGGAGGCTGAGGATGTGATCTACAATGGGACATAAACACAGACGTGGCCTTGGCTCACACTGTGTCACCAAATCAGCCAAAGCAATGAGGGATTCCACTGTTTACTCTGGGGGATACTAGCTACTTTGTACGTTTTTTGGAGAGTATGGGTAATTGCAATCAAATCAACGTATCTTTGAAAAAAAGACACATCAAGACCACTGACAGTCTGAGATGGGTCACAGATGGCAACCCTAATATGCCAACAAGGTAACTACAACTCAAGCCTCTTGTCTTGAATTAAAAAAATGAACAAAATATAAAATTAAAGGGAAGTAAAATAAAACTGACAAATTCTCTTTTCGAAAAGAAAGAAAACAATGGCTGCTTCTCGTGTATGTTTTGTACAGTTGTCTGTAAAAGTAGGACACATTTTAGGCCCACATGAAGAAGGTTTACAAACTTGTTTGTAAGTGCAACAAGATGTAACCATTTTACAACTGAAATCAATTTTTGGCAGCCTTTCCATAGTTGTATTTCATCCTTCAGACTGCCAAATGAGGTGCTTTAAGCACTGAATGACATCCTCCTGCATGCAGTGGATGTCATTCAGTGCATAAAGCAACGCCTCTGGTGGTCATCCGGATTCATAGAACCATACGAAGCTTTAATGCGCACAGACAGCGCCCTTGGTCTCCATCATGGCCAAGTGGGGCAACAAGTGGGGCAACAAGCGCAAAGGGTCAGTAGCCACAATGAAACATTTTTATCACAAACATGAAAGAAAGAACCATGAGAGTCCCTATATTATGACACTTTGAGACACGAGCTGATTGGTAATGGTAAGGTGGTCCATCCTAATTCACTTTTCTGTTCCATACTGAAGGGTTTGTGAGAATATAATTAAACTGATGGAAATACACATTACATAATATTATAATCAGCTTTATTAATGACTTACCAAATGCTAAAAAAGGTTTCTGACATTGACAAAAGAGCATGTGTTAAGACATGAGTAAAAAGGTGGCAGATAGTCCACCAGACGATACCAGCACAGACCAACAAGAACATCACATACAATCTCGGTTCTGCTCCCCTGATTGAAAAACCCTCCTCTATAGCCTTCAGAGGCAGCTTCTATGAGGTCAGGCAGGTCACGTTTACCATCCCAAATTGAGTAAATATTTTGTGTTTAGCAGATAGTAGCAGCTTGGGCAGAGGAGGTGGGAGTGATTTATTAAGCAGAACATGATTGCCAATATTGTGTCAGCCAAAAATAGAGCTTTATGCTGTAGTTTACGTAACACTGCCGCCCACACATTTGTACAGATAACTTTAGCTCACTATTAAGTACAGTGCAGTGGAGAAAATAAAGTTTGGGAAGTTTGGGAGGACTTGTGCAATGCAAGAATAGCCTTCAGCTCCAGAGTTCATTCTGTGTCAACTCGGAAAAAACACTGAACAAAACTGAATATCTAAAGACAGTTCTATACACCCTTCAATTATTATCATCAATGTTGACCAACAAAAATTACCTCCTCTACAATATCACGGTGACATATCACTCTTGCTTCACGAAAAAGATGTGGGTTTGTCTCCTGGGCCAGACCGGGCCTTTATGTGTGGAATTACATGTTTCTCCTTGTGTCTGTGAGCTTCCTCAGGGCACTGTGGTTTGCCCGACAAGTCCAAAACATGCATCACAGGTAAAATTCTCCAGCTACAGTCATCCTGACCCTAGCAGAAGAACTGGACATGTGTCCCTGAATGCTACACTGTAGGTCATACCTTAACCATTTGATCCATCACAGAGTGTTTTTTGCCAAGCACAATGGCAGAGATGCTTGTACCAGATTGTAGCTTACAGCTAATTTCCATCTGTAGGAGGGGAGAGGGGAGGCACATTGGACATGTTTTTAGTTGTAGGAGGAAAACCGGAGTACCCGGAGGAAACCTACTCAGACAAAGGAGAGAACATGCAAACTCCACATAGAAAAGCCCCGGGCCCCAGGACCTCCTTGCTCTGAGGTCAGAGCGCTAACCGCTGCGCCACCGTGTCGCCTGTTTTGATTACAGTATACTGTTTTCGATATAGACTACAGTGACACGGTGAAAGTGCTGAACTTTGAACACCCGGTGCAATCTGAGCTCATGATTATTGAACTACAAACCTCTGCTTTCACATCTCTTGTTGTACAACTAAAATAATTTAATGGACAATAAGCTCTACCTTAATACTGTAAAGTGTTACCTCGTCAAGATTTGGTATTAGCACAAGCATGTCAAAACAAAAGCTATCTTGCTCCTACTGCCGTTGCTCTACAGTGGATCAGAATTACGGTAATTCATTGATACAATTTTTTTATACATCGTTAGTGTGAAAATATGAAAACTACTTTTACTGCACCGCATCATACTGTGGTTTAAGCTCCTGATGCTCATTTGGGGAAGGTGCTGGACTTCCTGCGGAGGAGATGCTAAAGACGGTGAGAATGCGAGGCAACAGACGGAGCAAAGGCAGGTCTAGCACTGCGGCACAGCTGTTCCTCTGCAGTGAACAGCCATTAAGAGGCGGGATCCCAGGGCGCGAGAGGAGAGACGGGCTCAGAGCATCACCGCACGCCTCAACATCTGGAGCTTATGAACCTGTCGGAGCAGCCAATGACATCCTCATCACACTTGTCTTGGTTTGGTGAATAAATGAAGGCATGTGTTTCTGTTTAAACTTAAAAAAGTATATTCAGTTATTACAGTGAAATTACTATCCCGGTACTTGACGACTAAATCATAATACATTTCTGTAACATTTGGCTAAATCAATCGAAAATTCTACTCCAAATTCCAATGACTGTAGTGAAAAATGCAATGTTTTTGATGAACGTGGAAAGTATGAGATTTCATATCAGAAATCATTTGTTTTGAGACGTTGATAATAGACTTTTTTTTAACTCCTATGTGGCAATCCAAGGCTACAAAAGACATTTTTAGCCACATCTGACAGTTTATGAAAATATGGTCAAGCTAACAACTAAATCATTTATTTCTTTAATGACTACATACATTTGGGTAAAGTTAGTATTAGTCTCAGGAGTTGATAAATAAACAAACTCGGATGTTGCAGTGACATTTGACTCTGTTTTGGATAATCTTTTGGTCATAAAAATGGACCCATCATGTAAATCCTTCATTATGAGATCAGCAACATGGTTTTAAATTCATAAGGTTAAAGTTAGGATTAGGGTAAAGGTAGGATTAGGTTAAGTTTAGGCAAGAAGTCACTAAGTTTTAGGGGAGGGTAAATACTGTGTGCCTGTAAATCTGGTGAAAGCCAGAGAAATGAGATTTCACATACTACTCAGTCTTTAACAGAAAGAAAATAACCTGAACGATTTTGAATTGTTTTAAGACAATTAAATAATTACCCAAATGAAAAATCATTTAACTTAAAGTTGGGGTAGCTAACTTTTTTAGTTGTAATTTTGTAAACTTTGTGCTTTCCACTCAAATGTCTATGATAAATGCAGAACTTTGTGAAGAAAATTACACCACTTAGTACTGTCTGAATTGAATAATACAGAATTTTAGGTTTTTTTAGGAACCAAATGCAGCTCTCTGATTGGCTGAGCGTAGGTAGTCCTCTCCAGTTTCACTTTGTTGTTTGTAAAAGTTTATAAGCCATGAATGTATTGCTAATTTAAAAAGTGGCTATTTCTAGGATGACTAGACACATTACTCGTTTGCTTTGCTTTCCAATTACTCGTTTGCTTTGCATTTAAACAATATTCATTACCTGCCCTCCACCTCATTGAAATAACTTTGGCCAGTCTAATGTTGTGATGTCACGTGAAACCAACCTATTGTTACTAGATCACAAGTTGCATACTAACTGCAGCAGCTATATAGTCAGCTATTATACATATACAATATACAGCTCTCAAATGGATCTTTTTGCTAAATGTAACAAAACTTAGAGAAGCACATACCCAAATAGAACAATCTGGAACTGTCCTTGATTTCTTCAGCATTCAATTTCTCTTCTCCTTTTTCCTGCCCACACTTCATTTTTAATACAAGCAAAAAAAAAAAAAGAAAAGGATGTGAATTTATCTTGTTTCTTTGGGGAAATGCCTATAGATCCAATAGTTAGAGTGAATGTTGCACACAGCCCTTGTAGCTGGAACATCCTCCTCTCCAGCGTCCTCTCCCCCCTCTATTCCATCCCCCTTACAACTTATCTTTGGGGGCTTCTTATAAACCAACCATCTATCTCCATTATGCCCCCGAAATTGCTATTTGTCGCTTTGCGGGGAAGAAATAATCAATATGTCTTGTGGGGGCAGTGAGCGCATTAGAGGAAGCAAATTGATGTCTCTCGCCTGAGCGCTCCAGCACCACGGCTAATGGGGACCCTAGCAGCAGACAGGCCCGAGCTATGTGGTCTGAGCACGCCAACGGAGAAAGGCACGGAAATGTAATTACTAAAACTGTTCTTATTAGTTTGTATTTAGTTCATGTTTAGGTCTAGATCGTTTTGCATGTTTCAATTACACTGAACAAAAATATACGCAACATTTTGTTTGAATTAAATGAGTAAAAACAATTTTTTAGAAAGACAAAAGACCCATGCTTTTCAAAACTTTTTTACAAATGTGTCTAGATCTGTGTTAGTGAACTCTTCTCCTTTGCCGAGATAATCTATCCCACTGCCTTACAGGTGTGGCATATCAAGATGAATATCGAACCAACTGTGTGGCTTAGCTGGCACAATAAAAGGTCACTCTGAAATATTTAGTTTTAGAATACACACAATGATAAAGGTGTTGCATGTTTTGAGAGAATTTTTTTTTTCTGTTTTAGGCCATCTACAAAGGCATTTCAGACAATATGTCAGTGTATCCAGTTGGAAGTTGAACGTGCATCACAATGGGGACAAAAACTAAAAAAAAAATAGCATCTGGAGGAAACCTAAGCAGGTATGCGGAGAACATGCAAACTCAACACACTGGGCTGTCTGAGAGTTGAACCAAAGACATTCTTGCTGTGAGGATATTTTTGTTGGACTAGAAAACATAAAAATGTCTGCCTTTACTCTGAGAGTAATTGTATCTCCACAAAATTGGCTCTTTTCTACCTTGGAGGAAGGACTCATATTGTTTTTCTTCCATGGAAATGCTGCCCTTTTAGCTATAATACTCCACAGTATGGCATAAGATTTATCTTCATCAAGAATGTTCCATCCAAAATATGTTTTAGATTTTTACTTCAATGCAGTCTATTTTCATCATCACACAAACAAAAATGTTGAGCTAGAAAACCAGTATAGATTTTTTTCCCATTTCAGCCAGATATATTTTTATACTTTCTATTGCTATCTCTATTTCTGTATATTTTATTGTTATCCCTTTGCTTCAAAACACTTAGATCCAGTCTTGCATAGGTATCTTTTTGCTGTGTGTGTGAAGGAACCGCTTGGCTTTTGAGGATTTGTTCATGTAAAGTGAATGCTGTTTTGTGTGTGTTATCTGCAGCAGCCATCCACCACAGTCTGAGGTCTGTGGGCTGGCAGGTGCAGATAGCCCCGTCACTGCCAGCGGCTCCCTTCAAGCCTCCCATTGGACAGACAGGGGCCACCAAATCCCTCCGATAAAGAGCACAGCAGACAGCCCAACACACTTTGATTTCATTATGTCCTCCATCACAGCCCAGGGGAAGAAACAGCTTTGTTTTGGTAGAAAGCATTTTCTCTCTCTCTCTCTCTCTCTCTCTCTTTTTTTTTTAAGTTGTTTATTAAGGCAACTGTTGGATTTCATTTCAATATGTTTTAGAGCAACTGTTTTCAACTCATGAATTCAAGTACATTTGATTTCTATCTCACATTTTATAAACAATAGTGTGAAGCAAAACATACAGCAATCTTTTCTCCTCTGGTTTTGTTTTACTTGAACTTTGTGAAAATGCATTGGTTGAATAAACCTCAAATACACAGAAGCTAGCTTGCATGTTAAATAATATTAATGATTTGACATGATATTATGATCCTATGGTCCTATAAACAATAAGGTTTGGCAGCTTATGTTTTAAATCAGGGGTCTCAAGCTCAAATGGAACTGAGGCCAAAATAATCAAAGTCAGAGTTGGCCGAGGGCCACATTTCAAAATATAGGACTCACTATGGAAAATTCTAAATAAATACAGCTGTTAGGCTACATGAAGCCTATGTAGCATATATTCTAATCCAATGTTTTACATTTTATACAAACACAGTTGATAAAGTAAATAAAAGTGCAAGTTCAAGCTGGCCACTTGGAATTTCTTCTGAGATTAAAAAATGTATACAATATCAATCTATTCATCCACCCATCTATTTATCTGGTGGACCACTATCATCAGAAATTATCCTGGGGCCACATATAATCATCTGGTGGGCCACATTTCGCCCCCGGGTCGCCAGTTTGAGACCCCTGTTTTGATTAAAACATCTGGTATATAGAAAAAAGTATAACTCCAGATATGTTTTTGAAGATTAAGTGTTAACAGATCAAAAAGTAGATTTTCTCCATGTGCCCTTTAATGTATATGATAAGAATCAGCAGCATATACAGCAATAGGCAAACAATAGACCTTTTATCAACCTTTAAACATAATCTGTCACAGCATCTCCTTATTGTGACTGACAGGAGCACAGCATCTGCTCTGATAAAGTGCAAAGCCGACAGCCAACACGCTTTTATTTCATTACTGTCCTCCATCACAGCCAAGGGGAAAATAAACTGCTTTTTAGATCGACTTTGCATAAATGCCCTTTTCACTCACTCCGAATGGGGTTTTCAGCCGCCTTGTGCAAATTGTTAAATCTGTTGCTCGCTGTGGTTTGCATCGATGTAGTGCTGACTTCGATGTCCTAATGCAGCTCCTATACAAACATGGTTTAAAAGGTGTGTTTTATGCCACTATAGAAAAGCAGGGCGTCCATTGAAAAAAAAAAAAAAATCTGTCTGGTGAACGTTCTGAATGTAATGTCCAGTGGTGTCGTACAGGGAAAGACGGAGTGTCAAGTGTGTTCCGACAAACTGCTATGACAACACTTTTAGTGCGATCAATTCAGCTCTGCCTGTCTGTCCGGCAAAGAGAACACGCTCAATAGAAATGCTTTTGTGCTTAAAGGTTTCTCAATACATGCATTTTTTCTAGACAATTTCTGCCAGCTATATATTAGGCAACAATGTTTTCCTCGCTTTTTAAGGCCTGCAAAAAGCAATGTATTATAAAGGAATACTAATAAAAAAGACCATAAAACTAAAGCAGAATTATCAGTGCAAATATTATATTCTAGGGATGGAAAATCATTTGAAAACTTCGATGCAGCGTTCTAATCGAAAGGCCAGAATTGATCTGTTTTGCTCATGCATCCACTGACTTACACAGACACTCTATAGTTGTATAATGCACACAATAATACATTATCAACCATAATGTTTGAAGAAACTGAAGCCTGAGCTTGTGCAAGACCTGACTGAATGTGCATTATTTTACTGTTTACTGTTCAAAGTTCTGAGCACTAACAACAGTAGCTTTGTTTTAAATATAATTTATTATGGTTTATTTTG
Organism: Mugilogobius chulae; assembly: GCA_038363315.1. Lineage (NCBI taxonomy): Eukaryota > Metazoa > Chordata > Actinopteri > Gobiiformes > Gobiidae > Mugilogobius > Mugilogobius chulae. Next base: position 25,460,041 of record CM076401.1, on the reverse strand, counting down.
TGTCAAAAGGTAAAGAAAAAAAGTTAATCTGGATAAACTAACAAAATCGAAAATTGTGGCGGCAAAATCGAAAACGAATTGTAAGAATAAGTGAATCGTCCCATCTCTATTACATTCATTTTCTACTGCTTGTTGTTGTTTGGGGTCGCAGGTGACTGGAGTCTATACCAATGACTTTGGGCCATAGGCGGGGGAACACTCTAGACAGTGCCAACTCGTGCGCAGGGTTAGAGACAGACAAACAACCATTCACTCTCTCATTTATTCGCCAGGAGAAATTACACTAATGTGCAGTTAACCTAAACCTTTTCTTGTTGGAAAGCCAGAGCTCTAATCACTCTGCTACCGTGCAAAAAAATAATAACTAAAGAATATTGTTAAACAAATAAATCCCTGAATGAAACGTGTTTGTATAGTGAACCATTCAATTATTATTTTTTCAACCTACAACACAAATCTGGTAAGGTTTGAGCAGTCTGCTAGTAATGTTCAGAAAACCATTTGTATTTAAATGTCAGGTCAAATCCAATATTGTGCTAGATCAAGAAGTCACCAAAATAATGTCCAAACCATCTCAAACTTTCCCTCCAAAAACTGCCACTTTGTTTCATTCCCAATCCATCTTCAGTACATTTCCGCATCTCTTTCCCATCTTTTCAATTTATCCATTTAATTTGTTCAGCCCAGAACCCATTCAGTCAAATTCTATTAAGCTCAATTTATATAGAAGGTAGGTCTGGATTCATATCAGTTTGAAAAAGTCTATTTTTCAGTGCACTGGAGTAAAACCACCAATATATGAATGTCAAACGCCTGAGTGTTTCTCTGCACTGCTTGTTATTGGACAAATTGGTCTCTATATTGCATGCAGTTTTATTAAGAAGGATCTTTCAGGGAGAATGTATGTTAAAAAAAAGTTGCCAAGAGAAAATCAATAGAAGATGCCAATGTTCATCTGAATATTTTGGGAAATCCAGCAAGTTCTCATTGGTGCACATATCTGACCCCAGTATTGGCATTGAAACCAGTCAGTTTCAATAGTTTATTGCATTTGAAAGGCTGAAACAGTGTCGAGATTATTATTTTTGAAAACAATTCTATCATACTCATCACTCCTGGAGCACTGAGTGATTACACTGTCTCCTAAAAAGTAAAACTGTCAATAGTTTTAAAGATAGTTTGTGCAGTTTGGTATATCAGAACATTATTGCTAAGAGGTTAGAACTGCAGGCTCTTTCTATGATGAGTTTTTTATATTTCTCTTGTTTAGGTTTCCTCCATCCGTTAAACATGCACCAGAGAGAGATTTCCTACAACTACAGTAGTTCTGACCAATTCTAGCTCAGATGTGGAGATGGTACACTGCTGCTGTCACTCATAGTACTGTGAACGCAGTTTCTGTTTCATAACTGTAACTACATCTGCATGCCACAAAAGGGTCTGGTTAGTACTTGGATAGGAGACCACTGAAACACCAGGAGCAACAGTGGGACGACAAAAGTGGACTGTCATTGTGTCCTTGGGCAAGACACTTAACCCACACTGCCTCAGTGTCTGTGTACACTGGGTAGATACTAGATTGTAAAGCACTTTTAGTGCCTGGAAAGGTATATAAATAGATAATTTACCATTTATAAGAAATTATGTTTTTTCTCATACACTTGGTGCTTAAAGGTTGTAGGGAGGTTTTCAAAAATGTTTGTTGTCAGTCTTGGTCAAAAACAGTTGTATAGATTTGTAACAGCCTTGTACTTATGCCAAACAAAAAAATAATTATAAAAATATATAAAGTGTGGACATGATGAGGCCAGTAAAACATTGACCAATAGAGAACGAGGTACCTCGTTCTGTATTGGTCAACCTGTGAACCTGTCAAGCAAACCCTCAGTGTTCCTCAGTAACTCATTGGCCCAGTTAGCATTGAGGGGCGTGGCCTTGGGAGGGGAAACACATGTGCATCGTTTGAAAAACAGCAAACAGTTATTGGATTTGAAAATCCTCCATACAACCTTTAATGGTTCTTACATTTTTCAGAAGCCAGAGTAAATTTTGAAATCACGGCAAAGCTAAACACAACCAGCATGCTAATATCACACTTCCTGGTTCAGGAAGAGTAAAATGCTGATGAAAACATTTTTGGGAAAACAGACTACTTTTGCAAAGATGGTTGTGTATACAGTAAGTTGTGGAATGTGATGATGCCACCATGAGGACAGATGATGTGCAAGACCGAGATTTTTTTTAATTTATAATAACCTTGGGCCTCATTCATGACAGTTGATCCTAGTGCCCTTTTATGAACATTTTCCATTCACAAAATGCATTTGCCAAAAAAGTTCTCAGCTAACAGCAGCCAGGAACACTGGTAGGAACAAAAATGAGCAGTACGTTGCAGGATACACAAATGTGTAAATTATTATATATGCAAACAATTTTCTAAGTCAATTCATCTTTATTCCGGACTCAAGGTCCAATTAAAAAACAACAACAAACAAGTACACATACAACAAATACCACTTGATTATAAAATAGTGTAAAAATAGCACAAATCTTCCCTCTCAGCCTGTCTCTGTCTCTGAGAATGACACTGTTATAACCGCTGTAGCGCACTGTCCTTTGACCTGCAGAATGTCAACTCATTGTGTACAGCCCTTTAAATAGTCTGCATGTAATCAATTTAGCTAGTGTAGATGTTTTTACAGTGTACAGTCAAACTTGAGGCTTTCCATTCATTACAGTGTGTCTGCAGGAGCGTATCTGACATTTGGAGGGGTTTAAGTGGGATTTACAGGACTTAGAACACGTCTGCTTCCCGCTTTGCACCAAATCTGACTGACAATGTATTACAATGTGAAGAATGAATATGTAAATGGAGAGAAACGATATGGAAACGCTGGAGGAATTCATCTTTCTGTCATTCTTGTCACAAACAGACACAAACACGCAATATCAATCTGCGCCCGTGTCGAAAGCTCGTCTCAATGGCAGGACAGGGGCAAAGCTATTACCCACAATTCTGTCAGAGAAGGAGCATTAGGGGCTGTCAGTCCTCGTTTAGGCATGTAAACTCAAAAGGGCACACTCACATCAGGATCAGATACCTTTTAGTTTGGGGGATATGACAAAGTTTGTGGCATTTACTGTCGACTATGAAATGTGAAGCCAACTGGAAGGCTGAAATGTTGAGTTTAATGGAGACCTATCGTGCAAAATCCACTTTTCTCTTTCCACTTCTTAGACTATTGAGAATGTGGTTAGAGTGATTAAGGCATATTTGAGTAATCTTTATTCTTCTGTGGACAAGGTGCCACAGTTTTCATATTTTCTCTTAAATTTCCAAAATTCCAACCAAAACAAATACACTGCTCTGTTCTGACTTTTTTCTACTTTTTATGTACTTAGGCCTGGGCAATTTAGAGAAAAATGTATATCTTGATATATTTTTTCGTATCTCTATATACGATATGTATGTCGATATCTTTGAAAACACATTTTTTAAAGTGAAAGAATTTGCTTCTATGCCTAAAGCTTGCTGAATAGAAAGTACTAATGTCAATAACAATTTTTGGTGATATTTTTTGCTGAGTAAAACTAAATAAAACAAATTAATAATTTGACTATTACAACAAAACAAAAAAATGTTTTTCACTTTTCTCTAAAACTACAACTGTTTACCCAAAATTACAATAGCTCAATAGTTATCCTGGCCAGTAAATATCTGGATATACAATATCGATACATAGCAGTATCTCCCAGCCCTAGTACTAATGTAAGTTTGCAGAAAAACACATTATTATAGTTTTTTTTGCGTGTCACGTTCTAAAGTCACTATGGAAGTGTGTAGACAGACAGGCAGTGGTGGTAGGACTATTAAAACCTAAGTAGGTCTTTGCAAAGTGTTTAAGGTACTGTAACCTTTTTAATGATTGCTGGATTGAATGTTCTTTTGGACTTCTTTTTGGTTTGTATGAAATCTATTCTCTTGTTGTGATTACTTTTGAGAAATATTTTAGAGTTCATTTCAAATGAAATATGTTTAAACAACAGTTACTCTGAAATACCACTCCTTCATTGATGTGAAGTTTTCGATGATCAGATTTCTCATGCAAACTACAGCAGTTTGCCCTGCCCCTGCAAGGTGTATAACCTCAAACTGCACTGTTTTAACTTGATGGTACTGTTACGACTAATCATGGTCCTGGTCAGTGTGTTCAAATTCAAGTTTTTTTAGAAGATGCATCAGTTCTTTTTAAGTCACAGTGCTCCCTGTCTGGGGTTAAGGTGTTAAGGTTTATTAGGGTTAAGGTTTTTTAGGACAATGTGCAATTACATTAAGCACAATGGCAGAGATGCTTGTACCAGGTTCTAGCTTTAAACAGCAAATTTTCATCTGTAGTACCTAGGGAGAAGGAGGCACCACAGAAACCGAAGGAAACCTACGACTTTCCTGCTATAAAGCGAGCACTTATTACTGCGCCACCCCGCCAAGTCTTTTGATCAAGTCAACTCTCAAGTCATAATTTGAGCCCAAGTCCACGGCACTGAGCAACGCTTTGTTCAGATGACTTGAAGCCTTTTCTACTTTGGGTTACTCTTGGACGAATGTTTGGCCTTTTTTCCACCTTTTTCCTTGTCAGATCACTCAGATAATTCACACAAAAACGTTCTGTTTACGTGACATTTCAATAATCTGATAACTTCAGAAATCAGATAACTATCACATTTTGTAAACACAGTCACTTTCTAAACACTTTTTAAACTTTCTAAACTTTTCATCTCCACTAAAATCCTCTTAAGATTCAAACAATAGTCTCTGAGCTGCAGCGAGGTTCACATTATAAATTTGCAGAAGCGTCTGTAGCTAATTTTCCGATAATAGACTGCGGCTGCACAAAGCATTATGGGATTGCGGATCGAAGCAAGTTTCTTTTGTTCTTCTGGTACAGTTTGAGTCTGTGATAGATCTAGACTTTGTGAATAGTTGGTCCCAGCGTGGGCTTTGCTCCAGGTGCTGCAGGAGGCTCACGCAGCTCTAGGTTAATTGGAGTCTTGGATGTGGACTTGGGCTGTGGAGTGACTTATTGTGTCTCCTTAATAGATGGTACCCCCCATAAACCTGCTGCAGTGTACGGACAGATGGAGAGCCAAAAAGTTTACTAGTTTGCAAGAGTTTTCAGACTGCCAAGTGGGTAAAAGGTGTGTGACTTAGTATGAAGCAAAAAATGTAATCACTAAGCAGATAATGCGTGAGGGGTGAATCTGCAGACCAGGAGAGAGCATTCAAGTCAGAGGAACCTTCTTCTTTTCCGTGTCTTTGCATTGAGGAGACACACAAACATTTACTACAACATCCAAGTGTCTGATAAGGATAATGCTTAAGTTAAAGCATGAAGTTAATTTGACAGCTTTAGCCTTTTATAAGCTGTGTCACCTTATTAGAAAAAATGTAACCCTGAACTCAGAAAAAGAAATAAGAAGGTCATCTCAGTGTGGTTCATTTGTGGAGTCATATGAGTTCAGTCTTCTCACTAGCAGATTTATATTATTGAAAAAATATAAATGTATTAAAGGGGACAGTGTCAAGAAAGCACCAACTGACTAAAGGATAAAACTGTACACAAAAGTGGTCAAAGAATTTACTCAATAAAAGAAAGTACATCTGAATGTAACATCAGATTTCTTTTTGTAAGTGACGTTCTAAGTCTGTTTTATATGACACCAGTGGATCATTGTGTTATATTTTGGGCAATATAAGATAAAGGTTAAGCTACACCTTATTGTTCATGTGGTCGAATTTGAAAATTGCATTCGACCCATCTTTTAATGCCTCTGGAGCAACCTGTTTGGAGCAGTGGTTGTTGCAGTTCAGCGAGAGTTGATTTGGAAGACTGTAGCTGCAGGATACTCCCTAACATGAATGTTTATGCCTGAGTGGGAAACCCCAGGGAAAACATGCAAATCCACAAAGAAGGCCATTAGAAACTATTAAAAGTGTCTGCTTTCAAATGATAGAAACAAAAAACAAAGGAAAAAATTTATATCAGCTATCAGAAGCACAAATGTTCAAATAATTGAGGTTTTGTGTTTTATAGATTTCCTTACAGGTTGAAACTGAACCACCACTTTCACAAGAGTAATCCTGTACGTTACAGTGTGTTAAACACTTGATTTGCTCTTTGACGCTCTATGAGCATCTGAACTACTGCAAATCTGTGAAATGTCTGCTCCTTGTTCTGCTACTTCTGAGGAAATAAAGCTTGAATCAAGAATTATTCCTGTGTATGAAACTGTAGCACCTGTGACATTGGTCTGACTGCCACAAACACTTGAAACTCTGTCCTTGCAGACAAGGGGCTCTAATCCAGAGTGTGGCCCGCCAGTCAAACATGGCTCTCCAAGGGTCTAATTTGGCTGGTGAAGGAGAGCTGAGATTATGTTAGGAGCACTTTTTGTACTGCCAGTTGTTGCAAAAAACACGGAAGCAATCATATTCTCATAAAAACTTTGTTTCTTTTTTCAAAAAGTCACATGAAATTAGGTTTAATGTCTATTATTTTGGCTGCAGCAAAAAATGTTGGCTGGCTGAAGAAAAAGTTTTGTACACTCTTGTTTTATTCAGTCAAAGGTTTTGGAAGGCACAGGTCGATTTATGCTCCAATCAAGCTCAGACGGCCAAGCTGAATGTGTGGGGCTCTCTGTGCTGTGACATTGCTCAGCTCAGGTGTGCATCAGGACGCCAACTCTTGGTTGAGCAAAGCCTCACATTTGACTGTAAACCAGACTCCAATGTTTGGATCACTGGAGGCAGAACAGTATGTATACTTAGCTTACATTTAATTACAACAAAGATCAAGAAACAGTAGAGAATTCTAGTAAAAACATGTACGTTGATAGGCTGCATTCACGTGACATCACAACATTCTCACATTAATACATATGTGTAATACAAAAAGTGACTTCATCAAATTGAAAATCTGTCTCTTGCGCTCTATCTGGCATTATGATCATCACATTCTAAAGTGTGAACACAACCTCTTATGTAGAGCTTTAAGCCCACAGAAGGTCAGTGAAAAGTTGTCTCCTTACCGTTCACTGGATGCTTGAGTTCAGGTCCTGATTTGGTTTTTCCTCTCTCTCTCTCACTCTGATTTCTTCAGCTTCTGTAACACAAACGACAAAAGCAAGATTTAGTTTGCAAAATGTCAAGAACATAATCATGTCAATTTCTCTGGTGAAATGATCTCTCTTCTCCTTGTGTAATTGTGCTCATTAAGAACCATTCAGAAGTGGACAAATTAGAGATCCACTTTCCTGACTAGCTTACCTCTCTTTTTTCATGGACTAAAAACATTCCAAATCTCCTTTCACTTTTTTTTACACAAATGGTGCAATCCAGGGACTCTCTGTTTCTCTCTCTCTCACACCCTCACTGACTACTTTTTCTCTCTTCTCTCTCTTTTTCTTCCTCTCTATCATTTGCTTTATTTTTGCTCCCACTTCCATCTTTCTTTCTCTTCTTTCTCTCAAAATCTGTATCGCCCTCTGACTTCCTTCCTTCTCTTTCTCTCCCCTACCTATCCTTTTCTATGGTTCTCTTTATCCCTCACTTCCTCTCTCTCTCTCTCTCTTGGTCTCTTTCCCTCCATCTTTTGCTCTGTCTTTCCCTCTGTCTCCACCATTGTCACTCTCTTTCTCTGGTTCTCTTTCTCTCCATCTTTCGCTTTCTCTTTCTCTATCTCTACCATTATCACCCTCTCTCTTTTCTTGTTCTCTTTCCCTCCATCTTTTGCTCTCTCTTTCTCTCTATCTCTACCATTATCACCCTCTCTCTTCTCTTCCTCATTTTCTCTTTCCCTCCATTTTCTCCTCTCCTCCTTTTCTTCTTTCTTTATTATCTTTACCATTATCCCTCCCTCTCTCTTTCTCCTTTCACTTTCTCTTCTTTTCTCTCTATCTTACATTATCCTTCTCTCTTTTCTTTCACTTCTCTGTTTTCTCTCCCTCCTTTCTCTCTCTTTCTTCCCTTATCACTCTTTCTTTCTCAGTCATCCTCTCACTTCACTCCACTGAAGAAAAAAACATAAAAATTAAGTCAGATATGTATTTAAACTTTGAACTGTAAATAAAACATCAATACTTTGAAATTTGTAGAAATAATAATAGAACAGAACAACAAAGTAAAAATGCGTTGGAAAAGTAAATGTCGTTTACTGCTCTTGTCTGTAATGAGTTCTGAATATTCAATCTGCCACACTCTACTTCTTCACAATTAGACGCCACCGAATTGTGCACACTAAATTAATATTTGAAGCAGATGGCGAAATTATACAGCAGATTCTGAAGATGGAAATTTGTAAAATGTGAAAAGTCGTATTTTTTCTGCCAAACAGGTGTGTGACAAGCAGAGTGGAGCAGGTGGAGACAAAAATCCAGAAAATCTTTAGCTACAGTGGAACCTTACCGCCCCAAACACAAAATAATAGTGTATTTTTGAGCCGCGAGCGACAACGAGTGGCACTGTGCAGGTTAATATGTTTTTGGCATTTGTGTTTTGTTTTACAGTGTTGTCACCGCAAGAACTGTTACAATTATAAAAACCTCTTAGTGAGAGAGAGAAAGAGAGAAAGGGGGAGATAAGAGGAAAACAGAGAGAGAAAAAAAGAGAAAGAAACAGTTAAAGAGGAAGAAAGAAGAGAGAAAGAGAGAGAATGAAAGAAAAAGAGAGTGAGAAAAGAGAAAGTAAATAAGGGAGTGACTGAAAAAGACAAAAGGAGAAAGAGGATAAAGAAAGACAGAGAGAGGAGAGAGAGAAGAGGAATGTGAGACAGAGCAGAGAGGAAGAGAGACAGAGAGAGGGAGTACACAAAAGACAGAGGGAAAAATTGACAGAAGAGAAAGGGGAAGAAAAAGAGAGAAAGTGCAAGATGAAAAGGACAGAAAAGACAACAAGAGGGTGAAAGAGAAGGGGTTTAAAGGGAAAGAAAGGAAAAATAGTGGGCTGAAAGAAAATGAAAGAGAAGAGAGAGAAGATATATAAAGAGAAAGAATAAGGGTTCAGAAGGAGTGAGAGCAAGAGAAAAAGACATGTTGGGAAAAAGACGTGCAGAAAAAATGAAAATAAAGTAAAAGCAATGAAATGAGAGAGGCAAAGAACAGTAGAAAAGAATAAATGGGAGGGACGGAGAGAGAAGAGAGAGAGATTTGTTTTGACTGTCTCTACCGGCAGTGGAGCTGAGATATACAGAGAAAGCTTAGACACCAGAGCAAGGACACGCCTAAGCAGCTCCATTGTGGCTAACGCTAATCCATTTCTGCGCTAACAAGCTGCTTCCATACAAACACAACATAACCGACACTGTGCCATGTGCCTCGCTCACATCGGGCCATATCCATTCATAATATACTGTTTGGAAGAAGAAGAAATATCAGAATGAAAAATACACTATGCTGGTCTTACCGAGAACTGCTGCCACGATCTGATCTAATTTGTGTTTGTCCTGTTTTTTATGCATCGGTGCTGGAGAATAGTATTGCATTCTGGCCATAAAACATAATGCTTTTTTACTTGAAATGAAAAACTTGTGAAACAAAAGTGTTAATGTCATTGTTTGAGGCTTCTTTGCATCAATATTTTAAGATTTTAAATAAACATGCAGGATTAGGATGGTACAAAAGGAACAGTGAGTACCAGTGAGATGAAAAATTAGAAGCGTTGCCTTAGCGAAACTTTTGCTAATCTGGCTTGTAGTGATAAAGCATGAGATAAGGATAGGCACGTTACCATTTACCTAAACTTTATAACTTTGAACCACCAGTCACAACAGAATATTCTTCCAGACCAAACTATAAAAAAGAGGGCAACCATGAGATGTGTAATTGAAATTTATGGAATGAAACTCCAACATATAAAACAATATAGACTTTTTGAACTGAAACCACAAACATATGCTGCCCTATTTCTGTTAAACTAAAACCCTGTGGTCCTTTTCCAAGTTTTCCTCATGGTTACAGCACTATCGACACTTTCTGTAGCTTTACACTCAATTTCATCATTTCACTTCATCTATGCACAAGTATGTTTGTCTGTATTGATTGAGATGTCCAGTGTGCTGTGAAGCTCTGGAGAACACAGCTTACCAACACAAGGAAAAGACTTCATATTGACTAAAGCTTTACCTGCATATCTGATGTTATTTTCTTTTTCTTAAAGTGTCTCCTTGGTTTAGTTGTCACAGACATCTGCAGCAGGTGTTTGTGATCAGATACATTAATCAGGGTGATGTCACATATGGAAAACTGGAAAAGTCACTGGCCTCTCTGGGAGTGTCGTGTAAGACTCAGTGAGTGTCATTTCAAATATGGCACAACTAAATTTGCCAAGTTTGCACTAACCCCTTGAGGCATCAGGGAGGCATGTGCGGTACCTCCCACACCCTTATTTTTTAAAAAAAGTTTTTTCATGAAAATAAACTAACTTTTAGAAGGAATAAAGTAACTCCCTTAGCTAAACCATTCAGTGTCTGTTCAAATTTTTTTTTTTTTTTTTTTTTTACTTCTTTTAAGTTCCTAAATCCCATTGTAGTTGTAAAATTGTCCTTAGTTTTATTCAGGTCTATAGTGCCAGCAAATTTATAATGGCATTTTTTTTTTTTTTTTAACCAAAGAAAGTTGTTGAGGAAATGATTTTCTGATTTTGTGTGGCTAAAACTAAAGAAACTCAGCTTCACAAAGACCCCAGCCAATTGTTAGTGTTCCAGAGTTCAGAAATCAATTTAGGTTGAATTTTAGACAGTTTTAGTCAGGTGTTTTAGTGAAAAAAGGCTGGAAGACATTAGAAATTTAAATACAAACGACAGATTGTCATTCTTGATTCATTGCACATGTGCTGCTTCTCCTTCTCCACTCACTGAGAGTGAAAGCCTAAATCGGCTATTGTTTGTGCTCAGATAGACAAGCAAAGCTGAACTGAGAAAAAAAGGCAAAAACCTCTTTAGCTCTAGTCCATTCTCATTCTGGACTTCCTCATGTACACTTAGTAAAAGGAGTGTGTATCCAGACGATGACTATATATTGACATAAGCACGTTTCAATGACATGAGCGAGAACCAATCCTAGGCAAGATCCATGTAGAATACAGTCATAGCAGAGCATCATATATTTTCAGCCACTATTAAAGCCTAGTAGAGAAAATCTTGCTATATCCATTTTGTTAACTTGGTTCTTGTTTGATTGGCATGTCCTGATATGTTCTTTGGATTTCCACCACAAACTACAAAGATTTCCCTGTTTTTGTTTCCTTCATCTCTCAAATCTTCCTTTCAAAGCCGTTCCCTGTCTGAAAATGTACCTCTTTTATCCCGTAATTGTTCGACCGTGCGTCTTCAGGTGGGTCACGTGATCGAGCATAGCCACAATCTAGATATTTTTAGTCCTCCTGTCCTCTGCTCTTTTATCTGCTGCCCGTGTTTGCCTCTTTTCAGAGCTGCGCGTGTGAAAAGGACATCAAAGGAATCTGGTTTTCCTGGAAATAGTCCGTCCTGAGGATCTAAGGAGAAGAAGGCAGCTTCAGAAGGAGATGTGCACTGTTTTTGATCCTGAGCTAAAAGGAACAGCTCCAAATGACCACTTAAAAGCAACCGTGTATGAAAAACACATGAAGAACAAAGTGTTGATTTTTCATTTTTTTTTACCGTTATGCAGTTTTTGCAAAAGTTTGTTAGAAAGCCATCACGTTTTTTTTTTGTTCACATTATAGCTCCGGTTTGGTTTCTTTTTTTATTCGTTCCACATGGAAAATGAATAAATGGTAAAATGAATGGCAAATTGTATATTACACAGCTGAGAGTGAGTTATAGTCTTAACGGTGAATTAGTTATTTGGGGTAACGAGGATCTTGATGAATAAGTTTGCTTTCAGTACTTCAATTTAGTTCAGCTCCATCTCCTCACAGGCTTTCGTGGTCCAGTGTCCAATAAAGATCTATTGATATTGTACATTTTTAGTAATAATTCTCTAACGCTAATTTATATCAGCAAGCTAGCAGGTGAGCTGTGCATTGATCATAATCACAAAGTAAAGGGATGCTGCAAGCAGGGCTAAAAAAGATAAAAGACCACAACTGTTAATGCAGCTCACATCACTGGATTTTCCATGGTCTGTCTTTTGGGCAGTACAAATGCAAAAACAAGCGTTGTTGCCCCAGTTCATGTCTATGGTGGATGTATGGTGTGTTATTATTTATGAATAGAAACAAAAAGGCTAATACTAATCTTATCCAGACCTAAATTTAAACATTTTTGTAACTTCAAATCTCCCTCAACCAAAAGGCGAATCTACAAAACACTAGAAAATGTTGTGTCTATTCATGAATTTTTATAAAGTGTCAACTCAACACTGTTAATAACATGGAAGTATAGAAAATATTCACCTGCATGAGTGATTGTTGAAATAGTGTAACCTGGCATGATAGCGTGATGATTGGAAAACAAAGAATTAGCAGTTACAAGAAGAGTTTATTGAACATGCATCATCTGCAATAGGATCAATCCTATGGGATCAATTATGCATATCCACGCCAGATGGATGCAGTAGCACTGTGAATTGAGTTCTACTTAAACATCAATCTGCAGACTGACAGTCGCTGAAAGCCGTTGAGAAAAGACAGAACGTCATGGTAAATATTTGAAGCTGATGGATTGAAAGTCACAAAAGCACTTGAGAAATCCAACTCATCGAAAAAGAATCACTTTCTTGTTCTAAAATGGACCAAAACACTTTTATGCGCATGTTTTTCCAAGCAGAAAAAATTTGCCCTATTTTCTGCAAAATTTTCAATGTTGGCTTTGTCAAAATATTTGGGGAAAATGTCAAAAATGGGAAAAGAGCAATCAGAAGTGATTATGTGACACTTTTGTGTCTATGCTGTGTGAGTGTTGCCTTCTTACATTAGCGTTATTCACCATGGCCCATTTCTCTGAAAAGGCAGTTTGATGTTCAGTCCCAGCGCTAAAGGGACAGATTCACTAATGGTCACTTAAAAGCAGCCAAACATGAAAAAGACATCAGGAGGAGCAAGAGAACATTTCCACTGAAGCTGTTTGCGTTTGGGCATTTATACGATCGAACCAAAACCTGTTTTAAGTGCTTCTGCTGCACTGCAACAACAAACATGCAACAATATTATTACTTAAGGCCATTACTACAAATCTTACTTTTAGTACTATTCATATAAATGTTCTGTTGTTACTGACATAAATGTAGGGAAACTGTAATGTGCATATTTTACTACGCTCACAACAGTGCGTTTGATTATGCCTTTGACAATTTACTGAATGTTCTTTTGTGTCTCATTCTCATTTCACACTACACTGTGCTGCCAAATAAGAACACAATAAGAATGTTTTTTATTTCATATCTCAATGCAGATATGGACATCTTATTTCTAGACAGATTTTACTGCGGAAATAATATGTTGCATCATAATACTTTTAGACACAACTCAAATACTGTGGGTCTTTCTACCATGAGACCTTCAAAAATCACAATTGTACTGTTAGCTTAAAATCTAAATGTTCAGGCCCCTTTATCAAGAGTTAGATAAAAATGATGTATAAACTCAATAATTAAAAAAAAACTAAATTAATGGCCCAAAACATTGTTTAAGGTGCAACTTCCGCTTATGAAAATATATATTTTTCCAGTGAAAGCAGTCCACATGAAAGCAGCATATAAAGTTACCTTTTTTGCATCAGAAGTGTTCAGTGCACTCCATTTCTTTCAAAAGACAGTTTCATGTCTTTGAAGCTGCGCTGTGAGACACAAAACGGCCACTTAAGGCGTCCAAACATGAAGAAACATCTTAAGAAAGCCACATAGACATTTACTAAACCTAGCACTTTCCCATAACATATGCATTTGTACAGCTCTAAGTGTCGCTCGAGGTCAGTGCTGCTACCTTTCTGCTGAATTTAAAATATGCTCACATTCTGGCATGTTAAATGAAATGTAAATCAAAGTCTGGGACACTTTGCTTGCATAAAAACACATTCCCCGGTAACAGATTTGTGTGCTGAGGCGCTCTTGTTTGGACTGTTTCAAGAAGTGTTTTGATGACAGAGAAACTTAGGCAAGTGCTGGGTTAGTCAAAGAGTTTTCCAAGCTAAATCCAAATATAATTGGCTGGAGCATTTCAAAGACACATCAGTAATATTGCGCTCCTCTATTAAAGCCGCATTCAGATGGGAAGTAATATTTTAAATTTGATAATGAAATGGGGCCAAGCGCAGACTTTTAAATTGCATTTTCTACTTTGTGGCTTTATGATTTTGGCGTCTCTCGCTCCGATTCTCTGCCTCCAAATGAGATGCTCTTTATTTTTTCAGCAACAATAAACTAAGTAAAGGAAAGCAGCATTTGAGAAAGACAATCAGAGTGCGATGAAAAGCTAAAGGAGGCATTGAGAGGGAAAAGACAAACTATAATGCTGCGGGGAAGGTTGAACGACAATGAATGGGCTAAAGAAGACACGCAGACTTAACAATAGCTCTTTTCACACTGGATTAGCTTTACCCAAGGACCTTAGATGCAGGCTATTGTAATAATTATGAACATGTTTAGTCTTATGTAAATTCTATGTTTGTACGAATGTCTTAAATTGTATCTACTTTCAGCAAAGCTTCTGATCTGTTTCTCTAAGGTTCATGTCGACATTTGTCATAGATTATGCTTTCCTCTTTCTCTCAAATGGTGCATTCAGACTGGGCAGTGTTTTTGCGTTATTGCATCAGTTTAATATTTACGATAAGTCAATAAAAAACCTGCATCTTGAGGGGGAGCAAATTTGCGTTCAGAGCGTCAACATTTGCCTGCGTCTGCTAAAACTGCGTCCTCTGGGTAGGAATGTTCACGTTTAACCAATTAACCAGTTAATTGTGACAAATGGCTTAACCGAGTGGTACGTCTTTCACCGGTTAACTGGCACAAATATAATTGCTCCTGCAGATGTGCTAACTGCCCCTAAACAGCTCTGGCGTTTGTTAGTGTAGAAAAAAGATTGCTAAAACTACAAAAACACTGCTTGTCTCATAAGGACTGAGCAAACCTATGTGACACTGCAGTGTTTATGGACAAACATCATTGATACATGGATGTATTCACTTGATTTAGTTGAAGAAGAAAACGGACTGGATAGTAAGATTTGGTCAGGCAACTATTGAAGGTAAGCGGCTAAGGTTAGCAGCAACTTTAAAACGTAACTCCTTATTTGTGATAGTTTATTTGAATACATAATGCAACAGTGTACTAAAACAGTGTTTATAGAGTCTTTATTCATTGTGTGTGCACAGTTCAAAGGCCTGCGCTGTCTTCTCTGCATCACTCTCGTACCGCTGCTGTGCCAATTATAACAATAAAAAGTACTGCGTTACGAATGGCTTAAGTGATTATTGACATGGTCACTTGTTGAAAGCAAAATGCAAACAGGACAATATGGACATGAGAACTGACAATGAGCTCACACAGAACTATTACAAATCAAAACTCGATTCAACGCACAAAACTGGGCGCAAAGCGAAATGCCTTTTACCAAAAAAGTTATCAACGTACAGATTTATTCTCATCTTTGCATCGCCAGTCTTTGCTTGTACCCCGTTGTGTCATCCTGCTATCAAAGACGATTTTTTTTTCACTTCTTGAGGCCACAATGAACAGAATAAACAGCAGAGAATATCACTGCTCAATATGTCAAGGAGGGTTGTGTGGAGAGTGTGAGGGGAGTGTTGTGGATGTGGGAGGGGGATTATTGGTCTAATTTTCCAAACAAACAAACTGTGTGTGTCTAGGCAAGCCTCAGATCCAATCTAGCATCTTCTTATTGAAGCAGAGCAAAGGCAAATATTAGCTGTGCATCCGCTGGGACACAATCTGGCACTTACCATATTGTTCCAGGGAAGTTTTTGTTCCCCTTTTTTCTTGCCGTACAGCAGCAATACACGAACGCTCAGTGCTGATGAAAATACTGTATTTATCGAGAAAAGGATAAAAAAAAACTTTGTTTTATGTGTCTAGATTGGAGTAATTTGTCTGGATTTTATTTTTATTTATTTCAAAAGGAATGAATGAATGGTTTATTTATACAGCACATTTACACAGACAGATGTCTTCCAAGGTGCCACAATTCACTCACACAACACAATCATAAGCAACATGGGTGAAGTGTCTTGCCGAATGAAACAACTACAGCTGGGATTGAACCTTGAGCAATCATTCAATCAGCATTCTCATTAAAACTGGCTTAAGTTAACTCTTTTTTTTTTGGCAATTTCCATCTTTTAGTGCCATAAGATTCAATAGGTGGCACTCTGATGCACACACTGACTCGAAGAAAACGTTAACACAAGTTACACAGTCATATGTCTGACTTGTTTTGAATAACACCCCCAATAACACATTCAGGAGGGACACCTGAAGGATGAATGAGGCCAAATAACACCAGGCTCACACTGCCTCCAGTCCAGACTCCAGCCCGGCGACTGGAGGCTTGCAGTTTCTTGAAAAGTAATGCTCATGGCAATCCGTATAGTTAGATGAGCTACGC
The DNA here is from genome assembly GCA_038363315.1 of Mugilogobius chulae. NCBI lineage: Eukaryota > Metazoa > Chordata > Actinopteri > Gobiiformes > Gobiidae > Mugilogobius > Mugilogobius chulae. The sequence continues at coordinate 25,443,447 of CM076401.1, read as the reverse complement.
AGATGCGCTGGTCGACCAGATCTTTTTCATTGGAAGAAACTTTTTTTCATTAAAGCTTATTTTGGTGAAGTTGTGAAAACAAGATGGATGATGCCCAAGTATTTCCTGTATATGTGGTCAGTGATCACGTATACTCCCAAGTTGAGCGTGAACTCGTGGTATTGTGATGATAACAGAGTCCTTACATATGCACGCATAATCCAGTCTCCGTGTGAGTGACCACAGCACTTAGACGAACCCAGATTAGGATCTGGTCTGGAGGCAGTGTGAGCCCGGTGTAAGAGTTTATTCAGAAAAGACTGCTTGTTTGATCCGAACGCTTCTATCCAAGGGTTAGCCGACTGTTTTGCTGTTATTGTGCAAACTCGCAGGGTTAACATTGCGAGAATGAAAGTGCTTTATTTGATATTAACACCAAAAAAAATCGGTACGTTTTCAGAGCAATGTAGACAACAGAATAAACAGCGTGGGCGAAAAATGCTTGAAAAACACATCTTCAGTAGTGTGATAATCTGGCAACATTTACAAAAACAAAACCAGTTATGAGCAGCTCTGTCACTGTAGGCTGCAGCCTTTCTCCCGTCTGTGCGTTGTGATGGTGGCTTGACAAGTTTAAAAAACGCATGTTATTCATGTTTGTTTCAAATTAAGGCTGTTTGTGTTCAGACCATAAGCACCAGAATCCGTTGCAATCGGCCCCAGACCGACCTGAAGAGGTGGTCTCAGTCCAATTCTTTGATTCGGATCAGAGTACTCTCATCTTTATTCACACCTGACAAAAAGTCCAAACATTCTGGGGAAACAAACTCTGGACCGTTTCAATCGGACCACATTTTGTAGGTGTAAATACGCCCTAAGGCTGCTCAGATGAAGCTCAAAGGCCCACGTTCCTTTCAAATGGATCTGAGACTAAATGTTCTGCACTAAGTGTAATCTAATTGACAAAAGAGTATAACAAGTGAACATAAGAAATATGATGTTTTCACCGCTGAGCCATCGTACAGTCCCTACATCAATCATAATCTTGTTTTAAAGTTTTTCAACATTAATATACGGTGTGAGTTCAGTCTATTTCCCACAATTGCTGCATCAGTCTTGTTTTGTTTAAATTTAGCTCCATAGCCACAGCAGCACCAAAGCCTCTTGTGTGCATTGCCTTACACTTGTATAATCTACATTTGATTACATTTGGAAATTGAATGCGTGTTTTTATAGTTGGCCTAATGTTCTAGGGAAGTGAAACTACAGCCGAATCTCATATGGGGAATACAATGTAAACATGTTTGTTCTGTTTTAATGATGTTTGGAAAGCTGTGACCTAGCTTTACCTTTGGAAAGCTTCACACAAGCCTGGGAAAGTATAGATTTGTTTTGCAATGAATTTAAAATAGTTTGTGTTGGCAGCTTGTATGTGAAAACTAATCGTACATTTTTTGCATTTAAAATCTGAAAACAATCCAGTGTTTTCATTGAAATAACTTTAACCCTAACCCTTTATATTTGTGCATTTTGTTTTGGAAAATTTTGACTTTCCATTTACTATTTTTATTTGAAATTATAAATTTGATGTTACAACCACAAAGTTATTATTACTTGAGTACTTTCACCATCAAATTACTTTTTACTGTGACTTAAGACATTTTTTGGACCACTTTGTCCTTTCACTTGAGTAATTTAATTTGGAAGCTGATTGCTAGTCGTGACCTATAGTATTTCACGATGCTACTTCTTTTCCTGAGGTCTTGTTAAGATATCATTTTATATTTTGCTACATTTTTTTTTATTAAGGCACCAAGGGGACATATGTGGTACCTCCTACTTTTTTCCTCATAAAAATAAACTAACTTATGTATATTTAGAAGAAAGGGTTAGTTAGTTGATGCAGCCTAAACCTTTTACTTAGACTTTCTAAGACTAAGACTTTCTAAGATGACTTTGTGCCTGTTTAAATGCTTAAATGTTTAAAATCTAATTAACAAAATATATAAAAATATATATATATTAAAAAAATATAGGACTTTTTATTTGTCTCCGTCTAAACCTTTTAAACCTATTTAGAAGTCCCCAAAACAAATTGTTTAAAACTAATTACCTTCAGCTTTTGAAGAAGTATTGTCAAAATCCAAAATTTTCTCAAACTATTGTTATTCGCGGCTATAGTGCCACCAGTTTTGTCACCCCTTGTTTATATTTACCAAAGAAAATCTGGGCGTTTTAGTGAAAAAAGACTGGTTTCTTATGGTGATAAATGAAAGCAATTTGTAGAGCAACCGAATAACAGTAGAAAAAGTCACCAATTGTGTTATATTATTATTGAGAATTTTCTGACAAAAAGATGAAATTGTTCAATAGAAAAAATAAAACTTGTGCAAATGTAAGACTTTTTAAGGCCCTTTTTTCAAACTTTTTTATATAATGATTAGAATGCAATGATTAGGAAACTCTTTGGTCAAAAACTATATATAACTCTGCAAAAACCCTGTCTTATTGTGAACTGAAAAATGTTTTTGGTGGAATGTGTTTAATATCACATGAAGGACTGACACAGCAAAACAAAAACAAACAATACAATCTACAGGTAAGGTCTGTGGAGAGGAGACCAATATTTTTTATATAATTAATACACTCATTATTAAATAAAAGCTAAATCTTCAATGACAGAGCAACAACTGTATCAGGCAAGTTCAGCACAATGAGAATATTAGTTTAATCACATTTTGTTACTTAGAAGTGGAAAAGCAACCCAAATGCTTAATGGCATTCTAGTATTGTGTTGACTGAAAGCATTTGTCCGCCGCGAAACTGAAGTAAATATGTTTGTTCAGGATTTGTTCTTTTCTCTGGAGATTCAGTTCAATTTAAGTGAGGCCAAACCTATTCTCTTTTTCGAAATAGAAAAGGGACAAACAACGAAGAATAGAAAAGTTATTTTAGTTTGAGAAATTGCAACCACACATTCTTTACTTCAAGGATAAAAGCAGTTTGCACCAGTCGAGCTAAGACTTCCTCAGTAACAGCTTTCTTTCAAATACTATCTTTTACCAGGCATTGCAATGGTGGAGACTTGAACTAAGTGTAGTTTAAAATGCAAACTAATTATATTTACAGACTGTACAATGTGAATTAATAAACCATAAAGTAAACAAGCCATTTTTAATGTATACATGTTAGAGGTTTTGCTAAAATATTATGTTCATACTTAGGTCTATTGCTACAGCTAAAACTATTACTGCTAACACTCTTATGCTAAATCTTTTACAGAAAAAACTTCATTAATTTTGCTAAAGTGATTACTGCTACTGCTAAAACTATTACTGTCAAACCAAATATTTTGATTTTTTTGTACTGTATATCGGCCTCAATTTTGGCCGATATCCGATCAGAAGGGCTGTGCTTTTCCTCTGTGGGAAAGTTGCACTCACAGATCAGCTGAGTTTGAGTTAGTTTGAAGAGAAACAATACAACTCTTCTTTTATCTCTCTCTTCAGTCTGCAGTTGATTTTATTGTTAACATGTTTTGAGTTTTATTCTTGTTCTAGGACTTAAGCTTTCATAAGTGTTAGTTTCTTTGTCATCATAAACAATTTGAGTGTCTTTCACAATGCAATGAAATGATTGTTTCTTGGGCCAAAATACAGCATCATTACACTGTGTGAGAGGTGGTGAAAAATAGTTTAGGTTGATGGTTGTTTTGTTTGTTTTATTGCTTATACTATTTCACCCCAACTATACTTTTAAAACTAAAATAAGAAAAATGGTTTCAGATATCTGCCCTGAAACTCAGCCATTGAGATTGGCATTGGCTGACAAAATTTTGAAATATCGGTATCAGTAATGGCCAAAAGAAAAATTACACTGGTCGATCTCTAGTATTGGCAAAACTTTAACTTTTATTGCCATTAGAGTTACTGCCACCATCTCATATAGTGTGTGAAACACAAATGTCAGTTGTGTCAGGTTCTTGCTCCTCTTAACCTATTTTGCAAATGACCAAGTGCTTGATAAACACCCTCATTCATCAATCACTTATGCAAAATAGGTTATCATCAGGTTAATCTCTCGAATTGGAGCAAAAAAAAAGTATTCCTAGATTGTGCATGTACAATAAAAAAAGACCTGAGAAGGGATGTGAAGTCGATCGAAGCAGCCCTGTGCAGAATAAATCTGGAGCACAACATGACCAAGGATAAGTTTTCTGTTCTTACAGATGTGGTGCAGAGGCCGTAAAATTCAGTTTGAATGACGTCACAACAAATTTAATCCAAGGGAACGCTAAAATGAATATTGTTTCAAGGCAGTTTTTGTTGCAATACAAAACGTAAATGAGGTTTGTCACTAAAAATCTGTGAAAAAGCTTTTGGATGTTTGTTATCAACCTAAAATCCCCCTAAATCTCCCCTGTAGTAAAGGTTTCCAGTCTGAACATTGACATTGCAGTGCGTGAGGCCTCTGTGCATCTATTAGCCAGATGAACTTTTATGGAGCCCACATTTAGCTTAATAATCTACTAATCTTTTATCTTCGTAAAATATGTGTGTAACTTCCACTTTAGGAAGCTGCTGCGAAAACTCTACGTCAGATTCACGACGAGTTAATAACGAGCCAAATTCAACAACCTTTACGCCAAATTCACCAAACTCCAGCTACGAACAGATATTTACATAAAAAATTATTAATGCATTCTTCCTTATATGGCAAAAATGGGCCGGCTGCAGCGCGTCACTCACAGGATTTGTGCTGGAGCAGGGGAAAGTAGCTTATCAGTGAAGTGAGTAATGTTTGAGTATGTTCAGTATCTGTATTTATGACGTACAGACACTTCTAATAAAACATCACAGTTGCCCTATTGGCTTTACACAGGAGGACTGCCCCTGTAAACAGTTTGCCTATCTGTGATTGTTCAATTACCATTTTTCTCATATAACAAATGCTAAAAGTGAAAAGTTAATCTGAAAAATCCCCTTTTCCACCGCTGCATAATGACTATAGGAGACAGATAACGCCGCTAAAGGGCAGTGCGCATTGATTGATACGAAACGACCTCCAGCTGATCTTTAGGTGATGACATTTCAATATAGATTTAATGTAGCGGAAATAAATGAACCTATAACTCTGGCTCTATGGAGATTTACATTCAACATTTGCACAAAGCAGAGTGTAATCTATTATCGTTATGACTATAGCTGAGCTCTTAACATTGGTTATTAGAGCTGGTGGTGGTGAGTGAAAAGGTTTACCAAATGGAGGCTTTTGCAAATGTTTAAAAAAGACTGTTTGCGAAAATGTTTGGAGGAGTAAATCCAAGGTTAGTTGATTTTAATGTGGAAATCAAGAGTTTTCATAATTCAGGTTTTAAATATTCTATAAAAACTAAGTAAAAAGACCAAAATTGTTACACCAGGAAGACGGTTTGTATGACTAGATGCACTAACAGTATTTGCCTGGGATTCAGAGCAAACACTTAAGCAATTAAATTATTATTTTTTGAATGAGGCACATGAAACAAAGAAGCTCATTGGTCGTCCGTCATTTAGAACAAAATCTAACTTTTTTCTGTCCTTTGTGTTATTTTTTCCCATATTTTTCCATGTATTTTATTTCATCGTAAGCAGCCATGTTTGTTTTCACACAGGAGGCGATGTGCTTCCCTGATTGGCTAATTAATCTGTCAGTCACACCCACTGAAACTTTTTTATAGATCTTCTAGATTTTCCAGGCAAGTGATAAGTAGGTGAAACAGCTTCATGTTCCTTTGATTTGTATTTGTCCTCATTTAAAGGTGCTATACTTGGCGAGGTAACAACAACAACAGATGAACTTCGCAGAATTTGATGAACAAACGGAACAGCAGACTGATTTCTACCTGAGTAGATAAAAGCAATACAGTCTCAGAAAGAAAATCGTACGTGTCACAAAACAAACCCACTTCACAGTCAGTGTACACAAGGTTAGAAAAGCGAAATGGATTAGCCTTTGTAACCTTTTTTGCAGACTTATGCTATGCCTTAGTAGTTAATATGAAAAGCTTAGAAATGACACGAGATTTCACAGCGTTTTGGTTAAAGCCAGGTGCGGACATTTTTTTTTAGGTGTAACGGGTAAGTTTAGGCTTTAAGTTACTAAATAGAATAAGGGCTGAAGATTAGGATTTCGTTAATATTCCTCACAGCAAGAAGGTCGCGGGTTCGATTCCCGCACGGCCTGGGACCTTTCTGTGTGGAGTTTGCATGTTTCTCCCGTGTCTGGGTGGTTTCCTCCAGGCACTCCGGTTTCCCACCAAACAATAACATGCATGTTAGGAACACTTGGTGGTAGTCGGAGGTTGAAGTGCCTAGTGTTTAAGCGAATCATCTCTGGTGAGCTGCCCCAGGGCAGTTTACTGTCACTGAGTGGGGAGGGGTGGGTTCATCACTATACAAATAAAGATAACTTACTTACCGTAGTTTCTGCCCTATTGAGCGCACCTGAATATAAGCCGCACCCACTAGATTTAAGTAAGAAAAATGAGTACATACTATATAGGCCGCACTTGCTAATAGTAGTCTATGAGATTCTACATTTTTGCTGCATTGCCTTATAAGCCGCATAGTTCAAAGCTCATGAAAAAAGTAGCGGCTTAGAAAGTACGGTACTTACTTACTATTCAATGAACTGGGACTGCAACGCATGCCATATTTAAGCAAAAAAAGTTGCAAAATCAAACAAAATGTACATGTCCTGTTATGTCGTGGTATATATATGTTTTCGTGTGAGATTGGGTTGATATAAGAAATCTGTTGGGGGGTATAACAACAGGTATAGTCCCTTAAAGTTAGAATGAATAAACTAAAAGTATGAATGAATAAGTTTTTATTCAGTTTCTACAGCTACAAACAAGAGTTTACATTACCACCAGTGGCATTAGAAGGAGAATGTTGAGGAATAAATGGCAAGTGGTGCCTTACAAAAAAGTTTATACATGCAAAATGACAGTAGTTTGGTGGAAAAGTGCAGGAGTATCCTGTATTTTTAGCTTTATTGCACATTATTGTTGGTTATTTGACATGACTAATTAAAAAGACAAAACCTTATCATGCCACATTAAAATGCAGAAGATAAAAGGTATATCACTTAGACTTTGCATGGTAGCCTTCATGTTATAAAATGAAATCTGTTCTGCCCCAGAATGTCTAATTTGCCTAAATTTTTACTGAATTTGACAGAAAATTTACCAACTTGTGCCAAATGAAAGTAACTTGTACTAATTTGTATCCCACCACACTTTCTCAAAGACAAAAACAACACATTTTTCAGAACTCGTGACAGGAACATAGTGAACCTGTGTTTATGAGCTGCTCCTCGTCTCTGACCCTAGAACTCTTGCTCACTCTCTGTTTCACCTCTCTTTATTCTCTCTATTTGCAGAGGCACGGATTTTGTTTGTTTTGAACTTGAGTCCTGGCTGAGTGTCTGAAGGTGAAAATGTGACTGCTCTGACAGAGGCTGATTTGATGCAGAATATTGTCATTTCACGGCCTGTGCTCTGCCAAACGCTGCAGCTGTTCTGTCTTTAAAACACAACGGCACATTACCGCGCTTTATAAAGCCAATTATTCACTTCAACTCTCTGGGATTTGGCTGCTTCCTCTTGTCTTTCATTCACCACATCTTCTCTTTTTGTCTTTGTCACTTTCCATTTTGAATAAAACCAAAAGTGCATATAATTACTAATTATTGCTTTGTCATAAAGAAAATAGCATTGAGTTCTTCTAGCACAAAAAACATACATAAAATGCTATTCATATAGGGAGAATTTCTATTAGTTTAAAGATTTGCCTATTAAAAGACACTACATGTGTTTTTTTTTTTTTATTGAGAACTCTGTTATATATGGTGAGTTCATATAGTCCTCAGGAACTAAGAAAAATGTTTTTCTAAATTGAAATAATGCACATGAATGCTCAAACAGGTTAGAACAACCATAGAACAACTCAGGTCAGACATCACCTGCTGCTGGAGATGATCGAAAACCAACAAATGTATCAATTTATTCTAATTTGTTGAGCAAATTACTTTAGAGGTTCGCTGTAAGTAATTTTTTATGTTAAGAAAGTTAGTTCTAAAGTAAATACCAACATTGTTTAACGTTAGCTTTTGGACACACTAACAACAAGAGAGCTCCTGTTAGCTCTGCTAAAAGTACTGTGTGTAGGGTGCGCAGCTGTCTCGAAATTCACGCTTGTGTCCCGAATCCCGTATCCTGTCCCACATGTTCCGAAACTCAACCTAGCCCTGACTGACACCTCGCAGATTCTGTGCTGCACATCATACGCCAGGCTACACATATCCACATTTACGCGCACTTTCTACGCACAGTTGACTTCTCACTTTGCCTCACAATCGACTTTCTTGACAGAAATACTAAAGTCAGATACTTTTGTCATGACACTCATGTTTTGTGTGGTTTCTAAATAAACTTAACAGAAAGGTGTTTCGTCGCAGTAATTTCCTGATTAAGAAGCAGATGGACGCAAACAAGGTTGTAACTTCGACTCGGTTGTCAACTTGGAAACCCGAGCAACCAAGGATCACATGAATGCAGCAACAGTGCCATTTCCAAACCATTGTTGTTTAACTTGGATTTAAGTGAGCTGACACAAAAATATTTTGGATAATGACAAACCAAAGTTGCATGGTTCTTGGTTTTAATTACAAAAAAAGCAGTGTTAGCAGTGTAGGCTTAGGTTTGCTTTCTTGTTTTGTTTGATCACATCTAACTTTGTACAATTGTTGTAAGCTAAAAGAAAAACAAACTAGGACGCCTATTCAGACAGTTTCAATAATAATGATTACATGTCTTAAACACCAGAGAACACAAAAGGACAGGGGATTTAGATTAAATGATAAGCACATATTTGCTTCTCTCACACTATCGGTCCTAATCATTTCATTTCATCTTTCCTCTTATCTTGGACGCTTTTAGGAGTTATTTTGAAAAGATAAGTTATCTAACCTTTTTTATTCTGAATTATCAACAAATCATCTTAACACAAAGAAGGCAGAACAGACAAATATTCAGTTTTTAAGCTCTCTGTGGATGAAGGTGTGCTGGCATTTGAATAATTTTTATTCTGGCGATTAGACATATCCATTGTGTGAAGCTTTCTGTTTTTGGGTAATTAATAAACAAACATATGAACCAAACATTGACCCACATGAAAAAAAATCTGTTCATTTATGTTATACAAAATGACAAATATAAACTACAGTGTAAAGGATGAACTTGAATGTTCTAGGTAAAAAAAAAAGGTACTTATGTAGGAGTGCAAAATACAAGTAGTAGCCAAAGTTAGTTAGCTCCTTATAACAACCAATGGTTTACATCAAAATGTAACCAGAATGCACACACCCACAAATATTCACCAAGCCCAGAGAAAGCCAGTTTAAGATGTTTTGTAATAAGTCATATTTTGACACTGACTGAATGGCAAAAGATGTGTTGTTTGACCTCAAAGTCAAATCTACAGTAATTGGATACATGTTTCTTTAAAGTAAAAATAACTGGCTGCATGACCGCATCATCTTGCTAAATAAGTGATAGGATGGCAACATCAGGCAAAATTATGCTAATTGAGTTAATTCATGATGAAATACGGAGTACACATCTGTAATTTTTACAATTTCCCTGAGGTCTTTAGGCTTACAAATCCCACGCATAGTGAAGAGATATGATCTTAAAGTGTTGCTATTTAAATTTAATAATCAAGAAATGGTGCATGATGCTTTAAAACTATCCATATAAACATAGTTCTTCTAGTTCTGTCGTCTAAAGGAAGCCCAGTGGATTTAAATGCCACAGAATTCATTTTCATTGGAAAGTTTTAGGTCTACGCTGACTGTCCTCTTTTTCATATCTTTCTTCCCTTTTCCTCCAGTGTGCCTTAATAGCTTTTCACGCCTGCAGCAGATTTAAAAAGCACTGTATTGTGGTTGTGCCTCAATAACAACTCACTGTGCACGAGAAGACTGTGAGCTTAGCACCAGGAGCATGTAGAATCACCAACAGCGCCTTTGGGTAGACAAGGTAAGCCTGAATAATTTATACGGGCCACGGGAGCCAAGGAAGGTAGAAAGAAAGGAAAGAAGAGTGAGGAGAGACACAGAGAGAGAACTAAATTTGTGTTGAATATCAATCTTTGCATGACCAAAGCTTTCATCAAAAGCTTTGCAAAAGAACATTGGTCTCCAACGAAAACTGACATGGACTAAATACTACTCATGCCTCTGAGCTACTTCAGTCTTGTTTCAGAAGTCAAAAACGTGCAATCGCTAATCACTGGAAATGCCAGCTCCATCCAAACCAAGGTCCGCGACAGGCAGTTTGGAGACACTAACAAGGAACATGTCACTAACTCGAGCACCGCAGACTCAATCCAGACCAAAAGCTGCTAGTCTGATTGTTACTGACATGTTAAGAAATAACACACAAACTGGTGTGAAGTAACATGATGTTGTGAAGGCAAGTTGTTCAGGTCTGCAGTCATTATCATTTGTTGTTTGGGAAATATTCAGTTTTTAGATCATGTTGAGGATGCAAATGGACCTTAAGATGTGCTCATCTGAAACTGTGAACTATTTTTATTTTTGTATGAGGCAGGGATGCACGTTTTCTCATTTTTCTTTAACCGTTAGTTGGAGACTTTTTTATTGCTGTTATTTTCACTGCCAGCGCTACGAGAGTGAACTCAGAGCAGCGAGTCAGTGTCAGGCCCAGCGTTAGAATAAAAGTATCTATAAACACCGTTTTAATACACTGTTTCACTGTGTATTCAATAGAACTACTCATAAATATGGAGTCACATTTTAAAGTTGCTGCTAACGTTAGCTGCTTACCTTAGCTGGAACAGGTAAAACATTGGTAGTTCCCCATGCAAACAAAAAATCCAAGTAAATAAATCTATTCATGATTTTATTAGTCATTGTTCAGGGACAGTCGGCGCCCTCTGCTGGGCCAACTGAATATTTGTGTCAGTTAACCGGTCAGAGACGTCCCACTCGGTTAAGCCATAGACACAGATTTACCTCTTGTAGGTGGATGGGATCAGGGCAAAATGGACCTTCTTCCTGCCCGATGGGGAAAGGCTCGACCACTAGACTGTTACTATCAAACACCCGCCCCAGAGTGGATACTGGCTGATGTACAATAAATGACCTTAAAATTTTACCTTTGCACAAAGGACTACTGAATTTCTATTCACTTTGGTGTCAATTTTTTAGAGTTCAATTGAAAATGTACTGGTATAATCCTCGTCTAGGGTCCATAGTTGCACCAGATACTCGGAATTAATCAGAGAGTATCAGTCATGACATAGGCTCTTTCAACATAGGTTTTTGAACAGGTTAGTGCGCTTTCATGCTTAAACTCAAATTAAGATCAAAGCAGTATAAAACCCCAAATCTCAGACCGCTTCCATCGGTTTGAGAATGACTTTTGGATGAAAGCTATGCAGTAAATATAGTTGCTGGTTTGAACCTTGAATGAAAAAATAAGATACAATCAATACAGGCAAAAAAAGAAGAATACTTAAATGTGTATTGACAGAAGAACACAAAATAAAGAAAATTACAAACAAGGTCTTGATTTGGTGTTGATGTGCTCTGTCTTGGTTCAGTGGTACTCGATAAGTCCTGATCTCTAAAGTAAAACCACAAATTAACATATCCATTGCACTAGTTCTAAAACATAAAGTCTTGGTAAGCCATAAACCACCACACAAACTGCAACAAACTGACAGAAAGTTGGATTTGTCGTGACGCTGGAGCCAACATTTTGACATGTCGTGTTGATTTGCAAGTCTGTGGATGGCAGATTGAAAAGCTCCTCGCCTCCGGTTTGGACGTGAAACAGTCTCTTACGAGGCTTTGAAAACGAATCAAAACTGGCACTAATGAGCTCTCAGTAGATCAGGAGTTCTGCGTGTGAATTTAAAACACATTTGGTGTTGCCAGTCTTCATCTAAAATATATATATAAGACTGAAATACATGGAAATACTCTGCAATGCGATCTGTGCAAGGCTAAGTTAAATATTGTAATATCAGCATGAATATTACATGCACGTGGTCTTATTAGAGTTATTGTAGTCAGCAAAGACACGGTTCTCGACCCAGTTTCTTGCATTTGAATTTTTTATTAAGATTCTGAAATACAGAACTTCAATATTTAAAGTTCTGAGGAAATAAAAAGGCTGCAGATGAAACTATTACTTTAATGTCAAATCCCAGGAAGGATCAAACGAATCATCTTGAATGTTCTAATGACTCTGAAAATTGCTCACATTAAGTTGATTATTTGGCTCTCCAAGACAACCAGATCTAAACTCGGACTATATCAGGCCTAAATAAAGATTATGGTTCAAATGAGACAAAATCAAGTCTAAAGGAAGAGTAAACCATGAACAAGCAGTTCTACATGATAATTAACCCATAGAGAACAAAAACATGAAAATATTTGGTGTAAATCAACACATTAGAGGACTATGAGATGCAGCCAATGTACAACCAGTGAAACAGGACTACAGTTTAGGAAACAGTGTCTTTGTCTTAATGTACAAAAAGCTTTTTAACATTAATCTGTATTAGTTTTCAAAACAATATTACATTGTTTTGAAAACTAACTGTCACAACAAAAAAGTGACCAAATGACCAATCAGGATATTTTTAAGAGAATGAAGCTAGAGTAAGGCTAAGCTTTTCAAAATGTGTTGAGAATAGAAAAGAATTCCTGAAAAGCTGAGCTTTGTGGAAGCTGTCATTCGCCGTCAACCACTATGAGCATTCATTTCACAAAAAATAATTTTGCCCTCAATGGAATAATTTGTCAAAGCTGCAGCACCACGATTTAGGCACAAATTGGAGAGGTGGATGGCTGTGCCTTATTCGTAATTTATTCAGATAAAGATGCAGTCGGCAATGCGCCATATTTGGGGGAGTGGCCTGCTGTGGGGGAAAAACATAGGCGAAGTTCTATAGGAACCTGAACTTTTTACTTTTTTTAAGAGTTGGCGAATAAAGTGGATTTTTAGCGCAATTAATTCAAGTCAAGTCAGAAGTTTAAATGGTTAGCGATTTGGAATTATTTCAGAAAAGCAAACAGAAAGTTATGTAGCTTTGAAAACAACTCAAGCAGCGCTAGCATAATGTTAGCTTGTTAGCACTGTTGGATTTATTTGGAGAGTTGAATCACTTTATTCATCTACATGTCTTGGTATCCATATTTTACATAATATAATTCCTTATGCCCACATTTGCTGATGTAGTTGTTTAGCAATTGGATGCACTCTCCATGTTATGTTTCCCCCACGGAGGTCCATTAGTGGGCGTGGCCTCTTAATCCGACTGTATCTACAATGTTAGATTGAGGAAAAACTCTAAATACATTGAACAGAACCTAAATATTTGTTCTTGAATCAAGTGCTTTGACTTGACTTGACGTATTTTCAACTTGAATCAAAGAGAAAACAATCCTATTTGATCAACAATAGAGCCTTTTCATAACCTTTGCTTCATTCAGGTTGTTTAGTAGCAGCCTTGGTATAACAGAAAATGTCTCCTAGAATTCTGAACACAATTCCCAAAAGCAGAATCAAAGACTCAAAAAAAAAAAAACATGATGTCAAACTAGAAGTTAGAGATTTGCATTTTTAACAGGTGAGGTCGCATTCAAATTATTTGCAATCTAATTGTTAGTTAGACGTGACTGAAGCAGCTAACAGAAATCTGATTCAAATTTTCATGACAGCACCGCTTTGTAATAATTTGGTTAACTGGGGCTGACGTATGAAAGCGGCGCGTTTTGCCTTCAGCACGTCACTAATGGAGGTTCATGTGTGGCATCGTAATAACCTTTCATTTCCACTCCACTCGAGCACAGAGGCTTTGTGCGCCACTAAATGAATAAATACTGCAGCCAATATTAAAGCAGGAGGAGCTGAATTAAGCGGGCTGTTTTGTTTACTCCTGTAGGACGCCACAGCAACAATGTGCAAATTAAATATTCATTTTTGATAATGAAAAAGTCACGACAAAGTGGTTACAGTGTTGAAACAGGGAAGTAATTAGCTGTACACAGGGCTGTTTTCAGTGTAGTGATTGGTGGAGGCTATACATCATGGGAAAGAAGGACATGAAGTAATGAGTGGAAGGTTGAGTTGGCTTTTGTTAGGCAAGGCATGTGTTGATAATGTACTCAATTGAGATTAAATTTGTTTTTGTTTTTATAAGTAACACGATTTAAGTGATGCATTGTGTACTAAAACATGCCTTTCAAATGTACTGGTTTAGGTTTATAAATGAAAAACTTATATGTTAGGCAACACTCACTCTGATCATGAAAGCAAATCATTTCAATTTGCCAATTTCAAGTAAAATGAACCATTTTGATTAATAAACCATAATAAATACATAGATGAGCCTTGTCTGGTGACTTTGTGAATTGTGAATGTGTTAAGACGTTTTATGACAAATTTGATAGTTTTCAAGGTCATGAATGAATCTTTTTGGTAGAATCTTTGTTTGAATGATGGTGCAATCCAGTGGTAAGAGTTCTCAGAAACACTAATCAGAAATTGAGTGAAAGTTTCAAAGCCCAAAGCAGAAAAGCAAACATGGCGGCTACCTGCGTTTTGTGAAAGATAAACCTTCTCTAGAGCTTCATTAGTGATTGTATTTGTGTTATTTATTTAGTTTGTCTCTACTGTTCACTCATCTCTGTGAACATACTGCTGTTCAGCTTATGTAGGCTAATTGATTGTGTGCATGCAAAGTGTTTATTTTAAATGTCAAGCGTTAGTGTTAGCATTTAGACACAAAAAACATCTTTTTATAAACACTTTTTGGTGCATTTTTCTTGACATGTCAGAGAAAACCAATTACAACTCACTGTTCACTGATAGATCTTAAGTATTAATTTTAGACTGAGGCAATGAAAGCCTCATTGAAATTAACTAAACAAGAAATGAACACGCAGACAGGAAGTTAGCATTTTTGAAAATAAACAAGCTAACTGGCACTCTGTGCACAGTGTCAATTATAAATGTGCTGTTATGTCGCACAGAATGTTGCGTTAATGTAAGCAAAAATGTACTCTTACAATGCTTTCCAAACTGTAAATGTAACAGCAAGGACTGAGTTGATAAATGGACATAACAAGTAGAGCAATTTCCTAGCTTGCATTGTACTTGATTGCCTCTTTGCAGTAAAAGTATTTCCGCTGGAACCACTGGAATACAGTTTCTACCTCCGAGGACAACTTGAACGCAGCATAGCATTGGCACTTCCACACATAACAATTGCAATACAGTTGAAAATATGTCATAGTGATGATTGTGAAAATGTATTTGCGAAAATTTTGTTGAAAAAGATCCATGTTGACTCTCCATATCAGCTTTAGTTAATTCTGTGGGGGGCCTCATTTCACAATGAGAGGGTTCAGACAAGAAGGTTTATCAAGTAATTACATTCTGAAAAAAAAAAGTATGTGCAAACGAGAGCACACCGAGGGCTGCATTTTTAAAGCATTTGCTCATGTGCAAAATGGCTAACAAAGCGAAAAGAGTGACTCACACAGACACTAAAAAGCTAATTTTGAGGTGGTTTGGTAGAAAACGTTTTGAGCATTGTCCAATAGTTAATTTGGATGCGCTCACAAATAACAAGCTTTTTTTTTTCTATTTGCACTTGTAATTTAGCACCTGGATTGATATAAGCCCCCCAGTTTAGAGGGGGTGATAAAATGTCAATCAAATTTGCTTGCCCCGTAAAACATATTTTTGAAATTGCCTTCATTTTCCAACATTTCCTTGTTCATTGTTGACACTTTTGTTTGTTACTAACGCCATGCTTTTCACACCTCTACTAGCCTTTACTCACTGTGAAAGTTTTTTTTTTTTTTTTCATATTCAACCCGACATCTGAAGATTCTGTTTTGGCACATGTGGTTACAAAGCTCATTAAAGTAAAAACAATAAACCCTGCTATTATTTATTCAAAAGCTCCAGCAGTTTTCTGTTCTGCTCAGGCTCTCCGCAGATCACCTCAGGGCACGCCACACTCCCACTTTATTTGTTAATATATTTCGTTTATTTTCGCTCTTTGCTTCATGAGATTTTACCTTCACCCTTTGAGCTTTATAGAGCAACAAATCATCACAAAACAGAAAAAAAAAACATCTAATCTTCAAATAAACACAATTATGCTAATAGCGGAGAATCATTCAGTCTTCAAAATCTGATTTAATGCGGCCCTTTTAGTGGGGAAACCTAATTAGAGGCTTTAATTAACATGTGCGACACAAACTGGCGCGAGCAGTGCAGGAGCTGTCGATCAATGGGGAAACAGTGGGAGTCTGAAAGCAATGCAAATGAGGCAGCGCGGCGGGGAACCAGGCTAACGTCGCTAGCTCTTCTGCCCGATCCGTAAATAGCGCTCTGACCTGTACATGCGCCGGAGTCAGCTCATTAACAGAGAGGCGAAAGTGGCACCGTCGTGCAGGACACAAGGTCAGAGGGCAAAGACAAGGAGAACAGATGAAGACTTGGACAGCAGATGTGGCAAAAGAGAGCGTGAAGGTTATTTGTTGGTGGTAGGAAGAGGGAAAGATGCGTGTTTACGATCCATACACAAATGGAAATGTATTAGTAAATAAATAAACTATAAGGTTAAAGTTGATGTGCATGTTTTTAATGAAAACTAGTGTGTATTTTAATCGTTTTCATTTATTCCAAGCTTTCACATATTGAAGTGTATGTTTGCTTGTTTGTTTTTTGCCACCAGCATAGCTTTAGAACAGCTTCTTCAGACAAAAATATGAAGCAGGCTTACCACTGTCTGCGCAGCCAATTAGCTCTCATCCCAATAAGTGTCATATAAGCCTTTCACAAACATGGATCCCCAAAAGGACTTGAAGATTGGCCACACTCGCACTCACTTTTTCCACCCGGAGTTGATACTTCTACAGTCCTACTGCCAACTACAGGTGGATCGATTGTGAGTCATGAGATCTTCAGGTGCTTTTATGTTTTCTATATTAAGGTGCGATATAGATTGTGAAAATAGGAACGTGTACGTATACAGCACATGTGTGACGAACTCCATTTATTTCATCCTGTTTGCTTTGAGTCGCACTATAGCCCACTTCTACCTCCCCCTGCAGACACACGGACTCTTTCCTCTTGAGTACAAATGCAAAATACACAAGTGCTAATATGTATGAACTGGAAGAAAGAAAGGAGAAGAGCAGGAGAAAGCATCCAGAGATCATCGATGTGAGCGGTTTGAAAAAGGGCTACAGTGACTCACATGTCTCTTTCTTACAAGCTGTAAAGAGCAATTTGATTTTTTGTTGAATATTCATTTTTAAAATACATAATTTACATCCAGAAAAGTTACTTTTTCCAACACAGTCTCCAAAAAAAAGTCAAAATTGTACGTTGTATTTTTTTTATTTTATTTTTTTTTTTTTATTTTTAACAGGTAAGTTTAGGCTTCAAGTTACTAAAATCCGAATCTTAGAGGACTGGGGCTTGGGTAGGTTAAGATTTATGACTTAAACCCAAAGAAAATGTCGCCACATTGCTTCGACCAAAATTTGTGGTTATTTTACGTTTTTGGTTTTTCGTAATATATTGATGTAAAAAAGGAGTGAAAACGTTCTTACTGTACATTTTTGACATTTCGTTGTATGTTTTCTTTGGAGACTGGGCTGACTTTTTCTGAGGTTTTAATGCAGCAATGTGAAATTCGATGTAATTGTTACTGTCTTTTAAGCCTGCTCTTGTGTTGTTTACTTTGGCATTTTACTGTATTTATTATAGCTTAGAAAAAAGCAAACATGACAATCATGTGTTATTATTTGAGGAGCCCCGGGAACCTTAGATCTCCATCTACTGGCTGCAAAGGAAAATACAAGCAATCCTTCCTGATATGCTAATTCTGCTACTAATTTGAGCTCATAGTAGAATAAATACTGCTACTCAAGCTTATTCCACCAAACTGAAAATGATTTTCAAAAGGATATTGTAACCTCACAGTGCCTAGTGTCAAAGTATCTACATTAAAACTGCTGAATGAAAGAGATTGCTTGGTTAGTGTGTTTTTTGCTGCAAAAAGGTCATTGTTAGTGACCCTTTTCGGTGACTAACAATGTAATTTCTGAATGAATTGACACTTAGGAAGCAGCCAGACAGTTTTGCAGTAAAAGGCACTTTTAGCCCAGACTTATTTTTCACATACGACATCCAACATGAAAATAGGGCATTGCATTTTAACTATATGGTAATATATGGTATTGTCTGCATACGTCTTCACCCTAATACAAAATATACTTATTATGCACATATTTTTAAATCTTAAATGCATTCACAGTCATTTTTCAGACCATTTGCCAGACATCCAATAGCAGAAAAGTGGCCACGGATCTTATTATTGCGTTGCATCTGGTTTATTATTAAGGTGGTGGCACAAAATATCGTCAGTGTTACAGCAGCTATTCGACACTGTTAGTTTTCACCACACGCTTTTTGTTGCGAAGCCATTTTTCACAGTGAGAAATATAGACTCAGGGGCCAATTTTAAAAGCAGCAGACAGAAATGGAGCAGAGAGGAGACAGAGCTATTAGCGAGTCCAGCTAAAACAAGCCGCGGTTTTGTACTTTGAGAGAGATGCTGCTAATCAAAAGTGCATTATTTATCCAAGGGCAAAATCTGTTTGTTTATTGTGTTTGAGAGCTGCAAAATTGTACAGACAAGGAAATGAATGGTCTTTTTTCTACAATGTAAAACTGGTTACATTATGCAAATCTGACTTTTTGAAATGCTGTTCCCTGGTAATAAATTTTTTATTTTTTTTTTTCATTCTGTTTGGTTAATTTATTTGCTTGTACTGATCAATTTTCAGTAAGAGAATGTTTTTTATTTTAGATGTCTTTTGCAAACAAACATAAAATCTAACGAAACACTGTGACAACAATATGTGGTTAGGATAGACTGGAACTAACTGGGTGGTAAACAGAATTTTTTTTCTATTATGTTATAATCATGTTTTAGTCAACATATGCCCAATACTTTTAGTATTTTCTAGTATTTTCAGGGATTAGTACTTATTCATTTAGTCAACAAATGAATCAAAAACAATAGAAAGGTTTCAAAGCTGTCATTTTAACAGCATATTCGAAGATCAAGACTTTTAGATTCTCATTGGAAAGTCATTTTCAATCTGATGGAAGTGACCTGAGACCGGCTGTATTTATACTAAACTGAGTTTGCCCCCCCTGCACCTGAGGAGGGGCTACATCCTAAAACCTGTACAATAGAGAGGAATATTGTACAGGTATTGTACATAGGACCCACCAAACCAGTTTATGGGCAGGTTATAGGGTGTTGCCCCTCCTCAGGGGCAGGGCCAAACTCAGTTTAGTATAAGTACAGTCGGTCTCAGGTCACTTCCAGAGTTGCCAAGTCCACTTCCTTAAAGCGACTTTGGGGATCTTCTTTTTGGGGGAAATTTGTGAATTTTGATAGTCGCTGGTTGCGTTTTTTTTTGGCTTGCTCCTGAGGCATTTTGACGTCATGAACAAGGTGATTTTTCAACATTTTCCCAGGTTTTATTCACAGAAATATACTCACTAATGAAAGAAATATGAACTTTTAGCATTTTGAATATTTAAAGTCTTTAGTAGTGATCCAATTACTATTTAAAATCCAAAACCAGTAACTCTTGTTCTGCTGTGACGCATCGTGATTAATTAATTGATTATTTTAGTTCCTTTTTATTGAGGGGTTAAGGTTGCTTGTTTTGGGCTTTTTTACAAAGGTTTGGTCGTTTATTGCTCTCTGAAAATCTGGCTACCCTGGTCACTTGCATCTGATTGAAAATGACTTTCCAATGAGAGTTGAAACGTCTGGATCTTCGAATACGCTGTCCAGATGGTAACTTTGAAGCCTTTCTAACATGGATCACTCCTGGAAGAATGAGGGATTACACCGACTTGTCTAAAATGTTGTACTACAAAACTTTAGTCTATAGTCACTTACAGAACTCAATAGACGTTTGACATGCCCTTTTAGATATGAGCACATTGTGATTCATAGAAAAAAGGACTCTTGCCCACCATTTGGCCTTATGAAATCATCACTTTGAAAAGCGCAAATGCAACCTACTTAAACTAGATACTGTCTGCTCAAAACATGTAGATATTTCAGGTTAAGGTAACATACACTTTATTGTCCTCTGCATTTGCCCCTTTCTTCAAAGTCTCTGGAACATATTCTCAGAACTAGTGAACATCTCCAGATCTTCTTTCTAGGCTTCGTCGGGACTAGATTTATGGAGGATATTCACTAGTGCTATGGAACCCAAACTCGCCCCAACAGGAGGTTCAGTTTAGCTGCTCAAGTGCTCAAGTTCGTTTGATTCAATTTTGTGCTTTAAACTAAATTATGTTTGGCCCTCAGCATATTTCGATAAACTGGGCCGTCGAAGAAAAACTAATTTTGGCTCACAGAGAAAAAAGTTTGGGCATCCCTGCACTAATGTGAATGTTTTGGATTGGCGAGGAAAACTGAAGTGCCAGAAAACCCACCTCTTAACCCTAACTGTAGTTTGTGTCTCGGCCAAACATTTTGTTAGTTGTCTAATTACTCGAGTCCCACAAGCTGCAGAGCCCTATATGAGTTTCATAAAGCAGTAAAAAGCACTGTAGGAAAAGTGTTCACCTTAAACACTCACTAATGCACTACCCTTACTTTATGTGAGAATGACAAGTGTGAAGAGAGCCAACCTGTAACTTGGTCTGATACATTACGTGTTTGTCTCTATGGAGATGTTTTTTTTTTTTTTTTCAAAGTTGAGTAATTTTCATTTTTTAACATCAGTTGCAGTCAAATTGGCAGTTTACGCCAATTATGTGGAAAATGGGGAGTTAATGTATGTATATTAACTAAGTTTCAGGAGCAGGACCACAGCCCTTTGCACCAGGAACCACGCCTCGCTCGTCTTCTCGGACACACCTCCAATTACCCAGCAGCCTCTACCTAAACAGTCCTTTCCTAACAACACGTCTGTCTCAGATCTCTCGACCCCACCCTCCCCCCCTCATCTCATCTGTCCTCCTGCTGGAGACATCTCTATCTACAGGTGGGGGGGTCCTGGATCGGCTGCACGGATCGCCGAGACAGAGCCCCATCCACAGTCTCTCGATCCAGCCATCAATCATCAATCATCAATAAATATCTTAATTGCATTCTTTGTGTGGTGTGGTCCTTGCTAGTGAATGATCATCATGGGCATCAAAGGAGACATTTCATTACAACCTTGTAAACAAAATGCAACAAAATAAGTGCACCCTGGTCTATTTTTACTTGTCAAACTTCCTACAAATATGAATGTGTCTTCAATATTTTTCCCAGTAGAATCTTATGGTATCATCTGAAACTCAGTCTGCATTAATTGTAATACTTTTGGCCAGTGGACATACTTTTGTGTCTTTACTTTGACATTGCCTTAGAACTTAAAGGGCTATACCCAGTTTTTGCAATAAAATAACTTAAAATCAGTTTCCAATTTGTTATCAATCCAACTGAAATTAGCTAAAAATGTCTTTAAACTGTTTTGGTCATGTTAATAGGTTACGTTCACATTGCAGAATTTGACGTCGTAAGTCCAGATGGTGAGCAAAAGCCATATTATCCAATTGATAACATTGACTAGACCCAATATTTGTTTGCATTACACATATTTGCAGCTCGATCCCCATCTGTATTCATTATTCTTGACTTGTATAGTGTTTTAATGTCATGTGAACGCAACCTCTTGCTAGATGGATGAGAAGTTGGCAAAATTAATCACAAAAGTGCAAAAATAATGCATTTATGTCTTTAGTAGAAAACTTTAAAGCTTTTATTTGGTACCACTTTAACTACACCTTTTTTAGCCCTAATAAAGCCTTAATAAAACATGAATAAAGAGTCAATAATTCTTGAACAAACAATGAATTAATGTATTAAAAAGGCTTAGTAAAAACTTACTTGAGGAACTAATGTTAGGATTTAGTGTTGAGGGGAGGGGCTTGTGGTAACTAAGTTGTTATTAGGCTTTAATAAACTTTTCCATCTATTAATTTCTCATTTGTTCATGATGAATTAAACCAATATTCATGTTTTCTTGAGAGCGTATTAAGGCTAATCAAGACATAGTTATTATAAAGTGGTTGCCTGACCATCAGCCCCTCCTACATTCAGTTACATTCTGTTTGAATGCAGAAGAGTCTGAAACCGGAGCCTCGGCCAATAATTTCCTCGTCCAAAGTTAAGACGATCCAATCAAGCACGGCGATTCTGACACGTGACACTAAAAAGTCGGAAGTTGCTTGCAAGCCTCATTTCAAAACATTCTAGATGGCGAACTTAGCTGATTCGGCTCTTGCTTCGGTTTTGAACAATGAACGTATCAATTCCTTAAAACCTGAGCAGCAAACCGTGTTGAGAGGCTTCAGACTGAAAAAATCCTCGCGCTACATGTTTACGAAAACATCGCATCGCTGTTTTGGTCGAATTTCCAGGTTTTCTCTGATTGGTTGACTCGTGCTCGGAAAGGCTGCCCACGAAATTGATCCTCGGCGCTACGCTCCCAGACCCTCACAGTTTGTAAAGTGTCTGTGAAAGCGTGTAGGGACTGGCTGGTCAGGCAAATAAAGTGGTCCTTTTTTTTCTTGCCTCTTGTTTCTTCAGTAAACAATATTCTTGATATTTAATTTTGGGATATTTTTAAAACAACATTCACGATATTATCTAAATTTCAATATAATGTCCAGGTGTACTCAAAATGCATTAGGTAAGTGAGCAAAACTGATGTAGGAAGTTTTAAATAAATTATTTTTGTTTGTTTACCATTTCAAGGAAGCAAGAACCCAGTACAGTTTCTTTAAAAGAATTAATTTGCTGAAATCATGTTTGTGATCACTAACACTAATGAAAGCACATTAATGTTACAAGCTCATATAACATTCAGCTGTTCATTCTCGGAAAAACAATCATTTCCAAGTAGAAGTTCTATAGCACACTTCTATCTGAGAGCTTTCACATTTTGAAGTGTTATATATTTTGTGTAAAAAGCCGAGTGCCGGTGTCCTCAAACTTAAATAACCCATAAAATTGCTGGACATGCTCCTTCTGACACCTCCAATATCTCTGCTGTCTTCATAAACGCAGCCTAAACTTTAGCTTGCCATCCCTCGAGAGCAACAAACGCATCACCAAACGACATTTTGAGAACGGCTCACCTGAGTGCAGAGGACAAGGGCACCACGGCAGAGACAGGCTTCAAACCGTCAACTTCACCTGCAGACAGCAAAGGGCAGAATAACAAGGACATTAATGGAAAGTGCAGGGCGCGACTTTTTGAAAATGGGAAATTAAACAGTGACTTTCTTATTCTTTGGCAGTTGTAACCTATTTTTAGTCCTGACAGACATTTTTCTAAGATTTTAAGTGCGATTTCAAGGTGGGTGAAGGCAAAAATGTGTCAGGAAATGTCATGTATTTTCCTCTTGAGAAGCATATTGGATCTAATTGGGAGTTTTATGTCACGATTTGCTGCTAAAGTGACTGTCTCATCCAACAATTTTACTGTGTTCTGTTTCAGACTTTGAAAAGTTTTTTTTTTTCTTTTCTATGCGTTGAAGAGAGTTTTTGTAAAGAAATGAGGAAGTTGTGCAAATAGATCTCAGTGAATTAATGAGCAGTGGTTAGGGCATATACAGTACTTGAACTAATCATTATTAAAGATTACGTATAAACCTATATCCCAATGCTAACCAAATTTAGCATAGGCAACATTTCTTAGCTTAGCTTTCCAATAGACTGTTTATTAAAAGTGCTACACCTGATTAAAATAAAACTGAAATATTTATTTGCAGCAATCACGTGCTTTACTTACATTCAGACCCTCTGAATATGTTTTATAACATTTTTACAACAAGATGAGCTGGGCATGCTAAATAGTTAGCCAAATGCTAAAAACGTTGTACATTTTTGTGGACCAGTGTTCTATTATTGGAGACCTGACACTGCAAAATGAGAAAATGGGATGACTTTGGATTATTGTTTTTTCTTTAGTTTGAGTTTATGTAGATTAGTTTATGTAGATTAGTTCAAGACTTTTGTGAGTCTCATTCTGTTTTCTGATTGGAGAATTGACTTGAAAACCAAAAACACTATTTTATATTAATGACTCTAAATCCAGTGTTATTGTAATTAATTAAAAAAAAATCAACCTTAGAAGGAAAGGTTATCAGCAATTCATATTCTTCTACAATCAAAATCATACATACGGTTTAACAAAAATACATAGACCCACTCATATTTTACTAAACATGAATAATTAACAGAAACATAATCAAAGGTGTTCATTTCTTTGTCCATTGTCTGTATTGTTGATTCATGTATTTTGTTTTTTGAATGTTCATTTTTCTAACCTTGCTGGAAAATTCTTAGAATATGAAAATATCCAATAAAGTAAATGAGTCAGTCTCAGACGTTTCTGTTCAGTCACGTACTGTATAATTTAGCATTTCAAACAGTCAATGACAGAGCTCTTTGTAAATCCTCTTGTATACAACACTATTTACTGCTGTTTACTGTGGCTTATCCTCAGTCCCTCGACACATCCGTCTAAATCTCCAAACCACACAAACCTGTCGTCCTCTATTACGCTCACACATCATTATCTCCTGTTTTACATTAAAGCTCTGTTTGACAATGGCTTTACGCAGAAAAAAACTCATTTTGAGATAATGGGAGGAGGGAATTGTCTGTACCAATAAGACATCAAAAATTACACCTTTTTAAAGACACTGACAAAAATGTATTCTTTCTACAATTGAGCATTGAAAATGTATGAAATGACCTCCTTGCTATGGCAAAGTATTATGATACAAGAAAAAATTGTCTCTTGCCCACCATCTGGACTTATCATCACATTCAGAATATGAACGCAATCGTTTTGTAACTAAATGGATTACGTCTACATAAACTCCTCAAATATTAACATTGAATTTTGAGTTACAATGACATCATCTTGCCTGGGATCCAGACCCCACGGTTCAGTAAATTGTAAAAAAATGTTTTTCAGTTTCCTGTGATATATTTTCCATGTATTTTTTTTTTGTCATAAGCAACTATGTTGGTTTTCATAAGGGAGACAATACATTTCCCTGATTGTCTAATGAATCTGTCAATCATGCTCACTGAAATTTGAAAGAGGAACATGGTGGATGGACAATTGTCTATCCACCATATTGTCTGGATTTTCCAGGTAAATTATCATCAGCTGTTGAAAAAGAATTTTCAAAACTGAAAATGTGCCCAAACTAGTGTTGTTCTGGGTGCTTTAAAAGCCCATAATCTGCTCCAACTGTAGAGCAAGTCATTACTTGGCAAAAAACTACACCTTAACAACAAATACAAAAAGGAAACACTTTGGCATTGATAGAACACCCAAAAGCAATACAACCAGAAAACCTCCATTTCAGAATTCAGGTCTTTGTAAAACTCCTTTTCCAGAGCATGTTATGTGGCCTAACAGCAGTAAAACACATTTGCATTGTTTTACCCCAATCAATGGCCCAGGCGCTGTGGCTGTGACGCCGCCTGAATACACAACGCAACAGGACTCCATTCATATGCATGTGCAGCATTACCTCCAAGGTCAGTGACTGTTAAGTGCTTATAAAATATGTTCCTGGTGCAATGATACAGCTGCAAACGTCTGGGAAGGAGAACGAGTCTTAAAGGTGAGGAAAAGACGAGAGCTGTAGAAGAGGAGACGTGATCGAGAGGAAAGGGTCACTTATACAATGAAAATGTTCTTGAACTGAATCACACTTTGAAGGTGGTTTGTTGTGCCATTATGTCTTTTGAAGTGCAACTTGTCTGAAGTAGGAATATCTACAGTATGTGTCGGTCTGCTTGGAGATGTTCTGGCTTTGCACAGAAAAAATTACTTAGATCACCTTTAATCTACTGTTGAACACATTAGCAGCACTTTCTTCTTTCATCTTTGATGTGTCCATTTTTCTTCGCTAACTGAATTTGACTGATGACTATTAAAACTATGAAGATTTTACCACCAATACCACCAAACCAAAAGAAGAAAAAAGAACCTGTGATATGGACTTAGGTAATATTCAGTTACATTTACTCAGCTAAATTTAGTTTTTTGAATTGTAGGCTACTTCTCTACACAGCACATCTACTTGTTTTATATATTTAACAAAAATATATTGATATATCTACCATTTATTATTTCAAACAGAATTTCTGTTTGAAATGTGCTTGTGGGTGGGACTTAGGGGGCTTGGAATTCCTTTAACAGATTATGTAAAATGCCCAAAAAGACAGCAAATTTGGCATTTTGAATGCACCCACTGTCTAGTTAGAAGTGGGTTTAGATAACATGTTTAGATAACATTGTGATTGTGGTCTTGAAGATATGCAAAACTGAATATCAAGTATATTTTTTGTAGTAAAAAGGCAACAAAGAGGCTGTTAATGAAGGCTTTGTAAGAGTTCAAATAAATATATTTTTGTCAATTGATGCCTTATTGGTTTCTTAGTTTTATTATTTAGAAAGCATATGCAAATTATTCAGATTTTTTTTTTTTTTTTTTACATATCAGAAGATGCTTTTTTGGCTTCCTGTAAGCAGTTTTGTATCTCAAATTGGAAAAAAAAAAAGAACAAAACCTTTTTTACTTTGAGTCACTGCTTCTTTTTTTGCACGTCATACTAACAATGCTAAAATGCTAAATTTAAGGTGATACGTGTCTGTTTTCTCGAAGCTGTTACTATGTGTTCATTTTCCTGTAGTAAATTGGGCACAATACACTCACCCATAAGCTTTTCTCAGTTTATGCTTCTAGTTCAGGCTATAAACACTAACACAAAGCTCTTGAAATAAAACAAGGCACAACATAGACATTGTAAAAGAGAAAGTGATGGAAGAGAGCAAAAAAAAACAGACACGAGGAGGAGGAGGAAAAAAAATCTCAAAATGGACGCAGTGCTCAGGCTGGCATCAGAGGGGCCTTTATAGTGAAGTTGATTAAAAGAAATTGCTTTCAAGTGCTGTGGGCAGGGAAAAGGAGGCTGAGGGGGAGGCGGCTGGTGCGAAACTCGGCTTTAGGAGTCGAGATGAAGAAACGTCATGAAAGAGCCTAAGGAGCAAGAACAGGGCTGCGATAGAGACATGCGACCAGCAACATGAGCTATTATCATTTTCCATTCAAACCGCAAGACGCAAGAGGGAGAACTCTTTTCAAATGCAGTGATGAAAGAAACTGTGTGTCTGTGTTAACACTTGGGAAAGAAAGAAACAAAGTATAATTACAAATAATAGACACACAACTACTTTTTTTTTATCTATTCCACATATAAAAGTGATGAGCTGATAAACACTTAACACATTTTTTGCAATCATGGTAATTAACTGGCTTTCAGAAAACAGACATTCTATAACTGTATCCAGACACACGGTCTACTTTAAACCCAGATCTGCATTCAGAGAATGTGCTGAAGCAAAACTATAAGTACAAATGTTCAGTCATGGTTATCAAGTCACAGAAAGAGAAAAAGAATGTGACTGGGCCTGGTTCTGCATTACAATGAGAGAGGGGATTCAGTGGATGGTAATATGCATTTAAATGTTCTTCACAAATTGGGAAAATTCCCTGTGTATCATGTTCACTTAATGATCTTTTTAACCCTTTGACCTGCTGGGATTAAGAAACAAACTTGCTCTTTTATTCTGTTCTTTAAATTCGTATAAGCCTTCAAAAATAATCTTAAGATTTACTTTTTAAAGAAACTTTTTAAAGAAACTCACTTAGAAATGTTAATAACTGTATTTTTGTTATGTTTAGAGCATTTTATTGCAATTGTGCCAAACCAAACTTCCATCACAAGGTAATCTACAAGGATACGATGGATTACTGAGCACGTAATATAAAAATCCACCTCCCAATTCACCTGCCTTTGAAATACAAATCTAAAGAATCAAAGCTGACGAATACCAAAACCAGATTTATGATTGTGGCCTACTTCTTACACCTATAATATTTTGTATTTGAAATCATGCTTAAAAAAAAGAGTGATTGGACACAAAAAAAAGTGATTGCCGAACATAAGAAGAAAAGTGGTGTGATGTTCAATGGACGTGTTAAGTATTGCTAGATTTTGTGAAGGGAGACATGTTTTTTCATTAAACATGGAGGCCATGCAAGTAGCTAATGGGCATGGCAATAACTTAGAAAGTGAGAGGAACCATAGAGACGAGACATGAAGCTCTGAAAGTCAACTATACAAGCTCTGAACATCTGAAATGCTAAAACCTGCAGCAGATTGTTTAAAGGAAAATATTTTTTTGAGAAAGGCCTGATCACTGACTGAAACTACAGAGGTTCACCTGCTCCATTTGGACCTGACTGTGACGTGTCTCCAGAGTTCACCTGGACCTGACTGTGACGTGTCTCCAGAGTTGAGCTGGACCTGACTGTGATGTGTCTCCAGAGTTCACCTAGACCTGACTGTGACGTGTCTCCAGAGTTCACCTGGACCTGACTGTGACGTGTCTCTAGAGTCATTGGACCTGACTGTGATGTGTCTCCAGAGTTTACCTGGACCTGACTGTGATGTGTCTCCAGAGTTCACCTGGACCTGACTGTGACGTGTCTCCAGAGTTCACCTGGACCTGACTGTGACGTGTCTCCAGAGTTCACCTGGACCTGACTGTGATGTGTCTCCAGAGTTCACCTAAGCCAAGTTGTCTTGACTGTCACTCCTCCTCACAGATGCCCATGTTTTGCTCCTGTGACGCCTGTTGTCACTATACGTCTAATAAAGTTTACTTAACCGTGTATGAGTTTTTTTTCTTTTCAGATCAAAATAAAACAGATCAGAAACTTTTTTATCTTGCCACTAAAATTGTACAAATGATCTCTCTTCATGTGCAGTCTACCGTGTCCTCCTACACAAGCCAAAAAATAACTTTGTGAACCCTTTCAACAAATAAGACATAACTTACTATTCTTTTGCACCATTTTGACACTTGCACTGTAAAACTCTCCTCCCCCGGACTGTCCTACTTCTCCTGTAATTACTGCGACTATCTGACCTGACGCTGGAGCCTGTTGGCAAAACTCGAGCAACATTTGTCTTTCTGTCGGCGTAAAATGCTCGCTATCTCTCTTTTCCCCTGTGGGTGTGACTGTCAAGGTGATGGGTCTACACACTGACAAAAACAGGATATTTACAGAGGGTTAAAAGAACTTGTTCATTCGGTTGTTTTGATTAATGCTGAAAGGATTTAAATTATACCCTTAATTCAGTAATAGTATTTAGCTTTTCTAATATTTTTGTTGAAAGTGTTAACTCACTTGCATTTTTTTAAATTGTAAATTAAAGAGACACTACAAGTGAATAGCGAAATTCTAAACTGATGACATCATATTAGGGAGACAAGGACAATTTCTTAATCTGGCCAGCCAGATGGATTATCTCATGATATTTGTGAATTCACAAACTGGAGATAATCCATCTGGCCTTCCAGCAGCCCGATTGGTTTGGAGTCCAACACAGCGGTGCGTCGAGGGGTTGATGGCAAAACAAAGATAACGGCTCCCGTGGATGTACGTTTTTCTGCAGTATTCTGTTTTAGCAGAAATACGAAGTATTTTCCTTTTGAAAATGAAGGTGAAGAGTGTGTGAAACTTGTTCTATCTCACCGAACATTGGATACGTCATTACGATTCGTTGCTGTGATTGATTAAGCACAAATAAGGTAGGCACCGATCCCTTGATGTGTTTCATTAAACGTTCCACCTTTTCCCAAACACTTTCAGCAAGTAAAGTTCCAAATGGATAATGTGGAAGGACTCAAATCGGAGTTCAACACATATTCATCTGGAGTGAGCCAGGTTAACAATTCCTATTTTCTTGTGAGAAATATTTTCACGACCTTGAAAAAATAAATAAACTGGGATGAAATTTGTGAAATATATCTAAAAACCTTTAACATGTACTTCATTCACAATTGAATTTAGGAATGCTTATCCCCGTCTAAATCTAAACCTAAATTAAATCTTGACCTACCCCAGCACAGTCCTAAACTTATCAATTTTAGTCACTTGAAGCCTAAACTTACTCATTCAACCCAAAGGAAATGTTGCCACGTGGATTCAACCAATATTCATGGTTATTTTCCATTTTGGCTTTTCGCATCGTATTTACGTTGAAAAGGAGCGAAAACTTGCTCACATACGTTTTTGACGTTTCACTGTATATCTACGCTTTTTCGACGACAGTGTTGCAAAAGCTACAACTCATGTGGATTATAAAAACCTAATCATTTTTAACATTAATGTAAAAAATATATATTGAAGCATAGTATATTACATAGGTCTATATCAATTATAAATCAAAACTACACACAACCTTAACTGAGATTACTATTATATTTTGAATAGATAGTCTTTCAACAATGTGTAAATAATGGCTTGTCTTTGCCCATCATTTAACTTGCGAATGTTTCTACAATTTGTAAACATTTTAAAATGAGCCTCGTCTATTGCACTGTGTGACATCGTACATCTCCCTCAGGCTAAGTTTGTGGGAAAAAAGTCAAACCAAGCATGAAGTGACAAGAGCAAGAGCCTCCATTTGTGGGTGGTGTGTCATTGGGGCCTCTAACGCTGCTGTCGGGGGAAACAGACGAGGCAGGAGATGGCTGATGGCACCTATAGGCACAGAGGCAGTGCAGGGAACGTGGGCGACGGAGCCTCCATGTTGACGTGCGCTCGTAAATCACTCCTTCCCTCCGGGCCGTATCTTCAGTCTGCTCCTGTTCCGGCTCCTGTCTCTTGTATTGTCTTTGTCTGCATCGATTGAGAGAGAATGGTTTTTGTGGGGCCCAGGGGTTCACTGGATGTTCTGGTGGTGTTCAGCTGTCTGTCCGTCCTCAGGATACATGTACAACCAAACCGGTCATTTACTCACAACGTATGCATGCATCGAGATTTCAAATGTTTTAAAAAAAGATACTTCTTTTCTTCTAAAGTGTTCAGATCATTGCTGCACAAGTAGTGAGAATATTACTCAAGAGACTAATCTTAACAGGTGAGCGCAACAACTCATGTGTTTGAATGTGGTCCGTGGATGAGTAACAGTCACTATAATAAGCTGCTGTATTCATGTGACATTCTAATAGGCCAATAGTGTTTAAGCACCAAAATAGCAATTCTCTTATTCCAGACTCTCTGTCTCTCCTTTGATTCTTGTGTCATGTAAATAAACTAAATTATTAGTGGTGACCAATAACTTTCCAAATCTGTACGCATTAGTTTCAGTTCAGATCCACTTGGTCTGGCTCCTGCTCCAGTGTCTAAAGTGTGGACAACGACAAGAGCAAGTGTCAAATTCATGTAAAAAGAACAGCGCTAATAAGGTCCTCACATTTTAGAATGTGACCACAGCTTACATATGTCTAACTTCCAAGTGAACAAACTGTCAGGAGTTTTTTCAAGCCTTATTTAACTTTTCAGTGATTGTTTAACTCAGATGAACTTTGAGTAAAATGGAACTTGGGAATTGACTTCCATTTCTAAATTATAACCAAAATGTTTCACAATAGAGTTCTGAAATAATGTATGTATTTATTTTTTCAAAAAGATTTTTAGATAAGACATGCATTTTCTCTTGGTGTCAAAGATGGCTGAGTTTAGCTTCAGAAAGTAATCAAAGGACACATTACTACTGTGTATTAAGTTTAGCAAAGGTAGCATGCGCAAACTGAGCACAAGGGATCCCAAGATATCCTTATGAAACCCCACAGGCCAAGGTCACATATTCTCAAGCAATGTTACCAATTTCAATAAAAAACTGTCCAATTTTGAGGCCTTGATATAGAATTGAACCAAATGGGATTTGAAACTATGATATAAGATCAAGCCATAGTAAAAAACAAAAAATATAAACTCATGTATTATCATGAGACACGCTTTCTAGAAAAATCTAATCAAATCAACATACATATATTTTTAAGTCATTACTGAGTGGGTAATTACTGTATTCAAGGAAAAATGACCAACATTCCCTTCTGTCCGCAGTGCCGCAACCTCAAATATCACCAGAAAAACTTCAGAACTATCTGTGTGTCATTGTGAATTCAAGTCAATCCCACAATGCAGCAGGCTAGTGATGCATGCTGGGAAACGCTCGGGTCCCCAGAGGCTTAAAACAACCAGAAAACACCATTCAAAGGCTTACATTCAAATTCAACAGACACTGTGCTCAATCTCTGACTAATCTCGTCCATGAGAGATCGCACACAGAGCATGCAAATCAGCCCGGCAGCTTTTCAACAACACAAAATGACAAAGCAAAAATGAAGCTTGTTGAATAAGTTTACTGACACTTTGGAGATTTTCTGAGCTAATGGATTTTTCATGTATGTTCACAGGAAAACAGCGTATCTCGAGGGAGTAAAATGCACCACTGAGCAACAAGTAAGATCGACGCGGTGAAAGTATTTGGTGTGGTAAGATTTGTGTCAGAGAAAGGGTGGGTTTATTTCATATTTTGAGTTGGAACATAAATAAAGTGTCAAAGAATTTCTCTGTTTAATGTTGGAGGGTTCACTACATGGTTTGTTACCATAGAAATGTCCTTTTTTCTAATTTGTTCCACAATATGGTATTAATATGGATCTTGGCCTATTTTCCCTTATGCAAGAATAAAACTGTCTCTAATTCAAGCTGTTTCTGAGCCTTTGAGGCACAAACAAATGGTCAGAGTCTTTGTGAAGCTGAGGCTTTGTAGTTTTGCCCTCTGATGCTCTCTGATGTCTGACTGACTCTAGTTAGTACGATGTGTTCTCATGGAATGCATCTATCTACCATGTCATGCATATAACATGTCTTGACAACGATACAGCAGCTTTGGTTGAGACCACCGAGGATATATTTTTGGAATGGGGTGGAGGTGAACAGGTAAGATCGGGGATAATTCAAGCATAAACCGCTACTGCTCATTTCCTGTATGAGACTTAATCCAAGACTGTGCAGTTAGGCTACTGGTTACACTGTTGAGCAACGAAGCGAGGACACCAGCAGCTCCAGCTGTATCTGTGTGTGTGGGTACATAAGTGTTGTCATGAGATTAAAATGTCAAACTCTTTTTGATACTTAAAAAAAGCTTGATACTCAATACAGATTTAGATACAACTTAAATATATAATGCTATAGTAGAAACTTTATTTTGTTATTTATTCTTCTTTAATTTTCTTTTTCTTTTTTTCATTTATGTTTGTCTTTTCGTTGTGATTATAAAAACAATAGTATTATAATAGAGTATTAGTTTATGATTTACTTGATTCATGAACCTTTACATTAAGACTTGGCTTTGTTCTAGTATCAGACACATTTGATATTTCATAATTTCCAATGGTTCAGTGCAGCAGGATGGGGTGAGGTTGTAGTCTGAAATGGGAAGGTTTCTGTGTTGGAACTGCGCCGCTGAAGTTAAAAAGTATTGATACTCGTTCAAATGAGTATTGAGTATTTATACCAGTTTTAGTATTGATTCGTATAAGGGACGGGTATCGATTTTTTTTTGACAACCCTAGAGGACATGTACTGAGGCGTGCAGTGGGTTTGGAGCGCAAACACTTTAAATGACCGATAAGTTACAAAGCCCAGGTAAAAATAGAAAAATCAAGCCCAAACAGTCCAAAAGTCTTCAAGTTCAGCAATAGCGCACGTAGCAGCAGGGCACTTTAATCCAAAATCTAGATCGTCAATATCACATTGATAACAAAATGTTGCACCCAAAACTTTGGGAGATACAGTAATTATTTAATAGCAAGACTCTATTCTGTTTTTTTTTATGGTTGAAGTCATTTTATTAGTTATTAGCAGTATATGTTTTTATACACATGTGTGAACAAAAACTAATGCCAAATCTTAAAATGTGCATGTATTGAAATCTTTAACAAAATCAATACTCAAAATCTATATAATAAAATAAAATAAAATAAAAAAGATATATTGATACTTTGATATGCAAGTCTCCCATAATTGGTGTTTTAAAATGAAATGAATGGTTAATGGAATTTCAACTAAGCTAAGCAGAGTGTAAATTATTGACAACAATTTTCAGTCTTTGAGAGTTTATTTAGTGAGTTTTTTCATGGAAGTATGAGCCCTTTTCTGATGGGGATTAGGAATTAAAAGGGAATAATTTACTCATGTTAGACTTCAAAGTCAGAGTGAAGCACCGTAAACCTTTTGAGACCAGCATCACTGAGAGAAAGCTAGAGCATTTTACCAATAATTACATGGTCTTTACTTTTTCAATGAATATGTATGTACCGTAATCATATTTGCTCTGTCCCTTTGCTAATTTCTGTCTCTTTCTCTGCTCTCTCCATTCTTTACTCTGTCTCCCCTTGTTTGAGCTTTTCTCTCCTCATTTTCTCTCTCTCCTTCTCTTTTTCTCCCTTTATATTCGCTCTCCATTTATCTTTATCTGCATCTTCGTCTCCCCCCTTTGTCTTTGTCTTTATCTGTACTCTCTTTTTCTTCCCCCTGTCCTGCTCTCTTCCCTTTCTTGCTCTCTCTCCCTCATCTGCTTTTTTTTTACAGTTTTGCCTTCTCTCTCTCTCTCTCTCTCTCTCTCCCCCTGTTCTCTGCTCGCTTGCCTTCTCTCCCTATCTCTTTCTCCCTTTATCTGCCCTATACGTATATCAATATTCATGGCTCTGCTGTCTCATTAGCCTTTGATCCAGGCGTGTGCGTACGGCTGCCGGAGCTTTGCCGAACCGTTGCCGGAGCGTTGCCAACAACACAGGACTGTTTGAAGTGTCAAGAGAACAGCTGCTGCCATTGATCTCTGCAGTTTTCTTCACACTTGCACAAATATACAGACACACGCGCACATATATACAGTACATATATACATGTACAGATGTGAGAAGAGAGAGTTCACGCTCAGATCATAACCCGTATGTAAGATAATCAGCATAAAGTTGACATACTTTATAGATAGCATGCTATGTTGTTGTTGTTTGATGCTGTTTTTACGGACTCAACTTGTTCTGTAAGATGCTGTCAGGGAATGCATACGTGGAACCAGAGGCCAAAATAAAGTAAGATCATATTCAAGATTCAAGATCATATTACTCAAGTGGATGCGTGGTCAGGCTGATAGACCTGAATGAGGTGTGGTCAGGGAGCGTTGTTAGCTTTGTAGAACGAACAGGGACATGGTTGCGATTATGCTATTGTTATGCTTTTGTAAGCACCTTCTCAACATTATTGAGGTTATTCTAACCATAGACATATATATAGCAGACGTCATATTGACTCCCTGAGAGCGAGGAATGCGGCGGTCATCTTGCTGCGTTCACCCGCTCTACTGAGTGCTATGTACTTGAATGGCACTATGTAATTTCTGTGTCTTTTATCAATCATAACTCTGTGAAAACAAAACGGATTTTCACACAGATTTTTTGTTGCACACGTCACACATGTAGCTATGATACAGGACATATAATTCATATAATACACATAACATATAATTACCGTAATTTCTGGATTATAAGCCGCTACTTTTTTCATGAGCTTTGAACTATGCGGCTTATAAGGCAATGCAGCAAAATTATAGATTCTCATAGATTTACTATTAACAAGTGCGGCCTATATGTACTTTATCATTTTTCTTACTTAAATCTAGTGGGTGCGGCTTATATTTAGGTGCGCTCAATTACAGTATATATATGTCCCGTATCATAGCTACATGTGTGCGCAACAAAAACAATTCGTGTGAAAATCCATTTTGTTTTCAAAGAGTTATGGTTGATTAAACACGCGGAACCTTTATAGCGCCATTGAAATACATTAAGCTGAAGAGAACGGGCGACTACGCCAGGATGGCCATCGCATTTCTCGTCAACGTCCATAGGATTTAATGGTCATGCGGTGTCTACTTCTTATATGTCTATGATGCTAACAATATAGAATATTAAAATTCAATGTTCCAATCATTATTTATTTATTTTTTTTTTTTACCATTCAATGATTCTTTTATTTGTGCAAATTCATATTTTCAGACTAAATTGCTCTCTCACCATATGGGCTAAAAAGTGTTGTTTTTTTGTTGTTGTTGTTTTGTGCATAAACTATTTTTAATGCAAGTCATGCTGTTTAATATTTTCAGGTGAAAACGATAACAAATTGTTACAATTTTGGTATTGCAATATCACAATATCATCAATATTGTTACATCCTTATAGTTCATACTGAACAGGGACCATGTGCATCAAGTGTTCATAATTAAGCATCAGATCAGACAGAGGGGTGCATGTTCTGAAAAAGGACATATAGGGATGTTCGCCGAGCCGACAGATGACGTCAAATTGGTTGGCAAAACCAGCTAGCTTCCGGCTAGTTCTTATTGCTTTTCCCATTAAAGAAATTAAAAGCTTTCTTTTTGGTGTAGGCTTTTTCTGAACACGGTAGGAGCTCTATGGATTGCTCTTATCAAACCTGTTAGCACACCGAGTCACACAGCAAGACACAAACACAGCCTTTTTCGTGTTTGTTCAGCTTGCCGCCAATACGTTTTAACTACTTCTGCCAACCAACGCGTCACGTGATCGCCATTTTGACGTCACCGCGAACATCCCTATTAATCTTATTTTATTTATTTAAGAAATTAGGTATAGGTATTAAAATTTGGCATATTAAGTACTGTTGAAGGCTTTTTTTTTTTTTCTCCTGAAGGGATCATTGTACCTTAAAGGTAAAATAGCCAGGCAATAGCCTACCTTGCCACGCCCAGATCAGACCAACGCAAGGCAACTGGGCTTTGAGAAATGCACACACATGTTCAGCCTTATAGTTCTGACAGGGCAGTGTGGTCAGGGTCATGGTTGGAGGCGGTGGGTGGTCAGTCTTATAGACCTGATAGGGATGTGATCAGCCTGATCGATCTGTTCGTCAGTGAGCATTGAAACATTTAACTGTAGTTACATAATCTCAAGGTCAAAATAAAACACCTCCAAAGTTGCTAGTGAATGACCAAGCAAGATCCAGTGGGAATTCCAGATACAGACTGTCAAACCGACCAGACATTGAGGTGTTTGATAAATAATAGAAGAAAGCTGCAGTGGTGGATGTGGTAAAATCAAGTGAGGAAGAAGCACGAGAAACTGAAGGCCTGAGAAGACTTGGAATAGTGTTGTCTGTTTTTTTCTTTTCCTTCTTCTTTTTTTCTTTTTTGTTGTATAATCTATTACGTCCCCGGTAAAATTCCCAGTGGGCAACACAATACGATGACACTACTACACTACTATAGAGACTATGCCACACGCAGTAAATTGAGCTGCTTTGTAAGAGGTCTATAGACAGAAACAATGCTCTGTGCGGAGTGTGAAAGTGGTGCATATAGCCATAAGTACTCAAAGGAAATCAGCATAAAGCAATATATCACTTTAGCGCTTTTATGCTGTTCTCTTTATTCCTGGTAAAAGCTTTGCATGTGGGTTTACAGAGGCAGAAAGCAGCCTGTACTTGGCTGATTTTGACTATTTTAATTGTTCATGCATTTTACTTCATTAGTACTATTGAGACCACTTGAAACATGATTGCCAACAGAAATAATGCTTGAGTTTGTTATTTTTAAACAGCTAAAGATTACAGTCTTCTGGTTCTAAATAAATATTACATCATGTATTATTGAAGAACATCTTAATATGTTTAATATTGTGATATATGATTTCCACCATCTTTTTTTGTTGCATCTGCATTTTTTTTTCTTACACTGAAAAAATGTAAAGTGTCATTGAATGTAAATATTTTTGATGATAAGTGGTTTTAGATGCAGAAGCTAAAGATTTTTATTATTATTCTTTTTTTTTTCAAAATTAAAAGTTATTTTTTTTTGTTGCTTTTATATCATAAGCACAGCTAGAGTTCTGTCTTCTTCTGAGCCTCAGAAACATCGTTCTGAATGTCCCATTTGTGATGTCATAGATACATCTCTACACTGTTTGTAAGTCAAGTCTCATTTTGAGCAATTCTCCAGCACCAGCATATCAGGAAAGATTGGTTTGATTATTGTATCTGTGTAATTCCCTCTGCAGCCAGTAAATTAAACTAAGTTTTAACACAAGTCATGTGTATATTATTACACTATAAGTGTTCTTGCCATAATTTTTCCATGTTTAATAATGTTCTAATTTTGCATTTCTAAAACCAACAAATACAATACTATCCATTTTTGACCCCCCCCCCCCCCTTCTATAACCACAATATATATTAAAAACTATTGATTTCCCAGCCTTGCCAATTCAAAGTTGGAATTTGCCGCTCCTTTTGCATTCCAGATTGATTTTATGACTGCTCTCTGTCCCTCCTCATCTTCACTAACGGTTTCTTGCTTTGCTTGTGCTACAGTGGGAGATGTCCAGCGTTAGATTAAGTGCTGGAGCTTGTCGGGAGCGCGGTTGCCGTCGAGGGAGCAGCAGGTTGAAGATCGATATTGCCGTTGTGTCTGATAACATTAGGTCCACCTTAATGACACTAATGAAGAGGCGGCGCTGATAAATACAGGAGTGAAGGAGTCTAAGAGAGCTATTCAACACACTAAAGGGATTTCTTATTACACTGGCTGTGGACATTGGCAAAAAAATTATCAAATGGAGACTAAAATGGAATGGACCTTTGTGTACACAGTTTTTGTCCAAATACTTCTACATTTTAGGCACAAAGCACTGCAATATCACACAACAATTTGAACACAGTTGGAACATTGTTACTGATGAGCCGAAGCAAATTTACCTAAACATCTGGCACCTCAACCTCCGACCACCACTAACGTTCCCTAACCTTATAGTGAACAAAAACGCATTAAACATGCCTCGGATAATCCACTTTTGTAACAATGACATAACAGTATTTAAAAAACTGTCCTGCAGCCACTTCCCAACTAAAAATGAAAAGTTAAAAGCTTGTTGCTGTCACAACATAAGAAGATTCAGGGCTTATCACGATAAAGATGCTGACTTTTACACTGCAAACACAATTTAGGTTTTAAATATGAAAACTTCCACAGCTAAACCCTTCAACAACATCGTTAACATCGACATACATTCTTTTGGGTTGAAATTTTGGCTTAAAAAACACTTCTAACAAACAGCAAAGTGAAACTGGAGCGAACCATCAATTCCAAGCACAACCAATCAGAGAGCTGCATTCGGCTCCTGCTTAAAACTAAAATGATTTATTAACCATTTCAGACAGTACTCAGTAGACTATTTTTTTCACAAAGTGCTGCATTTACCTTAAACCAAAAAACACAAAAAGTTAGTTACCTCATATTTAACAAAATGTTTGCCATTTCTCAAAAAAATGACTTTTAAATATGTTGTGGAAGAGGGTCTGTATCCAAGGGAAATGTTTTTCCTTAGCAGCAATATTCTTAAATCTAAAGTTTTGAACTTTTTTTTTATTTCAACTGGATTACGCAGGTTTAAAACAGGTTTACAAGAAGAGAAGTGAAAACGCCAAAATGCAACCAATGCCTTACATAGCAACAGATACAGCTCTCGTCACAATTCAACAACACACCACAGTCTCATTTCACCACAAAGTACTGCTTTTGAACAATGTGCAAAGGTAAAAAAAAAATAAATAAAATAATGCACATGCAATGATAAGACACTACAGTTTTTCTCTCTTGGACATGGGTGCAGCAAGATCAACCACTAAAGTAGCTTCTACACACACCAAACTGCACACAGTCTGGGACTGAAGAAGATTTAGAAGGTTTTTAGAGAACATTTTGTTAATATCTAATTCTAAACCTGATTTTGAACAATTTTGGTGGTTTTACAACTGTACTGACTACTGTGAGCTCTGTGAGTTAATTTCTTTACATTCACAAATTATTATTTTTTTAATCTCCCACTTGTTTCTTGACCCTTGTGCAAAATCTCACATTATGGACAGAAAATCAAATGAAACTGAGCTAAACATCTATTTGTGATTCTAACAAGCAGAGAAAGAACAGGAAAACTGTGTGCCTCTTCTATCCTTTATGACACCTGTGCTCACTTAACCAGGATTAAGTCTTTTGAATGTGATATTTGAGCACTAACGCACTTCTGCCTGACCAGACTGACATTTCAGACAAAATTTCTTCTCATCTGGGTAAAGAAGTATATCTGCAAACCCGGAGTCGGCGCTGTCAAGGACCGCTCTTACATGTCACATCTTCTTCTCCATAATTGGATGATGAATTATATTTTTTCCCCCAGAGGCTCTGCATTTTGTTTCGGGGCGAGACTAGCGTT
The DNA here is from genome assembly GCA_038363315.1 of Mugilogobius chulae. Classification (NCBI taxonomy): domain Eukaryota; kingdom Metazoa; phylum Chordata; class Actinopteri; order Gobiiformes; family Gobiidae; genus Mugilogobius; species Mugilogobius chulae. The sequence goes on along the minus strand of CM076401.1, from coordinate 25,403,010 downwards.
GCAGAGCCTTAACCTTGACCAGATTAACGGTTTCTAATCCTAACTCTAATCCCAGAGGCATGGAGGATTGGAAATTTTACTTGACAAAATGAGTCGAGACAACTTGATAAAACATTCAGGTCAGTTTTCAGTGCTTAAAGCTTCTATGGGAAAAATGACTATGATATTTAAATCATTCTAATCTCAAAGCTTTGACACATCAGTCATCATCTCACATGCGTTGATTTTTTGTGGTCTACTAACAGAGCTTTAAAACACTTTTTTTCAGACACAAAAGTGAAGCAGGCTTACCACACCCTGCACAGCCAATCAGCTCGCATCCTAAAAAGTCATATAATGACTCACATGGCTCTGGTTGAAGTTTTGGTTTGACAATAAACTTTCTGAAGGGGAAACAAAATGTACATATTTCATAACAAATACATCGGCTTTCATTTTCAATGGGCAAACTGAAACATGTCTCTTCTGCTTCTGAGTTCTTTTAGAAGAAACATTCACAAAAGTATGAGAATTGACAAAAAAAAAAAAAAATCTTGGACCTCTGTATAATCCTTAACATAATCATAATCAAATTGGGAAATTTGCAGGAAAAAAATAATTGCTGATCCAAACCCGAACAAAATATTCAGAGGACATGAGGGGCGTTTCATTCAAAATCCTGACTGCAGTCATTTATTAGCATTCTTTTAGATTTAGGAATGTCAAGTTTATTGGGTTATTTAATAATCATTAATGCAGATCCCATTGTACTGGTCAGAACTAAAATAATATCAACTGTGACCATTGAGAAGCAAAATTGAGTCTACTTAGCATAAAATCTAAAGAAAATTATAGATGGGTAAATTATCTTTTTTAACTTATTTTATTTATTTTTTATTTTTTTAATTCATTTTATATTGTCTCTCAGAAGGGTTGTTACAAGAAATTTAACCAAAAGTGTAAGTTTTTATTGTTTGGTTTGAGATCTGTATTTATTGTATTTCTTTTTTTCAACTTTGTATCACTAAAATTTGTATCAAACATCCCTCTCATAATGTGTTGTCTGTTTATTAACGCCTCATAAATCAACATTTTCAAGTTTTGGATTAAAAACAAGTAACTCATTAATTATGGATCTTATCAAGGCGTTCATCTACAAAAACAGATAAATGCCACTTTACCCAAAAAGTGACCAGACGGGACCACCTGAGCGCGGTTCTTAAGAGTGCAGCCTGTGGGTTTGCAGATTCACACTACTGCCTCCTTTACGCACTCTCTCTTCTCTCTGGCATACCAATCACCCTGCTGAACATAAAACTCTGCAAAAGCCGAAGAAACGGAAACAACGGGAGTGACAGAGATGAAATACCTTGGATGTCTTGAGTGAGTGTGTTGGCTGTCCCGTGCGCTGCGTCTGGATGCTGAGTCTTCAGTCAGTCTGGCTTGCCGGCTTAGGTTTCCTCCATAAATTCTTCAACACATGGTTTATATCGACATTTTTGATTGCGATTATAGCCGATAAACTTCTTTTTAAAAATATTGAAGTGAAACTGGAGAGAACCACCCAAGCACAGCCAATCAGTGAGCTGCATTCGGCTCCCGATGAGAACTAAAATACTTTATTATTCAACTCAAACAGTAATCAAATTTTTTCTCAAAGCATTTATTGTAGACTTTTTAGTAGGGATGGGCGATATATCGGTATCAGTATCGGTATCAACCAGTAATCACAATATTGTCATCAGACCGATATTTTAAAAAAAACAACGTTAGATATTTGGTACCAATATTTTACAGGAGGTTCTCTTGTCTCTCTATGCACATATATATGCATCAAATTTGCAATTTTGAACAAACTAAAAAGTACACATGATAACTAAACAAACAATTAAGCTCATTGTAATTACATAATAACACTACAAAATTTTTTTCATCCCAAATAAATACATTCGTTTGTAGGTTTTTGATTTTGTGAATTCTGCAGTGAATTTTAAGGTAGATACAAGATGCAAAGATGCAAATACCAGTATCAAGCTAAACATAACAACAACAAAAAATTATTAATGAATATATTTTTGAAAAAAGGCAAAGTAAAGTACATAAAAACATTTGAACAAAGTCAAAGTGTTACTTAGATCTGTTTTAAAATACAAATATCGGTTATCGGCCACAGCAGGGGTAAATTTTCTGTATCGGCTTAAAAAAATGCTGAGCAGCCCATCACTACTTTTTAGAGGAAAACACAAAGTTTACTAGATAACAACTAAAAAGGTTAGTTACCCAACTTTAAACCATGTTTGAAAGATTTGTGAGGTAGACACAAGTTGAATAGACTTAAAGCAGATCTAAGGAACATTTTGACCTCGTAAATGTCTTTGTAAGTCTCTGTGATGTTGGTCACAAATGTATTTTGGGGCATTTGAAGCAATGTCAGAAACTACAACCTTCCTCCCTCATCTCCGCTTTCCGTTTGGCAGAATCAAAATTGAGTTTTACTGCTTTAAAGTTCACAGTTCAAAGCTTACACAGACATTTTTGAAAAACTCAAATTCTCTAAAAAGTTCTCCAGACTGGTTTTGCCTTGACGCTTGCTCACCTGGAGAATCCATATCCACAGCCCTGTCTGGTGTCTTACTCTAAGGATTAATCCTCCATTAGCCATAGGCACAATGAGAGCTCTTTGCACATACATAATTGAATTAACAATCACTTCCTGTCAGGAGAATAATTCCATAATCAGAATCCATTGTTGTGGGATTAGAAGAGCCCGATAGGAGAGTGCTCGTCTGGCAAGGACAATACGCGTTAACGAAGCCCGCGCACACACACACACACCAAACACATTTGATTGACAGGACCTCTTATATGGACATGCTTTCCAATCATGCATCAAGGTGACTGGCGGGAGATGCTATTAATTTCATTATTCTGTCATTATTGCTTCACGTATTTAACTGCGCTCTGTTGACCCTCCGAGCTCGTAATTGATTGTTTCTCTCAGGGAACAGCGGTTAAAGATTTAAAAAGCTTGTCATACCAAAGCTATTACTGAGCGAACGACGCCGTACGCGACATGGCATGAGCAAGTGTCCTTTCCATAGTCACAACCTTGTTCGCGGTTAGCTATTCTCTACTTACATACCTAGGATAGATAGAATATGTAGATGTGCGGTTAATTTTACATGATGGACACGCTCCCTACACTGTTCCACCTCATGTTTGTATGCATGTTCATTGGAGATTAATGTATGAACAGTGCAAAGGCGTACATCAAGAGAGCGGGCGTGATTATGGCTGAGCTGTGATTTATGGAACAATCTTTAACAACTGGCTTTATGAACTCGTCAGCTAGAACCATTGCCAGTTCACCCCTTGTGCCTAAAGCTGTCAGCTGGGACAGTTAGGATTATATTGTAAAAGTAGACTGATTTATCTTGGTTTAGGCAGAAGTCATTGCGGTTCAAATGTATTTACTGTTTTTTTCATTCATACATCCATGATATAAACAAAAGTGGAGCAGCTTTTACATCATATTTGTTGAATAGAGCCCAGGAGGCAAGAACAGAAAAAAAAAAAAAACTGGATGACATATCCCTGGATCTACATCCGACATCTCAGTCCAGAAAAGTGCAGTCCTAGGAACAGCAGGATACTGTGCAGAACCTCAAGCTCCTGGCCTCTGGTAGAGGACCCGAGCTTGGAAAGCGGATGAGAGACCACCGCGTAGGGTGAGAGGGATCATTTATATATTCATATATACTATATATATATATATAAAAAAAAAATATATATATATATATATAAATATATATAAATGCGATATGCGATCACGAAGGCGACGTCATCCACACGTTTTGTTTCCCAGCGTGTCGTCACGTGACCGCTGCACGCGTCTGTTTTACTTTCAGGTCGGAGTTTATGTCAAACGAAGCATAAATACGCGTTCATTTTGCCATGAGCTGCGTGACACTCTCTGGAGTGCTTCGTTTAAAAGATTTACGTTGTTTCTTTACCTTTATTGGACGAACAGCGAGGATGATCGTTTCGAAGATCTGGATCATGTTGGATGTGTTAGCACTTTTAGCGGCAGCTTTTCAGTGGCACGTTTTGCGTATGGACACTCTTCAGCCGCACAATGCACTGATCATCTTTAAAACAACCCTGACTTGATGATTTGGATGGATGAACTTCAGCAGCCTTAGCGGTGAGTTGACTACACACGCCGTTCTCCGCTGCCCACGCACGTCACAGAAGACGTAAAGACGTTTGCGGTTTACCGTGAGTTGTAAAATGTCTACGAATAACCGTGGGGGAAAATATTCGCGATTATTGAAAAACGGTTAATCTTGACATCCCTATTATCGTCTATCAAGGTGCACTTGCACAAGTGTGCAGGACAGGTAAATGTAAGAAATAGGATAGTCCACACTTCACTTGATGTGATCAAGTCAAACAGCTGTGTTATTAAACTGCTGCCATAGCTCACTTTAGTTTGGATCATTTGCTGATTTTGCCTAAAACAATAAGAGCAGTGTGGATGCCAGAGGATTTATGCTTATATTTGTATTAAAAAATATTTTTGTTAATATTATATTTAGTTTTACATATATTACATTGATACATACATATTTTTGAGCTGTAATGATAGGCACAATTAATTTGATTGTATTTACTTTGATTGCTGATTTTATTTAATGTTTGTTATATTTTTACGTTACTGTCACTTCAGGGAGAGCTTGTGTTTTGGTGGTCGATCCATGGGTCAAACTGACCAACATCGTCATTTTGTACACACAGCAAAGAACTCTGGGTAATACACTTCAGCAAAGTCCGCTTCCATGTGGGCCTCACCGAAGTGCAGATAAAGGCGTTGAAGTGGGCGGGGCTAAAGACCCTTTGTGACAATTGGGACACCCTACGCACTACCACCCACAGCGGGAACGCGCATTAGGGTGCCACTAGGGTGGAAGGGTGGATATTGGGACAGGGCCTTATTTGGTGTCAGGTAATTGAGTAATACAATGTGGGCTACAGCAAAGAGATTACAGTAAACTATCTGTAGTCTTTTTTTATGTCAAAGTCAGGTACTTTAATCCAAATACTTAATGCATTTGCACAATAATAGATTTGTGTGTATTTTTTTCAGAATGAGTGACTCATAATAGTCAATCCATTTACCTGTGCCTTTGTTGTGGCACAAAAGCAAATTCTCTTTGAAGAAACAGTGTGAACTCTCCTAATCCATTTCCGTCAACTCTTTCAAACCTTTTTCTTCAGCTCAGTCGAAACAGTGAACTGAACGTAACCCAAAAAAAACAGCCGCTGCTTTTCCGTGTGTTGCTCCGTGATGCTGCTAGCGCCTCTCCTTCATGTGCTACGCTAGTGTTGTGTATTCTGAGTGTGTCCTGGAGGCACGCTTGTCGTAAAGACACCGACTGTGATCATCTCTGCGCTCACGGCACTTCATCACAAAGCACTCTATATGCATTTGTACGGAGCGCTGGGAGAAGCAAGGACAGAAAACAGAAACATACACAGAAAATACTCTGCCCCTCGTGCGTCGTAATTTGCAGATTGACGCGATATTTTAAGTTGGAGACATTTCAGATGCATTGTACGTGCATTGTGGGACTTGGGTCACTATTAGTAATAATCAGAAATCATCCCAGGAGCTGCATGAAATCAACTCTTGCAAATGAGTAATTATTAATGTACTCATGCACTGACAGTTCTTTAAAGAGCACAAGTTTTAAAAGAATGTAAGTAACCTTGACCAAAAACATGAGGCCTTTTGGACCGACTCTGTTACCCAGACCAGTTCACCTGTACCATTCTGACACGGTTATTTTTAATGATGTCCTGTGCTCTGAGTCTGCTCTATTAGCAGCTGAGGCCACCCAGTAATAGCCATGTTTTTTTTCAGGAATCAAATCTACATTGTCCCTGAGTTGTACTTTTAACATTATGAGGCAGATCTTTTCTTCAAATTAGACCTATTATTATCCTTGTCTGCTTTGATTTGACTTTAAAGTTTGATGTTTTATTCACTGGAACTCTGCCATGTGTGGATAAAGCAGTGTTTCTATCATACAAGCTTTGTTTTTGCTAATACTTCAGCTTAAGTCATATTGCGGCATTTGGCGCCAAACGATTTTCTTTTTTCTTTTTGCTGTTGTTTTATGTAATGTGTAGTGTCACTCTTTAGCTAAAGCAGACCCAGTGGGCCTCATTGGACTGATCAGTTCTTTCATAACTCTACTAATACACTCTAGTAGAGATTGACCAATATGGGTTTTTCTTGGACCAATACCAATGCCGATAAAAAAAAAAAAAGTCAGCCTATGTCGATATCAATGGTCAATATTCAAGGTCGATTTCTGCATTCTTGTTTTTTAGTTTTTCAAAAAACATAGCTGAGATAAGATATTATATGCAAAAAAATATCTAAAATAATATCTATTGTTTTGTCTAATTTTTTGGTATACAACATGTTTGTGCTCATTAACAGACATATTAAAGAAAGTGCTTCTTTTCAAAACACCGCTAAACGGAGATACATAAAACAAACCGTATCTTTTAGCTCAGCTGATCAGTGTGAGTGCAGCTCTACTGTGCAGACAACTGTTCAAACAACTGGCTGACCAAATATCGTCCAAAATAAGACCGATGGCCGATGTGGCTGATATGCAAAAAATCCAACAGTGGCCAGATATATTGGTCTATCTACTCTAGAATAAACTATAGAAGCAGAGCTGATCTAATATAGCTACTTTGCAGTACACATGCTGTAATTATGTAATCAGTGAAGTAGGTTAAAGTGAATTGAAGCACGGTGACTACCTATATAGGATCAGATAAATGTAGGTCTCCTTTGTACTTGAACCCTCTGGACAGCGCTGCATCTGGAAGAACAATCCCCAGTGGAGCTTCTCCTCCAGAGGCATAAACACAGTCGCGTAAACAAAGTGAAGAATTGTGGAAAGCCATGATGTTATTACACTTTATTGAAAAAAAAAAGAGGCCAGGCCGAGTGCGTTTATCTGTCTGTCAGTGCGATATGGGACTGTGCGTCCTTTCATCCATGTTAAATGATGTCTCTCTGGACATGCTTTGGCAATTTGCCGTTCCTTCTCTTTTCTCTGTGCGTATAGGTTTATTTACGGATCATGTGTCGTTTGATCCCCAGCAGCACAGCAACGTGTAAGCCCAGGCCTCCAGATGTGTTCTCATACGTTTCACCATGATCATTACTGTCATTACAGTGTAGGCCAGTGTCATTACGCTCACACATGCACACATGCTCCTGTCTCAGAAGGATTGCAGTGAGCGCTGGGACTGCCGACTTCTAATTGACGCCAAAGAAGCATGGATGTCATTTTTGCTTTGATTTCTTTTTCACTAAGCAATTTCCAAGGATGAAGCAGAGCATCACATCCGTCAGCAGATCGTCCAACTGCACACAAGTACAAGTACGAGTCATAGGCTGCCTGGAGAATTTAGTTAAAGCTAAATTACTTCAGCAGTTGTTTAAACCTCACATAACTTTACAAATGTCATTTCAATAGACCGTATTTTCCCAAATCCATATTTTAGAAGAAAAAATGGAAATAAGTTGCACCGGAGTAAAAGTCGCACTTTTTAGGGGAAATTAATTGTACATAGCCTAATTCATCATCATAAACAGACGTGGACGCGTTTTTCCATCGTGCTCCTTCTTAGCTTTTTTATGATTGAACAAAAGCCCAATTCTCCAATTGCCCAAACTCCAATTCCGTCTCTCTGTGTATAAAGCGGTCCTTCATTCATTCTTTTGGAAAGTTTTCCTTCGTGCTGCTTCTGCCGTAGATCTGCTTGTCCTCTGCTGATATTACGCATGAAACAAGAAAATGCAGCTGCGAGATTTTGTTGTGCAGTCACCAGACAACATCAGTGTTTGTCTTTTAATGATCATGGTCAAGAGAACACTTCTTCTTGAAATCAGACCAAATCAACGCTCTCTGTCCTGTTATTTCCATTGAATGAACTCTATGAGACTGCATTCTCCATGTCTGCAGATTTATAAAATGTTAGCTAAGCACTTACGCCAATATCTGCACTTTGGAGACGACAGTATCACGTCTCACTGGAGGAACAGCAGCAAATGAAAATGAAACTGCATTTGTCCCTCGTTTCAGTCTCAAAATATAGAGCAACTTTATATTATTATAGGTGAATTGGCAAACGTAAAATTGATATCATACTACATTGTGTAATTTAAAATCATCACTCAATGACTCACAAGGTAGACAGAGCATTTAAGCTTTGGAAATGTAGATTGAAAATGAAACAACAAACAACATATTCTCGCTTTGACCGCCCTTCTCTGCCAACCTTTACAGGACCTTTACTTCTGAACAAGGTATCTTCTCCGCACTGATGACTTAGTAAACTGCTCCATTCCAGCCTCGATCGTGACTTTTTACACATCTTCTTTGGCACCAGCGCAGAGTGTAGACAGAGTTAGTTGTATTTGATGGAATCCATACGCGCTCGGGGCTTTGGCTGTGAATTTGCGATGTTGTTATTGCTGCTGTTGGTTTTGTGCAGCCCCTCGCTCGCCCTTTCAGTCACACCACTTCCAGTGACACATGATGTAAGAATATACCGTAAAGGTCCTGCAGAAAGAAAAGTACGTTAATTGATTTTTTTTCTTCATGGATGTGTTTTTTATCCTTCTCCCTTTCTTTGGCTCATATAAATTTATGCCGGAGTAATTTAGTGTAGCTGATGTGAAATTTTCATCTTAGAGCAAATAAATCGTCAAGCAGGAGCTATAGATGCTCAGAAGGGACTGTATGATATCTGAGAATCACTGGCACGTGCAAAAAGGTGCCGCAGCAATTAGTCTTGGCTTGTTCGCGAGAGTGAGCGCTCCAGGCGAGATGTTGACTGTGTTCCTACTCATTTGTGAAAAATAGCAATAATGGCATTTTTTCATAGAGTATTGCGATAACGATTGTGATTTACGTGTTAAAAGTCTGATTCTGTTCGCATTTCAAGCCCGTCTAAGAGAATAGATGCAAAAGTCTGAAATAGCTAGTTTTACCTGAGTAATATTGTTTTGAAGTAGCTTTTTCTCTCTCTGTTTGTGTTTTTCTCAAATTGATATCTTAATTCTCTTTATCTGCAGAGTGTAGTGTCATTCTGTGCAGTGATTGGCTGTCTGCAGGCGTCCACAAGAAATACTGTGTTAAGGCAGATACTGGGGAAAAATATGAATAAAAAAGAAATGCCGGTACAATTACTGGCACGATTGGTAAAATCATAAATTTAAATGTGCTAGTATATTACCGAGAGTAAAATTGTGATGGTAATCTAACGCTGTATGATTTTTGGCTTATCTCTATTACTTACTTTTGCTTTAGAGTCTACCCAAGCCCCGGTGATGAAAGATGGCCGCCGCTTTACGTCAATGGCTGCGCTCAGTGGCGCATTGTCGCGAGTTAACTAGCTTCAATTCAGCTAACCTCCGGCCACTGAACATGCGCAGTTGCGCAGTGCGCGGCGCGCGTAACACGTGACCCACGTTGACCAATCAGAGCGGGAGTTTACTAGAGGGAGCAGAGCTGGAGCTGGAGCTAAAGATTAAAATGCTATTTTTAATGAAACGTAAGACATTTGAACCGGGAAAATGTTCATGATATGAAACAAGGTAAGATTTGTTACAAAGTCCAACCTTTTTGAAATGTGTAAGTGATCTGTGAGGCGAGCAGGAGCCGTTTGTGATTGCATTGTGCTCTTTGGAAAAAATGCTTTCTGGACTGAGGAGATTTTCCCGCTGCAGTAGCAATGGAGCGGCCACTACCTCAACTCGAGGCGGTGTTAAGTTAGCAATGTCCTATCCAGATATTTTAATGGATCCAAGAGTATACCAGCGAACGCACAGAAAAGCACATGGTTGGAGAATTTTCCCTGTTATCTCAGAGTTGAAAACAGAACATGAGTTTTCTTCTGAATTGTTGTCAAATTTATGAAGTAATCTATGACTACTAGTTATTTAAAGGCACTTTACACATCTTAGTGTTTGTTTGTTTGTTTGTTTGTTTGTTTTTTACATTAAAGTAATCACCTTCAGTTTGCCCCTATTCACCTTTTCTACCCTACCCACTTTTCTTGGATCATACTTCCTGTTTAGCTCTATTACGGTAACTAACATGTTTTGCGGAGCATTCTCAAATACATAACAACAAAATAAAACAAATGTCTAGGTTAATCTTTAGGTTAACTGCAGCAAAACTGGATGTCCACTTCCAAGAAAAGTGGGAGGTCCAGAAGAAGGTGAATAGCACAGATATCTTTTTAAAGGTGCACAGTGTAACTTTATTGAATTGAAAGATCAGCTGCACAATTACATAGAAATAGAAAGTTAAAGTCATACTTTGGAACATTCTCAATCGCAATCCATACTGTATATGTTATGTCGTAAAATGAAAAAAAAAAAAAAACGCTAAAAGAGCATCTTTTCTATAAAAACATACAAGGATAGTTGCCCACAGAGCCTGTAGAGATTATGTATATACTGCATATCCTTTAAAGGCTCTGTGGGCTTGCATTTTGTGTCCTTGCAAGCCCACTTAAAGTCAAAACACTAGTGCAACAAAGGCATGACACATGGCAGATATACATAAAACAAACACTTGATTTTGTTCAAGTCTATTTTGGGGCAAAAAGTTACACAGTGCACCTTTAATGGATTTACTCAGGTGAAAATGAGTCCTCGGTATGGAGGCTATGTCTAATAATGTCCCCTTTGTTCAACAAAAGCCACAACTGTTGTTGTTAGCATTGTGGCTAACAGCGGTTAGCATATCAACACGCTTTGCTCCTAACAGCTGTGAAAAAACTTGAAAACTTGAAACACTTTGTGGTGAACAAAGGGTGTGGGCAAAACATGTAGACTAATGTAAGAAGCATAATTTTAAGGAAGCAAAAGTCGAGTATAGCACCTTTAACTAATCTAGCAAGTCAACTTAAAAAGGTCCACTTAATAAAACGCATCGCTGACGAGTTAAGTACTTTTTTGCAACCCAATCTAAATATAAAAACAGACAGATGCAGATGAAATAGTCACAATAATCAACGATGCAGCGACTGAAGAAGAAGTTCCATTTGGAAAAGGCTAATGTCTTTTTTAGGAAGCCAAAATAATAGTGATTCATTGTTAATGTACCAAGCTGACTACATTGTTGGGCCTTCTCGACCTTCAGCTTGTTGCTAACATAAACACAAAGCCTAACATCGCCTGAAGGAATCCTCCCTACTCTTATTATGGTACTTCTGTGTCTCTTCACTGTCAAACACATAATCTAGTAAATAATGCACTGTTGCTTTATTGCCAAGCACAAAAGAGCAGCGAAACAAAGCAATATTGGAGAAAACAATTAAGTGTGAATTATGAGAAGTAGTGCTGGGCGATATGGAAAAAAACGTATATCCCGATATAGATTTTTTATATCACGATAACGATATATATCACGATATACCATAATTAAGTAAGTTTTCAATTATTCACTGTAAAGTTTGACACTATTTCATTGCTTACTTTTCTCAACTTTATTTTGAAGTGAATTTAACTGAACTGTCACAAATGAGACTCATTATATTGAAGAGGAAAGAGAAAAGTCATGTTTTCTATGTTTATATTTGTAATAAAACATGTTTATGTATTAAAACAATATTTTCCAATTGTGTAAATGCTGTAAAATAAAAATAAATCCATTTATAAAACAATTTGCTACTTTACTCATCAAGTAAAGTTAGATTAAACAAAACAAAAAAATATATACAGTTTTTATTGAATTTAATAGCTTATTTGTGCTGTATTTGGCACTGGCCCTTTAACACCTACAGGTTGGGGCTGTAGTTAGCGCTTTAGTTTCCCCTCGCCAACAACAGGCACACGACAAAGTAAGAGCAAAGTGATTAGAAGCGCTTTGTCCTGTTCATCAGCGCTGCTTCGCTGGTGTTTAACGGAGCGCTATTGGGTCATTGGCCACAGCAATGCGTGCATGGAGACAGGCGGAGCGCTCCACGAGGCTCTGGCTGCAGACCTGCACCGAGAGCGCGCGGACCGACAGGCAGAGTGAACACAGATATAGCGGGACGTGCGCACGGCAGGCAGGGCGCGGTGGAACTCTGGCGAGAGTGACAACGAGTGACGAAGGAAAAAGCGAGCCACACCGGCTGTCTCTATTCACGACTGCGGCGCTGACTGCAGCCCGGGCCACTCCTCCTTCCTCCGGACAGCGGTCTTTACCATCTCTCTCTCTCTTCCTGACGCGCTCAAAGACGCGCTGGTGCGCTGGGAGAGAGAAAGAAAGGGCGACTCTGACGATGTACAAAAAGTATTCTAACAATGGTTTTGTTGAAGTTACGCTATAACACGTGAGACAAAGCACGTTTAATACCACACACACGACTTATTTGCTGAAATGATTGATAAAATTAGGTTACAGACGATAGAAACGATAGAAGAGAAATGGCACGATAGACGCTTTTCTATCGTCCCCACGATATGTATCGTCATATCGCACAGCACTAATGAGAAGAACCAGGGCGACAAGATAAATGCAATGGGTTCTTTGTATATCAGAGCGTTATAGCTGAGAGGAGCTTAGTGTATACAGTAGTGCTTATCGTCCAATTCTAACTCTAATTCTAAATACTATGTTATCAGGCAGAGAGAGAACTTTTCACCAACCGTCATATGATTTTATAAAGAGATATGTTTCGGGTTGGTTAATACTAAAGTGTCAGGTTCAGAGGGATGGTGATAACGTTTTAGGGGGGTGGGTAAGATTACGAAAAGGGTAAAGAGAGTGGGTACGTTTGGATAAAGGTGAAATAAAAACTATAAAGGATTTTCACTACCGTTTATGCGCTTGCGCAAAAGCTTTTTCAACACTGACTCCGATTGGAAGGTTTTCTTGCCCCTTAGTCTCACCTCCCGTACACAGACTGCAAGGCGAGTTTGGTCCGAGACGTGTCCGAGTTTCTTGCAACGTGCCTTGTACACCAGCAGCAGTCCACTACGGTCTGTTATTGCCCAAAGCCACGCGGGTTCACATGGATTACCCGCGAGAATGCTCGTTTTAAAACGTGAAAGTCGCATCAGACCGCTGCAACCTCCAACAAAAATAGACTCTCTACGGATTCTTTCTTGTGCGACTGTCGGACGTGCGCTAGCGCTGCACCAAGGTTTGTGTACAAGGAAGCATTGGTTTCAAGCACTTTCTAAGTCTTGCGAGAGTCGTGTTAGAATGTTGAAGAGCGATTTTCAAATAATAGAATGTCAGAGCATAACCTCTGTTATGTTTTGAGACATCAAAACAAAAACCTACTGCAAAAAAATCTAAATCTAAATAATCTAAATGCAACTGGACTGAGAAACATTTCGCCATTCGGGTGCCTTCCTCTGGGCTTGATTGGTGAGGGTCTCAGATATTGGTTATGGATGGTGGGATAGAGCCAGGCCCCGGGTCCTCCTTGGTGACATCAGTGGAATGTCACCATCCACAACAATCAAGCCCTGAGGAAGCCACTCGGATGGGTATTGAAACATCTGCTTCTCAGTCCATTTGCATTTAGTTTAATAGTTTTTTGTAAAACCTCCGTTGCAATGAGCAATACTTTCTGAAGCGCCATAGTTTCCTCCACAAACAGAACATATCTTATCTTGTTCTGCATCAAAATTGCTAAAGCTGTAGTTTAGATCAGTGATTCTTAACCATAGGGCCGGGGCCCAAAGTTGGGTCGCGAGCACCTCCTTGAGGGACACAAAATCAGTAAAGTACAATACATTTAATAGGAGATTGGGCCCCAGGTTACTTTCTACATGAATATTCGGGCCTCGAGGTCAAAAAGGTTAAGAACCCCTGGTTTAGATCCTACAAACATGTTCTGTAAACACATGCTTGATGATTACCAAATTCATTCCCACTTCTTGTTAGAAAAATGGCAACTTGACATCTTTCACAAATCTCTAATGGGAACCCGTTTTTTCCACCAAAATGCCTTCAGAGGAGCAAACGTGCGCGACAAGGGAGCAGCGCCCCCCTTGTGAGAGCCAAGTGGAGTATCCCAAACCCCAGCAGCGCTCCCAGCCTTGTAGATGGAGTGTTGTAATTAGATTTCTGCCTCCCTCCTCCTCCTCCTTCTCTTTCTTTCTCCTCTTGAAGCTCTACCCTGATACCTCCGGCTAACATACAAACAGCCGCGCACGTTCGCCAATCTCATCCGCCTTTGTTTGCAAGCTTACGCGTGTTTATGTACAGAGCGAGCAAAACAAAAACACGCCAAAATTCACAGGAACTCCCCAACACTACTGCCGGCGGCGAAGTTGTACGTACAGCCGCTAATTAAAGACGCAGATAAGCTCAGTGCTGCCGGTCGTCTCTATCAGCGAGGGTCCTCTGCTGTTCAAAAGAGAAGACACATCCATCACCCACCAGGGATTTGATAAGAGGCCACGGTTAAGCCTTTAACCCCATTGTTTTAATGATGAAGTCTCTTTCTTTTCTCTCTCTCTCTCTCTCTCAGTATATCTCTCTTTTTTTCTGGAGGAGACGGCCTTCCCTCGGTTTTGTGCGGCAGCCAAAGGAGAAGCGGAGTAGCAGCTCAAACGTTGGTTATCGCAGCGAGCACAGCAGCAGATGTGTCCCACTGTGCTGTTACAATGACTAAAGCAAGACTCCACTCTGTATATAGAGTTATACCACATTACAAAAGGCGTTTCAATATAGACGAAGAATAGATGTCTTTAAGAGTGGATTTGAGACTGTGCTTTCAGAACGCGGCTCCCACACTTATGTTTTATCTTGGTTGAGTGGATTTAAAGTAGGGCTATTTATAAATATAATTGTGAGCTCATGCTTGTGACAATCTGCTTTTTTAGTTAAATCGCGATTGACCTTTTCTCGATAACAGGCCGCTGATACCTCAGACAAAAGTAGACTCTCTAGCAGGGGCGGTTCAGCCCACTGACTTTGGGTGGGCAAGCAGACATTGTGAGTGGGTATACATAAAATTTACACGGCCCCAATTTTTTGTGGAAAAATTACTTGTAACAATCAAACAGCACAACTGTAAGTATTACAAACTATTCTTTTACACAAACATTAAAAGTAAATTGGATGTGGGGATTACTTGCTTAGACTGTGAACTTACAGTTTTTCTCAATTGCTTTGACACACTTGTTCATTCTAAAAGTCACTTTGAAAAAGAGCTCACAAAGAAAACTAAACAGAGCTTGAGTCTTCCAAAACTAAATTTTGTTGCAAGTCTCTGCACACTCGCACGACTCTTAGATGTGCATTCGTAATGCTCTGAGGTCTTGCGAGAGGCTTGCCAGTCCAACCTCACACTGAACTTGCATTCAGTGTGCAGCAGGGGTTATGATCATCTGTGTAACATCGAGGACCGTTGCGTCGCCCAGGTTTGCACGGGCTTCTCAGGCATTGACCACAGAAAGAGGCGGCAAGCCCTCTTAAAATAATGGTCTGTGTCAAGGCGTGGTAGGGCATGCTAGCTTTTGTTTATTTCCCATTAAAGGTTATCAAATGCACTGAAAATATATACTCAGTTAGGGTTTTTCTATGTGGAGTTTGCAAGTTATCCCCATGTCTGCGTAGGTTTCCTCCGGGTGCTCCGGTTTCCTCCCACAACTAAAAACAGTGTCCCTCCCCTATCCAGGACTAAAGATGGAAGTTAGCTGTAGAAGCTAGAATCTGGTACAAGCATCTCTATCATTGTGCTTGATGCAATTAATAAACATTACCTTACGTTACCTTACTTAAATTGGACAAATGTCACCTCTCATAAGCAGTTTTCAAATCATCTTTAGCTTTATCACAAGTAATTTAAGACTAAATTGTTAGAAAAAGTGCTAATATCTTGTGTTTTACGTGATCAGTCTAATTAGTATCAAAAAGAGTTTGATATGTTTAAATTGTGACAACTTCTTTCAACTTTTTAAACATCGATGTCATTCTTAACTCCTAACACAAGCAACTGTACTGAGAGCTTGTAAAACATACCAATATGCTATATATTTGTACTAAAATACCTTAATATGAGTGTGGCAAGCCCCTTATCATCTCACCCAACCTCTGTGACCGCTACCTGCACGTCAGCCCAATGTGCTTCTGCAGATACAGTCGTACGCATTAAAATATGATGATGAGATTCCATGTTCTATTCAAACTGACCAGAAGATAGAACTTGTGTCGTGCTCAAGCGCAGAGCGTGACTGATGAGCAAATTACAGCTGCAAGACACCTCAGCGCACTACTGTGTCATTCTGTGTTCCTCTGTCATGCAAATTATCCAGCGCCAACATCTTGTGATAAATTATTTCAATGACATGCTCTTTGACGACCAGACGCCTTCGAATGTGACGCGTGTTTTCATGGATGTGCAAAAAGCCTGCTCGGTAGGATCTAAAAAGTGCATGGCAGAGTGTAACAAAAGAGTGGAAAAAAAGCACATGAATTATGCCCTTCGCGTTTGAATTACGGATAAAGCAGGAGTTCAAAAGGGCATTGTTGATTTCCATGCAACACAAACTTCCTTACTGGAGTCTTTGGTTTTATCTGATGTTAGGGTGTCATATTTTAGTGTTGTAATTCTAGGTAGTTCTAGGAGCATGGTGGCAAAGTTGTCTCTGACTTCCCATAAGAAGATGGTTAGTTTTAATCTGGACACGGATTTCTTGCAAAGTGCTTGTACACTAGATGATGTCAGCTGCATCCGGTTTCGTCCAAAGACATGCGGGTTCATGTAAAACCCCGCGAGAACGCTCCTATAATGAATTGAAAGTTGCATCAATAGACTTCATGCGGATTCTTTGCGCAGACCCCCGGACTCGCATACGCATTCCTGTACATGGGCGCACTCTCGCTGGTCTCGACCCGTACCAAACTGCATTCAGTGTACATCCAGGGTTAATCCCACCTCCAAAAGTATGCATGTTAAGGTCAGTTGGCAATACTGCACATCCCCTTGTAAATGAAAGTCACAAAGTCACTGGAAAAGGTGCTAGTCAACCCTCAAAAAACAAAAAAAAAAAATAGGCATGAATGAATTAAAAAAATGAATATATAAAATATTGCAAGAAAAAATATTAAAATTTTGTTCTGGTTATGATCAATAAGCTCTAGTTTCTGTCATTCATTTGGTTTTCTAACACAATTCTGATCCTTTGTGATAAAAAAAAATGTCCCTAGGATTGTCTCTTTGATGCACTTTGGTGCTGGGCCATTGAGAGTAGAGATCTACCAATATGGGTTTTTCTTTGGCCGATGACAATTTTAAAAAATGTCGTCAGTTGATGCTGATATTAAAACGTGATTTTCAATGCTGATTTCTGAAACCGATTTCTTATTTTAGTTTTTAAAAAAGAGATGAAAAATTAGTTCATATTAACAAACAAACATCCACTTATCAAAGCTTGAAAAAAACTTTATTTAAAGACATAATGATAAAATCAGTTCTGCATCTAATCAAGAGACTTAAAGAGCTGTTTCAAAGGTAAAGGTTTTCTCTTATACAACTGTCACCTCTTCAGGAACCATGCACAGAATGAACTGTTCAATTATTTCTACCACAGTGACCAACTCATCACAGGGCTAACACATTGAGACATGCAAGTTTTTCATCGCCTGAGAAAAAGTAGGAGTAACGGAAAGAGAATCCATGGTAATGTGGAGAACATGCAAACTCCACCCACATCATAAGATGTTGATTAGGTCTCAAACTATATCAAACATTTTTTTCGATGCGACCCACATAATCACGATTAATCTTGACGCGGTACACAATATTCCAATTCCATTCCAATCCAAACAAAGACTTCACTCCTTTTTTTGGTAAATCGAATCAGCCTTTTCATTATTCCATTATTTTCCCCTTCATCCGACAAACAAACAAAGCACAGTCGACAAAAGCAGCACCAAGATAATTATTTTTTTCTGCGTACACTGGCACCACCATTAGCCCTCCATAATAACGGTTATTTGAGAATATTCCCGCGGATGGCAATTAGGAACGAGGCTTGGATGAGTGCGTCTAATAAAAATCTAATGTACACCACAGCCACAGCAGCTCATATCGCTGGGACTCCCCTCTCTCTCTCTCTCTCCGCTCGCTTTTCTGCCTCTCCGACCAGAATTCAATTTGACTGCGGGTAATTTCCCTCCGTTTGCATTCAATATGTTTTCATCTCTTCTGACTGCTTACTCGGGGTATTCTCCAGCCTTCCCCTCCCCGCCTTACCCCGCACCAGCTTCCCCCGCGTCTCCTTGCCCGTCACCGCCAAAGGCCAGTCCCCAGATGGTAGTCTTTATCACAAAGAAAAGCACAATAGGAGCGCGGCCGTTTCAAAGACTGACAGGTAAATGGGATTTCCGCCGAGGCCCCGAGACAAGACGTAAGAATTATCAGCGAAAAAGAGTGTCGTGTGTGTTTTCGTCGGGAATCTACTCAAAGTGTTGTGCAATAAGAGGGGGGAGATGCGGCAAAGCGCGATAAAAGCGACAAAATAGGAGGAAATTGGTCTTAACAACCCACGGCTGAATAACTGCCGCTGTTGGTGAAGCTCAAAGACGAAGGCGGCAGTCACTTATGGTTCAGGTTAAACGTGGCGATTTCCCACATGAAAGGACATTTGTATTATTGATTTTGGGCAGGAGATCAAGGAGTCTGGATGTAACATGTCTTCACCTCTGATTTACAGTCTTTTTAGGGTCATAGAATGTAAAAATCAACTTCTGAGTTTGTAATCATGTTCTCTAGTGCTGTACTGCATGCGTCGGATAAGAAGATGTATCTAGATACTTTAAAAAACAAAATGACACATTTCTACTTCTGAACCGGGACTGCTGGTTTATTCTGAAGCTGAAAGTGACTTATTGTATCTAAAGTAAGAAAAGTGGGAAGGAGTTCTACTGCATTTTGTTAATCTACATAATCAAATTACGTTTTTTGGATTGATTGATGGATTCTTGCATGTTTTGATAATTTTGTGGTTTTCCAAAGCTGAGGCTAGAGAGAAGCCACTTTCAAAAATCTGATTGTAAATCTAGTATTAAATCTAAATAATCATTAGAGAAATTATTGATACTAAAAAACTTTGATCTTTCATCAACATTTTTAGAACGATCTACCACAAATATCAAAGAATTAGACCACAGTGTCTAAAGCTACACTGTGTGTAGATTACAAGCAAGCGAAGGACTACTAACCTCTACCAGATGGATTCTCGCATAATTTGTGTTTTTTCACAAAATCTCAAGAATTCATCTGGAGAGACCTCCATCTTACAGTTAGAGACTGTCATGATCAGCCGCACCAATCACAGCGCAGCAACAAATCAGTTACAGCGCATCATATAGATGTCTAATCAAAAATCTGGGTAAGACATTGCTAGATAAATACTGTCTTGAGCTGTAGTAGTGGCCTCTCAACTGGTACTGCAGTCCAAAGATCACCTCAGTCCAGACAGCGTTTTTTCCAGAGCACAATGTATGTTCGAACAGAAAGTGGACTATTTTGACACAGAAAAGATTTGTGTATTTTAGGACGAGAAAGATGTTTGTGCTTCTCAGAAAACATGACTTCTCGGTTACTTCCAGGGTTCAGATGCTTTGACCAATCAATTCACATCTTGCCATGACGTTCCGTGTTTTCCCGACGGCCTTCAGTGGCAGTAATGTGTAGAACTCAATTCGGAGTGATACACATATCAGTCCAGCGTGAGTGTGAGGACTACAGAACTAGAAAAATCTCCTTTAATTTTGCAAAATGAAGATACCAGTAACTTTTGGGTTGATCTAATACGAAGTAGTACTACATTTAGCCCTAATGCAATTATTGTTCACAAACCGGGCTAAATCTGTGGTAGTGAGCTAGCTTTTTCTATTTCCGAAGTTCAGTTTAGCACAGATGCTGCAAGTTTTTAGGAAGCTCACAAAGTCCATTAGAGCTGTTTCCATGTGTTAAATGTTTTCCTGCAATAAGACATTTCAGAACATTTGGCAGAACTGGCTGTACCTTGAGTGGTGCGTTCATATTGTTGTTGAATATAGATTGCCAAATTGCCCGTAGAAAAAGCGGTATCCTTGTACAGTGACACTCGACACGATATCACGTCATTCTCTCTTCGGTCTTCCAAGTACTGCCAAGTTTGAAAGTCACCTGAGCCTTTCCCTGCCAAGTCCTTTTCAGAAGACTTTTAAGAAGCCAAAGTGATTCTGAAGAAACAATTTAGCCTGAGCTCCGAGATAACACTCTGACCCAAATTCATACGAGCACTTCCTTTTAAAGTGGAATTATTACCCGGCCTGTGAGAAGTCAGGACACCCCACCTGAACACCAGCCTCCTTAATTACATAAATACACACTGCTCTCTCGCTCCGCAAAAGACCATTTGAATAAAAGCCAAACAATTCAAGGAACAAAGAACACATTGAAGCAGCAGCCAAAAATGAAAATGGCCTCTGAAATGGTCGGGAAATAGAGGCTTAGACTGCTGCAAACACACAATTGTCCACTCGACTAGAACTGGCACTCAGACGGTGAAGACTTCTCCCAAAAAGACCAGACTATCGGGGAATATTCAACGACTCGGAGAAAGAATGAATCTTGTCTTTGAACTGTCCAGCTTTTGTAGATACAGTTTTTACAGCAGTGGTTGATATGTGCTTGAAACTTTCTTTAGGCACTGTCAGTTTACGCTAATGAGAACTAGCCTTCAACTAGTTCTGAAGAAACAACGCATTCCACATAGATGAGACACTGCAATTTCATTTCATTCAAGCTAGTATCACAGAACTGCAAATGGTTTGAGAAAAAACAAGAAGTACAAATGTCCAATTAGAGAGATAAAGCGGTGTGTTGGCCAGAGCATCTCAAGTTGGGATAGAAGACTGTAAAGTTGAGGTCAGAAGAGGAGAACATAGAATTTGATTTTCTACTTTAGATTCAGATATTTATTGCACAGGAACAGCAACGATCATTGACACAAACTAACAAAAAAACATAGTTCAGGCGTATTCTGGTTAGTTGGATGAGACGAGACTGCATAGACATATAATTAGTAGAAGCGCAGTCCGACCACCTAGCATCTGAGCTAGTCCGGTAAGATTTAAGCTAGTCCGGAGCGTTCTTGTTTGTTTTCCTATAGCGTTAGCACAACAAACTACCGACCATTTAGCAAGGTCAAAGCCTTGCTCCAAGTTATGTTGAGTTTACAAACCTTTTAGTATTTTGTTGTAGATAAAATTTGTGTATAAAACTGCCAACGGCTAGCGAACTTATGCATCTTTTAAGGCTCTAGTGACCACCAAATGCCCGCTTTTAAATGTTACTAGTGAGAAAAGCAGACAAATTACATAAATAACACCAAATAAAGTTATAGCTTCACTTCTGTATGAAGGTGCGTATGTTGCATCGGCGAGTGATGGGTGTTTTCATTTCCTGCCTACAAATATAGTAGTTTGAGAAATATAATCTCACATCGCCGGTGTTGTTTAAAAAGCTTCATAAGACTCAAATCAGTCAGTTTTGCTCATGGTTTATGCTTGTTTTATCCATAAAAGTGCAACTTTTCTTCAGTTGATATGCGTCGTCACATCTAAAGAAGGAATATGGCGTCGCGATGTTCAAGCAATTGAACAGAGCAGCTGATTGCACGTCTACTAATTTAATGTCTATGGTTTACTGACTGATGTTGACTCTTTTGTTGGTGATATTA
Organism: Mugilogobius chulae; assembly: GCA_038363315.1. Classification (NCBI taxonomy): domain Eukaryota; kingdom Metazoa; phylum Chordata; class Actinopteri; order Gobiiformes; family Gobiidae; genus Mugilogobius; species Mugilogobius chulae. The sequence goes on along the minus strand of CM076401.1, from coordinate 25,381,244 downwards.
ACAATTCCCTCCACACTTGTCGTTCAGTTGTTACTTGCATGATGAACTGCAGTTATGTAGCAAAATTTGGTCCATTGCTCAATGTAAAAACAGTCATATTCAAAGTCTTCTATTTCGGTAACTGAAAATCATCTCTACAAAGTCTACACTAGCTTGTTTTTGTTTTGACTGCAGCTGCACTTTCGCTCATCGAAGAAGGTGCCAAACCCAGTATTTACTATATTTACAAAACTATACCATTTGTTATTTTCCCAAAGTAATTGAGATTCCGAGGCTGCAGTAGGTCATCGCAGGAGAGAAACAGTGTGAGCTCATGACCACACACCAGAGTACCGCTGCTGCTGCCTCCAGGGTAATAACGGCTCTTCATTGGAATATGACGAAATACAATATCACCAGCACCGCCTTGAATCATAATCAGCGATGGGAATAGGACCATTAGCCGCTGTTACTGCAATAGCTTCGGTAATTGAAGAAGCAAAAAAAAAAAAAAACTCGATTTGAACATCAACGCGCTGATGCAAGATTAGATTTTTTGCAGTTTCTAATTCGTGCCTTCGAGCAAACTGGATGCTGTACAGTCGTCTGTGAAAGTTTTAAATGTCTCGGGATCGTTTGTAGAATAGTCATTTTAGACAATTGCTGGAATATCGCATGATGTTTGGCTTACGGCACAATATATAAAGAAGTGCTATAATATGCTAAAATGTCTTTGATGTTAACTGACTATACAGTACAATTAAGCACTAAATAGCAGAAATAACGCTTGATGCCCTTGTTTGGAAGGTTGCTGTCATTTTTAACACATTTTGAAAAGTTTACTCTGCCCCACCCACTTTTCTTGGCAGCACATTTCCTGTTCAGCTTTGTAAAGGTAACTAACATGTTTGCTTGTCTGTCTTGAAGTGCAATTTTAAGAACGTATAATGACAGCGAAGAAAAGTGGGCGGGGCTGAATAAGGTGAATATTGTAATTTTGCAAATCCCAGACAACCACATATACCATAGAATCTAGATACAGTTGTCAGTGTGTCCATTTGAGGATGTGGTCTGTTGGAATGCTGATAATGCGTTAAAACAAAGTCAGAGGTTGTTGATGTGGCTTTACTGTTGAAAGGTAAACAAATTGTTCTGTAGGTAGGAGTGATCAAATAGCCAGAATTAATATTATACTGTATATTAGCATGCTAAAGGTCAGACTAATTTTGAGTTTTATAATCGATTTCAAAGATTGTCTTATGAATAAATGATTTATTTATATAGCACAATTACACCGACAGATGCCCCCCCACCACACACACAGTCAGTGATAGCAGCAGCTCAGCAGAAGTGATTCGCCTAAAGACCTGGCGCCCCAACCTCCGATCAACACCAAGCGTTCCCTAACATGCATCTTATTGGTTGATGGGAAACTGGAGTGCCCGGAGGAGACCACTGGGAGAAACATGCAAAGTCCACACAGAAAGGCCAGAGCCTTATTAGAGTATTTTCAGCACAAGATGAATTTAAAAGATTATTTTAGGCAAGCATGGCCATGGCTGAGTTTGGACTCCTAAAAATCCAAGTAGTGCTTGGATTGTAGTAGCATTTTGTCTACTGCTGTTGTTGATATTCTATAAAAGTCATGCTAATTTATGCTGCTGTACTACTTTACTTCTCCAAGTGTGTGTATTTGATTCTACAACCTACCGACCACATTTAGCAAAGGTCAAAGCCTTGCTGCAAGTTATTGTTGAGTTTACAAACCTTTTAGTATTTTATTGTAGATTGCTCTTACAGTTGTTGAACAGCTTTGATAAACCAGCTCTAGTTGCTTTCCCATTTCAGAATCCTTTCATTTATCTGGTGTTCTAAAAACAGAAATTTCATTCTATTCTGTAAATGACAAAGCTGTCTGCTAAATTTTACAAATTGCATTTATTTCTATTGTTAGCATCTGCTGATAGCATACCGACACGGCTCAACTCACGTTAGCTTCTAAAAGTTGTTAAAGATTCTTCAAAAGACATCGTGAAGACTCAGATGGCATTAAGTTAAAAATACTAAATACATTGTTCTGTTTGTTTACATTTTTTAGACCGCTAATATAGAGGATATCATAAGTCACAGACGTCCTCAGATGCTCTTTCATGTATTTAGTTTGTTGCTGCGAGGAAGTTGAGTCACAGTTTCCATATTGCTTGACCTTTCCACTCCTCTGTAATGGCACTGATCATATTAACGTGTCTGTTTGCCTCGGTGTTTGTTTCCTCACAGACTCAGCTGTATTTGACTGAGGCCGCCCCAGAATAGAGCTCTGTCCTGCCTGACTCACGTGTTGACTGTGTAGCATGTGCAGTACACTGGGACTGCCCCGGCTGGTGCGTGGGGCTCTGACCACTGACTGCGTGGGCCGCTCTCATCATCATCATCATCATCATCACTGGCAGCGGCGATACATACATACATATGCACGCTTCCTCCCACACCATCTCTCTCGCGCTTTCATTTATCATTAGATCACTCAGCAGGGAAATCTTTACGTTTGGTTGGGAAGCGTCTCATTTATCACTGTTATTGCGAGTGTATATTTACTACGTGTTTGCGCCTGGTGGATTGGGACGTATCAACAATCAGCAAAATGAGTCATCAGGTGAGCTTCCACTTTCCAGGTTGATATTACAGCTGCGTTTGAGTCGCGTGGGACACTGGAGTAATTATGAAAATCATTACTCACCGAATACAGATGGCAGGATCGGTCACCAACAGAAAACCGCCGCAGAGCACGCTGAATATGCAACTACTGCACTTAGAATTCTTTCTTGTTCTTTTGTTTTTTCAAAGTCAAAACCATATAACATACCTCAAAAGAATAGTAATATTAACTGTTTGGACCCTGATGAAGCCCTAGAAGTTAAAACATTAGACCCACGTTTATCACCAAAACCCCAAAAGTTTTCCAAAAAGCAATAGTGGCACAAACATATCGATAGCAGCACTCTTGGACAGCATGTCACAAGTGGTCCTGACAGAAGTGCCCCAGGTCTGGACTGCAAATGAGTTCCAACCGCCGTATAAATACACATGTCCCAAACGTCAATTTTGATCTGCTCCCCGTGAATTATTCAGCAGCCCGGAGTATGTACACCCACTGTCCTCGCGTAGCTCCAAGTATTCAGAAAAATGGAGGTCGCATTTGGTTTCCCGCTGCAGTTTGATTATGCAGAGTGATGATTCAGGCCGGTTCCACTCTGCTTACATTCGTAGTAGCCCATTGTTTTCACAGTGATATTATGTAACCTGAAATGTTTAGCGATTTGTTTTTTATTCTAAAAGGTACATACTAACCTGGCTCACACCAAGTTGATATGTGTTTGACTTTTAATTGAATTCTACACATCTGAAAACTGTCAGGAAAAAACAAAACTTCCATTCTCGAGTCAGATTGCTCTAAGTACGCAAAAGAAACCAAGAAGTTACGTTTTTTGTTAAACCAGTTGAGAGAAAAGGCATTTCCCATCCAGGTGACCAAGGGGTTTTCTAGGTGGACTTTCTATGTTCTCTCCGTGTCTGTGTAGGTTTCCTCTAGGTGCTCTGGTTTCCCTGCCACTAAAACATGTCCAGTAGCTCCTCCCCTCCCAGAACAACAGATGAAAATAGCTGTAAAGCTAAAATCTGGTCATCTGGAAAATCCAGACTGTCTGGCCACCGTGTCCCTCTTTCTAATTTCAGTAAACGTGATTGACAAAATAATTAGCCTGTCAGAGATGTGCATCGTCTCCAGTCTAAAAACAAGCAGCTGACAACAAAAAAAATACATGGAAAAATATGGAAAAATATCATGTGGAACTGAAAGACATCGCAGATTTCTGTAGAAGCAATGGGCAAAGCAAAAAAAAAAAACAATTTTAATTGGTCTAAATCAGTGGTTCCCCACTTGGGGACCTCAGGGGTCGCCAGCTCATTTCGAGATGTAATTCTACAATTATGACTTGGTATTTAACCTGTGGAGGCACATGTTTGACTGAAATTTAGTCATGTAGTCACGATTGAATTCAGTTTTCAGTTTTGCAGCCTTGATTTTGTTAGTTTATCTATATTAACTAAATTATGTTTAAAACATAGCCGTTGTTGTTTGTGAGTCAGAACTTGTATTTTTATCAACATTTGAACAGCAAACATATATTTAGTGTCCATATAGAGTCACTTGTTAACGCAACATAATAATGCACCTTCAGTCAGTCTTGCACTAGTTCACACTTTGTTTCTTCAAACATTGTGGCTGTTATTGTATTATTGTGTGTATCATACAACTACAGAGTGTGTGTGTGTGTAGGTCAGTGACTACATGAACAAAACTGGTCGATTCTGGCCTTTTGATTCGATTGCTTCAAACCTCGAACGATTTTCAAAGCGTTTGATCGATTTCCCATCCCTAGTTACTAACTTGAAATTGATACAGATCTCTATTTTAGTTTGCTGTGGGGGTCAGGAATTGGTTACAGAATTATTTTAGAGGTGCTGGTCTGAAAAGTTAGGAAACCCCAGATCTAAATGACAGACACCAATCAGCTCCACACAAAGAAACTAATCTGATTGCCCAGTTCAATGTGGAGTGGTGACCAGACCCACTCTTTGTAATTTGCTAACATGTGGAATTCTGAAATTGTGCTAAATGTGATTGTGTAAAAAACACTTCAATGAAAACAGAACCTAAACAAAGTTGGCTTTATTTTCATTTCATATTTTAGTACCATAGGTGTCGACATAAAACTGACAATCCTGCCTAGATGACCATGAAAAACGGTTTTAATAACTAGTTGAAAATCTAATTGCAAACTAGTGGACTATTACAATACCTACTGCCTCAGCCTCAGTAGTAAACATGTTCTGTATGTGCTTAAACCTGAGCATTTCCTCACAGCGCTGCTTTTCCCCTCGACAGCTCCTATTCTGTTGGTGCGCTTGCTCTTCTAAAAGTGAAATTGGTCAAAATAACACAAACTTATTGGAAAGTGTAAATTGGTTTTCCCTCAAAGCAAAACAACAACTTCACATCCAGCGTTTTGCAGCGCCGGTGGAACAGCTCATTCCCTGTTCTCATTCAAAGTGATGCTTGTCGTTCAGACTGAAAATGTAGTGCTCTGACTGAAGGGACTGCTCCGGCGCTGCAGGCGTGACAAAACGTCTATCATTCAAATCATTGACTAATCTAATTTAAGACTGGGAACTACTATCTGCATATCAACTATCGGCGTAATTGTACAAGTTATTCAGACGGATTTCCACTGAAGAAAATGTCCTACACTTTGCTGGCCCACTTAAGCAGAGGGTGTTATCTTCCAAAAGAGTGAGAGAACTGGACAAGACGGAGCAAAGTCAGACTCGGATTTAAAAAACACAATGACAAAAAAATAGATCTTCTAGTGGTAGTGACTTGAAAAACAAAACTAGCATCAGCTGTATTGGGTACCGTTAAGGATTTATCAATACTATTACTTTTATCAATACTGCTCATACTACTGCTTTCTACAAAGATTTAACAGCCAACTAAATAGACTTTTATTTCTTTATTATTAAGATTTTTTTGCAGTGCTGTTTTTACAGTGTAGTCAGCTGAATTAAAAAGGGTTTGATTCGTCCGAAAGCTGCGCGGTGTTTGTGAAATGATGTGGCAGTATCATGCTTTCAGGCGTCTCCTGCATGCGGCTCGTTGGCGCTGCTCTGTCCCGGTGAGTGCGCGGTGTCTGGCCGTCCTCCGCCTGTGTGTCTGTGCACAGTCAGGACAGCTGCACACAAACACAAGCGGAGAGACGTAAACGTAGAAATGTACTGACCGGACCGTTATGGAGCAGCACCGAGGCTGCTATGGAACTCATCCCTCAGCTGTTTGTTGTTTTTCAATCCTTGGCGTTTGCTACAACTTTACATGAAGAGACATTCACCAGCAACCATTGTTCATGTACATCGCAGCCATTTGACTTTCTATTTGAAATAGGACATTCAAAAACGTTTCTCTTTTTCTCATTACAAAATTAAGTCAAAAATATTGTGTGTTTTTTTTTTTTAATTTCTTTTGGATATAAACTAAATTAGAAAAAAAAAAAAGTGGTCCGGGAAACTGAGCCAGTCTACTGCTCTGAGCTCTGGGGAACAAGCCCGAGAATAGTCTATCACTTCTACTGTGGGTGGAGCACTGTGACCCACGTACATGCAGAGTCTTCACCCTGAAGAAGTCTTCAAGCTTCTCTCACTCTGTCTTTGTGCAACCTAAGGTGTGCAGCATGCAGCTTCACATACGGCTGAAGACTCTGCTCCATACTGAACGCTGGACATCAGTGGACATTTTGCTAAGCGCACAAGTCAAGACAGCGCAAAGGAGCGTATAATGAGTGTGTGTAAAGTGACTGAGTGTAGGCCTGTTGGTGTTCAGAGTGCTCCACCTACTGGGGAAGCGATAGATTGACCTGCCACTTGTTCTCTGCAGATATGTGGGATCCCAGTTTGCATCAGTGCATTCCTAATTTATCTTTAAAAAAATGCACCTGCAAAAAGTCCCCTGAATGAGCTGTGGTCTTGCTCTTGAATTTAAAATGGCGAGTTTATATTCAAGTAAAACATGTTGCAGAAATGCAGAGAAGACTTGAGGTAGTTTACATTTTGTAAACTGGGGAGATCATTCTCATGAATAAAACACGTCTTTTGTTTTTCTTTATTATATAATTACTAAAAATATTTGTTGTTTTGATGTGACGTCAGCTGATCTTGTATTAGAAAGATACATTCTGCAATGAAACTAAAAGAAAACCTGTCTCGAAAACTTTAAGTACAATCGGCCAATAATCGAACAGAAACCAAACGATGGTTGTTCAAATGATTTCCACAAAATGAAATCAAACCGGCTGATCCTTCAGGCTAGTCTAGAGACCCACAGCTCTACCTACCTTGCAAATAAATAACAGTAAAAGCGTGTATTCTGTTTACTTTGTCTTAGGTGTAAAGGCCGTCTTCTCCGGACACTACCACAGAAACGCCGGCGGGAACTACGACGGCCTGGACATGGTGGTGAGCTCTGCCATCGGGTGCCAGCTGGGAGACGACCCCACGGGCTCCGGGTGGTGGCGGTGACCGAGACAGAGGTCGTCCACCGCTACTACAGCCTGGAGCAGCTCGCCACGCAGGGAATGGACCGGGACCTGAAGAAACTGCTGCAAGGATAAGTCAGGGAACGAACGATTGCATTTACAGACCTCACTGAACGACTCTCCGGATAAGACAATGAATCTGCCCATTCAATACCTCAAACAACCCAAACAGTCACTGCCTTATATCAAGCGCCGCTCAGAATGTTCTGGTTTTTTTTCTTCAGTATTCAGAATAGGATTAGCTGGAAATGAACTACCTGTGGATAGACTGCTTTTGTAAAAATTGAATGTAGCAAAACTAATCTCGTCTGATTCACACGATTGCTGAATAAATTTGATTACAACAGACCTCAAGCATCGCGTAACAAAACAGCCGTTCATAATGAGGAGAAATGTGAGTTGTGTTAACTTTTGCTGAGCATCTTTTAATAATAATGCATTGGGTTTAAAAACAATTGTAAAGATAACTAAAGTGCTTTATCGTGCGCCACATATTCATAATGTTTTGGTAAATGGACATGTAAAGGTAACCATGAACTGTGTCATTATCACTTTGATCAACATAGCATCATGTTTGTAATGGAAAGTTGTAAAAATGCATTTGATTCTGTTAATGCCGTAGGATGAAATTCATCTTTAGTCTTTCATAAGCAATCCTAAAACTACAATGACAAGTCTCTACACTGAAAACTGATTCTGGTCCTTATTAAAGGTAGCATATACTTTTTTAAATCAGATTTTAATAGTTTTTTATTGTTATAATATTTAACTATACATATAATAATGACACAGGCTGTCTGACATTTAAATATGTGTGTTTTATTTGCCTAACACTTACACCAAAAGAAGATCTACTTATTGCGCAAGCTCCAGAAAGCAGCGCCAAACACATCGGTTCTGTAAGTAGCAGTGAAGTTTGTCAAAGCCTGATCCTGTCAGGTCTCAGAAGCTAAGCATGTTTGGTCTGGACAGTACTTGGATGGGAGACCACAGGAGGAACATGAGCCACAGTGAGACCAGCAGAGGACAAATCATTATTCGTAAATAATGATTGTTAATCACTATAAAGTATAATCAATATTTTTTTAGATTAGAAGTAAACATTATTGTTTGCAATATTGTATGATGGAAAAATTTAATAAGTTCAAGTTGTTGTTTTTTTTCTTTTTTCAGTGTAGTACAGTGTTTCTCAAACTGTGGTACATGTGCTACTGGCCTCTGCTCGTACTTGAAGTCAACTGCAGGTTGAGACAGTTCTATAGTTTTTGTCCTCTTTTAGGCTAAGCATCTTTTAATTGGTTTCCCATTGTTTTAGACCTGCTGTAGCCTCTTGTTTAGGCCTACTATAATCTGACCTTGTAGAGCCTAATATTACATTAGGTGGTTCGTGATGTGAACATTTTGTGGCTTTAAAATTCTTTTTGGTGTTTAAGAATTTCATTTTTCTTGTGGCTGCACTAACGGACAAGTTTGTAAGCCTAACGGAGCTTTTTATCATTCAACTGTACTGAACATGCATTACAATTGCTTTCTTTACAAAAAGTCTGCATTCACACATTGTTGCCCTCCGTTATGGCACCCACATGATCATGTGATGTAGGTGCAAATGGTCAATACCAACAGAAATCAAAAACTATGCAAGACAAGAAGGATTTATAACTGAGACAAAAAAAAAATCACACAAGATGAAGTGAACCTGGTGAAAAGCTGGTTCAAATCTACTTTCCATAATACGGTATGTGTAACTCTCCTTTGTTCCAGAAAAGAAACACTAAACTAAAACTCTCCTCACTATGTTACATACAATATGCTGTTTTAGCATTTTTATGCCTAAGAAGGATTAAATACACACGTTTAGTTAAATCAGCACCACGGACAGAGCCACACTTGGTTTTTACTCAACTAAACACAGTTCTTCATTGAATAAAGCCACTGTAGCTAAAACACCTCTATGCAATTCACACAAACACTGTACTTTTTATCCTGCTTTATTGCCAATATCTGACGTTGGTTTTCCCCACACTGCCATGCCAATATTTCATCACCCGAGCTTAAAATCGCTCAAATCTAACACACTTTCTCTTTTTGAACTGTGTCTAGTGCAATGGCAAAAACAAGGGAAGAAAAAGTCTGGAAGTTGTCGTCAAAATGACCGTTTCTGCAGCCAAACGACTCTACTGGATTACACACACACACACTCACAGACTATAGCTCGCTCAAACTGCACTGCTGACCGGCTGAGAATGTAAGAGTGTTGTCATGGCAACCGATTTAGCAACACACAGAGAGAGAGAGAGAGAGAGAGGAGTGAGGCTGTACTTCCTCTTGTTTGTTGGTTGGTATAAATTGCACCTTTGAGTGATTTAAGCAACCAAAAAGGCTAAAAGAGGCTCAAAAACCTAACATTATCGATATTTGCATCTTATAAAATGAGACAGGTCTGTATTTTAGTACAGGAGCTGCTGCAGCGATAGGACATTTGATTGTGGTTTCAAAAGGGCCCGCAATAATAGTGCAGCATTAAAATAACCCTGTCTTTGCTTCATATTTATCCCACATCCAACAGCAGCCGTGAGCTAAATGCTAACAGGAGTCACTCCTTTAGTCATTCAGTCGATTAATCAATCAGTGTCTTAGCCGACCAATTGTTTTATTTTGATTTTAAGGATTTGTAATGAACAGCGATAAAAAAGAGCGACTTATGTTCTATTTGCAGAGCATAATGTTTACCTGGGGACCCCATGTAAATTGTAATAGTTATGAACTTTGTTTGAGTTTCTAGTTGTGTGCAAATTGTCCATGTCTGTAAAAATAGTTTACATCAAACTCAGCCTGTGAGAATTTGTATGTCTTGTTTTCAACTCGTGAACTGAATGTTTTGTTTTGTTTTTTATATACCTAGGACAGGGCTTAGTCAGGGCACACATTCATACACACACCAGATCCATACTAGGCAATGTGAGTGAAGTGTCTTGCCTACAGACACAACAACAAGTTTCTCCTCTGTTGACCCACTGTGGCACCTGAGGTTCTTCCGCGGTCTCCTATCCGAGTACTGCCCAGGCCCAACCCTGCTTAGCTTCTGAGATCTGACGGGATCAGACTTGTGGCAAGCTGACCAATTAATTAATAATGACTCTACGGCCAGTTTACCAAGAGGCGTCTGACATCTTTTGTCCCGCCCACCTCTCGCTACAGACCAGAAAAAGCTCTCCATACAGACCAGGGGTCTCATTTATGAAGCCGGCGTACGTACAAAATTGGGTCAAAAGTACGTGGGAGATTACGTGCGTGGTTTCCTGCGTCAATTTTGGGATTTATGAAAAGACGACTTGACGTGGGATTTTGCGGGTGGGACCGCAAGCTCTGGGGCTACCGTACGCACTTTCAGAGATGAAGCAGGAGGAGATCTGTGTTTAGTGGAGGCATTCTGAGGAGGTTTGTGCTTAGTGCACATGAGGTACATGACTTTTGTTCATATTTCCAACAAATATAATATCTTTAATTTAATCACAACTACTTTGTGGAAAATGAAGCTTAGGTCAGTGTTGTCATTTAGAAGCCGTGCAGACGTGCACGGGAGCGAATGATTCACATTGTTTTATTTAGAGAATCTGAAGCAATCTGGACATAAAGTTCACAAGTGCGCTTTATAACAAAGGTCCTGAGATCACGCACGAGTGGCTCCCTGCTCTCTCACACACGGTTTATCCAGCGCACACACATCACCACATACGCGCGCGCATACACACACATCACGGCATACGTGCGCGCACAGGCACACTTATCACGGCATACGCGCGCGCACAGGCACACACATCGCTGTAGCAGTGTGGATAATATCCCACTCCACGCGCGCACTCAAACGTCAAGCCTACAGCTTCCCTCGCTGCCTCTCTTTTCATCTTCATTACGTCTCACACACTGCACATTTCAGTCTCTCGTCAGCTCGCGCATATGTGCACGCTCAAACTTTCACGTGCACTTATAACTTCACGCATATGAAACATCATATCCCGTTGTTGTGCGAACCTTAACAGTAAAGCACAGTTCTAAACTAAAGTCATCACATCTAAAACAGGCCGATAAGTTCAGACGAGCTGCACTGTTCACTTCAGAATCCTCTCTGCTGCTGCACCGTCTCTCTCTCCTCCCCTTTCCCTCCGTGTGTCAGTCAAACAAACTGGCTCATTATCGGTTCATGAATATATGAATGACTCTTTGCATGGACCTTTTATGCTGAGAAGAGGCGTGAAGAGGGAGTGACGTGAGGCGGGGTCCGGTGCGCAGATTTTTTCCAGCTGTGGAGAAAAGTGACGAGGAAATGACCTGCAGGAGTGCGTACGGAGGCTTTTGTAAATCTCAACTTTCTTTTACGTAAATGAAAGTTGGATTTGCCGCAGCGTACTTTTTCACGCACTTTTCATAATGAGACCCAGACGTTTTGGCAACTCTCGACTTAGCCAAATTACCAATTCTAACTCTAACCCTAGCCGTCTTTGGGAAAATGATTTCCATTTGCTAGCATAGCCATGTGCAAGACATGACTATAAATGTTCTTCTCCGGTCTGGACGAAGAGGTGATTCCAGTCTGTAGCAAGAGGTCTGTGAAAGTATTTGGGCGGCACGTGTCTGCAAGCCAGACGCTCATGAATTTACCTTCAGATTTAAACTAAATTATTATTGCTATTCGCCACGGATTCACTTTCAAATAACATTTCTACAATTAAAAGGCTAAAAATTAAACAAATCTTGATCAAATCCATGAGTCAGAAGTACAACTCAGGTCATTCATGTTAAAACAAACCAAAAACACAAGAAATGCTCAAGTCACGAATGAAGCAAACACATGTTTTTTTTTATAAATTAAGTTGTGTCTATCACCAGTTCCATAATAAATTCTATCAAAACAAGCAAATTACAGATTATCCACATCACTGTCCAAAAAAACAAACAAAAAAAAAACCTCATCGTAATTAAAGTTTATAGACGTTCCGAAGTAAATATGATCCCTTGCGAATAGGACAGTTCAAAACACATTGATTGACAACAACACAATGCACTCGCTTTGTCCCACATTCACCTTTTCTGAATACTCTCAACCCTGACTCAGTTTTGCTGCAGAAATATTACATGTACTTTCCAATAACAAATCACAAACATGTCATTTTCTTTTACAATTTAGCTCTGAGATTAATAAATGTAGCTACATTTTTCGGCGATGTCCCCATGGTGCCTAACAAGCTCTCCGTTTGGCACTGTTCCTCGTTAGAACTTAAATTATAGGTAATTTTCCAAGTCCACAGCGAATTATCCTTCACCTCAAGTAACACCTAAGATTGAAATCTATTTGTCCTATTTTCTCTTCTGACAAAAGTGCGATAGCGGGTGAGTGGGAGTCTCAGAAAAAGGCGTAATGGCGGCGATCTGCTTCATCTACTTTATTTCCTGTCTCATGTCTTACAGCTATTTTTGTACGCATGACTCCGGCACATTGTTCTCGCCAGAAGCAGGCTTTTCAAGTGGGTTTTCTGAGGACAGGGCAGCAGCGGAACTCAATCGAATCAATTTGGGAACGGAAAGAAAAAGTGAAAGAGCGGACTGACCTAATGTGATTGATTTATTTTTATAATAAAGTTTGATTTTTGTCATAACTAGTTGACTGATGGTGTGTTTTTTCTACTGTTCAATAGTTTATTTAGCTTTCTACTCAATATATGTTTTCTAAAGATATTAAAGGGCCTATAATACATACTGTATTTTTAATGCTTGTTTAATCTCATTTTCTTGTTTAAAACATACCTGGAACTATCTTTTGTTTCTTTCACATATTTTTAAATCATAAATACTACATTTTTACTGAAAACACCTGTTCCACCTTGTGATGTCGCAAAGTGGTAATTCAGTAAGTGTTTTTTAAACTGCAAATGTTTTCAGACTTGTGTTTGAAGCCAGAGCTATTGTTTTAGCCTTGTTTCAACTACTTCACATCTTAGTGTGACAGAAAATATTCAAGACTTTCTGTGAAAAGTTCAACTGGTCTAATCAAATATTCACAAAAACATGTCTACTTTGAGTTAGTTGTTGCAGACAAGCCCCGGGATGAAAGATGGCTGACGTTTTTCGTCAATGGCTGGCGCATTGTAGCAAGTTAGCTAGCTTGAATTTAGCTAACCTCTGTCCACCTAACTGACCCACGGCATCGACCAGATGTAGGCGGAGCTAAAGATTAAAACTGAACTAAGTAAGATTTGTCACAAAGTCCAACCTTTTAGAAGTGTGTAAGTGATCTGTGAGTCGAGCAGCAGCGTTTGTGTTACATTGTGCTCTATGGAAAAAATGCTTTCTGGACTGAGGAGATTTTCCCGCTGCAGAACCAATGGAGCTCGAGACGAGACAGTATTAAGCTAGCAATGTCCTATCCAGATATTTTAATAGATCCATAATTGCAGATATAAATCGGTTAAACTGGATGTTAACATTAAAGGGCCTATTTCATGTAAAATAGTTACATGGTATAATGTTTTCTCATCAAAATCATGGCTGGAGTTGCATTTTATTTCATTTACACAAGTTGAACACAAATCCTGCACATCATAAAGACTGGAGTCTTTAGTCAATTTCAAAGCAGGCTGTTCCACCTTGTGATGTCATTAAGTGGTAACACAGGAAGTGCTCCACCATGTTTTTAAATTTCACTCACCATCATTAGAATCATTTAAATAAAGTCAGCCTTGAAATGAAAATGGCCCAGTTTTGCAGCTATGTTTTAGCCTTGTTTAAACTGCTTGATTGTAGCAAAAGAAAAATGTGAATAATTTTTACAGTCATTTCTACTGAACAAAAATACAAGTTTTCAAAGCGTGAAAGATGATAAAAGTTGTTTAAACTCACTGTTGAGCTGGGATCATAAACACAACACTTGTAACTGAAAGCTGTTAGCCATAAAGATGCTAACGTTAGCTGTTTATCTTAGTTTGGGCTGTAAAAGTTAAATTATCCAGTCTGTTTGCTGTTTAATGTGGGTTCAAGTTAAACCAAACTTGTATTATGATGAGTAGTCCCAATATGCACATGATCAGTATTTATTACAGAAGTTCATTTTTATCTGATTTGATAAAAAGGATCTCTCACCTCTCCACAGATCTGACCCGGTTAACTGTACTGTGGTTGTATTCAAAGTCATGATATCTCCATGGAGACAGAAGTGTTGGACCCTCTACCAAATGTTTTTAGAAATTTGTGATTCTCTTTTTTTTTTTTTACCAGAAATTGAAATTGTTGTCAGACCGGCAGCAGAATTTAAGGTGAGTGTCACGGCCTTTTTGTTTCCATGGTGACCGGTGAGAGCTCGTTTCTGTTTATTGATCCTGCTTCATGTAGCGGACAAACTAGCAGACTTTTATGACACATGCACTTATTTCACATCATTTCCTCTGCAGTTTGAGTGGATCCAACCAGACTGATGCTTTTTCCTTGTACTTGTGTGGAATTAAATGTCAGCAGGCTCTTTCTGTACATCCTAAGGGGCTATGGAAAACTTTACCTTTACAGAATACAAATCCTTTTTTATTAAGGTTGGTTAAGGTTTGGTTTAGGAGCCTTTTCTTTCCAATATTTTTTACAAATGTTCACTTCTTCTTTGTTGTTTAACGTTGATTTGGACATTTTGTAGAGCAATAAGAAAACACTGCAGCGTTGTTTATTATCACTATGTAGTCCAGTGAGTATTTGGTGCTACCGTATGTAAAAGTGTAGTGGGTTCAGTTCATAGACATATAATGAGTGGAAAAACAGTTCGACTCTGATGCTATCGAACACTTAGCATATGAGCTAATCCGGTGTGTTTTGAAGAACTCCGGAGCGTTCTCTTGTTTGTTTTCCGATAGCCGTTAGCATTAGCCTCCAAAATAAACAAGTTATGAAAGATGCAGAGTGTCAGCTACCGACCACATATAGCAAAGGTCAGAGCCTCACCACAAGTTATCATTGAGTTTACAAACTTTTTACTGTTTTATTAGAGGCTAAGTTTGTGTATAAAATTGCTAGCGGCTAGCGAACTTCAAATAGAGATTTTTCTAAACTAGTGCATCATTTAAGACTCTAATGACACTAATCGTCCTCTTTACATATCACAAGTGAAAACAGCTGAAAAATGCATAAACATCAGAAAATAAAAGTTGTACATGTAGCTTCACTTCAGAGCTGCAGATTGCGCGTCTAAAGTCTGTGGGTTTGTTTAGCCTGTGAAACTGTGCTACTGCTCAGGTTTGTTTGGACAATCTAGGGGGATTATGTTGGACACATTACTCACAAGATTTACAATTTTTACCTCAACAGACAGGAAAAAGCCGATGCTAATTTGCTAGCTTTGTTGAGTCTATCGAGGCAACGAATAAAGTTTTCATAACTAGAAATACAGCAGTTGGTCACAGGATCAAGTCGGCGTTTGGTGAGGAACATTATTTCATCTTTCTATTTGCTATTTTCTGTCTGGCTTTCGTTCGGGCGTGTTTTTTCTCTTCATCGAGCCTAAAGAGGGGACCGCTGTAAGGTCTGTTCCAGGGTCCAGGGGTAAAAGCGGGCCAAAAGTGACTCACTACGGACCCAACGAATGGCTTAAGGAACGGAATTGACAACAATGGAATCAGACAATGATTCTTTATTTATTGAGCCTTGTCTCATAATAAAGACTTGACAATGGTAAGTTTGACTGACTGTCTAATTCTGCTTCAGTCACAGGTGTGGACCATGTGTGGCTATGTGTGGCCCATGTGTGGACCATGTGTGGACCGTGTGTGGACCATGTGTGGACCGTGTGTGGACCATGTGTGGTACATGTGTGGACCGTGTGGACCATGTGTGGACCATGTGTGACCATGTGGACCGTGTGTGCACCGTGTGTGGACCATGTGTGGACCGTGTGTGGACCATGTGTGCACATGTGTGGACGTGTGTGGACCATGTGTGGACCATGTGTGGACCGTGTGTGGACCATGTGTGGACCGTGTGTGGACCATGTGTGGCCATGTGTGGACCATGTGTGTGGACCGTGTGTGGACATGTTGGACCGTGTGTGGACCATGTGTGTATGTGTGACCATGTGTGGTACATGTGTGGACCATGTGTGGTACATGTGTGGACCATGTGTGGACCGTGTGTGGACCATGTGTGGACCATGTGTGTGGACCGTGTGTGGACCATGTGTGGACCGTGTGTGGACCATGTGTGGTACATGTGTGGACCATGTGTGGTACATGTGTGACCATGTGTGGTACATGTGTGACCATGTGTGGACCGTGTGGACTGTGTGGACCATGTGTGACCGTGTGTGGACCATGTGTGGACCGTGTGTGGACCATGTGTGGACCGTGTGGACCGTGTGTGGACCATGTGTGACCGTGTGTGGACCAGTGTGGAGTGTGGGACCGTGTGTGGACCATGTGTGGACCGTGTGGACCATGTGTGGACCGTGTGTGGACCATGTGTGGACAGAGGCAGGTCACAGTGGGCGTGTCCCTGCTCACAGTGACATCATCCTCTCCTGGCACACACTCCCCCGACAGAGAGGACCATCTGGGCTGCAGAGTGTCAGCGACAGGCCCATCCATCCGCCGGCCTGCCCTCTGGGACCCGGGCCAGGCCGGCGGAGGAGATCAGGCTGCGGGCACAAGCACCAGGCTGCAGCTTGTTTTGATGACTCCACTGTTGCACAGGGTCACAAAGAGCAGCGCTCACTTGACTGAGCCCAGCTGGTGAGTACAAGACATGTGTTTTACAATTGTTGCACTTGGTGGAAAAGAATCTTACTACTATTTATACACATCTCACTTTTATGTTAGACGTTTTTGTCTGTAATTAATATTGTACTTCTCTGAAGTTAAATTATTGCTTATGAAACATAAATGAGCAAGAACCGATCTGCAAATGAGAGTAGAGTGCAACAACCTGTGCAGCTCAAAGGGGTCTTCTGGACACACCAAAAAGGTCCATTATTTACAGTATCTGATGTCATGAGGTGAAATATATTAAAAATTATTCAGGGCTTTTCAAATAGCTGTGGCCCACTAAGCAGTATGTTTTCGCCCACTATGAAAAAATTTACTATGAACCGGACCATTTTGCATGATAGGTAACGTAGTACTTAGTGCAATAAAGCATTGTATTAGCTGTTATTTAGTAGCTTACAGTACTACGCATCATTTGATCCAGATTTTGTTATGCATTTTAAGTGGTTAAGACCTCATAGTCCTGGTTTAGACCCAGTTTGTATTCTGTTGTCTAATCTTATTCAAGATGTGGTTTAAATCTAATGTAATCCAAATGTAAACTAAGTTCAGTCTTGAAACTTGGTCCAGTCTCACTGCTGCTTTAAGTGTGGTCGTCGATTACATTGGGTTTGTTTCAGTTTAGTCCTGTTTTTGTGTTTATTTCAACAAATATAGTTGATTTTTAGTAGATGGTAGCATTGCTAGTTGTTTACGGATGTAAAACACATTTGAAGTTCATTTTTGTAGTCCAGACAGTTCTTTGACAAATATGGCCCACCGGGAAACATAATTGAATAATCCTGAACTAATTCAGTCTTTCAAGACACATGGCTGTATCTCAAGAAACACTAGTGTTCCCTGGCCCACTGGCTTAGCGTGTATATTATTTAATAATTTCTAAACCCATTGACGGTCGTAGCTGGAATTCAACTTTCTCTGAAAAACACACATGTGCATCACATAATAAAAAGAAGCACTAAGTGAAACAAACTGTTTTGTCTCGACATCTAAACATTTTACTTTCACTTTCAATTTCACTTAAATGCCTATTGCAGACCCCTGGCCTGTCTAACTCGATCTCACAAGAAAGCAAACATTTACCACGACATTACTGGACATGTACATTGCATAAGATTAGCACGATTTCACGGCTTTTTTACGTAAATATGCCACGTGTCGCAGTCCCAGTTCATTTCCACTGTAGTTGTAAAGATGTGTTCTTGAATGATGAATATGAATATTTATTCAACCTACGCCACGCTACAGCCCTAATCTTACCTGATTTAGTACTAACTTTACCTGTTTCACCAAAAGAAAATGTTCCCGCGTGACTTCTGCCAAAACTCGTGTCATTTTTACACTTTTTCAAAAACGTGAAATCATGCTCATAATGCTTTTTTTGTCGTGGTAAATATACACTTTCTTGTGAGACCGTGTTGACCTATGCAATCATACAAAGATTTGCAAGTCTTTTAATGGTGTTTATCATGTCTGTGAGTAGTCTCCAAAACAGCCGATGCTACTGTATGTACCAGCGGGGCACAGGTATGATGGAGAAACACTACCAGGAGGGAGAAATGTGTGCTCTAAAGTCATAAAAGATTTAGACGCATTGATCCGTGCTCAGGAGTTTCATGAAAGTCTCCGAAACAGCAGCGAGAACGGGCAGGCCTGTTCCACACCTCTTCTGTTTCTCAGCACAGAGACTTTACCTGAAAAGGTCATGTTATTTTTTGCTACAATATTATTACTTATAGAACAGTTAACATTTCCTAATGTAGAAAAACACCTTGAGCATGTGTAGCACTCAAAATCAACAGCTGGAAACAGCCCAAAACAGCCACAATACAGATACAGTTTGTAAAAAGAGTGAATTTGGGTTTTAGTTTACATTAGTAAATAAAACTTGCTAACATACTTACTATTAGTTCTGTGTAGCTGTTAGCAACATTAGCGTTGCAGTGTATAAGCGGCACAGGAGCAGAGTCACAGAGGCCAGTGAACTTTAGAGACAAACTAAAGAGAAAATAACACAGGTACCATCATCAGTGAAGCTTTCGGAGGTTTATCTTTCTCAAGTTGTTTTTCTACCTTGGAATATGAAATCCTCTCTGAGTATCTGAGTAAAAACTCGGAGTTGGAGGGCTGTTTCCAGTGGGAATTTACAAATCCAAACTCAGAAGATCCGAGCTTCGAGTACCACTGGAAAACGATGTCAAAAAAGCAATGGTTACCATGGAAATAATAGCAAAAATGCCATGTGAATGCCAGCTGTGGAGCAAAGTAAAAAAAAAAAACTGTTGGGTCAGCAGCACTATGAATGTCTATCACTCTGTAGAGCAGACTCATTTTGACAAAGGGCCACATTGGCATCGGGGGTTGTCCTCGAAGGGCCGGTTGTAACTAAAATTATTTTACTAATCTATGACATACTACAAATAAGAGTTGTATTTGATTATGTATATTTAATGAAGTGATAATTACTGAATACATCTACAGTAATCTGAAAAATCACATACTCGTTTCAGACGAATTATTGTATTAGGTTAAATTAAACTAAACCTTTAAGATCTCGAGGGCCGCATGAAATGAGGTGGAGGGCCGCTCCATTGGTTTATTTTCTAGACCAAGTCTGTTGGCGTCACCAGGCTTGTTTTGGTTCTTATGGGCGCTGCACCTTTAGCTTCTATAACCACAATAACGTACTGTGATTGGTCCACCACACTCATGAGTATGTGAACCCACAAATATCACAACAATAGAATTCATCTGTCTGGGTAAGGTTAGTGTTTCCCGGGAGAGTTCTTTTTGAGTTAGCGTTAGCATTGTTACCTTGTGGACAACGGATGATCCATGTTTTAAGTTTCAAAACAACTGTCACAAGTTTCAAAATTGAGTTATTAAACTAGAGATGCTTCAAATGAGGTCTATCAAGATAAAAGTTCCTTTTCATTTTCTACTGTCTGGTTAAGGTAGACTTTATTGTGTCAATGCATTTATGCTACTGGAAGATGAGCTGTGCGGGAGTCAAACTGGCGACCTTGCTGTGAGACGGGATTTCTAGCTCTCTGTCATTGATTCATTCACTTGGGAAATTTAAACTGTTGCCAGTTGACGTAAACATGCATGTTTTTGAAGCTATAAGAGAAAGCCCGAGTACCCGGAGAGGCTAACACAGGGAGAACATGCAAACTACACGTGCTAAGATTGTGAGATGTTGATTTTGTCGTTTTCAAAAGACCACCAAATTTGTCCAACATGTTGGTAAGAGCTGATCTGCCCACCTTGACTCAGCCACACTTTTTACAGGTGCCACAAGGAAATTACAGGTGCGGACATTGCACCCAATGTAACTTTACGCAAAAATGAACACCTTCAACCATCCCAGAACCGGAAAATCGTTTCACATTAAAGGAGTAATTAGTTGCAATACAAATAACGTCATTTATATGTTGAAATGTCCCTGTGGGCTAGCCTACATTGGAAAAACAACAAGACCATTAAAAACCAGAATCTCAGAACACCGGTCCAACATTCGAAACCATGACAGTAAAAGCCCTGTGGCTGTCCACTTTACTCAAGCACAACACAATGTCAGCACCTTGAGGTATTGGGGCATTGAGAAAGTAAAAACACCCAGACGAGGTGGCGACATAAACTCGCTCCTTTTGAGAAGGGAAACATTCTGGATCTACACCTTGGACACTATAGGCCTTTTCCCACTGTAGGAACTTTTTTCAGTTCCTAGTACTATTTTAGTTCCTGTCCCCATTTTGGGAGCTTTCACACAGAGCAGGAACTATGGACTGGGGCCACACTTTAGGGACTTTTTTAGCTCCTGCTCTGAGGCAGGTACTTTCCACTCAGACCAGGAACCTTTTGGTGACTCAAGCACCATTGACACTGCTAACTTTGTTTTTAAACATGTTTTACACATTATCGCATTTAGATTAACTTTCCTTATCCTTAAGAAAGGTGATTTAATAGCAGTAACTCCCAAAATGTATGTATTTAATTTGTAAATAGTAGCCTATAATACTATTATTATGAATTACAGTGAATTATTTTGTTTTACTGTTAATTCCACTGATTTTTTTAAGCTTTGTACATTATAGTTTAATGTGGAATCGAAAAAAATAAACTTTTGTTTTCCTAACACCACTTAATGAATTATTTAAATGTTTTCGACTTTACAGATGCTAATGCTAAAGCCAGTTAGACCCACTTTCAGAAACTGCTGCTGTGTGAACGCAAACATGGGACAGGGTAGTTCCTCTGACTAAACAGGGACTGGAGAAATGTAGGGAATAGTTCTTGGTACTTTCATGTGGGAAAACGCCTATTGAGCCCCAAAGGACTCAATGAGGACTTCGACATAAGACCTTTCCTATGACCTTTTGACGAATGTTGACATCTATACTACAGTGGGTGTATATTTATTAGCATGTACGACCTCTGCAGTTTGTTGTTAATGTGTCTTTTCTTCTACTGTTTTTTCAACTGTGTTTGTCCAA
The DNA here is from genome assembly GCA_038363315.1 of Mugilogobius chulae. Taxonomy (NCBI): domain Eukaryota; kingdom Metazoa; phylum Chordata; class Actinopteri; order Gobiiformes; family Gobiidae; genus Mugilogobius; species Mugilogobius chulae. The sequence goes on along the minus strand of CM076401.1, from coordinate 25,359,836 downwards.
TATCGCGGCCACTAAAAAGAACATTTGCCCACCTTTGAGTAAAGATGCATTTGTCAAAACATATTTCTTTATGCAACACTTTATGATGGGGTACCCCTTGATGTGTGTGTTAGCAAAGGATTGATGATGAAATGTATTATGTAAATATTTGTATGTAAATATCATTCATGTGTAAATATTCTCACAAACCAGCAAGTCATGTGACTTGGTCCACGTGACTTAGCTGATGTGTATATAAGAGACAGGTGTGTCTTAGCTTTTTCATGTCTGATGAAGGGCTAAACGCCCGAAACGTTACTGGGTGTAGCAAATAAATGACTTTGGGAGCTAACTTGCTGTGCGGACCTTTTCACTTACTATGTTGATTTTGTCCCATCGGACCTTGCTACCGTGTACAAGATAAGAATGTTATTTAAGTATTATGTGAGATAAGGTAATCATTATTATTATCACGTAAAAACTGTCATGTTTTTGAAGTGATCCTGCTGCTTTTGTCTATCCTCAGTTGACAGTTTTTACCCTTCAGTGAATCAAATGTGAATTGCTGGGATGAATCTGTAATCACAAGTTCACTCATGTCTGACCTTCTACGTAATATAGAATCTCAGCCTAAAGTGACTAATCCATGGTTTGTCTGCAGCCATCTGTCCGTTCTCAGTTCTTTGTGTCATGGAAGTCGTGTTGAGACAATTATACTGTTTGTGGAAAAGGTCAGCGTTTAACTGTTTGACTCAATTACATTCTGTCTTGTTTAGAGCCATTGTGATTCTTGTTCATTCAGGAAAAGGTGATCTTTAGTGCTGATTACAACTGTCAGGCCAACAATGTGCCCTCAGCGGAGTTTGAATACACTTGGGCAGGGTTAGATTTTTTTTCTAACCCTGCTTCAAGTGTATACATTCATTCTTGCTTTGAAGTTGGCTGTATTTTCTGCTAGTGATAGCAATTTCTGCTGTGCAAGAATCAGAACATTAACGCCTGGTGATGACAAGTTTTTCAAAAAGTGTTTGTTGTTAAACCTGGTAAAAAATGCAACAGCCTTATGGTTAACAAAAAAAACATAAAATGAAAACAAAATAATTGCGCACAACATTTTTGAAATATCGTGCCCTCTAAACTCCTAAAGCCTGATAGACTCTGTCCTGCTCTGTTTTCCTACTACTACTGGATTGGCCCATTAGGTAGAGAACATGGCCCTATGGTTAAGAAGCACTGAGTTTGAGTCAGTGGTTCTCGAAGTGAGGTCTTGGGCCTCCTGGGGGACCTCAGAACCTCTGCAGAGAGATCTCCAAAAGTTGTCCATTTAAATATATTATTTGAAGCGTAATGCTCAAACTAATAAGGCTGTAGTCCACCTACGTGTTTTTCAGTGACTGACCAAACATCTGACCCAAATGTACTCACAAAACCAGAGGCTTCTTATTTTAAATAACTATTTGTTGTAAGATTGTTGTGTATTAAAGACTAATACAAATTTTGGTCAATGAAGGCCAAAATGAGTGAATAATTAAAATATGTCACATTTCTACTCTTAATTGAGAGTTCACAATGTAACCTTCTTCATCTGCATTGTTAAACGGCTTGTTTTGTAGCATTTTTTACTATTAATGATATACTTGATAATTCTATATCTCTATATACTGCAGACGTGACTGGGGCAGTGATGTCATTATGTAAAAAAAGACACTAAGGAGCTATTTTTGCGTGGACAATGTGTGGTTTACGTCAAGTATTCGTTCTGAAATGCCTGAGTTTGTCTTTGTGTGGACAAGGTCTACTTCAGGTGGAGTCACAACCACGTTTAAATGGAGGTTGCTGATGTGGTGTTATGTCAGAAAAGTAAACAAACAAAGAAGTTAAAGTCCGTATGACAGATTTCAAAATGTTTCAAATTTTATTTAGTTTGGTAGATTGATACCTGTTGCAGTAATAAATGATAGTTTTACGTTTAATCAAGAACAAGTTTGTGGAGAAAACTGTGAAAATATGTTGAAAAAACCAGGAAGTAGAGCAGAGTTCTAAACTGATGACATCACACTGGCAGACAAAGACATTTTACATTTTCTCACAAGAAACTTCTTTTGGCCCTGTAAACACACAAAAAAAAGTGATTCTAGTGTTTTTTTATGGCTCAAGTTAAAACAGTTACATTTGAAGAGTTTGGGCCCAATTTATTAAATGGTCGTGGCAACTACCTGCGTGATGTCATCATTGATAAACAGGAAGTACATTTTTAATGCTAGCCACTTGAGAATGATGAATGTTAGTAAAACCTTAAATATATTTATCTTAACTTGGTCTTTGTGAAATGAGCAGTTCAACCTTTCATGGGCATTAAAGCACGGCAGACGGCGCTAGCATCACGGTAGCATTTAGCTCGCGGCTATCGTTAGCGATAGCATTGTTGGATATATCTACATATTTGGATTATTGGAACTTTTATTCATCTCCATGTGTTGTATCTATATTTGACACAATATATTTCCTTAAGTCCACATTTGCTGTTGTAGTGAGTTGAGCAGTGAGTGGTAAAACTGTTGTTCCGATCCATTCTCAATGATTGATTGACGAATTTTTTATAATTTTGGGTCATTTTCAGGACCACAATCTTAAAAACGGACAATATCCCACTCTGCCAAATTATTTAGCCAAAACCTCAAGTCAGTGGTTACTCAAATCAATCAAAAGGATCAATCATCGGTAAATAAGCACATTACCAAAGGACTTGCGGCACCAATACTTCACAGCTCTTGTTTCTGTTGTGTCTGTTCATTATTAGTCAGATCTGGAACAGAAGGCGTCCTCTGACATTTAGCCACAATAGTGCTGTTCACACCACTCCTACTCCGACGCTCCCAAAACTAGCTCAACAGTTTGTTTGGCTCCTCTGCACCACCTCCCCACCAAGACACCACCTGCTTTCCAAAACCGGACCCTTATTATTAACAACCTCCACCTGAACGCATCGCCGCAGAGAGAGAAAAAAAGAGTGTGAGAAAGGCCCAGGTAGTCGACGGGGATGAGACTACGCTGATGTCTATTTTGGTCCACAAAGGCTTGGCGCTGGAATCTATACGGTGCGTTGGGTCCATCTGAGGTGCAAATTTAACCGGGTCCCCTGTGAATTCCCGCGCATCACAACAATGCACTTGTTTGCTGAAAGTTGGCGCCAAGCAAATGGGAATGTATAATAGATTTCACACATTACAGTAAGTAACATAAACATAAGAAGCCTGTTTGTTGGAGAAGTTGGAGCGAATAAATCAGCAGATATAGGTTTGTTTTAAAGGAATTCTGTCGCGTTTAAAGGACAATTTTTGGTTACAGTGACGGTACCATTGAATTGAATAAAAAAAAAAGATTGAAATTTAGCTCATGTGGTTTATCTTTGGTATTATGTTAGGTTGTAAATAACAGTATGCGGTGAAAAATGACTCAAATAAACGTTAGTGAACATTTTTGTGGAGTTTAAAAGCATAAATCGCACTCTGAATCTGCTATTTCTGGACGTCTGATTCACTTTCCACTTTCTCATGTCATTAAAACGTTTCACTGATTATGTAGAGGAAAAAATATCAGGCACTCACCTGATTAGAAAAAGTATAAAAGCCTTTATTTCATTGGGCTGGACACATTAAAAACACACCACGCGTGCCGGCTTCCCAAGCCTTCTTCAGGGTGTGATTGTGAAGTCAGAAGAGAGTCTTAATTTATGTTCACTGATTGCAGGTGTGCATCCTGGGTGGAGACTGGCAGTGCTTCTCCAAGGACACTAGGGGCAGTCAATGTCTTTTTGACAAAAGGGACCCATACAAACTTTGGACACTAGATGGCTGTCATGTTTTCAGAAAAAGAGATTAAATAAGAGTAAGAGTAGATTAAATAAGGTAACAAGAGCTGGATTTTAAAATCCAGCGCCTCAAACAGAGGGATTTATGCCCTCCAGGCCACAAAGTACCCAGGCCTGAACGAGGACTTTAACTTGTCTTGTTACCTTTGACTCTTATTTAATCTCTTTTTCTGAAAACATGACAGCCATCTAGTGTCCAAAGTTTGTATGGGTCCCTTTTGTCAAAAAGACATTGACTGCCCCTAGTGTCCTTGGAGAAGCACTGCCAGTCTCCACCCAGGATGCACACCTGCAATCAGTGAACATAAATTAAGACTCTCTTCTACTTCACAATCACACCCTGAAGAAGGCTTGGGAAGCCGGCACGCGTTGGTGTGTTTTTAATGTGTCCAGCCCAATGAAATAAAGGCTTTTATACTTTTTCTAATCAGGTGAGTGCCTGATATTTTTTCCTCTACAAATGAACTAAACCCTTTGTCAAGAGCACCCTTGGTTACGAGGATACCAGAAGCTCTCTGTCTATGCTGTTTTTGGTTTCACTGACTTTTGTTATGCTGTTTTGATTTTTACACTGATTATGTTCTGTGTGAACATTTTTGATATATTTATATTTTACTATAAAAGCCCTGTACATATAACATTTAGCAATTGGTTAACTTGTTTAAAAAAAAAAAAAAAAAAAAAAAAAAAAAAAAAAAAAAAAAAAAAAAAAAAAAAAAAAAAAAAAAAAAAAAAAAAAAAAAAAAAAAAAAAAAAAAAAAAAAAAAAAAAAAAAAAACTTCTAGTTTGTGCCTTTATATTAATTTTTTTTTTTTTTTTTTTTTTTTTTTTTACTTTTTTAATTTAGTTTTTGTTTTTATTTGTTTTAAACCATAAATTACTCAAAGACTTATTTGAAACAAAGTGGTTATTGTTTTTCTTTTCACACTACCTTCTCTGCTTATTTAATAAATTACGTAAATTGCCATTACACAATCGGAACAAAGATTTTGTCTTGTTTTGACCAGATTAAAATACAAATCAACCCATCTGCAGGTTACTTAATGTAAATCTGGACTGACTTCTTGTAGGTTTTCGACAAAATGGCGTCTGTCATCTTGCAGAATTGGCTGGCTTTCTTCCGTCTTTGATCATTTGTACTTCCCAGTGTGCAAAAACAATCCATATTCTGTGGAAGTCTGATTTTGAGTTTGATAATCCAGGTCCACGCTGTTAAAATCAATGGAGCCAACCCTGCCAGCCTGAGGATATTCGGTGCATACTGGGAAAGCATGACGTCAGCTGCAGGAGCTCTAAAGCATTTCAACAGCTGTGGATCCAAAATCATTTCAATTTTTTCTAAAAGCTAACCTTAACTCCACCACAACTCCAATTCAAACACACTTGGTAAACTGGGCAGAGCTGGAGAAGTAAAATAAAAAAGGTGGGTGAGAGTGTAGGAGCAGTGGGATTGGTTAAGTTTGGTGAAACTTGAAATACTAGAAGTGTTATTGGTATAGACGTGAGCACACAGTCTGTTCTTTGACTATTTTGATCAGAAACTTGCTAATTTGCCTAGTTTGCTCAAAAATGTCAAAAAGAAAGATAAAAAACAGAAAATACTATCGTTTAGAGCTTAGTATCACATTAATATCTTTTTAGATGAAGAATAAAACCGTTTTATCGTCAAAACAAAGAAAAAGCAGTTACTGAAAAGATAACAAACTGCTTGTAAGCTAGCAGCAATGAGTTTGGCTAGCAGCAGTGGCACTTCCTGGTTCATAGAGAATAGTGCTGCGTTCATTTTATCATCGGAATTCTGATGAGACGCCAGGTTTACTACTATATTTATGCCTTAAATCTCTGGAGATCTAGATTTTTCTGTCATCTATTTATTTAATAGTGCCAACTTTGGGAGTTGCTGTTGTTAGCTGCCCAAAAGCTAGCTAACATTAGCTAACATTATATAAGCAGTAATTAATGTCTGTTATTTTTTCTCTAATCAAATTATGCCACACATTACTTTGGATTGGTGCCTAATATTTATATTTCATAATATTTACTTCAGAAATATGAGTAAGACTAGAGTTAGGTTAAGTTAATTTGGGCTTTGGGAACAGTATGCTAACTGAGTCATGGCATGGAGTAAAGACGCATAGGTAAATCTTTCTAGCTCAAATGTGTTGCCGTTATGGACGACAAACATTAAACCTCTACGAGTTCCTGAGTTCTATCCTTTTTCAGCAGTTATTTGTATTTTTCAACATTTTCCCAAAGACCCCATGAAACGTAGCACATAGTGACCTCGTTTTGACCCTAAAAGCTGCTTAAAATACAAAACAAACTCTGCTCTTCTTCATGCAGTAAAAGCAGGTGTTAGTTTTGAATATTTCTCAGTCATATCATTGTGTCTTGTTTGACTTCGTCCATGAATAAGAAGATGAAGGCATGATTCTACGGTTCCAAACTTTGACCTTTTTAGCGTCTGTTGCTGCTTGTGTCGCGGATCGTGTTGTTGGGAAGAGAACAGGCAGATGGAAGCAGATAAACAATTAATTAGTCATGCTTCAGACACAACGCTACTCTGTGCAAGGTCAAAGATGAACCGACTTGCAAAGATTCTCAGGTACAATTAGCTTACACTTAATGAGATACGCCCAGTTTTTACATGTAGCTGAACAGAATTAGTTACGCCACAGTACAGACAGATATATATTTGTACATTTAGAGAAAGAAAAAAGATCCCGAGTGTGTTTGGATTCTGCTTTATATTGTTCACAATGTAGCTGTGTTAGCATACTGTTAGCTTGTTGGTGGTGACTGGTCTATGTGAGAAAATAGGAGAGAACGGACATTTTCTCCTGTAAGAGCTCAAAACAAAGTTAAATTAGGGAAAGAAGCTACATGTGATAAAAAAAATTCAACCCACAACAACTCTGCAGAACGATGGGTCTGTAACTGACAGGTAAAAGGAAAAGAGCAGGTAAACAGTGGCAGAAAAGCAGATAAACAGAGAGACTTCTCTCACATTTATCACAGACTCTATAGGATCACACACAGTTGAAGTAATTACCTTTTTTTTGTTCTTGAGTCTTTTTGATGAGGATATAGAGGGATTATCGGTCGACATCACTTTACTGTGATGCTTCATGCTGAAAGAGCCGCTCTCCATCTACTTAGCCGGAGAAGTTCTTTGAATAAAACAACGAAACGAGACAAGAGCTAGCTGTTTGGATCAGGTATGAACCGGTCTGACAGACGTCTGTCTTCTGAAGCTTGAGACTGTGTTATTTTCTCGTCATTTTTTCACTCGCCTGAATGTAACTTTTATAGCAACATAACTTTTGTTTTCGCACAGTGCATTTTCAACTTGTTTCCACTGTTTGTGCAAGCATGAGTGGCGGCTCTTTCTGGAGGCAGAGTGCATGCATCGCCTGTGTGGGTAAACAAAAAATCTCTAGAAATTGTTGTTCTGCAGTTACATGTCATAAATCTCCACCTGTCGATAGTAAGCAATTAGTGAAGCACTAACTTATGAGCACTTAAAGGTGCACTGCGTAATTGGGAAAGGTTTTGATCAAGGGCGCCATCTTTGGCGTTTTGTGGCACTGCACCCACCCTACTATCTTCAGCTGAAGACATATTTTACAGCTGAAAAGATTTTTTGGTACATCGTTATTTTCTGCTAAATGTTTTCTGAGTTAAGAAAACAAAGTTTTTTGTATGAAAAAGTAGATGCTGTCTATTTTATTAGTTATTTTTGACTGACTGATCAGTTTTCCAACTCCAAAAGTTACACAAGGAAAGATTATTGAGAGTTTGAGGAAAAGCTTTGTTTGAGTGTGAGAGAAAATTGCAAGCTTATTACAGGACTCATTTCTCTTAAACTAAATGCTCTATGGCAATTTATTACTCTAATAAAACATAAACCTTACCAAGACAAACAGCTAAGTGCTAAGCTACTAAAGCTGTGTCTAAATGTGGATGTACTTTGACAAGCCTGAGAGTCGTACCTTCTAATGAAAATAATCAACAGATGAGCGTCTTATTGATCTCCAGCACAGTTCTTCTTTCTCAAAAACATGTCCGAGCCCGAGTGCTGCTCTGCTCGTTGTCAGTCGACCTCATGCTGGTGCCGTCGTTTTTTGGATAATTCTTGTGTTGTGGGTGTTCGGAAGCTAGATGGCAGTATTTACCACTGATTGTTTTATTTATTTTTTTATTAAACAGTCTTTACAACAGTCTTCCATTGTATAAAACCGAGAGCTTTTGCGAAATAAATAGAAATAATGACAATAATCCAGTGAAGGAGGACTTGCGCGGGAAAATGCGACCAGCCCACTCACATTTATGAGCCTGTCTGCACTTACAGAAGCAGCCTCTTTAAGTTTACAAAACATCATGGCCACATCCAGGCCTGTGCCAATGGACGGTAATTTAATATATCGTAATTTTGAACATTTTAATTTACGCAATGCACCTTTAAAAGTTATCAATTATCAATCATTTTTTGAAAACCCAGGCTTCTTTTAGCATCAATAAAAGGAGAAACAAAATAATAAAAATTAACAATATGTCACCAGAAAATATAGCTGCACAAAGAATCAAAATCTTTCCTTCTCAAACTACAAAATAATCTGTTTTTTCTACATAAAAAAGGAGATATCATTAAACACATTTTGTCATTTCTCCCTCCAAGCTTCGGTCATCCCAACACGCTGTGCCTGTCTGCAGTGTCCAGACCTCCCAGATGAGAAACAGTATGTGTCACTGAACAACCCCTGCTGTCCCTGAGAGGAGACCCCGCACATTATTCACACATGTAAACCCAAACATCCTCCCTCACTGCAAACCAAACAGTATTTCCATTGTTTTTCCTTTACTCCTTCATTCACACTTGAGAATAATAAAAAGCAGGTAGATAATTCAACTTGCCGCCTGTCAGTCAATAAACAGCACAACTTGTAGCTCTCTTCACTTTATGACGGTCCATCTGCATGTCATTACTGCAGCTTCTACGCTAATGGAGCTATTTCAGCCGCAAACAACGATTATGCAGACGAGATGCAGCAGTTATGGTCTTCTAACAGCTTTGTGTTTTCAAGAACTATTGAATGAAAAGTATAAACAAGCAAGGATTCCACAAGTATTCGTAAAGATGTGGTCATGGCTTTCAAACTCTGGAAACACATCACAGTCAGGTCCAGGTGGAGACACATCACAGTCAGGTCCAGGTGGAGACACATCACAATCAGGTCCAGGTGGAGACACGTCACAGTCAGGTCCAGGTAGAGACACGTCGCAGTCAGGTCAGGTGGAGACACATCACAGTGAGGTACAGGTTGAGACACATCACAGTCAGGTCCAGGTGAACTCTGGAGACACGTCACAGTCAGGTCCAGGTGGAGACACATCACAGTCAGGTCCAGGTGAGACACGTCACAGTCAGGTCCAGGTGGAGACACGTCACAGTCAGGTCCAGGTGGAGACACGTCACAGTCAGGTCCAGGTGGAGACACGTCACAGTCAGGTCCAGGTGGAGACACGTCACAGTGAGGTACAGGTGGAGACACGTCACAGTCAGGTCCAGGTGGAAACACGTCACAGTGAGGTACAGGTGGAGACACATCACAGTCAGGTCCAGGTGAACTCTGGAGACACGTCACAGTCAGGTCCAGGTGGAGACACATCACAGTCAGGTCCAGGTGAGACACGTCACAGTCAGGTCCAGGTGGAGACACATCACAGTCAGGTCCAGGTGGAGACACGTCCAGTCAGGTCCAGGTGGAGACACATCACAGTGAGGTACAGGTGGAGACACGTCACAGTCAGGTCCAGGTGGAAACACGTCACAGTGAGGTACCAGGTGGAGACACATCACAGTCAGGTCCAGGTGGAGACATGTCACAGTCAGGTCCAGGTGGAGACACTCACAGTCAGGTGGAGAATCACAGTCAGGTCCAGGTGGAGACACTCACAGTCCGGTCACTGGAGACACATCACAGTCAGGTCCAGGTGGAGAACATCACAGTCAGGTCCAGGTGGAGACACATCACAGTGAGGTCCACGTGGAGACACGTCCAGTCAGGTCCAGGTGGAGACACGTCACAGTCAGGTCCAGGTGGAGACACTCACAGTGAGGTACAGGTGGAGACACATCACAGTCAGGTCTAGGTGAAGACACGTCAGTCAGGTCCAGGTGGAGACACGTCACAGTCAGGTTCAGGTGGAGACACGTCAGTCAGGTCCAGGTGAACTCTAGAGACACTTCAGAGTCTGATTTATGAAAGGAAATGTTTGATGATGAATGAGAGTGACTTTAGCAGCAGTGTGCATGAGTGTAAACATCTGTGCTTCTCGTAAACACTGCAGGAATTATTAAATCATAATTAAGCAAGAGACAAAGGCTGGAGACATCCAACATGAGGAAAGTCTTACAAAGATTAAACAATCCTGCTGAAAAGCCACACAATACAAGTAAAATTGTGCTAATAAAGCTAGCTCACCTAGCATCTAATCCAGCTCACAATAGGGGTTATGCGTTAACGTCTTCAGGGCTCAAATAGACCTAGGTCGTTACATCCGGTGGCGTGGTTGCCACAGTGACACAGTTGTTTACTCCAAAAACTTACTCTTTTGTCGCAGCGACGGTGGTCACAGCAGCAAACGAGCCTTTTGGATTTTCATGAGGAAAAGTTGTAAAAGTGTGCGCGTACTACGCGAAGCTCCGCGCACAGACCGAGACTCGCCGTGCTCATGAGCCCGGGCAGAGGTGCTGTGGGGTCAGAAATAAGTGAACACACGCACCGCTCGTGGTTGCCAGACTTTCAGAGAGATAAAAGCAGCCGCCCCCGATCCACAGCGCCTCTGCACGGGCCATGAGCACAGTGATCTCGGTATGTGCGCGGAGCTTCTGCTCGCGTAGTTCGTAGCTCACTTTTACAACTTTTCCTTATGAAAACAACTTCAGGACTTGCCCAAAATACTTCGTTTGATGTCCATCGCATTGGAGTAAAAACTGTGTCACTGGCAACCACGCCACCGGATGTAACGCCTCTGTCAATTTGAGACCGGAAGAACATTAGTGCATAACCCCTATAGATATGTCAAAAGCAGCTGGGAAAGGGAGGAACTTCCAGCAAAAATACTTTAATCTGATTGGATGAAGCACCCAGCACACATTAGCGATGTTTTGGCCAATCACAGTAATCCTAAATAAGGCTTTTGCCAAATGCAGTTGGGAGAAATGCACAATCATCTTTCCCATTCCTGGTCTTTTTTCAAAAAAAAAAAAAATTGTCAGCATTCTTTAAAACTGATTCACTATATACCAGTGTTCACTCTTCTGATTGGTACACACACTGTACATCTTCAGATGTCTTGTGGATTTGTCCACAAATACTGTGAGAATCATCTTGCGTAAAGTTACTAGGTCAGCTTTAAAGAAATCCAAGAGTCTATGCTCCATCAAAATTCTGACTCTCAATGTATCAGCCATCATGTGCTTTTGACATACTGTAATTAAAACAATTAAATTGATAGGTTAACTTACTTAGTTGAAACTAAATATAATGGTAAAGTACACTTTTTTTTTGCATTACCATGACAACTAGCAAGAACAGCAAACTAACAATATATCGTCGGCACTGCCTAAAGAAAACAGCTTTCACTTTTGCAACATGCGCTCATGATCCGAATATTTAATCCAATCAGTGTTGCAGTGTTTGAAATGTACACAAAGCTTCGACAAATCTGTTTTCTGATTTGTTTTTGTTAGTTGTTCTGATTTGAAGCGTTGGTTTGTAGAGTTTCACTTGGACACGTCTGCTTTTCTACTACCAAATGAACAAATCAGTCTTGTTACCAATTGCGATGTTGCGTGCATAGAGTACTGACCCCAATTTTTCCGCACTTTGCCGCACCAACCTCACACAGGTGATTTACTGTATCCATGAGCGTAATTACAAGCTCTTACCATGTTGACATTCACATTTAATCTGTCCTTGCAATTAACCAGACTCCACTTAACCGACGTAAGCAAAAATAGAAGCCCGGGTGATTAAAACCGGCAAATCCAATCAAACATGCTTCTTACGACAGTGACGCTGACGGATGAGATGCCACTCCATCACAATTAGCTTTCTGCGTAAACAGCCAACACACACCGCAGCTAGCAACAGCGCTAATTAATCCACATATCTTTTTTTTTCTTACCACACTGGATATCCTTGGCTTCATCCTTTCTTCAATAAAAGTCATCTTCCCTCTGTTCTGTTAGCGTTTGGATTATTGGGAATTATAGAGGAATACCGCAAATCCTTCCACGTCTTTGACTTGCGGATTTGTGATATTGTACGTTGTCTATTGCGTGTTAGAAATTGTATTAGAAAAGCACATCAGTTCATGCTAACGTTCGTCAGATATCAATACTTTGGCTGGTTGAAGAAGGGTTGTTTCTATTGAAAATGACAAGTGTATTCTTTTGTACAATCCTTTGTATGGATGCCATTTAGACAGGTGTACATTTTATTTTCAATGAATGTCTCAAAGTAGATATTGGTTTTTTTGAACAACTTTGCCATGACTTTCCACAGACTTGTAACTCGTTTAAGGGAAAGCAAAAAAAGTCTCACCTTTTAAAAACTTGGCAGCCTAACAAGGAGTTTGCACAGATTCCCTTGTCACTGTGGATTTTCTCCAGGTACTCTAGCTTCCCACCTCCAAAAACATCACCATAAATTTTCTTTAGTGAAAGAGTGATTGATTGGCAAACTCAGTAAGAGAGGCTCCAGTCACCCATGACCCCAAACAGGAACAAACGAATAAGCTCTATTTGATGGTCTACATGCTACATATCAGTGTATTCCGAAGAGTGGGTTCTTGTTTATTTGTGTGACACACATGAGGCATTTAGAACAAAATCTGTCTTTTCTCACCTCATGCTAAACAGAATTGCCCTGATTAATACTGGGGGCATGATTTAGTCTAGTGTAGGAGAAAGTTCTTTATTGTGTCTTTTCTTTAAGTTCTTCATTTAACAAGACAATGTACAGTTACATAATGTCAAAAAGCAAAGATGCTTGTACCAGATTATACCTAGAAAGCTCATTTTCAACTGCAGTCCTTCTAATTTCCATCTGCAGTTTCAATGAAAAAATGGCAATTTTATCCTTTTACTGCACAACTTCTGCAACAACTAATTCAATTCAAGTCACATTTAAGAGTATGTGGGGGTTTTGATGTGGTCTTAGCTCAAAAAAGTGAATGGATTGTTCTGTAGATGTTAAAAGCACCAGAGGTGCTAGCATTGTGCTAGCTTTCAGCTAGCAGCGACTAGTAGAATTCTTGGATACATGTTTTATTTTTTTGAGGCTAGCCATTGGAGAAGCGTCATTTCTTCTTTGAGGTGTTCCTGTAACACACAATTGGGAAGTTTGGTCCCTTATATTTTTTTAGATATTTTCCATGTCTTTGTGCCTCCTAAAGTGTGATTTGATCTTGTTGATCTGTGGATGATAAAGCTGCTGCTCCATTGAAATGACCACAGATGTCTGGGAGTGAGCACTCCTCCTTCAGATGCTGAATGTATCTATGGGTCTTTTAAAACAAAGTCATGCTCATGACTCTTTTGTGAAGGACATTAGTGCATTCGTAGGTTTGTCTGGTTGTCCTGAAATCAAGTCATCCATATTCCCTTGGTTCTATATGCAAATGATAATCAGCAAATCTGAGTCGATGACACAGCTATGAATAAAAGATATGAATTAAATAGGTCTGACTCTTTAAGTCCGACCTCTAATGATTTCTGATCTTACCTTGCTCTTGAGGATCACACTGTTAGCCCACAATACATGAGACACACTTGTGTCACAAGTTCAAATCTCCACTTAATTTAGTCCATAATTATAAAGTAATAGCAGCAATTTATTAGCAAGAGTTTCTGATATCCCTAAACAAGATCTTGAATGAATTCTTTTAGTGGAAGCTGGCAAACTGTTCTCTGAGGGCCTTTACAAACAGCATCCTCGAGTAATCTCTGGGTGCTGTTTTGGACGGTCCCTCTCCTGCAATATGCAGTAGATTCAATAAAGTTAGCAATCTTGCATTTACACACAGAATTATATTCAGCAATCAGCAGTGAGAGTAGGTGCTGGAGGGGGATGATGACAATTATATGCAAAGTGTGATGAAAAATAGCAGACAATAGACTCCTCATGATACATTTTGGATGACCATGATAATAGCTGACGTAAATAATTACCATTATTCCACTAGAAGAATCTAACATATATCCACTTAACTTACAAAAAAAGTGCTATTCTATTTAACCCAGAACGGTCAAAGATTTCTAATAATGGGAGAAAAGTTTAATTGTTGCTTTGAAGATGGGCTCTGAGGAACAGCATGGCATATTTATAAGTATTCTCTCACACACAACCTGACCTTGACCTACTGTATTAACTTATGGAAGCAGGTTTCATTGATGTAGCTCCACCCGTTTAAACATTGGCCAGTTTGCAAATAAGGACGGAGGGCTACATTATGTGGTCATCACAAAATCAAGCCAGTGTTTGGGTTAAAAGATTTTATTTCTCAAAAACAGCGCTCTGATTGGCAGTGTTTGACTGGTTCTTTCTAATGCGTGTGAAAATGTATGTGCCAAACAAACTGAACAGAATCAAAAACCACCTTTGTTCTGCAGTGTGAAAACCATGTAACTTTTGGCTCTGGAGAAACAAAATGGCCTCAGTCTTTCCCTCCTCACCTCAGCACAGACGCCTCTCTCCGGGCCGCTCTGGAGGAGATCAGCTCTGCCTGTGAGCTGCCTTGATCTGTGCTGCTCCCACTGCTTCTCTCTTGTTCCTCTCTCTCTTTCTTTCCATCCATCCTTCTATCTTTGGTCCAGGAAGTGCACTGCTGTGAATCCCAGCTCAGTACCTCATGTAGCGAGGATCTGTCAGGATTTAGGCTTTATTGGTTTACCAGACGGGCTAGTGTGTGCTCACAGCTCCCCTGCTCCGTTATGGGGTCAGAAGGTCTCCAAAGTCAGTCAGTCATGAGTGTTAGCGATGTCTTGTAGAACAGACTCACACCAGTACAGTCAATTACACAATACTCTTTTTATTTTAGCTAGGTATCGACAGTAGTTTAGCAGGTTTTTTTTTTTTTTTTTTTTTTTTTTTTTTATTTAAGAGACGTAGACAAATACATTGACATACTAGACAACACAATAGACATAACAACAATAACAAACACCAAAGCAAACAACAAACAGACAAAATTGGGAGGGGGAGGGGGGGGGTAAAGAGTTGGCAGTTTTTTAACTGAAAAATAAATAAATACAAAATCCAGATTGTCAACCACTTAAGGTGCTGTCACATAATAGCTCCTGTTGGTTGTAGTAATTTTGAAGTGTACAGTGTTTGTTTCTTTAATTATTAATATTATGTATTTAGTTTAATTAATTATCAATCATCAATCAGTCATCAATCAGTCAATTAATTAATCTGGTAACCAACCAATTAATCAATAAATTAATTTTTTTTTTTTTTTTATTATTATATTATTATTATTGTATTTATCTCTTTATATTTTTACTTTTTATACTGTAACAAAGCAAGTAGTTAACTTCTTGAAAGCACCCTTGTGGTTCTTTTTAAATTGTTTCATATAACATATACATAATATATATTTACTTTGTTTAATGGAAGACACACCAAGTCAAATATGTTTGTTTGCGCCTTGCCCAAGTCACCAAGAGCAAGTGCTGCTTGTTCATGGAGACAAGTTCCAGATATTCTGCTTTCCATTTGTCAAGTTGGAAGCAATTTGGTTTCCGCACTTTCCAGTTAATAAGGATTGTGCGTTTCCACAGATAAAAAGGCGAGTGCAATAAGTTTTTGTTTAATTTTTGAGTCCACTCCTTCGGCTTTTTTGCCCAGTATGGCTGTGGCTGGGTCCAATTGGAAATCAATATTCAATATTTTGCATAAATATTCTTTAACCTCATTCCAAAAAGTATTAACCTCTTGGCAATACCACAGTTGATGCATGAAAGTTCCAGTTACAACCACCAGCCGTGCCAGCATAAATCTGAGCTCGACAGCTTCATTTTGTGAATTTTCTGTGGAGTGGTATATGATCTGAATAGAATTTTAAGTTGGATCAATTTATATCTAACACAGTTTGAGATATAGTTTGATTGACTTAGTATAGTTTTCCATTGATCATTTGTCATGTTTACATCAAGATCATTTTCCCATTGCTGTATAATATTTCTCAGGGCAAAGAAATCACAACATAGTAACTTATAAAGATGAGAGGTTGCTTTGCGACCACAGATTGCGGATTGGAGCTGGTTGTCAAGGCGTTCATCTTGCTTATTAAGTATATATTTTGCAAGAATTGATTTTAGTTGTAAATATTGGAAATAGTCTCCATTATTTAGGTTAAAGAGTTCTTTAGCTGATTAAATGGAACCATTTCTCCCTCGTGTTGTATTTGATCCAATGTGGTGATGTTTTTATTTTTCCATGTGTTATTATTAAGTGGTTTGCCACCAGCTGTAAATAGGTGATTGTTCCAAATAGGACACGATGGGAGAGACAGACCATCGATCTTAAGTTGTTTGTGGATGGATTTAACTATTTCGCAAGAAGAAATTATTAAAGGGTTTTTGAGTGTTTTATCACATTTAGGATTGTACCACAAAGATGAAATGTTAATATTTTTGCACGCATTCATCACCATTTTCTCCTCCACCAGCTCCAACTCCCTTCTTGGGCATTGTCTTTTTTATAAGCCCAGCAAAGTGGATACTGTGCATTAAAGGCCAAGTAATAGGAGTAAATATCGGGACACCCAAGCCACCACCTTTCTGGGGACAGTCCAGTTTTTTAAGGCTGATCTTTGGTCTTTTTTCCTTCCATAAAAACTTGTGAATTGTTTATTAACTTCATTAAACCATTTTTGGGGGAATTTCATTGGAATTGATGAGAAGAGAAAGATCAGTCTTGGTAGTATGTTCATTTTAAGAACTTCTGCCCGCCCCATAGAGAGAGAGGTAGGTTTGTCCATCTCCTCAAATCTTCTTTAATTTTATTTAGAAGCTTTGGTGCATTCAATTCACATATTTTTTCAATTGGAAATTTAATCATGATACCGAGATATTTCATCCCCTGTTGTTTCCACACAAGAGGAGTTGCAGCCAAAGTTTCTGGTTTTGTAAAGTGATTTAATGGAATAGTTTCACTCTTGGACCAATTAATTTTGTATCCAGAGAATGACCCAAAGTAATTTATTGTTTTGAGAAGATGGGAAATAGACTCTTGTGGCCTGGTCAATGTCAGTAAAATGTCGTCAGCATATAAGTTTATCTTAAAAATATGATCATAAAGAGAAATGCCAGCAATATTTTTGTTGGCCCTTATTGCGCAGGCAAGGGGTTCGATAGCCAATAAGAAAAAAATCGGGGAACGGGACAGCCTTGTCTGTTTGATCTGGTTAACTCAAAAGATGGGGATATGAGACCATTTGTTTTTACAGAGGCTGTAGGATTACTATAAAGTGATTTAATCCACTGTACGCATTTTCCACCAAACCCATAGCTTCCTAAAATGTGAAATAAATAAGACCATTCGATTCGATCAAATGCTTTTTCAGCATCGAGCGAAAGGGCCACTGCTGGCTTTTTTAAGCTAGCAGCCTCAGCAAAAACATTAAACAGTCTCCTCATGTTGTGGGATGCATTGCGACCTGCTACAAATCCTACTTGGTCTAAATGTATAAGTGATGGAATGACTTTCTCGAGGCGTCTTGCTAAAGCTTTTGCAAATATTTTATAATCGTTATTAAGCAAACTGAGTGGTCGATAGTTGCCCATATGTAATAAGTCTTTGCCCTGTTTAGGGAGAACAGAAATCACAGCAGAGCTCATACTTGATGGCATATTTTGAGTGGAAATTATGTTTTCATATAGTTTAGTT
Organism: Mugilogobius chulae; assembly: GCA_038363315.1. Taxonomy (NCBI): domain Eukaryota; kingdom Metazoa; phylum Chordata; class Actinopteri; order Gobiiformes; family Gobiidae; genus Mugilogobius; species Mugilogobius chulae. The sequence continues at coordinate 25,342,022 of CM076401.1, read as the reverse complement.
AAAATTGGAGTCAATATATCTTTAAAGGTTTTGTAGAATTCAATACTATATCCATCTTGTCCTGGTGCTTTACCTGTAGCCAGTGCTGTTATTGCTGCTTGGACCTCTTGTTCCTTAAGGTCAGCATCCAGAACATTTCTTTGACTATCATTTAGTTGTGGCAAGGAAATATGTTCGAGAAAGTCATTTATCACCTGAGGATTATATACACATTCAGACCGATACAGATTGGAATAAAAAGCTCGAAATGCATTATTTATGTTTTTAGTATCTTTGATAAGCTCTCCATCAGGGCCATATATGGCAGGAACAGAAGAATTACTTTTTACTAACAGTTTAGCAGGTTTTGACTTGAATCAAACAAAAAGAAAAAGCATTTTAAGGTAATGTTGTTTGCAGCTAGCTAATACGTCGCACAAAAAAGCAACGTGGTTTGACCATGCTAGAAACATGCTAACGGCTGGATCATTGTTTTATTGATATTGCTAATTTTTTTATTATTCATTATTGCCTGTTTGAGATGTTTTGGGGGGTTAAAGTTGTCAAAGTTGCGAAT